>CM035840.1:335987466-337187466 GCA_020510985.1 Pholidichthys leucotaenia
AGTTTTTCATTTGTGGTTTTATGTACAATCGTCGTTTTAAGCAGAAGTGTCAACTACTGAACTTTGTTTTAGGGCAGGCAAAGTTGGCTATCTATGTAAGCCGGAGAAGAAAACTTGAAAATGTTGAGAATGATGTTGATGTCAAAATTTTATTTGTGAGGCTACTTAAAGCCAGAATCAGGCTGGACTTTCAGTTTTTTATGGGGAATGGGGATGTGGAAGGTTTCAGGACCCTCTGGTCCCTGGAGAATGTCCTCTGTTCAGTTCATGATGGACAGCTTTTTTTGGGGCGTTTTTTGGGGGATTAATTTTCTGTGTAACATAGCATGATATAGAAATTGTATTGACTGATGGACAAGTGTGTTTATTAAAGATCCTTTAAAAATCAAAAAATCTCTCTCTCTCTCTCTCTCTCTTTCTCTCTCTCGTGCGCATGCGTGGGCGTTTGTGGGAGCAGGGGTGTGGAGTGGTGACGAGTGAGTACTTTAAACTTTGTATTTTCTAACTTTTTCTCTATCTTGTGTGTTTGAGGTGTGTGTGTTTAATATAGTGGGTTGAGTGTGTGTGTGCTGGGGTGTGAGTGTTGGAGTGAGTGTGTTGGGGAACGGTAGCTTCTGCTGCCGGTTTTTCCCGGCCGGCATCATGCCGGTGATTGATGGTGGTGTGGAGTTTGAGCGCTTAACCCGGCGTCATGGTGTGAGAATCCTCCCGACAGTTCCCTGTTCTGTGGAGGAGGCCAGCCTCGCTGTAGGACAGGTGGTTGGGCATGGCAGCATAAAATCAGCATCGAGGATGAACAGCGCAATTGTGATCTTTCTGGATTCGACTGAAAAAGCTGATCAGGTGGTGGCACAGGGGGTGGTCATAGGTGACACTTTTACTCCCGTTTTACCGCTGGCGAATCCGTCTAGGAGGATCACCATCTCAAACGCTCCTCCTTTCGTTAAAAATGATCAGCTGATTAGAGAGTTGTCCCGTTTTGGCCAGGTTGTGTCCCCTATCAGAATGGTCTCTCTGGGTAGTAAATCACCCCTGCTGAAGCATGTTGTATGTCATAGGAGGCAGTGTTTCATGGTGTTGAAAGACAGCTCTGCTGAACTGAACGCGTCTTTTAATTTTAGGATTGATGGCTTTAGCTACTTGGTGTTTGCAACATCTGAAACCATGAAGTGTTTTGCGTGTGGCGCAGAAGGCCATCTTATTAGGTCATGTCCTGAAAAGGCGAACACAAAGAGCACTGGCGGTAAGAAAGGTGACGCCGCTGTTTCTGGTGGTCCGGAGGGTAGCGCTACATGTGGTGCGGCGGATGCCGCTGCGGCGCCCGCTTCTGCTGGGGCGGTCGTGGCCGCGACTGCGGCCGCATCCGCGTCCGCGGCCGCGTCTGCGGCCGCGTCCGCTTCTACTTCTGCGGGGGCGTCCGCGTCCGCTTGTGCTGGGGCGGCCGCCTCTGCTGGGGTGGCCGCGGCGGGCGCGGTAGTTGTCCCCCCAAACAGTGATGGTGGGGAATTTCTGTCTGGCGGCAGCTCTGATCATTGTGACGAGCCTGTCGCCCGGGGTAAACAGGTGGAGGGTGTAAGTAAAAGTGCAGTTAAACGAAGGAACGTGAATGAACAGACTTTGCAGGCGGGGGAGGAGCGGTTTGAGGCTGTAGCGGACACACAGAGCAAACACTGCATGACAAACGTTGCGTTTCATGAAGAAATGCAGGAATGTAGTTTTGTTGAAGAGGATCCTTTTAAAGCTGCACAAAAAAGGAAAAGTGCGGAAAACTTGCAGAGCTCTGCTAAATCTAGTAGGGTTGGGAATTTAGATTTACTGAATGAGAGCGCTTCTGACGAAAGTGGAGATGAGTCTGAACTGATGCAGACGCAGACGCAGGAGGAGCAAAGCTCCTATTGTTTTACTAAAATTAGACAATTTCTCCAGGTGACTAATTCAATTCAATTCAACTTTATTTATATAGCGCCATTTCACAACAACAGTCATCTCATAGCACTATCAACTGTAGGGAGGACCCCCACAGTTGCAGAAAGACCCCAGCAATCCGGCGATCCCCTGTGAGCAAGCACTTGGCGACGGTGGAGAGGAAAAACTCCCTTTTAACAGGAAGAAACCTCCAGCAGAACCAGGCTCAGGGAGGGGCAGTCATCTGCTGCGACTGGCTGGGGGGTGAGGGGACAGAGAAGAAGAAAAGAACAGACATGTAGAGAGCAAACAGCACGATGGGGACTCAATCTATGGGAGAGAACAAACAAATGTTAATGACCAGCAAAAAAAAAATATTTCATAGAGAGTGAGGAAAGGAGTGAGGCCCAGTGCATTACTGGAGGTCCCCCGGCTGACTAAACCTATTAGCAGCATAACTAAGGGAGGGTTCAGAAACACATGATCCCTCCCTAATTGTAGGCTATATCAAAAAGGTAGGTTTTAGCCCTATTCTTAAAAACAGAGATCGAGTCTGACTCCCGAATCCAGATTGGCAGCTGATTCCACAGGAGAGGAGCTTGATAACTGAAGGCTCTGCCTCCCATTGTACTTTTGGAGATTCTAGGTATTACAAGTAAACCTGCATTTTGGGAGCGTAGTGCTCTGTTAGGATGATACGGTAGTATCAGATCTTTTAAATAAAAAGGAGCCTGATTGTTTAGAGCTTTGTAAGTAAGAAGAAGGATTTTAAACTTAATTCTAAACTCTATGGGAAGCCAATGAAGGGAGGCCAGAACCGGAGAGATATGATCTCTCATTCTAGTACCTGTTAAAACTCTTGCTGCAGCATTTTGGATCAGCTGAAGACTTTTTAAAGATGTTTTAGGACAGCCTGATAATAAAGAATTACAATAATCTAATCTCGAGCTAACAAAAGCGTGGATCAGCTTCTCAGCATCACTCTGAGACAAGAGGCTCCTAATCTTGGCAATATTACGCAAATGATAGAAGGCAGTCTTAGAAACAAATTTAATATGTGAATTGAAGGACAAATCCTGATCAAAAATAACTCCAAGGTTCCTCACAGAGCTATTAAGAGAAAGAGTAACTGCATCCAAACTGAAAGTTTGATTTGGAAAGGAATTTCTAAGGTTTTTTGGACCAACAAGAATGACTTCAGTCTTATCTGAATTTAATAGCAGGAAATTACAAGTCATCCAAACTTTGATTTCCTTAAGACAGGCTTCTAACTTGGCTAATTGATTAGTATCATCTGGCTTCATTGACAGGTATAATTGTGTGTCATCTGCATAACAGTGAAAATGTATACAGTGCTTTCTAATAATGTTGCCTAACGGAAGCATATATAAACTAAAAAGAGTAGGGCCAAGCACAGATCCCTGTGGAACTCCATGACTAAGCTTTGAGCTGAGAGAAAACTCATCATTTACATGAACAAACTGGAACCTATCAGATAAATAAGATCTAAACCACTGCAACGAAGTTCCATTAAGTCCAACATAGTGTTCTAATCTATCAAGTAGAATATTATGATCAATAGTATCAAAAGCTGCACTAAGATCTAAAAGGACAAGTACAGAAACTAGTCCATTATCAGATGCAATGAGGAGGTCGTTAGTGACCTTCACTAAGGCTGTTTCAGTGCTATGATGGATTCTAAACCCAGATTGAAACTCCTCAAATAAACCATTTCCCTGCAGGTGGTCAAATAATTGCATAGCAACAACTCTTTCTAAGATTTTTGAAATGAAAGGGAGATTAGAGATTGGTCTATAGTTAGCTAAAGCTCCTGGATCTAGCGTTGGCTTTTTGAGTAAGGGTTTAATTACAGCCGTTTTAAAAGCCTGCGGTACATGGCCTAAAGTTAATGAAGAATTGATTATATGAAGAATAAAGCTACCAATAAGTGGGAAGACTTCTTTAAATAACCTGGTAGGAATAGGGTCTAAAAGACAAGTTGAAGGTTTGGATGAGGAAACTATTTTGTCTAACTCACAAAGGTCGATTGGAGTAAACTCATCAAGACAGACATCAATAGAAGGAGTTGTAGTAGTTACAGTATTTAAGTTAACTGTGGGAAGAATCTGATTGATTTTATCTCTGATGGATGAAATTTTATTATTGAAAAAGTTCATAAAGTCCTGACTAGTAAGCTCTAAGGGGATGCTAGGATTGACAGAGTCCTGACTCTTTGTCAACCTGGCTACAGTACTGAAAAGAAACCTGGGATTATTCTTGTTCTCTTCTATTAATGCAGAGTAATAACTCGTTCTAGCTTTTCTAAGAGATTTTTTATAAATTAAAAGATGATTTCTCCAAGCTAAATAGATTTCATCTAAATTAGTAGAGCGCCATTTTCTTTCTAATTGACGAGTCTTCTGTTTTAAGCTACGAGTTTCTGTGTTGAACCAAGGAGTTAAAAATCTCTGATTAGACTTTTTCTTTTTTAAGGGGGCCACCAAGTCTAGAGCCTGATGCAGAGAAGCTGAAACACTATCCACCATGTTATCAATTACAGAAGGAGCAAGCTGTCTATAGCTTATTTCCGTTGTGTTGACACATGGCATAGAGGAAACAATCTGCATAAATTTGGAAGCAGCATCATCTGAGAGGCATCTACTGTGATAATATTTTTCTTTAGGAGCCAAATAGTCAGAAATAGTAAAATCAAAGGTTAACAGACAATGGTCTGACAGTACAGGGTTATGAGGAGACACTACAAGATTTTCTATTTCTATGCCATATGTCAGAACAAGGTCCAATGTATGGTGGAGGTAATGAGTAGAATTTCCTACTTTCTGAGAAAACCCAATCGAGTCTAATATTGAATTAAAAGCCACATTAAGGCAGTCACTATCTACATCCACATGTATATTAAAGTCCCCTACTATAATTATTCTATCAGATTTCAGCACTAAATCAGCTAAGAAATCAGGAAATTCGGATAAAAATTCTGAATAGGTTGATGGGGGACGATAAACTATGGCAAATAAAATTGGGTTTAACCTGAAATTGCTAAAGTGCCCAACACTGAGGACCAGGCCCTCAAAGGAATTATAACATGTTTTTTGCTTTACATTAACTAGTAATTTGGAATGGTAAATTGTTGCTACTCCTCCTCCACGACCAGAACTTCTGGGATTTTGACAGTTTAAATAACCAGAGGGAGTTGATTCATTTAAACCAACATAATCCTCTTGTCCTAACCAAGTCTCTGTAAGGGAAATTAAATCAATCTGATGATCAATTAACAGATCATGGACTAACAGAGACTTGGGAGTTAGAGACCTAATATTTAATAAACCACATTTAATTTTTAAATTATGAGGAGGAACAGAGGCCAAATCATTCAATTTAGAGGCTTTATGTTTAATTTGAGTTTTACCAATATTTTGCTTTATCACTTTGGGATGCTTATACATTATATTTTTATTTACTTTGGAGGGAGCAGACAACGATTCTCTGATGGGGAAGACAGGGGCTAAGCTGAGGGGTGGCGGATGAAGAGGAGCTGCAGAGAGGCGTGCAAGACTGCGACTCTGCTTCCTGGTCCCAACTCTGAGTAGTCATGGTTTTGGAAATTTGGATAAAAAAGATGCCAGATTGTTAGATAAATGAGAAGCACCATCCAAAGTGGGATGAATGCTGTCTCGTCTCATAAGACCAGGTTTTCCCCAAAAAGAGCTCCAATTGTCAATGTAGCCCACGTCATTTTTAGGACACCACACAGACAGCCAGCGGTTCAAGGATGACGAGCGACTAAACATGTCATCACTGGTCAGATTGGGGAGGGGCCCAGAGAATACTACAGTGGCAGACATCGTTTTTGCAAAGTCACACACCGATTCTATATTAAGTTTCGTGACTTCCGACTGCCGGAGACGGATGTCATTAATGCCGGCGTGAATAACAATTGTGGAATATTTACAGTTACTTTTAGCCAGCATTTTCAAATTTGACTCGATGTCGCCTGCTCTGGCCCCAGGAATGCATGTGACTATGGCCGCTGGAGTCTCTAGGTTCACGTTTCTGACTACAGAGTCGCCAATGATCAGAGTTTTTTCCTCAGCGGGTGTGTCGCTGAGCGGGGAAAAACGATTAGAAACGTGAACAGGTTGGTGGTGAACCGGGGCTTTGCGACTAGGCTTCCTTCTCACCGTCACCCACCCAGTCTCCTCGCTGCTGAGGAGAGCCGGGGAACCGGTGACAGGGGGGGCTAAGCTAGCTAGCTCCGCTGCAGCTAATGGGCGTCCGTCGAGATTAACTGGCGCAGACGGTGTTTCAATGCAGCGGAGCCGGGATTCCAAATCAGACAACCTCGCCTCGAGCGCCTCAAAAAGACAACATTTATTACATTTACCGTTATCACTAAAAGAGGCAGAGGTGTAGCTAAACATCTGACAGAGAGAGCACACCAGAGGAGGAGAGGAAAGAGAGCTAGTAGCCATAGCTAGTGGCTCGAGAGCTGGAGAGCAAACCACACAGGCAGACAGCAAAACAGGAAGTGACGATACGTTACCACAAGGAAGTGACGATCCTTCACCCAATCCTAGTAGACTAAGGGGAGCAGAGCTGTGAAAGTGGAAAATTACTTTCCAGATCTGGAGTTATTTGTGGCATCAGCTCGCAAGCTGATGAAACCGAATGATGGGAATGAGACTTTTACTGATCAGGAAATTTTTCGTTTAAAGAAACTGGTTGTCAAACTGAAATCACAAATTACTAACAGTCATGTTGACTCTTAGTTTGTTTCTTCCCTTTTATGCTATGTGTGTGTTTTTTTACTGTACCCTATTTTTATCCTTTTTAATGCCCCACCTTAGAATTGGCACTCTTAATATAAACGGGGCCAGGGATGATGTAAAAAGGGCCTCTTTATACAAGCTTTTTAATTTAAAGGCACTTGACGTGCTGATGGTCCAGGAGACTCACAGCACTGTAGACATTGAGTGCCAGTGGAGAAAAGAGTGGGATGGCTGCATTTTTTTTAGCCACAAATCCAATAATAGTGGAGGGGTGGCTGTACTTTTCTCTCGGGGTTGTGTGCCTGTCTCTTATGAGGTAGAAGAGGTGGTGAAAGGACATGTACTCTTGCTAAAGGTACAGCTTGAAAACGTAAACTTGGTTCTTATAAACGTGTATGTGCCAACCCAGAGAGCAGAAAGGATCAGGGTCTTTAATATGCTATCAGATACGGTTAGATCCTGTAATCCAAATAGTTTTTTATTTCTGGGGGGTGATTTTAACTGTACATTAAACCACAGACTGGACAGGAACCATCAGGAACCTCACCCTGCTTCTGCCAATAGGCTGAGGGAACTAGTGAAGGCGCATGAAATGGCCGATGTGTGGAGATCACATCATGGGGACCAGAGGCAGTACACCTGGAGCCATGCTAAAGATAACCTCTTATCTATGGCTAGGTTAGACCGTTTCTATGGTTTTAAACACCAAATGAGTGTTTTTAAAAATAGTTGTATCTGTCCTGTTGGTTTCACTGATCACTGCCTGCTGATTTGTTCTGTTTTCATTGAAAATGTAAAGTGTAAGAGTGCTTTTTGGCATTTTAATAATACACTTTTAAATGATGTGTTTTTTAAGGGAGTTTTTCATGATGTATGGAAGTCACACAGGGAACAAAAACCCTCTTTTAGTTCTCTCCAATTGTGGTGGGATTTTGGTAAGGCCCAGATAAAACAATTCTGCCAACAGTACACTCAAAATGTCACTCGTAGCTTGACCCAATCCTTGAAAGTTCTGGAGACTGAGGTGGTAGAACTAGAGGAGTTGCTCAGTTCTACAGGAAAACAGGAGCACTTAGAGGCTCTCAAGTCAAAAAGGTCAGCCTTGGCTAGCTTGCTAGGGGTCACCGCACAGGGTGCTCTGGTCCGCTCACGCTACATGGATGTAGCTCTGATGGACTCGCCCTCCCAGTACTTTTTTGGACTGGAGGGGAAAAATGGACAGAGAAAGCTCATTCACTCCTTGTTGGGCGATGACGGGAGAACAATCTCCACAGCAGCAGAGATCAGGAAACACGCTGCTAGCTTTTACAGTGAATTGTTTAGAGCAGAGTGGAGGGAGGACACGTCACTGGGCCAGGTTTTCCTTGATGGTCTTCCAGTGCTCTCAGAGGACCTTGTTGCCGGCTTGGATGCTCCACTGTCTCTGTCTGAGCTGCATACGGCGCTAATGAGCCTCCAGAATGGAAAATCACCAGGCATAGATGGTCTCTCTGTGGACTTTTTTAAGGAATTCTGGCCCCTGCTTGGTCCAGACCTGCTGGAGGTTCTCCAAGATAGCTTGGAAAGGGGGACCCTACCCACGACCTGCAGGAGGGCCATCATCACACTGTTGCCGAAAAAGGGGGACCTCCAGAGCCTAAAGAACTGGAGGCCAGTCTCTCTGCTCTGCACAGACTACAAGATTCTCTCAAAAGCTCTGGCCCGAAGACTGAGAAAGGTGATGAGCGAGCTCATTCATGTAGACCAGACTTACTGTGTGCCTGGCAGGCTGATTAGTGACAACGTCACTTTAATTCGGGATATTTTGGAGGTCTCTGGTTCATTGGCGGTAGAAACTGGTTTGATTTCAATTGACCAGGAAAAGGCGTTTGATCGGGTTGAACACCAATATTTATGGACAGTTTTAACAGCTTTTGGGTTCAGCCCAGGCTTCATAGCCAGGATACGGGTCTTGTACAGTGACATTGAGAGTGTGCTGAAGATAAATGGGGGCCTGTCTGCCCCTTTAAAAGTCCAGAGGGGGGTTCGGCAGGGCTGCCCTCTCTCAGGGATGCTGTACTCCCTCGCCATAGAGCCTTTGCTTCACTGCCTGAGAAGGGATCTATCAGGAGTTACTTTTCCTGGCTGTGACACCACGTTCAAGCTGTCGGCCTATGCAGATGATGTAGTCATTCTGCTAAACAAGCAGAGTGACATTGACGTTCTGGTTAGGAGTGTCAATCTTTTTGGCCAACTTTCCTCTGCAAAGATAAACTGGGGAAAAAGCGAGGCTCTGATGGTGGGGGAGAAACTAGAAAATCAGCTTACGCTGCCGGGTGGGTTGATTTGGAAGAAAGGAGGTTTTAAGTATCTTGGTGTCTTTATTGGAAATCAGCAGTTTGAGCAAAAAAATTGGGATGGGGTCATAGAGAAAATTAACGGGAGACTAAACAAGTGGAAGTGGCTAATGCCAAGAATATCTTTTAGAGGAAGAGTGCTCATTTTAAATAATCTTGTTTCCTCATCCCTGTGGCACCGCCTCATGTGCATGGACCCCCCTGCTGGTTTGTTGTCCAAAATTCAGTCTGTTTTGGTGGACTTTTTTTGGGGGGGTGGACTCCACTGGGTTCCTCAAGCCCTGTTATTTCTTCCCAAAGAGGAGGGGGGGCAAGGAGTGATTCATTTAGCTAGTAGAGGTGCTGCTTTTAGACTGACTTTCATACAGAGACTGCTGACGGGCCCCCAGGACCTGGTATGGAGGCCTTTGGCCTGTGTTATTTTACAGAGAGTCCTTGGGCTTGGGCTAGACCTCCCTGTGTTTTTAATGGATTTTAAGAACTCTAATGCACTGTCTTTACCCAGTTTTTACCGCAGTCTCTTTTCAGTGTGGACTCTTTTTAAAAAACAAAGAGGGCCATGCGATTCCCTCTACTGGTTGTTGAGGGAGCCGCTGGTTTTTGGTGGTCGCCTTGGTGTCCTGCCGGGAGTTGGAAGGACCTTCCTTGATAGGCTGTGTTCCAGGAACGTTCTCACTCTGAAGCAAGTGGTGGAACTGGCTGGTCCTGGCCTCAACAACGCCTCAGCTTTAGCAGCTCATCTTGGTGTCAGGTCGAATCGTTTCATCGATGGTCTTCTTGCACACTGGAAACAGGAGCTTCATGGACTTGAGCACTCCCTACTCTTGGACTTTAGCAATGGCACGCTGCACCCGGAAAGCACTGACCCCTTTCCCTCTCTCACGCTCTATATGGACTTTGACGTCGCTCCTTGCTCCTTACTGGCATTCTGTGCTCCCACTGGTGTGGACTTTGGAGGAGCCAGTGGTAAGGCTCTCTACAGACTGGTGGTGATGGCACTCAACAAGGACAGATTGAACACCTGTGTGGACACTCCTTGGAGAGCCTATTTTAAACTAGGAAAAGGGCATCGGCCTGCCTGGAGGGCTCTTTATAAAGCCCCTCTCCCTAAGAGGCATGGAGACTTACAGTGGAGGGTCTTGCATGGTATTATAGCAGTCAATGCTTTTGTTTCTGTGATTAACAGCAGTGTCAGTGATCAGTGTGTTTTTTGTTCCTCTAGGGAGACTGTTTTTCATTGTTTTATTGAATGTCAGCGCCTGAGTGGCCTCTTTGAACTTCTCACAGAACTTTTTCATATTTTTAAGGAAGTTTTCTCTAAGCAGGTTTTCATTTGTGGTTTTATGTACAATCGTCGTTTTAAGCAGAAGTGTCAACTACTGAACTTTGTTTTAGGGCAGGCAAAGTTGGCTATCTATGTAAGCCGGAGAAGAAAACTTGAGAATGTTGAGAGTGATGTTGATGTCAAAATTTTATTTGTGAGGCTACTTAAAGCCAGAATCAGGCTGGACTTTCAGTTTTTTATGGGGAATGGGGATGTGGAAGGTTTCAGGACCCTCTGGTCCCTGGAGAATGTCCTCTGTTCAGTTCATGATGGACAGCTTTTTTTTGGGCGTTTTTTGGGGGATTAATTTTCTGTGTAACATAGCATGATATAGAAATTGTATTGACTGATGGACAAGTGTGTTTATTAAAGATCTTTTAAAAATCAAAATCTCTCTCTCTCTCTCTCTCTCTCTCTCTCTCTCTCTCTCTCTCTCTCTCTTTATAGTCAGGTCTATCACATTAGATACACACCCGGATCCAACATTCAAGTACACTGTTGATTGCACATTCTAGAAACAGCGGCGTGATCAGTGGATGGCCTGTTCATGTCAGAGTTAAATTGGCCAATCAGACAGTCACGTACAAGCCCATCCTATTGTACGTGGTTTGGTCCAACCCGAGAAGATTAATGTAAGCTGCACCCAGAAGTCAGGATCAGTCTGACGACGTTCCCTAGGGAGCTGCATCACACTGAGCCATTTACATGTGACCTCCAAATAAATGTTACATCTTTAAATTGAAGAAATCTCACGCTTGTTCTTGGATCTTTCAATCAAAGAATCGGATATTTTTCTAACAGTTGTATGTGGTCATATGATGAATTGAGACGCCCAGGCTGCAGGCCATGGTGGACCAGAGGTCGGAATCAAACTGTGGGCCCCGATCGGACGTGATGTCCGAAGGAGCACCAAAACGTGCCACCCATGTTGTCAAAAAAGCGTGTGCCACATCTGCAGACGCTGTGGAAGCTAGCGGGACTGCTTCGGGCCAGCAGTCCACCACTGTCAGGAGGTGCGTGAACCCCTGCGATGGCAGGATGGGGCCCAAGAGGTCCACATGAATGTGGTCAAACCTCTTAACCGGGATATGGAACGGCTCCAAAGGGGCCTTCGTGTGCCTGTGCACCTTGGCTCGTTGGCACGCTACGCACGCTGTGGCCCACTCTTTCACCTGTTTGTGCAGGCTCGGCCAGACGAACTTTGCGCCCACCATTTTGACTGATGTGTGCACTCCTGGGTGCGCCAGGGAGTGAACCGACTCAAAAACACGGCGGCGCCAAGCGCATGGGACCACTGGTCATGGGCAGCCTGTAGAGACGTCACAGAGTGGGGGGGGCGCTGTGTTGCAGCACTCTGGTCTCCAGCCTTAACCCTGTTGGTCCAGACTGGAGTGCGCAAACGTCCGCATCGCTGATCTGCGCAGCGGCCATGGCCGTGTAATCTATCTCCACATAGACTGGAGCCACTAATGCGCACAAGAGGCAGTGGAGGAAACAATTGTAAAAGTTAACCATCCCCAAAAACTCCTGCAGCGCCCTAACTATCTGAGGCCAGGGAAAATTCGCCACGATGCGCACCTTGTCCGGCAAGGGTATTGCGCCCTCCGGTGAGATGCGGTGGCCCAAAAAATTCGATCCCCGTCACCCTGACCTGGCACTTTGCCGGGTTGATTTTTAACCCATGCTCCTCCAACCTCTGGAAAACTGTCCTGAGGTGGGCTACGTGTTTGTCCTTGGACGTGTTGGCCACCAGGATGTCGTCCAGGTAAACAGACACAAACGGCAGATCGCGCAACACCGCATCCATCATACATTGGAATGTCTGTGCCGTGCCTTTTAGCCCGAAAGGCATGCATAAAAACTCAAACAGACCAAACGGGGTTATTACTGCCATTTTAGGAAATGTCCTCAGTGCTCACCGGGACCTGGTGGTTAACCGCGGACCAGGTCTGTCTTGGAAAAAATGCATGCCCCGGTGAGGTGAGCAGACAAATCCTGAATATGAGGGATGGGGTAGCGGTTGCATTCTGTGGCATTGTTTAATCTGCGGAAATCTCAACAAGGTCGCCACGATCCCTCAGCCTTAGGAACCATAGGTAGTTGGGATGACCATGGGCTGTTTGAGCGCCTGATGATGCCCAACTTTTCAAAGTTGGCAAACTCCTCGCATGCTATGGCCAGTTTAGCTGGGTCCAGGCGCCGAGGTCGTGCGAAAACGGGTGGCCTCGCAGTGGTAATGAAGTGCTCCACCCCGTGTTTAGTGACGGTCGCCGAAAACGTCGGGACCGTGAGTGCTGGGAACTGGTTGAGTAGTGTGTAGAACTTATCCCCTTGAGCTGTGACTTTGGCTAGTGTTGGTGGCCCGGCTCCTTGAGCTGAAACAGGGGAGAGAATCAAAAGACATTGCATTAATCGGGCATCTGTTAGCAACATTGACTAGTAGTCCGTGTGCACACAAAAATTCAGTGCCTAAAATAGGGAAGCTGCATGCCGCTATGACGAATGTCCATTGGTATGTACGGCCGTGCAAGGATACAGTCAGTGTCCTCTCTCCAAAAGTCTTAATGTCTGAGCCGTTTGCGGCCGTCAGCTTGGGGCCACTAGTTCCCGCCAGCCGGTCGGCGTAGGACGGCAGGATGAGGTTCTTTTGGGAGCCGGAGTCCATGAGTAACTGTCTCCCTGGGCGTGAGTCTGTCACATAGAGCAGCTTGCTTGCTTCACCAGCAGTCGCAGCTGCTACCGACTGCCGGTCCCGGCGTTTCCCGAGTGCTTGAATTGGCACGGTGGCACGCTTCGGCGTGCGTCCTTCTCCAAAACGGCGGTGGTAGAAACAGAGCGTGTCTCTCCGGTGCTTCTTGGCCCCTGCTGCAGCCACCATCGCTGGCTCCTCACCTCCGCTGGCTGTCTCACTGGGTTCCGACGCCGCTGAGTTCAGTGTGAGGGCTCTGGTAGTGAGGATGATCCGATCTGCCTGCTGAGCTAGCACCCGGTAGTTGCGCGCAGCCAGCAGCGGCGAATTGGCAAGGACCACTCTGGCCACTATTGGGAGGTACCGGAGGAAAAGGTGGGCAAAGAGAAAATGCCCGTCATCTGTGCCCATCAACGCCAACATCTTCTCCATCAATTCGACCGTCGACCCGTCTCCTAACTCGAAGCACGTCAGGAGCCTCTCTGCTCTTTCACAGTCCGAGAGCGTGCAGCGCCGGGTCAGCGCGGTTTTGAGACCACCGTATTTGTTGCGGGCTGGGGTTTGTTGGAGCAGGCTTGCTACCTGCTGAGTTGTGCATGCGTCCAGCGCTGCGACCACGTAGTAATATCTGGTGTCATCTGCCGTTATTCCCCGGAACGCGAACTGGGCCTCGGTGTGAAAGAACCTAGACTTTGAGTCGTGTAGCCATAAGTCTGGGAGTTTGACCGAAACGGCACAGGCATTGCTGGCACTTCCCCTCCGGGTCGTCTCCGGGGTGTTCGCCTCGCGTTCCATTGTGCGTCAAGGGTCACCAGTGTGGAGAGCATAACCAGGCCGCACTTTTCTGAGCAGATGAAACTTTATTCCACTCTCTCTCACATTCACCAGAATCAAAAAAAAACCCCATCACCACCAGGTTGCAGGCACTCTCTTTTATATCACAGCACTAACACTTCTCTGCTACCTGGGGTGCTGCATTAACATATCACTCCCCACACTCCCCATCTTTGATCTGCCACTTCAGTCTGAGAGAAAACTACTGAGTAACTACTGAGTGGGTTCCCCACAAGTAGAAAATTTGGTTTTGTGCAACTGTGATAGCAAAATGAACTTGGAAACACCCATAAAAGTGTTCTGCGCCTCAGGCAACTGACGAATAACCGCTTCCTTGTAATATGACCCAAAGTAATATATACTGCTCAAAAAAAATAAAGGGAACACTTTGAAAACACATCAGATTTTAATGGGAAAAAATAAGCTGGATATCGAAAATGTGGCAGACTAGTCCAGCTTACTCAGATTAAAAAGTGTTCCTTTAATCTGAGTAAACTGGACTAGCCTGCCACAATTTCGATATCCAGCTTATTTTTTCCCATTAAAATCTGATGTGTTTTCAAAGTGTTCCCTTTATTTTTTTGAGCAGTATATTTCAAGCACTTATTTCATTTATAATTTTGATGTTTATGGCTACTGCTAATGGAAACCCCAAATTCTGTATCTCAGAAAATTAGAATATTATTCAGTTCAATTCAATTCAGCTTTATTTATACTGCACCACATCACAACAAAAGCCATCTCGTGGCACCACAGTGCAGAAAAAACACACAGTCCAGAAAAACCCAGCAATCAGACGATCCCCTATGAGCAAGCACTAAGCGACAGTGGAGAGGAAAAACTCCCATTTGGCAGGAAGAAACCTCTAGCAGAACCAGGCTCAGCGAGGGGCAGTCATCTGCTGTGACTGGCTGGGGGTGACGGGATAGGGAGGATTGGAGAGGACAGACATAAAGAACATAACAGTAAGATGCCAAGTACATTATTGGAGGTCAACCAGCAGTATGGATCAGATAACAACAGAACAAAAGTGGGGTTAAGAGACACAAAATCCCTCCTTAAATGTAAGCTATATTAAAAAAGAAGGATTTTACCCTGTTCTTAAAAAGAGAGACCGAGTTTGACTCCCGGACCCAGAGTGGTTACTGGTTCCAGAGAGAAGGGGCTTGGTAGCAGAAGGCTCGGCCTCCCACTGTACTTTTGGAGATTCTGTGCACCACAAGTAAGCCAGCATTTTGGGAGCGTAATGCTCTATTAGGATGGTAAGGTAATATCAGATCTTTTATATATGGGGGGGGGGGGGGTAATTGTTAAGAGCTTTGAAAGTAAGAAGGATTTTGAACTTGATTCTAAATTCTATGGGAAGCCAATGAAGGGAGGACAGAACCGGGATATGATCTCTTTTTCTAGAACCAGTTAAAACTCTAGCAGCAGCATTTTGAATCAACTGAAGATTTTTTAAGGATACTTTAGCACAACCAGATAATGGCGAATTATCTGTATCTAAATTACAGTAATCTAATCGAGAGCTGACAAAGGCGTGAATCAGTTTCTCAACGTCATTCAGAGACAAGATGCTCCTAATCTTGGCAATATTGCGTAGATGATAAAAGGCAGTCTTAGAAACAGTTTTAATATGTGAATTAAAGGACAAATCTTGATGAAAAATAACTCCAAGGTTCCTCACAGAACTGTTCAGAGTGAGAGTGGCAGTATCTAAATTAAGGGCATAATTTGAAAAAGAATTTCTAAGATGTTTTGAGCCAACAAGAATGACTTCAGTCTTATCAGAGTTTAATACTAAAAAACTACAAGTCATCCAAACTTTGATGTCCTTAAGACAGGCATCTAACTTCGCTAATTGATTACAATCATCGGGCTTCATTGACAGATATAGTTGTGTGTCGTCTGCGTAACAATGAAAATGTATACAGTGCTTTCTGATGATAATACCTAACGGGAGCATATATAGACTAAAAAAGAGTAGGGCCCAACACAGATCCCTGTGGAACTCCGTGACTGAGCTTAGAGTTGGAAGAAAATTCATCATTGATATGGACAAGCTGAAATCTATCGGACAAATAAGATTTAAACCACTGCAACAGTGTTCCACTCAGTCCAACAAAGTGTTCTAATCTATCAAGTAGAATGGCATGATCGATAGTGTCAAAGGCTGCACTGAGATCTAAAAGAACAAGAACAGAGACAAGTCCATTATCAGATGCGATCAGGAGGTCATTAGTGACCTTGACTAAGACAGTTTCAGTGCTGTGATGAGCTCTGAACCCAGACTGAAACACCTCAAACAAACCAACTCCCTGCAAATGGTCAGATAATTGCACAGCAACAACTCTTTCCAAGATTTTTGAAATGAAAGAAAAATTAGAGATTGGTTGATAATTGGCCAAAACTCCAGGATTGAGCGTCGTTTTTTTTTTTTTTTTTTTTGAGTAAGGGTTTAATTACAGCAGTTTTAAAAGCCAGTGGTACATAACCCAGAGTTAAAGAAGAATTAATTATAAGAAGAATAAGGCTACCAATAATTGGGAAGATAATTTTAAATAACCTGGAAGGAATAGGGTCCAAAAGGCAAAATGAAGGCTTAGATGAGGAAATTATTTTATCCAACTCTAAGAGGTCGATTGGAGTAAACTTATCTAAGCAGATATCAGTTGAGGGAGTGGCAGTAGTTAATGTACTTGAGTTTACGGTAGGAAGAATCTGACTGATTTCATCTCTAATAGATAAAATTTTAAGATTGAAAAAGTTCAGAAAGTCCTGACTAGAAAGCTCAGGGGGGATGCGAGGATTGACCGAGTCCTGGCTCTTTGTAAGCCTGGCTATAGTGCTGAAGAGAAACCTGGGGTTATTCTTGTTTGCTTCTATTAATGCAGAATAATAGCTTGATCTAGCTTTTCTAAGAGATTTTTTATAGATTAAGAAATGATTTCTCCAAGCAAAGTAGAATTCATCTGAATTAGTTGAACACCATTTCCATTCCAAACGACGAGTTTTCTGTTTTAAGCCACGAGTTTCTGAGTTAAACCAAGGGGTCAGAAATCTCTGGTTAGACTTTTTCTTTTTTAAAGGGGCTACCAAATCTAGAGTCCGATGCAAAGAGGGAATAACACCATCAACCATGCTATCAATCACGAATGGAGCAGACTCGCCATCATTTATTTCTGTTGTTTCTGTTGTGTTGACCCATGGCACAGAGGAGACAATCTGCAAAAATTTAGCAACAACATCATCGGAAAGACATCTGCTGTAGTAGTATTTTTCTTTAGGAAATAAGTGATCAGAGATAATGAAATCAAAATTTAACAGACAATGGTCAGACAGTACGGGATTATGAGGAGACACTACCAGATTTTCGGTATCTATACCATAAGTCAAAACAAGGTCCAATGTATGGTGGAAATAATGGGTAGAATTTTTTACTTCTTGGGAAAACCCCATTGAGTCTAAAATTAAATTGAATGCCTTATTATTATGACAATTACTTTTCACATAGAGCCAGGCATGTTTGGGATTTTTTTTCCCTTATTAAATGAAATAATCATTTAAAAACTGTATTTTGTATGTACTCGGATTATCTTTGTCTCATATTGAAATTTGTTTCATTATCTGAAAAATCTGAGTGTGACAAATATGCTAAAATAAAAGAAATCAGAAAGTGGCAGATACTTTTTTCATGGCACTGTATATGCAAGCTTGAAGAAATTTTGAATAGAAAAAAAGAGAAATCAATATACATTAAGATGCATTAATCATTGGTTTTATCATCAATTTATTGCAGCCCTCTGAATCATAATTAAATAGAATGCTGAAGTGTCTTGAGGCTTCCAACCCCAGACATAATACGCTCATAGTTCAATAACACTCATGACAGATGTGAGAAGACGCACCACTGAAGGCCAGCATTCATCCAATGTTTCATCTATTCAATCTAAGCATGCTTTGCACTGCACAAAAGACTCTCAGCTTACTTCAGTGAGACCAATTGCACTTACTGAACACAGTAAAAGGTTGCCTATGAATGCAATTCTTGGAAATGCATTCATACTGCATGAACATTAATTGTAAATGAAAAGGTCATTTCATTATTAAACTCATAAAGTCACTCAATCAGTACAGCACACTCAGTTGAAAAGTGCTTTACAAACATCCAAGTGAGGTGGGAAAAAAACAAAAAACAAAACTTGTTTGCAATGGTATCGTGTAATATATCACTATACTGTATATTTATAAAAGAGAGAAAAAATGTTATAATCAGTTGCCAAATATTTTCTAATGCAGTAGTTTCAACCTTTTTCCATCAAGATCCCTTTTGCAAACAAAAAATATTTAATATGTTTTAAGAAGGGCTGCATCCAAATAATTGATTACCTGGATATTCCTGTCTTGCCTTGGATTTCAGTTTTAAGCTTTGGTACTGAGATATATTTTAACCTCTAATTCAGTGATGACAAACATGCGGCCTGTGGGCCAAAACTGGCCTTCCTGTGGGTCAAAACTGGCCCATGGAATGAATTTGCAAACTGTGAAAAACATGGACTGTCATTTTTAAAAAAAATACTTTGAGGGGGGGCTGAAAAGTTTATAGGCTGACTAAGAAGGAGTTATGCTCGTAGATGCTGAGCCAGTAGTATTTGTGCTTCAGTGGCCGAGGAGCAAGAGGGCAGGGCAGAGCAGAGTTGAGAGTGAGAGAACTGTCAAGAGTATGGGTATACAATAAACCACATTTGGTTAAATTTGACCACTGCATCATGGTCAGCCTATGAACTTTTCAGCCCCCTGTATTCCCACTTTACACTGGGGATTGCAATTTTTTATTAAGAGTAGCAACACAACACTGAAACCTAGAATTAAACAGCATGGGGCAGCAATATGCATGCCCTATTACACACTGCTTTTAAAAAAAATTATGTATAAGTTTTATATGTTTACAAATCAGGATAACTTAACTTTCTTCTTTAATAGCTCCTATTTTAGTTTGTATGGTGTGTTGAGCCAGTTCAGGAGGTTATAGGATTGATAAAAATTGATGACAGATATTGAAATGTCTGTAAATGTAAAACAATTCCTAGATCTTGAGATTGTTTGTTTATTTCTTGTTTTTATCTGAAAGTTGAATATTATATTTTTAAGTTCCAGATAGCTGTGACTCAATGTTCTGAGCTTTTATACTGTAGCTCTACTGTGATGTGTAAAGGTGCATTCAGACCAAATGTGAAAAAGTGGAAATTTTTTGTGCGGCACAATTTCATGTTAGCTCAATATATACTTGCAAATAGATGCAAATTTGCATCTGAGTGGGTTGCAGAGGGGTAGAGTTGTCATCTTAACTTCTGCAGCTGCTTTTTGTAGTATATGGAAATAGTGGTACATCCAGAGTGGCACGCAGCCTGTGGCTGACGTTACCTTCACTATGTATAGGGTGGTCCACCATCTCACTGGGAGTTGAATTGAGTTGGTTGGCGACAGCACAGATGGTATTGAGAGCATTAGGAGAGTACTTGTACATGTGTTCACTAGTTGACTTTATACTAAAGTTCAGTTCGACTGTAGCATGCTCCTCTGTCTTCATTTCAGGTTTGTGGACATAACATTTGGTGACGAGAATTACAAACCATGGAAGCATGCTTGAGATCGCTACAGCACTTTCTCAAGTCCCCAGGTGAACCGCACATGAATGAATCTTTTTTATTTCGGATAGATTAAAAGTAAAGATTAAAAAGAAACAGAATAATATAACAAAGGTGAAAAAAATAAAAAAAAAATCCAACAAGGTCAAATTAAACAGTAACTCCTCTAATTATACAGTTCAACATAAGTTATTCGAAATGGGTGATGGCTGAAGCCACAGCTTATATTGCCCACCCATATTCCATCCAAGAATTCAAAAGAAAAACAAAACAAGAGCGATTACAATTCGGAACAAAGCTAAGACAAAATGTGACAAAAAAAACTAAGCAACAACACAACACAGACTGGATATGACAATCCTTATGTGATTTTACATGTCATCTTGTATATACTGTATGTTTGGAGTATTTCTTCCTTTAGTTTTTGTTTAAATTGTCCAAGCGTTGTACATGATTTTAATTCAGGTCCAAAATCGTTCCAGAATCTGACTCCTTGCACTGAAACACAGTGTTGCTTGGTGGTAGTTCTCACTGAAGGTTTTTGAAATATACATGTTCCTCTGAAATGATATTGTTTCTCCCTTATTTGGAACAACTTTTGGATATTTGCGGGCAGTGATAGATTCTTCACTTTAAACATTATTACTGCAGTTTTAAAGTCAACCAGATCTTTCAACTTGAGATCTTTTAATTTAAGAAAAAGTGGGTTTTGTTGGTTCCCTGTAAGCAGCTTTGTTTATTATTCTAATAGCTCTCTTCTGAAGCATAAAGACTGGATATATGTTTATTTTATATGTATTTCCCGATACTTCAGTACAATATGTCATGTATGGGAGTATTAATGAATGATACCGAGTATATAGTGTGGGTTAATTCAGCAAATATTTCACTCTGTGTAGTATTGCAATTGATTTAGATATTTTACCTTTAATATAATTAATATGTGACTTCCAACACAGTTTATTATCAATTATTACTCCAAGAAATTTAGTTTCAGATACCCTTTCAATCTCTACACCATTTACACTGAGTTTAGATACTAAGTTGTTGTGATGGTTGTTAAAAACTATAAATTTTGTCTTACTTAAATTGAGCGTTAATTTGTTTGAATCAAACCACAGTTTAAGCTTTCCTAATTCCTTTCCGAGTGTATCCAAAAGTTGTTCCAAATTGCTTCCACTGCATAATAGATTAGTGTCATCAGCAAACAATATTAAATCCATTTTTTCCGAAACTTTACATATATCATTTATATATACTGTATATATTGAATAACAGTGGCCCCAAAACTGAACCCTGTGGGACTCCACAAGTAACCTTCAGTAACTGTGAGTTTTTGTTACCAACACATATATACTGATATCTATTCTTTAAGTAACTAATCAAATCAAATCAAATCAAATCAAACTTTATTGGCATATTGCTGTACATACAACTGTAGTGCAGGCAAGATGAAATTGTGTTTCTCTCAGCATCCATATAAATAGAAGCAGCATGATTTAAGACACACTCACACATATCTTCACCCCCCCCACCCCCACCCCCCCATCCATTCACACATCCCTGAGACATACTTGGGAAAACCTAACTAACTATAATATACAAATAATATACATAATGTCCGTAGGTGCAGTAGTGTGTATGAGAGATTCCGGGTCAACTGTTCAGCATCCTGACAGCTTGTGGAAGGAAGCTTTTGATCAGTCTGGTGGTTCTGCCTCTGATGCTCCGGAATCGTTTACCAGATGGCAGAAGTTCAAAGTGTTTATGCAGAGGGTGAGAACGGTCCTTGACAATGTTCAGTGCCCTGCTCCTACAACGGTTCTGAAAAAGTTCTTGGACAGAGGGGAGGGAGACTCCAATTACCCTCTCAGCTCCCTTGACTATCCTCTGCAGGGCTTTTTTGTCTGACATACTGCAGCTGGAGTACCATGTAGCAATGCAGTACGTCAGAACACTCTCCACCACACCTCTGTAGAAGGTTCTGAGGATGCAAATGGGGAGAGAGGCCTGTTTGAGTTTCCTCAAGAAGTGCAGTCTCTGCTGAGCCCGCTTCTTGATCCCCAAGGAATTCTTGCTCCAGGTCAGGTCCTGTGAGATCTGCACTCCGAGGAACTTGATGTTCTCCACTCTCTCCACTAAACGGCCGCCAATGCTGAAGGGGACGTGTTCAGTCTGTGACCTCCGGAAGTCGATAATCATCTCCTTCATTTTGTCCACGTTGAGCACCAGATTGTTCTCCCTGCACCAGCCCTCCAGGTCTCTCACTTCTTCCCTGTACATTGATTCCTCATCCCTCTGAATAAGTCCCACCACCGTGGTGTTGTCTGCAAACTTAATAATCTGGTTCCCCTCGTGTCTGGATACACAGTCATGTGTTAAAAGTGTAAACAACAGTGGACTGAGTACGCAGCCTTGAGGGGATCCGGTGCTCATCGTGACAGAGTTGGAGATGTTGTTTCCAACCCAGACAGACTGAGGTCTCTCAGTCAGGAAATCCAGGATCCAGAGACATGTGGCAGTGTTCAGACCAAGAAGGAGTAATTTTTCCATCAGTCTCTGGGGAATAATGGTGTTGAATGCTGAACTGAAATCAATGTACAGGAGTCTGGCGTAGGTGTCTTTCTGGTCCAGGTGGGTGATGACAGAGTGTAGGGTGGTGACTATAGCATCCCCCGTGGAGCGGTTTGAACAATATGCAAACTGGAGTGGGTCGTGTGATGCAGGGAGGCAGGCTGTAATATGTGGTTTGACAAGCCGTTCAAAACACTTCATCACAATTGGTGTCAGTGCAACAGGACGATAGTCATTCAAACAGGACACAACTGGTTTCTTTGCCACCGGTACAATGATAGAGGTCTTGAAGCATCTGGGAACAATGGCCTGACTCAGGGAGATGTTATAAATGTCAGTCAGGACATCCGCCAACTCGCTCGCGCAGTTTCGGAGTACACGTCCCGGGATGTTGTCTGGACCTGCAGCTTTACGTGGGTTGACTCTGGTTAGGGTCCTCCGTGTGTCCGCTGTGTTGATGGTAAAAGCTGATCCGACCGATGGTGAGGGTGGACCAGCCCTCCCTCTGGTTGTCGGGTTAGATGCTTCAAAACGTGCAAAAAAGTCGTTGAGCCTGTCTGGAAGTGAAGCGTCGTCATCATTGACCCCCTGCCTAGACTTATAGCCCGTCAGTGTCCAAAATCCCTGCCACATCTGCTTGGTGTTCCTAGTGTCACAGAGGTGTCCCTGGATTTTCTCCGCATAGGCGCGCTTCGCCGTCTTAATTCCCTTTGAGAGCACAGACCTGGCTGAGCAGAGAGCAATCCTGTCCTTCACTCTGAAGGCTGCATCTCTGGCTGTAAGTAGCGAGCGCACCTCTGCAGTCATCCAGGGCTTATGGTTACCCCGCATAGTGATGGTCTTCACTGTAGTGACATCCTCAGTGCACTTCGCGATGTAGCTGGTGACCGTTTCAGCATACTCCTCCACATCTATCTTGTCTTCCTGGGAGGCTGCTATTTTGAAAACCTCCCAGTCTGTGTGCAGAAAACAGTCTTTCAGTGCAGAGGTTGCACTCTCTGGCCAAATGATTTGTTTCACTGCTGGCCTGCTGCGTTTCAATAAAGGTTTGTAGGCAGGCACCAGCATCACGGATATGTGGTCAGAAAGGTCGAGGTGGGGGCGGGGTATCGCCTTATATGCATCTGTGTTTGTGTACACTAAGTCCAACATATTCTCTCCTCTGATCTTAAAGTCTACACATTGTTTAAACTTGGGGAGCACAGTCTTTAAACTGGTGTGGTTAAAATCCCCCGCAACCACCACAAAACTGTCCGGATGTGAAGTTTGGATTTCACTAATTGCATTGTGCAGTTCCCCGAGTGCCTTCTTAGCATTAGCATTAGCGTTAGCGCTCGGCGCTATGTAAACAGCCGCTACAAACACGTTGCTGAATTCCCTCGGCAAATAATATGGCCGACAATTTACAATAAGGAACTCCGCCAACGGAGAGCAGTGTTTAGACACTAATGCGGCATTAACGCACCAGTTCTTGTTAACATAGATGTATAGCCCCCCCCCCCCCCCGCCCCCACGGCTCTTACCGGAGCTCGCCATTTCTCTGTCGGCACGGAACATCGCCATATCTTCCAGTTGAATGGCCTTGTCGTGGAGCCAAGTCTCCGTGAACACAAGCACACAGCAGTCCCTCCACTCTCTCCGGGGTTTCTCTCAGCAGACGCAGCTCGTCCAGCTTGTTGTCGAGGGAGCGGACATTAGAGAGAAGAAGCAACGGTACAGCTGGTCTGGAGGGGTTAGCCTTTAGCCTAGCATGGATCCCGGCCCTTTTTCCACACTTTTGCCTGCGTTCACACCGTCTGCGCTTCTTCCTCTCTCAGGTAGCTTCCAGCAGGGACTCCGCCAGAATTCCATGCTGGCGTAGAATGTCCAAATCACAACCGAGCGCCGCAATTCTTGCAGCGTGCAGTACTTTGATGTTTAATAAGGTCTCACGGTTGTAAGTTTTACAGAATGTACGTCTGGGATGATCAAAACACTCAAAACTCTCACACTCGCTGATGCCAAGAGGGGCCTCTGCGTCCATGTGCGCCGCTGCCATCTTTAACTACATAACCAGGACAGTGCTACCCCCCCAATGCCACAATTTTGTAGTTTCTTTAATAATAAATTATGATCCACTGTATCAAATGCTTTTTTAAGATCCAGGAATACCCCAACTGAGTACTCTTTATTTTCAACGGCAGTTGATATTTTTTCTATAAATTCCATTAGAGCAAATGTAGTTGTCCTCTTGTGTCTGAACCCATATTGCTGCTCACACAATAAATTATTCTTCATTATGAAGTTGTCAGTTCTCTCACAGAATATTTTTTCAAGTATCTTGCAAAATTGCGGCAATAGTGAAATTGTTCTTTAGTTTGAAAGTTCCCCTCTTTCACCCATCTTGTATATCGGAATTACTTTAGCTATTTTCATTGCATTGGGAAATATACCTGTTTGGAGAGACAGGTTACAAATATACGTCAATGGTTTCACTAAGCATTCAATAATAGTTTTGACTAAGAGCATGTCAATACCATCACAGTCCATAGATGTTTTACTTTTAAACGATTTAACAATTTCAATGACCTTGCTCTTGTCTGTATTCTTTATGAACACAGACACATTCAGGCACATTCAGTGGCCTTGAAGACTGGATGTGTTTCAGACCTACGTTCCAGCACTGGAACTGAGAAAACTGGACAAAGTAAGGAAACGAGCACTTCTTGTCCACAACCTCAGCATAGAGGGTCAAAGAATATGCCACACACTGGGTTCGACGGAGTAATATGTGGATGCTGTTGAACTGCTTGCTAGCTACTTTGCTACACCGGACAACATGATAGCACGAAGGATTCAGTTCCGCCAGAAGTGACAGGGAGTTGGTGAGTCCATACAACAATTTGTCGCCGACCTGAGACATTTTGCAAGCATGTGTCATTTTGGACAGCTGGAAGATGAGATAGTGCAGGACCAGTTAGCTTAGCACACATGTAACCCGAGGCTAAGAGCTAAGATGCTAAAGGCACCAAATGACATGACACTAGCTAGCACGATAGAGGTAGCGTTCCAATTTGAGGCAGTGGCAAGGATAACCAAAGGACCACTCCGAGAGGTCCTATCTGTGGTAGCTGTGGGTCTCCGACGCACCAGGACAGAACAAGTTTTTGTCCGGCAAGATGACAACGGTGTAACAAGTGTGGACGCTTAAACCATTTTGCCAGAGTATGTCAGTCACCGGTGCTGTGGAGCCCGCCAAGTAAGCCAAGCCGCCCTCCAACAACAACCATTCACGCGGTAAGCCCCGACAGCAACGGTTATTCATACAGCATGGTTGAGTTAGATGGGGTAACTCTACCACTATTGCTCGACACGGCGGCAGTCAGGTCGATGTTAAACTGGACCATGGTGAAGAAGTTTTTTCCCAACCACAAAATTAAGAAGAACCCAATGGCACTGTATGGATATGGTGGTCACAGACTGTGCAATGTTGGAACAGTTGAGCTGATGGTCTACTACAAGTCTAAGATTGTGTACGACTTCACGTTCCAGGTAGCTGAGCATGGTGACAACATTTTGGGATGTGACCTCTTTCACAGACCGGGCTTCACTATCCAAGACAGTGCTGGGTTTGAATGGTCTGGGTGTGGCAACTGTGGCACAACGGACCTTGATGACAACGACGTGGTGTGGGACAAGATAATTCAGGGTGGCACCGACACCAAACCATCCATCCCATGCTCTCAGGATGAGAACTGTCCAGGAGGGGGGCAGCAGCAGGACTTGCCTCTGTTCCTAGCTTGGCAAGAACCGGAGCTGCAGGAGAGGGAGCCCGAGCATGCAGAAAACCCCAAAGCACAACAACAACAACTGTGCACAGACAATTCTCACGATGCGGCACAACAGAGCACTTCAGACGGCAGGGGGGAGGAACCGGAGTGCTTCTGTACCCATGCTCAGCAACAACAAGCTATGGAGGTTACGACTGAACTGACGGGTGAAGAGTCTGCTTCAACGAGCGACACCGGAGAGACACCTTCCATACCCACAAAGTGCTTCAATCTGTGGTAACAACGACAGAGACTACTGGTGAAGGGTCCACAACAAACACAGTGACAACGGAACCTCCACAGCACGACGGAGGACCCAAACCGGACGAGCATGCAGAGCCACCAGGATCACAATGATGCATGAAACTGAGCCAGGCGCCGCTCCAAGTCATGGACTGAGTTTGGGTTCGTACCTGCAAGAGACCGGGATGGTGACGGAGTGGACCACAACTGACGAGACAACAGGTGCCGCTGAGGATTGTGGCAAAACTGGGATCAGCGTGCTTTCAGCTGACAGACGGTTTGGTTCGGCACGCAAACCAACTACGGCGTGTCCAGGTGGCTGCTCCGGACATCGAGGCTTCGCGGGTATCAGCTGCCGCAGAGTGGAACCCGGGCCCCAGCGTCATGAAGGTTGGCCCTGGCCCCGGGGGTCTGACAGCTCCAGGGATGCATCCGCCACGGGCTCGTTACAAGGCCCCTCAGGCAGAACTGCTTTCCCTGTGGAAGACTGTAAAGAAGAAAAAACAAAAAACTGTTCAGGCAGGAGGGCGGCTGAAATGGTGGCAGAATAACCCACCCAGCTGCGTTGGGCCCAGCATTGGTCTACCCACAGATCCTAGTTTCTAGTTTCTTTGGTTCTGAGTTTTTTTTTTGTTGTTGTTGTTTGTTTTTTTTTAAAGATAGTTCTCTTAGAAAATACAAATGAAAGAAATTGTGTTTTTCCCTGAGTAACATGTTGGATGTTTTGCTATAATAATGGTGAGTATTTCACTGCATAATAATGTTTAGAAATGTGTGTTTAGAAAATAGATACAGATATTGATAATGTCAAAGGATTATTGCTACACTAAATTGGGGAGGGCTAATTTGCTAATTTTGAGTATTTTGGCAAGGAAGGGGGTGGAATGTAGTATATGGAAATAGTGGGACATCCGGAGTGGCACGCGGCTGATGTCACCCCACTATATATTGGGTGGTCTGCCATCTCACTGGGTGATGAGCTGAGTTGGTTGGCGACAGCGCAGATGGTATTGAGAGCATTAGGAGAGTACTTGTACATGTGTTCACTATTTGACTTTATAATAAAGTTCAGTTCAACTGTAGCATCCTCGTCCGTCTTCATTCCTGGTTTGTGGACATAACACTTTGTACTAGGGCTGGGCGATAGGGCTTTTAACATGTATCGTGATACATTTAGAGTTTTATCACGATGCACCATATATATCACGATATCTTGAGATCTCCTCCAACCTCCTCCAATAAATGTAAAACCTCTGCATAAAATGACACCGGCATGATAACAGAAACAGATCCATGTATTGCATTTTTTTTTTTTTTAAATTGAACACAATAAAGGGGGGAGGGAGTAAAATCAAGTTAAATTTATCAAACTTTACTGAACCAGTCAGACAGCCCCACTCATAAATTTGCAACAAATCAGAATAAATAATGATAGGCCTTCCTATTATGACCTGTAATAAAACCATTAAAACAAAAACAAACAAAAACAAAACAAAACAAAACAAAAAAAAGACTCAACTCAATAAAAAAAAAAAAGCATTAAGCAGGAATTTTAGAGAAAGATATTTTAAAACTATGTAAATTAAAGTCCACTTTTTCTGTTTGGTCATGTTTTTAACAATAAGGGTCATGTCTTTGGCAGTGTAATTTGTGACTGCAGTTGTGATCTCTTTCCATTTTGCACTTTTTTTGTATTTTTTGTATGGGATAAATTTTCCAAATGAAGAAGCCATTTAGTCATTTTCTTAGGGCTGGATCCTTTCATTTATTTATGTATTTATTTATTTTTGAAGGGGCAACCTCGGATGTTGAGAGCAGATTTTAATGCATTCTTTATAGTATGGTGGGTGGCATTTAAAGTGGTGAAACAAATTAGTGGTAGTGTGAAATAATTGGCACAAAACTGTATTTTGTTCAATTTTTTTCCAATGCCAGAGAAGGGAGCTGCTGTGTTTTTCTTCTTTCGTCCAACTCTGCTGCACTGCAGCAGGTATGTGTGTGTGTCATTTCTTTTTTTCCCCTTTTCCTGTGCATTGCAAGTGTTGTCAGGTTATGCATAAAATCAACTTTATCTGTTCTATGAAAACAGGCTCAAAAGAAGCAGTTTGTTAAGAAATAAACTGCAGTAAAAACCAGACCTGGCAACAACCCTGAAATGAAACACGACTTGAGGAGGCAGGGGAGGGTGGGAAGCATGTGAGTGCAGAGGGGAGGAGAAGATAGAGATAATGACAGAGAGAAATGGCCTTAATCTGCTGGAAAAGCTTGAGATCAATGATAAACACATCATACTGTATGTATCGCGCATAGTAGAATGCATCGATATAACAAATATATTTGCTGTATCGCCTAACCCTACTTCCTGCCTACTCTGAAATCATAAAAACATTGTCATGTTTATGTTTACAGTGCTATCTGGCAGGGCACCCACCTTGAAAAATATCACTGTCTCCTCAACACTGCACCTACATTCGTAGCAGGAGTACGTGGGTGGATAACCAACCGACACACCATTTCATTTTGTTTTCAGTTTTCTACAGACTTTTGATTATCTAATTGGAAGCATTTAATTTTGTCAACTTCAGAGTAGACCAAGCCAACACCCCAGGTTGAGAATCACGGCACTAATGTATATTGTATGTTCGCTTGTATTATAATAATTGCAGTAAATTCTTATTATTTCTTAATCAGATGTGATAGTTTGATAAAAAAAAAATCCCTACACCCTCATATAATATCACCCCAATGCCCCATTTCTTAAGGTTTGATTTATGGAATCTAAAAAAGCCACTATTTACCAAAAATAAAGGGAAAACATGTCGGCTCATTTGCATTTTGTAATGAGCTAGCAATCAGTAAATATAATTAACATCTTCATGTGGCTTAGAAAAGTGTTAAGTAATCTGAGTCAAATAGAAAGAAAAATCGGATCCTTGTCTGGCAGCTCTTGGGCTTCCCATATACCATCTTTGTCATGAGCCGAGCCGGCTTGGTTTTCCTCGGCTCGGCCCTGATCTCTCTGTGGGTTTTGGCTCCACTGTTTATGTGCATTTTGTGTATTTATTCGATCACCTTAGCCACTGCCTGACCGGCAGCTGTTAGTCAACCTCAGTGACCTTTTTCCCACGCTGCTGACAGTCTGTTGGTTCTACCATGCCTCCTCGCTCTCTGTAATTCCTCCAGCTTTCCCAGCCCCGGTAATTATCTTTCCCACACCTCTGGTGTTGCCAATTTGTGTGGCCAGCGGCATTTGGATTTAAGCAGCTCCTCGCTAGACAAACACCGCTGGGTCATTGTACAAGTCACACCATCGTTCTTTGTCGTGTGACCGGCAGTTGTTGAAGGACTATGCTCGTTGTTCTACTGGGAGGACCTGGATTGCTAAGGTTGTAAGTCTCTTTAGCATTTCTCTGTGCGGTTGTGCCGCTATGCCGGTAGCGTTTCCTTATGCGGCACAACTGCTACACTTTCCCCCTGTACAGCCTAGCATCTTAAGAGAACTCTGTGTTGGCCCGAGCTGCTCTGCCATTTTGTATGGTTTCCCTTAACTGTCGTTCAGTAAACGTGTGTGTGGTAACTCTTGCATTTAAATCCTCATTTCTCCTTCTCTCCTCCGTGCGCTCTTCCATTGCGCAAGGAGGGTTTATGACAGAATGATCCAGCCAAGGAGCCCGCACAGAGGCGTCTCCCCATGACCCCACCGGCGGACGAGGAGTGGGCGAATCTGCTTGCCTTTGTCAACCACCGGGTCGAGGAGGAGTGCTGTGAGAGGGAGGTCCAAGGACACACTCCCCCGGCTGCGAGGATTCCACCTCCTATGCCTGCTCAGCCCGCGGATTCACCTTCAGACGAGGAGTGGGCTAATCTGCTCATCATAGTCAACGGCTGGGTCGAAGAGGAGCATCTGAGGACCAGGACTGCAACCACCATCACGCCTGTAGCAGGGACCGCCGCAGCAGAGTCATCCCCTGGACCAGACCCCCAGCTGATGGGATCCGGACCATCATCGTCCACAGCGTCGGAGTCCTGGAAGGCGGTAGAGCTTGAGCCCAGACAAGTAATCTCTCTTGCAGTTCAATTGCCTATGATTGAGAGATCTTGTATGGCTCTTGGGGATGAGAGTCGGGTGTGGCTCTGCCGCTGCCAGCGACCCTAACCTTTTCTTCTCTCCCTTGCCTGTCGAGTCCCTCACTAGAGTTGCTGGAGAGGAGCAACCATCACCGGGGTTGCCCACAGACGACGACGGGATGTTGGCGGCCCCAGAGGAGGTCAACAGGGGCACAGCACCAGGCACGATGACAAAGGCTACGCACCCCAAATCACCGGAGTCCTGGACGGCGATGGAGCCCAAGTTCAGGCAAGTGTGCTCCATTATGTCAATATCTCATTTATCAATGTCACACTGCCCAACTCATGGCAAGGAGGGCCCGGGGCAGCTCGTAGTAGCCCTCGGGGCTGCCTCACTGGGCTCTGCCGCTACCAGCAACCCTGACCCAGTGCCCCCTGCCAGGGTTGCCGGAGAGCAGTTGACTTCGCCGGTGGCCGCCGAAGATCGGGATCCAGTGCAAGGTGACGTTAGGAGCACCACCTCCCTCGCTGGGGAGGTCACCATGGGAGCAATGAGGCCCCCGATGGGGGTCACTGCGGGTGCAACGGTACTCCAGCCAGAGCCCATCGTGGGTGCAGCCACGTCCCAGACCGGGACCGTCGTGGGTGCAGCTCTGGCTCAATCGGGGCCCACCGCGGGTGCAGCTGAGCCTCAGCCAGAGGTCACCACAGGTGCAGCTGAGCCTCAGCCAGAGGTCACCGCGAGTGCAGCGGAGCCGACCCGGTTGGGGGCCATCGTGGGTGTAGCTGAGCCAGAAGTCACCGTGGGTGCAGCGAAGCCGGACCAGTTGGGGGCCATTATTGGTGTAGCTGAGCCTCAAGCAGAGGTCACCACAGGTGCAGCGGAGCTGGCCCGGTTGGGGGCCATCATGGGTGTAGCTGAGCCGCAGCCAGAGATCACCACGGGTGCAGCGAGGCTCCCGCTGGAGTCCATCGTGGGTGCAGCAGAGCTGGCCTGGTCAGAGGCCATCGTGGGGGCAATGGAGCCGGCCTGGTCGGGGTCCACCACGGGTGCAGTTGCGGACTACACTGAGAACGCCATGGTCCCCTTATCCCTGCCCAACGCCATGGAGGTCCCCTTTCTCCGGTCCTGTTATCTACCAGTGAGCCTTCCGGTGGGCAGGCTGCCTCCTGCATCACCCCTTCGGTCCTGGTGGCTAATTAACGCAGGCCGGCCACCAGAAGAATTGACTCCCTGGGTCAGGTGGCTCATGTTTTCCAGCAGGCCACTGGATTTGGTCCACCAGACCTTCTGCTGGGCCTGGCACTCTGGGCGGCATCCTGTGCCCCAATGCCTGTGGACTTGGGGGGGTCAATTGTGGGCCCTGGGCAGGGTATTGTGTTCCCTCCTTCCTGTTCCCCCCTACCACCCACCCGGGTGTGTGTTGTTTGTTGTTGTTGCAACTGTTGGGGGGGGGGGCTTCTTGATGTTACCTTGGGTGTCTGGGGATCCACCCCTTAGAAGGGGGGCTCTGTCATGATCCGAGCCAGCTTGGTTTTCCCCGGCTCGGCCCTGATCTCTCTGTGGGTTTTGGCTTCACTGTTTATGTGCATTTTGTGTATTTATTCCTACACCTTAGCCACTGCCTGACCGGCAGCTGTTCGTCAGCCTCAGTGATCTTTTTCCCATGCTGCTGACAGTCTGTCGGTCCTACCACGCCCCCTCGCTCTCCGTAATTCCTCCAGCTGTCCCAGCCCCGGTAATTATCTTTCCCGCACCTCAGGTGTTCCCAATTTGTATGGCCAGCGGCGTTTGGATTTAAGCAACTCCTCGCTAGACAAACACCACTGGGTCATTGTACAAGTCACATCGTCGTTCTTCGTCGTGTGACTGGCAGTCGTTGAAGGACTATGCTCGTTTTTCTACTGGGAGGACCTGGATTGCTAAGGCTGTAAGTCTCTTGAGCGTTCCTCTGTGCGGTTGTACCGCTACGCCGGTAGCGTTTCCTTACGCGGCACAACTGCAACGCTTTCCCTCTGTACAGCCTAGCATCTTAAGAGAACTCTGTGTTAGCCCGAGCTGCTCTGCCATTTTGTATGGTTTCCCTCAACTGTCGTTCAATAAATGTGTGTGTGGTAACTCCTGCATTTAAATCCTCATTTCTCCTTCTCTCCTCTGTGCACAATGGAAGAGCGCACGGAGAGTTTATGACAATCTTGTTATTTTGGCCAATCCTGCTTGATTTAATTGTACAGCCTATTTAATGTAATCTGATGCAAATTATGCTGACATCACATCTTGCAATAAAATAGATCTTATGGATGACTTTATGCTGCCTCTTCAATCTACCCCATTGCTTCCTTGATAAAAATAATAAAAATCTGTTTTGTTCTGAGCAACTTTTATTGTCTTCTAGTTTGGCTAAAAAGTAACAAAAAGAGAAAATAACAAAGATAACAACAGCAACAATAAAAAAATGAGTTCAAATGATGAATCAAGTACAATGGCACCCAGCAGGAAGGACCATCTTGCAGGGAGTTTAACCTGTGTGGCATTCAGTGGCGAACAAATGGACTCTGTCACCGCAAGAGGGTCGACCCCCCTTAGCATGCCAAAATGTGCTTCTGACAGAGCCACAAAAAGTTTAGACTTACCTCAGCCAAATACTGATTTTATCACTTTGTACTTATAAAATAATCTTGAAAAATGCTACAGGCTTACATGCATAATAATGCCTAGAGGGGTTTTCAGTTTTGATTTCCAAGATTCTGAGATTAAAAACCCAAGATATATGTCATATTCAGTTCACACACAGTTAGGGATTGAGAGGTTAGCTCTCATGTCATTATTAATGATCACCAAACTTAAGGAATTAGAGTGGACCTCATGCTAGCCATCAGCTCAGCTGCATCAGTTCATCTGATTAACTGCATGAGAAGAAAACATTTACATTAGCTAGAGTCCATCTAATAATAGTCATCTTTCAAAGAAATTAACATAATAAACACAGCTTTATGATGTATTTTGGCACATTCATCTGGCATACAGGTTTTTGGAGAGGACCATTATTACAACTCACACCAATCATGTGCAACCCTGAACTTCAAAGCTGTCATATCTAGAAAGGAATCAGTTTTCAATTCACCACAGCTGATATGGATAATTATGATTATAAACAAAGAAAACCAAGACACATATGATGTCAGGTTCTGAGCATGGTCGGGAGACCATTTATTTTTGTTATCCTCTGTGTTTTTTTCACCTCAGCCCAGTTTGGTTATTGTGTTCCTTTTCATGTTCATGTCTCTACTTATGTTCTGTTGAATTTTCCATTAACTTCTGTTTGCTATGATTAGCCTACTTCTGCCTTCTCATTTTTCTTATTTTAATCTTAGGTTAGTTTTTCATGGTTCTGTTTATTAGTACTCTTATCAAAGTCACAGTTACGTTCATTTATGTTTGCCTATTATCAGGACATGAATCAGGCCCTGTCCTCACTTTAAGTTCATGTTTAGATCTTCTTTATTACCTCCATCAAGGAGGTCATGTTTTCATCGGCGTTGGTTTGTCTGTCTGTCTGTCTGTTTGTTTGTTTGTTTGTTAGCAAGATAACTCAAAAAGTTATGGACGGATTTTCATGAAATTTTCAGAGATTGTCAGAAATGGGGTATCCTATAGACGATTAGATTTTGGTGGTGATCCGGATCACCGTCTGGATCCAGGAATTTTTTTGTGGCGGGTTGGTGTAACCCCCACAACAGACTGGACAGACACAGCGCTCGGCTAGAGCAATTAACAGAACAGTGAAATGTGTGTATTAATGTCTACAGGCAGCCCCGCTTCTTCTGGCTCACTACTGTGATGTTAATGTGCCTTTCATGCATTGTGTTCATGCGTCCTGTCCTTACTGTGACCTAGAGACTGAGATCAATATGTAGATGTGCCTTGTAACCTCTTTGTCTTGCAGCTGGAGCAAAGGCCAGCAATCTGCCTATTGTGATGTATGTCTCTCAAATGCAATTGTCTCATGCCTGTTCTGCTGTCTCTTTGATCATACCCACTGCTGGGGAATGCTCTTTTATGTATTGTTGTAGTTGGGTATATATACTGCACTGTAATCCAGGCTCATTCTCTCATTCACTCACTCTTCAGCTGCTGCTGCAGAGACACACTTTGTGTCTCCTCCTCTGAGAGCCTGAGGATCCCGCTCCGGTCTGCTCACACTTGCACCGGAGCGGGGATCCTGTGAAGGCGGTATGATTTAATAAACCTGCTTAAAACCTTCACCAACGCAGCTTTATTTCATGCCGCTTCACTGGTGACCCCAAGAATGCACACGCTTTGTGCAACACAACCTTCTGGTCTGGACGGCCACGCTGGCGACCCGACGCTAAAAAAAACACGCTGCCAGCGAACACAGCAGCCTGACGCAAACGAGCTGCCCTCCCTTCTGCTTCAGGGAGACCTCGACGCGGAGCCAACACAGGCGAGCTACTCTCCGGACATCACCCACAACCAGGAAAACTGCAGAAAACGTCATGGCGCGACCCTCGCCTGAGATCGGGACGTCCACGCTGGACCGGCCGAGGGACACAGAACGTTTTCTCCCTCTCACCGCTACTCCTCCCTCTCAGCGATCCTACTCATCTACCTGAGCCTGAGGAACAAAGATCGTCTATCTCCCCTCAACGCTCCAACGCACCATGACTAATCTGCAGCCACAGCTCATCATAGATGTTTATCGGCGCCGTCTGCGCCGATCTCCACCAAGATTCCTGACCCTGGTTCTCCTCTCCAGCTGGCCCACCCATCACGGAACCCCGGCGCACGCACCGGGGAGTTACGAGGACGGCGCACCACGCACGGGACAATAACGGCTCCACTGACCGCCTTCCTTCTGCTGCACACTGGCCCTTCAGGCTTGCTCGTACACCTGAGGCACGCAGCTTGCTCACTGGATTTTATGGTCTTAGCCACGGCACACAAGGGGAATTCAGCCGTCAGCTTTTCCCACACGCCAAGTCCCTCTGCTTTTGTTCCTTTTTTTTTCTTACAGCCGCTCCTGTTTTTCTTCATGGCCACAAGAGGAGTCAGAGACTAATTTTTCTTCTTGTGATCTCCGCACGCTCAACGGGACAGCCCCTCGACGTCGCGGACCAACAAGCAATTTTTGTGCGGCTCGGACGATTTCACCGCTCCCGGCCGGCACTTACCACCCCCCCCCCCCCCCGCCTGCACAGAGCTTCTCCTGCTCGCTGCCCAAGCTGCATGATCGAGACCTCGGCCGCCTGCCGAGCATTCTGGGAGGGAGCGTGTGGCGGGTTGGTGTAACCCCCACAACAGACTGGACAGACACAGCGCTCGGCTAGAGCAATTAACAGAACAGTGAAATGTGTGTATTAATGTCTACAGGCAGCCCCGCTTCTTCTGGCTCACTACTGTGATGTTAATGTGCCTTTCATGCATTGTGTTCATGCGTCCTGTCCTTACTGTGACCTAGAGACTGAGATCAATATGTAGATGTGCCTTGTAACCTCTTTGTCTTGCAGCTGGAGCAAAGGCCAGCAATCTGCCTATTGTGATGTATGTCTCTCAAATGCAAATGTCTCATGCCTGTTCTGCAGTCTCTTTGATCATACCCACTGCTGGGGAATGCTCTTTTATGTATTGTTGTAGTTGGGTATATATACTGCACTGTAATCCAGGCTCATTCTCTCATTCACTCACTCTTCAGCTGCTGCTGCAGACACACACTTTGTGTCTCCTCCTCTGAGAGCCTGAGGATCCCGCTCCAGTCTGCTCACACTTGCACCGGAGCGGGGATCCTGTGAAGGCGGTATGATTTAATAAACCTGCTTAAAACCTTCACCAACGCTGCTTTATTTCATGCCGCTTCAGATTCTTTTTTTTTTTTTTAATTTATTTAACATTGCGAGATAGGGCCATTTTCAATATTTTTTCAATATTATTTTTTTGTGCATGTAACTCTGCCAAAAAATCGTCAGAACACTTGGAAAAAAAAAATACAGGACAACATGCCCACAGCAGAACTGTGGTGCTTGGAGGAGGTCTGCGCTCTCCGAGTGTTTTTCTAGTTAATACTGTAATGTTTTTGGTTTTTGTTTGGGTTTTAGTATCATGATCATGGCATCTCTACTCATCATTCCCACACTCTCACTTACTCTATTCAATCACTCTCTCAGTCCCTTGCTCGCATCTATTCATTCGGCAGCACCCAGGGATTTTGACAACATGACGGGCCCCAGGCCCCCCACCGGGCCATCAGGCCACCGGCAGAAGAAGGGCAACGGGGGTGGGGGAAGACCCCTCCCCCATACAGGAATCATGATGTGTGTGTGTCAGTTGTGTGATGTGATTGTGTGCAGGTGTGTGAACTACCAGAATGCAGTTAAAATTAGGGGGATGGTGGTTGGAGCACCCCTAGCCACTGCGATAGGCAGCAGGGCTCCAATCCCTCCAAGCCCTCAGTGTCTAAAATGCAATTAAAATTGAGGTGAGGGTGGCCCCACTGAGCAGCAGACAGAGATATCCCCTTCACTGACACAGTGTCGCATAACCCCACCCCAAAACCCTAAGTGTATCCAAGAAGATGTATGTTGCACCCAGAATCGGGGGGGGGGGGGGAGGGGAGAGTAAGACTGGGAGGGAGGCGCTCCAAAAGGAGCCTGCCACACCCCCTCCCCCCAGAAGCCAGCTCACAAACTGGTTCAGGAGGCCACCCACTGCCCACAGATCCTAACACAGGGAGAGGGCTGCCAGGCTGAGAAGCCCAGGACCCGCCGGCGTCACACCCCGGCGCTACCCGCACCACAAGCATGATGGAGCAGCCACAGCCACACCCACTCGCACACATCTTGCACTCATGAACATACACAACAACAATTATCACAATCATGAACAATGGGCTGGACCCATACGGCACCCCACATGCCAGACAATACCCCAGAGCACCCACCACAAGCCCACCAACCCCCCACCCTGGACACACACCGACAGCAGCAGGCTGCCCTGCAGGAACAGCCACTCCGGAGCAAACCAACGGCAACACAGCCGCCAACCCACACCAATGCCCCCCCAGACCACCCCCGTGAACCCACACACACTCCAAGTACCAAGGACACTAGAGGCAATGCGACAAAGTGCCCCCAGCCCATGACACAGCAGGGCAGCCGGTAAATGCAGGCCCCAATCCATCAGCCCCCAGGCCACCAGATTTCCGTCCCGCCCTCACCACCCAACAAAGTCCCCCCACCCACACACACATCCTCCACCCCCACACGTCCACCCACAGGTACCCGCACGGACACCCGCACACACACAACCCACACTGACCCTCATGTGCACACACACACACTCACCGTCACACATGTCCACCTACACCCACATACAACCCCGCTTGCCCACACACAACGAACACACACGCACACTCACTCACACCTGCACACACACATACACACGCACACGCACACGCACACCCACAGGCCGCAGAGGTCAGGGGGGGCACCCCCCCCCCCCCTCCAGGATGTAAGCACCAGTCCCCAGAACACCACCAGGGCCCCAGGGAGGGCACAGCCCTGCCGTGCAAGGATGTGCCGGGGCTGGCCCACACCACCAGCGCACACCCGACCCCAACCCAGAAGGGGGAATGCTCCCTCCACACCAGGGGCTCAGGGCCAGACCCACCGCCACCCAGGAGTCAAGGCCAGCCAGCCCAGGGCCACAGCCCACCCCCCTGGCCCACCTCGCAGCCCCCTCACCACACCCAATCCCCCAGGCTAGACACACAGCCACCCCAGAACAGGATCCCCAGACACCAGCCCCAGTGGGTCACTGAAACCCCTCGTGGTCAGGGCACAGCCAGCTGCCAGAGGTGCCAAGGAGAGTGAGCCACTGCCCGCCACCCCTCAGATTATAGAATTAAAAAGCGGAGACCATTAAGAATTAAATTAAGCCAGTTGGTTATTTGACGAGACAGACATTCTCTCCAGGCTAATATAATCTGAAAAGTTGTTCTAGTGACTTGTACACAAATTATTTCTTGATTTCCAAATCATGAGGATAGTTTTCTTTGTGATGTATAAGGAAGTGAGAACCATGTGTGACATCCTTGCCTCTATATTTATTTAACTTAAATCACCTAATATGCAAAGTGTGGGTGAGAATGGAATACGATTCCCTAGTCATGCCGATAAGTCTTCATATGTCTTCTGCCAGAACTTTTGGACCGGTGCACAGGACCACATAGCATGCATATATCTATCTGGGACGTTGCTGGCACAGTGGGAGCAGATATTTGTGTGACTCAGTCCCATTTTGAACATCCTTTGTCCTGTGCAATGAGTTCTATGTTGAACTTTGTACTGTATGAGTTGTAATTTAGAGTTTTTAGTTATCTTAAAAGTGTTTAAACATATTTGTGTCCTGAAGCTTTCATCTTTATTGATTGATAGATGATGGTGGGGCAGTTTTGTGTGGTGCTTTGGATGTCGGGTGGCACCTTGGAGCACCAGTGGTGGTCCGCTGATCATGTTGCTCGGGTGGGCGTTGGGGGTGGTGGTCCGCTTCTGTGGCCGCGGTTGCCCTGGGGTTGGTCGGCGGGGGTGTGGCTGCTGGCCTGTGCGTCTCTCCGACCGCTGCCGGGTGCTGGTGCGTGTTCATGCTCACTACATCTCCATCGCGATTGCCCTAAGTAATAAGGGTGAATGAGTGTAGGTGAGTGTTTGGAGGAGAGCACGAATGGATGTGAATAGGTTGGAGGGTGAGTGAGAATGTGTGTATGGGTGAACATGAGTGAGTGCAGCGGACTCTGAGGGCGAGTGAGAGTGGAAGCAAAACTGAGTGGGTACAGGAGTGGGAGAGAGTGGGTGGGTTCAGGAGTGGAAGTGTGGGATTGTGTGGGGAAGAGGGCGAGCAAGAACAAATGAGTGCATGTGGGTATGTATGAGAGCATGAGGGTGTGAATGCGTGGGAATGGGTGTGTGTGCTGGTCGGGAGGTGCTGGATTGAGGGGGTAGTGCCTCTTTGCTGCAAGGGCTCCCCTGGATGGGGAGGTGCCTTCTTTGGGAGTGAGGGTCCCCGGGGTATGCTACGGTGGTGCTGGGGTCTCTGATTTGGTGGTCCAGGAATGCTGGGAGGCAACCTGAAACATCACACTCTGTGGTCTGGTGGTCCAGGGATGCTGGGGGACCATCCAACGCATCACGCCCTATGGTTTGGTGGCTCAGGGATGCTATGGAACACCGCATGACACATCACGCTCTCTGATTTGGTGGTCCAGGAATGCTGGGAGGCCACCTGATGCATCACGCTCTTCGGTCTTTTGGCCCAGGGACTCTGTTCAGCCACCAGATTCGCCATGCTTTGTGGTTTGTTGGGGTTCATGAACTCTGCGCATCACACTCTTAGGTCTTGGGCCAGAGACTCTGGTTGGCCCCCAATGATTGCTTTGTTCTTGTTTTGGACTCCGTGGGGGTGTGTGTTTTGGTTTGTTTTTTGTTGGTGTTGTTTTGGGGTGTCTGGAATCCACCCCTTAAAAGCGGGCTCTGTCAGGTTCTGAGCATGGTTGGGGGACCATGCTCACGCTTTACATTTATTTTTGTAATTCTCTATGTTTTCTTCACCTCAGCCCAGTTTGTTTATTGTGTTCATTTTCACGTTCATGTGCCTACTTATGTTCTTTTGCATTTGCCATTTACTTCTGTTTGCTATGATTATCTTTGTTCTGCCTTCTCATGTTTCTTATTTTAATCTTAGGTTAGTTTTTCATTGTTCTGTTTATTTGTACTATTGTCACAGTCATGGTCATGTTCGGTTCATTTATGTCTGCCTATTTTCAGGACATGAATCAGGCTATGTCCTCGCTTCAAGTTCATGTTTAGATCTTCTTTATTAATAGTAGCATGTTTTTGGTTTTTGTTTGGGTTTTAGTATCATGGTCATGGTTTTGTTTGATTTTGATGATTAGTATTCTCATGATTATGTTGTCATGTTTATTCTTGTCATGATTTGGGTTTGGGCTTTTGTTTTGACAGCGCCTTTTGTTTACTTCCGGTTTTGCATTATGAACTTTTGGCTTTGTTAATTATTCATGGCTGCTTTGATTTTTTCATTACTGATTGTGCATGGATGCTGCTGATTTGCTGCACTACTTATACATGCCGTGCACTGCCCTCAGTGAGGCGATTTGCTGTGTTTTCATGTCAAGTTATGCCAAGTTTATGTCATGTCTTGTTTCTTGTTTTTTGCCCACAACCAACCACTGCAAATCACAGCTCCAGGGCTTGGGTCCAGTTTTCTCTTTTGTGGACCATGAAGGGGCCCATTCCATGACATATGAACTGTAAGTCAAGACTCAATATGACAATTCACACTACAGCTGACTTGCAAAAGTATCACAACATATGATGGAAATTTAGAATTGTAGAATACCTGAGTGTCACTGCAGATTTGGAACAGAGTTAATTTAAATCTGCAAAAGTGCACAGAATAATCAAAGTGGCAGCAAAGTAAAATTGGTCTTTGTGACAAAGATTTATGAGGGCCATAATGGCAAAATGTGTCACTTGAACTCATTACCCCAAAACAAGTATTCAAAAAAAAAAAGAACAAAGATAAAAGCCACAGATATAGCAAAATGGTATTCAATTGCACAGACTTACTGAAGCATGATTAACCCTAGCTTATAAATATTAATGCAGAGATACACGTCTCTGAGAGGAACTATACTGTATAATCTCTAAAAATGGTATTTCAATTTTTTGTGCATAGCAATGCATAAGAAATGTCTTCCTTATGCATTTATATAGACACGATAAGGAACTGAAGACCCAAATGCAGACAACAGGGACTTGCAAATTACAAATCATTGTTCTTTATTATTCACTTAACATACAACAAAAGGCAATTTGAGGTCAACCAACTTAAAACTAAATCTAACATAGTTAATATGGAAAGTCCAGTGACAAAGAGATGATGCACAAAAAAGTTAATTAGAAAGGATGAAGACTGGGTGGGGAAAAAAAGATACAGGTGAACACTAGAGGTAGGCAATATGGCCTAAAAATGATATCACAATAGTTTTGTGAATTTTCACGATATTCTTGACTATATCATGGAATACAGTTTTTTTTTTCTTTTAAATTTATAAAGGGCAGTTTCACAGGCCAGCGTTAATTATGTTCAACATTTTCAGGAAAAACAAAACAAAAACTCTTATTTTTTTAGTTTATAAAGAGCAGTTTAGAATGCATTTCAACCTTTTTTTTTTTATTCTGTATCAAATATTACCAGAAAATATTATAAACCACCACATCTTAAGTGCACTGAGGGGTGAACTGGGAAAAAAATTCAGGCTGGGAATTTGACTTTATCCTAGGCCACCCTGTTGTTGGAAACCAGAAACCACCACAGTTTTAGTCCGACAACATTTTAAAATAGCAGGTATCAAACTTGCTATAAATGTAATTATAACCTTCAGCTGGGAAGAAAATTATAAATTTGAATTTTAATAGTCAACTGGTCTATTGATTATTAAAATAACTGATAGACTAATCTTAATTTAAATCTGGTGCTACTTCTGATTTCTTCACATTTTCAGAATAAAAACACAAGTTAGGAGGCTTTAGGTAAAAAGTTACAATTTTGGATGAAAAAGGTCACAAATTTGTCACCAAAAACAAAGTATCGTTATGAAAAGATGTTTAAAAAATGAGGAAAGAAAACAAATTTAGGAGAGAACGGTAACAAGCAGATGAGAATAAAGTTGGTACTGCAGTCTACAAATAGCCTATAGTTTTGAAAATTATGCAGATTTTTCTTAAAACAATAGTCCTGAATAGTCCTGAAAACATTTCCTTATGAATGTATGTAAGAGCAATTTAGCGATGTTTAATGCAGCCTATTTATTACATTAAAAAACGTAAACCCCAAACTATAAGCAGTTACAGCAGTGTAATATAACCACAAATATGCATTCCCCACATTACTTCTCTCTTCATCTAATTTCTATGCTCTGTGTCATGAGGGCATTTTGTTTCTTTTAACATATTAAATTAATTTAGTCTAATATGTTATTTCACCAGGTTAGGAAGAGGGTCTCAATAAAACAGGGAGGGAGTGGGCTTATTTAAAACTACAGTATTATTATTTCAACATTTTTATCATATTGAATTTATGCTGGTCTACCTGCTTGCTGTTTCCCCAAACAAGACACTTCTGCAGGTAAATGCATCGGACCTCTCGTTTCTCTTTATCTCAGTTTATCCACTTTAGAAATCTTGCACAGACAACTCCTGGGGAGCTATTAACTGATTTTTTTCTTTCAGTCGGTTGAATGAATCAAGCTGGAGCAGCCACAATGAAACGAAAATAAACCTCTGGAAATTTTCGGATGTCAACAAAACCGTTTCAGGTCGAAGCAAAACTTTTCTCTGAAGCGGTGTTTTTGACGTGCAGAAAAAAATGTGGGCAGACTATCTACATCACTGCACCATTTTTTTTTTTTTAAAGATGGCAGCAGTCTGAATCAACCTTAAAACTAAAGTACTTCTTCACAACTAGATGCAGAGGTTCAAAGCACGGCACGCCACTTCCTGCGGCGTGTTTGTTTTGCTGTTTCTATGGTAATGTGTAACTTCCGTTGGCAGCATAAGGGACCCCAAATATTTCAATATTCATTTTTACACTGGTATCAAAAATTATACCAGTACACTACGATATGGCACACCCCTAGTGTACACAATCTGGACAGACAGGAATATGTTCTGGGAGTGGGGGTTAAAATGTATTTTTTGTCTATTCTTAGTGACTCTTTTACTGCCACTTACACAGAGGATTTGATTTACTGTGATCTCTTTAGAAACTGATAAAATAACACATTTGGAAACTTCTGGGCTTATGTGCTTGGCATAGTTAAGTCATTAGTCTAGTGATGTCAAGAGAGGTTGAGCTCGTAAATAGTTATAAGAGACTGCTAAGTTAAGAACTGTATTATAATGTGCTAAAATATAGTATAGCATAAAAATGCATAAACTGTTCCTAAATCTGTAGTATTTCTTTAAAACATATATGACCAAATGTATTACTTTTAAAATGTAATCTGGTTGTAATGTACTATTATTTAAGTAGTTTTGAATGTTAGAAACAAGAACTATGAGTGTTAGAATTATGTCAAATAGAGCTGAAGAATGTACAGATATATGTAATGGGAGATGAGTGGGAGGAGAGATGAGAGAGAGAGAGAGACTTTGACTTTTAAAAACGCTTTATTGTACATTCCAAAAATGCAAAAAGACCAATATCACTGGCCCAAGTGTGGCACATCTCAAAAGTGCAAACATAACTCATCCCCCTGACCCACAGAACACAAAACGTTCCCCACAGTCCATCTATTGATGAATGCCTCTAAATTGTCCACCATTTGATAGTAAGAGAACTCCACCTGGAGTCTGACTTTCAACAAGACCTTGAAAACAGACACAGGATCCACATTGCCAGCGTTGCTAGCCCGATTTTTCCTCGTCAGCCAGATGGCAAGTTTAGCAGTACCAGATAGGAAGTTCATCAAAGTGTGGGCAGCCTTCCTTGCCACTTTATACTTTGGACCATAAATGAACAGACCAAAAGAGAAATGGTCACCCAAAGCCTGAAACCACTCGGGCAAAATATCAAAAAGTCCAGATAAACGAAAACATTGGACAAACAAATGCTCAAGGGTCTCAACTTGGGAACAAAACAAACATCCCCCCCCCCACAGTCGGATCGAGGTGTGCTCTGTATTTATTCGTAGCTATTGCCCCATGCACAATCCTCCACTGGAGATCTGCTGTCCGTTTCTCAATAGGGAGCTTGTACATGCACCGCCAGCTACCTTTCGAGGAGACCTCTGGCCCCAAAAAACCCGCCCACCTCGACTCCGTGACATCCTTCAGAGAGCGCAGATTCAGAACCTTCACACAGATGTGATACACCGCCCTTGTCCCGACAAACTGGAACTTGCCCAGGTGAGGAATTCTGAAGGTCAGCAGGTGATCCTCTCCTCCCTGCCACTCCCCCACAGCTGGAGTTATGGAAATTGCAGGAAAGGTGGACACAGTGTCGTCATCCCATTGATTGGAAAAAGTGCGGTTTGTCGCAAACGCTCGAAGCGGTTGTGGCAGGGCGGTGCACACGTCCCCCACCACCCTTTGCAGCATTCTGACAGATGTAATGTTGGCACTCCGCCTCAGCGTATCCATCGATGTGGTCGACATCTTTATTAGATGACCAAGCTTGGTACAGCGTGCTTCCCGCAAGCAAGTCTGCAGACTGACAGACTGCAGCACCTCAGCGTCGATGAGTCTATTGAAAAACAGTGGTTCCTTGAACAGCCACATGCCCGGTGTCTCATCACGGATGCGGCCCACGTTGAAGACTCGCCATGCATGCAAGACGGACGTGTAAAAAGCAGATAGTCCAGTAAGGTCCACCTCCCCAGATGTCACGAGGAAGAGCTGCTTATCATAGCCCAAGCGACCAACTCTCCTCAGGAGCAGTTTAGCAGTGTCCATCCAGCAGGGTCCGCATCCGTAAAGGAGGCGTTGTGCACTTCGAAGCCTGAAGCAGGCGATCTTGGAATGTATGTCCACCAGGCCCTGTCCCCCCTCGGCCACAGGCAGGTAGAGAACAGGCTCACGGACCCAGTGGCGACCAGACCAAAAGAAGTCCACGATGATCCTCTGAATGTCCTCCACGAGGCTCCTGGGCGGTGTCAAAGCCACCAGCCTATGCCAAAGAGCCGAGGCGACCAGATTATTTGCGACCAGAACCCTGCCCCTATATGACAGCTGTGGTAGCAACCATTTCCATTTAGAAAAGCGAGCACACACCTTGTCCTTAACACCCTCCCAGTTCTTTCGTTCAAAAGCCTCCGAACCCAGAAAAACCCCCAACACTTTGAGACTGGCCGTCCCCCACTGAAGACCGCCGGGCAGGCGAGGGACGCCTTGACGCGACCAGTGGCCCACCAAAAGAGCCTCACTCTTGGCCCAATTCACCCGTGCAGAAGATGCCCTTTCATAAACTGACAAAGTGTCCACCAGACGCTGCACATCCCCGTGGGAGGTGATGAAAACGTTGACGTCATCCGCATAAGCAGACAAGACGATCGGGCGGCAACAGCTTGATGGCCCCGGCAGAACCAGACCACCCAGGCGAGTGCGCAACCTGCACAGCAAAGGCTCAATAGCCAAGCTGTACAGCTGACCCGAGAGTGGACACCCCTGGCGTATTCCCCGGTGTACAGGGATTGGCCGACTCAGGCCTGCCCCCACCTTTACCAAACACTCAGCTCCAGTATATAGCAGATTGACCCACCTCTAAAACATATTGCCAAAACCAAACCCCCTCAGGGTTGAAAACAAATAGGAATGGTCAACCCTATCAAAAGCCTTTTCCTGGTCCAAAGACACAATCCCGAACTGTAAGTCATGACATTTACTGAGCTGGAGAACGTCACATATGAGGAAAACATTGTCCATAATGTTTCGGTCAGGAATACAATATGTTTGATCCTTATCTACGATCAAACCCAAGACAGTGTTCAGTCTGTTTGCCAGGGCTTTAGAAAGCACCTTGTAGTCCATGCAAAGAAGAGCCACAGGCCTCCAGTTTTTCAGCAGGGCCAAGTCCCCCTGCTTAGGCAATAGAGACAGCACTGCACGGCGGCAGGAGACTGGTAATGTTCCCTCCCTGTAACAGGCAGACAGAACATCATAGAAGTCTGATCCAATAATATTCCAAAAATGCTTAAAAAATTCTGAAGACAGGCCATCAAGTCCAGGCGCGTGTCCCAGAGCCATCTGATTTACAGCCACAGTCAACTCATCCAAAGTCAGGGCACAGTCCAGAGTGGGCCTGTCCCCCGGGCCGAGCACCGGAAGGGCTTCGAAGAGCTGAGTTTGAGATTCTTTGCAACACGTTCCCGCAGCAAACAGGGCCCCGTAGTAATCCACTGCATGGCGCTGCATCTCGGATGGGTCCGTAGTCAGCCGACCATCTGGGAGTGTCAAGCAAGCCATCAACTTCTTTTTCGCAGTAGACTTCGAAAAAGAAGTCTAGGAGAGCAGTAGACTTCTCCAAATTGAAGAAGAAGGACGTTGGTGCATCCTTGTCCTGCAGGCGAGTGAAGCGTGACCTCACTAGCGCCCCCTCTACTCTTTCCTGCATGAATGTGCGCAGGGCCGATCTCTTCTCCTGTAGCAATGGACCAGCGGTCGAATCCCGACCCGTAACCAAGCTGGCCTCCAGCCTCTTGACAGCGTCCTCAAGTTCACTGACCTTGGTCTTGATGATGGCAGTTGAGTTCGCAGCGTACCGTTGACAAAAAAGGCGAATTTGCACTTTGCCAACGTCCCACCACTGTTCGAGGGAACTATAACGAGCCTTTGTGGTCCTCCAGTGTTCCCAGAAGCACACAAAATACTGACAAAAGGCGTTGTCCTGTAGGAGCTTGTTATTGAAGTGCCAATAAGATTTTGCCCGTTTCCCTGGGGAGTTCAGTAACACCGCAGTAGCCAGGTGATGATCCGTGAAACCGATGGGACTTATGTTACTGTGAAGGAGTCCGGGGCTAAAGGTTCTAGAAACATATATCCTGTCCAATCTAGCAGCACTGACAACACCGTCAGTGACCCTGACCCAGGTATACTGGGTCATTTGTCGAACTGCACAGTGAAATTTTCCAAGATTCTAGAAGACTGCAGATGAGGTTCTGCATTAGTGCGATCTACAGTGAAATCCAAGGTACAGTTAAAATCACCAGCAACAACAAGTTGTTCCTGGTGATAGCGCTGCAATTCAGTAGTCAGTATATTGAAAAAGCGGATCGCATCAGGGCCCACCTGGGCACCCACAGCCATAAGGACCCCCTTCACAGTAACAGTGTCGTCCGGGGGAACGATCCGCACCCCCTGGCGGATAGATGGAGGTGGCATTTCCAAGGTCGCCATCCTAGAGGGAGAGAGAGAGAGAGAGAGAGAGAGAGAGAGAGAGAGAGAGAGAGAGAGAGAGAGAGAGAGAGAGAGATTTTTGATTTTTCAACACACCTTTATTGTCACAAGTTCAACAGAAAAACACAACAACTAAAACAACTAAAAGAAGCAATGGAAAAGTAAAATGACTCACTGACAAGAAATCAAAGACACAAGTAACCAAACCAGGAAAACTTGCTTCTTACATCAGGACCATACCATAGGTAATTTTCCCCTCCTTAACACAACACAGGATGTGCTTAAAGCACCACATAGCCTCAAAAGTTTCAACATTTTGCATCAGATGATAGTAATTGTAATCAATCATTATTCGAGCCTTGATCATGCCAGCCAGCATGTTTTTTACATTACAATCCAGCATTTGTTCAATTTTTCTTTTCCTACTAACATAAATAGCCATTTTAGCCTGACCCAGGATGAAATTTAAAAGTTCACTCTTTTTCTTAGTTCTCTGTCTATATGGAAAGCCCAAGATAAAAATCTGCAGGGAAAAGACTTCTCCAAACAGATAAAACAGCTTCCCCCAAAAAACAAACAATTGCAGTCTGTTACAGTCCAGAAAACAATGGAACACAGTCTCTTTCTGAAGACAAAATGGACAAACCTCAACAACATTTGGGTTTAAAATAGAGATAAAAGCATTTACAGCCACAGCACCATGTAAAACTCGCCATTGTAGGTCTCCAACCTTCTTAGTTAATGGTGGTTTATAGAGTGCTCTCCAGGCAGGCCTCACCTCTGAACCCAAACCCAAGTGTTTTCTCCATGGTGTATCAGCTCGACCTTTTAACTTATTCACATTTAGAACTTTCACCAAAAGTGCATACATTTTTTTTATCAGGAGAGTCACAAATGTTAATGTGTTCAGAGTTTAAAAACACACCAGTGCCATCTTTAAAATCAGGAGATAAAACACTAAAAGGAAAAGTCTCATCAGCAGTTTGCACAGAGTTTTTGCAGTGTAAAACAATAGCAGAGTGTTCTTCTGCGGACAGGCAGTCTCTCCAATCTTTCAGCAAGTTCATTATAATTCTGACTGAAGAAACACCAAGAGCCGAGCACAGGACAACAGCATTGCCCAAGTTAGAACCACATAAATTCACCAAATGTCCCAGCGTTGTAACCTTTGCAGAAATGAACTTTTTTAAAACAGAAGGTCCTAAAGCATTGCCCACATCAAAACGGGTCCCGAACACAAGTGGTTCCTTTAAAAGCCAGAAAGGTGACAAGGAAGCCTGGGGAGAGTTCTTTTTAAAAAGTCCCCAGATTTTAAAAGCACTTTGGTAAAACTGGGGAAGTTCTGGGAGTTTTTGGCTCCTTAAGTCCATTAAAAACAGCGACTCCTCTAGTCCAAGCCCTCCACAGCGAGCCAGGACAGCCCTGGCAATAGGTCTCCACACAAGGTCGAGGGGGCCACTCAGCAGTCGCTGAATGAACTGCAGGAGGAAGACAGCCCCCCTGCTGGCCAGATGGATGAGCCCTTGACCACCTTCTTCCCTCGGTAAAAACAGGATTCTCTGTGGAACCCAGTGAAGACGGTCCCAGAAAAAGTCCACGACTATAGATTGCACTCTGGCCAGCAAATTGGGTGGAGGGTCCAGACAAGACAGTCGATGCCACAGCATTGAAGCAATCAAGTTGTTGATGATTAAAACACGACCTCTGAAGGACAAGTTTGGCAGAATCCATTTCCATTTTTTTAGTCTTCCTTCAACTTTTTCTAAAAAACACTCCCAATTTTTCCCAGTAAAAGTCTGATTTCCTAAAAATACACCAAGATATTTAAAACCACCTTGTGTCCACGAGAGGCCACCAGGTAGGGCAATTTTTTGTGGTCTCCCCCCCACCACAACAGCTTCACTCTTACCCCAATTTACTCTCGCTGAGGAGCACTCACCAAAAAGATTAACAGTTCTTAAAAGGTAGTCTACATCATTTTGATTTCTTGTAAAAACAACAATATCATCAGCATAGGCAGACACTTTAAAAACAGAGTCAGAGTTGGGGACTTTAAAACCAGTGAGGCCTTGTCTTAGTTTTCAAAGGAGGGGCTCGATGGCAAGAGAGTACAGCATACCTGAGAGGGGGCAGCCCTGTCGGACACCCCTCTCAACTTTGAAAGGAGCACTCAAACCACCATTAATCTTAAGAATACTCTCAATGTCTCTATACAAAGCCTGGATCTTGGCGATGAACCCTGAGCTGAAACCAAAGGCCTCTAGTGTCTGCCAAAGGTATGGATGTTCAACTTGGTCAAACGCCTTTCCTTGGTCGATTGAAATAAGACCAAGTTCTTTGACCAATGAGCTGGAGAGGTCCAAAACATCACAAATTAAAAAAATGTTGTCTGTAACCAACCTACCAGGTACACAGTAGGTCTGGTCTACATGTATGACCTGCTGCATCACCTTCCTCAGTCTGGTAGCCAACACTTTGGAGAGAATTTTGTAGTCAGTACAGAGGAGGGCCACCGGACGCCAGTTTTTAATGTCCTTCAAGACGTCTTTCTTGGGAAGGAGGGTGAGGACTGCTCTCCTACAACTTAGGGGCAGGTGACCCTTCCGCAGACTGTCAGACAGTACTTCCAGCAAGTCCTCACAGATCTCAGACCAGAACGCCTTGTAGAACTCCGATGGTAGACCATCTATCCCTGGGGCTTTTCCACACTGAAGAGACTGGATAGCCACTGCTAGTTCTTGCAGAGTGATCCCGCTCTCCAGCTCCGCATTCATGCTAGCCATCACCTTTGGCAAGTCCATCAAAAAATGACTCAGCGCATGTGGATTCCCAACAAATTCTTTCTTAAAGAGATCTTTGTAGAAAACAGCTGCAAAGCGATGGATCTCCGCAGACTCATGGATCGGCCGCCCGTCCTCGGAGCTGAGAGAGTGGATCATCCTCCTCTGACCATTCTTCCTCTCCAAACAAAAGAAAAAATGAGATGGAGCGTCCATTAGTGCGATGTTATGGAACCTACTGCGTACCACAGCGCCCCTGGCCGCCACACCCAGTAGGTCAGTTAAAACAGACTTTTTGCCATTGAGGGCCTCAAAATGTCCTCTTTCTCCTGTGGAGTCTGCCAAAGACTGCAGCTCCACTACTTCTCTCTCCAGGTCCCTGACAGACCTGGCCAAGTCTCCAGAGACATTGCAAGTATACTGTAGGCACAAATTCTTTATTTGGCTCTTCCCTACATCCCACCACTGCTGCAAAGAACTAAAATTTGATTTTGTTAATTTAAAATTACTCCAAAAAAACATAAAAGCAGTTTTAAAACTGCTATCCGATAAAAGTGATGTGTTAAAATGCCAGTATGCACTACTGCACTTTATATTCTTGATTAAAAACACAACACTGAACCAGAGAGTGATCTGTAAAGCCAACAGGGACTATAAAAGCACTTTTAAAAATGCTAAAATGGTGCTTAAAACTGTAAACCCTATCCAGCCTAGCTAAGGACAGAATATTGTCTTTTCTATGGCTCCACGTGTACTGTCTAGCCTTGCCATGAAAATTCCTCCGCACATCACACAGATCATGAGCTTCTATGAGACCTTTTAAACTTCTCTTGGATGCAACATGTGGCTCTGGGTGATTCCTATCCATAAGAGGATTTTCTGTACAATTAAAATCACCTCCCACAAATAAAAAGTCATCATTACTGCAATTTTCGATTGTGTCATCTAAAATATTTAAAAAGGCCAATCTTTCTGTGCCTACGGTTGGAGCATACACACTTATAAAAACAACTTTCACATTCTCAAAAACAGCTCGAACTTTTAAAATGTGGCCTGCAATTATCTCATCAATGTCATAAGAAAGTGGAATAAAATCTCGAGAAAATAAAATACCCACTCCACCACTGCTGCTGTTTTTATGACTGAGAATAATTTCCCCTTGGAATTCCCTCCTCCAGTCAGCAGCATTGTCCTCAGAACTATGAGTCTCCTGAACAAACAGAACATTAATTTTCTTGCATTCTGCAAGAGTAAAAACACACGCTTGCTTGGACATTTCTCTTGCTCCATTGATGTTGAGTGTGCCAAAATTAAAACTGCACATGCACATAAGAGGGCAAAGCCAATACAAAAACAGAAAAGAAAGAATGAGCGATAAAAGACTAATCATCCTGGGCAATTTGGTTCTTAACTTTTAGTACAAGCTTTTTTAGTCTGTAGACCTCCTGATCAGTAAAACTTTCCTGCTCAAGCTCTCCCCTATTTTTCATGTAGGCCCGAGCAGAGTCAACAAAACGTTTTAGATCGGGGAAGAAGTTTTCAACTCTAACCATTCTGGATCCCTTAGTGTCCTGCAAAAACTTCTGTATTTTTGTGAAGGGGTAACCGCCTCCACTGGCCACATCATCACTGCTTTCACCATCACTCTCTATCTCAGACCCAGAATAAGAATCTGGTTGAGATAGAGAAACCTCAGAAATTTCTTTAACAACCCTTTTTACTTTGCTCCTCTGCTGTTTGTTTTCCAAATTCTTCCGCAAAGAAGAATGCCGCCCCGCACTGCTGTTAAACCGATTTAGAATACAGAGATTTACAATACTTTAGAAGGAGTGTAGCATCATCTAAACGGAAAATAATAATACTGTTGTTCCAAACGTTGACCTGAAGGTGAAAAAACATGAATTTTTTTAATTCAGTACATCCAAAATGCCCTAGGATATGGTGTTGGACAGTGTGCCACCGTCTCATTATTTAATACGAATAAAAACAAGTTTCAGCTAATTATTTCTAGGTCATTTGGCAGTTAATTCAAAACAAAAGTGACTTGTGTTGTTGCAGCTTAATTATGAGATAAAATTAATTGTGAGATAAAACCACAGAACGAGCAAGGCAATAATCCTTGGATCCTCCATTTTTTTGTCTTGTGTAAATAAGGACTCAGTCGGGTGCGTAACGTCACGGGAGTGTGGCCCCGCCTCGCTGAGAATCTGCTGCCGCCCCGCTTCTAAAACCTCCTAACACAAACCATCACAGCACAAGCACAACACCGTGCTAATGGAGACAGAAGCATTCCGAGCCGTACTGAAGTGAATCGAGCCGTACCGAGGTGTGCTGGGCTAGTGGAAAACAGGCTTTAGAGATGCCTTTCCACTTGGCGCTCCATTACAGCCTCACCCCGGCTCCTCTCCTGCCTAGCCTCCTCCCACTCCCTGGAGAGTTCCAGCGGCTGCATCCCCTCCTCCCCAGAGAGCCCCACCTGCTGCTTTGCCTCTGGCCGCCTCACCTGCTGCCTGTTTCCTGGCAGCTTGATCTGCTGCTCCTCTCCCGGTCGCTTCAACAGCAGCTTCCCTCACAGCCATCTCACCTGCTGCTCCTCTGCTGGCCGCCTTGCCCGCTGCCCCTCCTGCAGTTCATCTGGAAGCTGTTGCTCCTGCAGCTCTTCCCGAGGCCACCCTTCCCACCTCTCATCCCGAGGCCACCATCTCAGCAGCTCATTCTGAGGTTGTCATCCCTATGCCAGAAACAGCTCCAGCAGCAACAGAGGGCGGAACAAGGCAAGTACCTTCATTTGTTTCAACACCTATTAATGAAATGTACTGCCTTGCTCCAAGTGAGGGTTCCCAGTCACAGGAGCCTGCTGTCTCTGGTCACTCACCTGTAACCCCTGCTCTTCCTCTTTGTTCTGAGGTCATCTCCAACTCCATGGCCTCCACATCTGAGAGGGTGAGCGCTTCAGCAGTGACTGCTCCTCCTCACGTGCACAGTCCTGCAGAGATTGCTTCTCTTTGCATGCACACTCCAGCAGACACTGTTCCCCTCCATGTGCACACCCCTGCAGACTGCTCCCCTCCACATGCAGGCCCCTGCAGAGACTGCTCCCCTCCATGTGCACGCCCCTGCAGAGATGGTTCCTCTTCACATGCATGCTCCTGCTGAGATGGTTCCTCTTCATGTGCATGCTCATATTGAGACTGCTTCGTCTTCAGCTTCACCCGAGGTCACCTCGTCTGCTGCAGCATGACCTGGGGTTTTACCGGCAACTGAGCAGGCAGGAGCAAGGCAAGTATTGTTACAAATCATTATTCCATCATTTTGTACCTCTTGCCTTGCGTCTGGTGGGGGTTGGGTGTGTCAGCCTGGACACCTACGGGTTGCTTACTCCTCATTGCCTGTCTCAATTGTGGGTGTATTTGGGTGGTGTTCAACACCCCCCCCCCCCGCCCCCCCTCCGATGTAGCTGCATCAGAGAGGAATTCCTGGGCATCTGGGCAGGATGCTCTTCAGCCCCAGTCACCTTTTCATCCTGAGGTCAGTGCACTCCAGTGGTCTCATCCTGGGACTAGCGCACCCCAGTCACCGTTTCATCAAGAGGTTGTCACCCCGGCAGCAGGAGACCAGGAGTCAAGGCAAGTACCCTTTATCTTATTTCTAACACCAATTTTAGAATGGACTTGTCTTGCTCTAATGGGGGGAGCCAAGCTCTGATCCCACCTGCTTCTGGGCCCTACCGATCACTCTCTGTTGCTAATGACTGTGATATCATCTCACCAACCTCCTGTTCTCCTTCTTCGTTCGAGGTGGCTATGTTGAGGTTGAAGCCGCTGGAGAACTGCATCCCACCATTGCCTCCTGTGCCTCACTGGGTCCAATCATCACCTCCTGTACTCGAGCATGCCCAACTTTCACCATCCCCGTCACCGCAGGAGGTACACACTCTACCATCTGTTCCCCAGGAGGATAGCATTGACACCCCTACCACCAAGTTGCCACCAGATCAGCCCCCTGGGGTAGCCAGTGTGTCGGCTGGGTTGGCTTGGGACTTTGGCCTGCCTCCTGACCGGTATTCCCCTATCTGGTGGCCTACAGACCTTCTACGGCCACCACACAAACTGTCCTCCTTTGCCAGGTATTCTATGGACTTTGACAGACCACCTGACAGACTGTCTCCCTTCACCAGGTGGCCCATGGACTTTGCAAGACCACCTGACTGACTGTCTTCCTTCAACAGGTGGCCCATGAACTTGGGCAGACCACCTGACAGTTTCCCTTCATCGAGTGGTCCATGGACTGGGGTTGGCCACCCAACCAGCTCTGTTCCCTATTATCCAGCCTTGGACTGTGTATTATTGTAAAAAGCAAACCTAAAAAAGAAGAAAAATGAGCAGCGTTATTGTTTTGTGGCATTTTGTTGTCTTTTGCTTTAGTTGTTCCTATTTTGTTTTTTTTTTGTGCTTGGTTATTTTTGTTGTGCCCCTTCCTGATCCCCCTTCTCACTCGGAGTTGTGAGGTTCACCTTGAGATGGGCTGCACTCAAGCCCAAGTCCGTATCCTCCCCCTTTTCCTTCCATGGTCAGGAGGATCACGTTGATATGGGTTGTGTTCCAACCAACCTCTGTGTCCTCCCCCCCCCATTCCTCTTTTTCTCGGGGTTGGGAGGTTCACGTTGAGATGGGCTGTGTTCCAGTCACCCTACGTGTCCCCTCTCCTCCCTCCTTCTTCCCACTTGGGGTTTTGAGGTTCACATTGAGATAGGCTGTACTCCAACCACTTCTGTGTCTTCCCCCTTCCCATCTGTGGTCAGGAGGTTCACGTTGAGATAGGTTCCATTCCAATTAAACTCAGTTTTATCCCTTTCCTTCTCTGGTTGGGAGGTGCATATTGATGATGGCTATGCCCTTGCCCCCTTTATGACCTCCTTCCCCCCACCCTAATCGGAGGGTTCATGTTGAGGTTAGCTACATTCTATCCTCCTTCCGTGACCCCCTCAACCTTTTTTCTCCCTTTTTCTCTCTCTTCTAGGGTCGTCTGGCATCAAACCCTTACAGGGGAGGTACTGTCATTGTCCCGACAGGGTTAGACCCTGTCCACGCTTTATGTTCTTTTTTTTGACTTATAATTATCATTACTGCTATCATTATCCCTGTCCACACCTTATGTTCCTTTTTGGACTCATTATTATTAGTAGAATCATTATTGCTATTCATTATCATTTCTGTATGGACTCTTATTTTGACAGTACTCTTTGTTTATTTCCTGCTAGCATAACACATCTTCCATTTAGCCTCATCCTTACATTAATAATTCACAGCTGCCCCTTGTTTTGCCAATCACAGCTTACTTATGTTGGCCGCTGGAATTAATCCCTGCGGCGTCCTTATGTTAATGTCACATGTATCCGCACCTCTTTGTTGGAATTAATATTTGTTTCTCTCCCTTGGGTTATCACTGCTTTTGTTACCTGCCATCGCTGGCTTACTTTTGTGTTCCCAGCCCTTAATCTGAGTCTTATTTTTTGTTAATAAATCCCCAAACCTGTATCACAGCATTTGGGTCCTCTTTCCTGCCCAGCCTGGGCACAAACCTTGACATATTTGGCTCTTTGAACACTCTTCTGATAATTTTTTTGACTCCTCTGTCAGAAATCTTGTGAGGTGATCCTGGTCGTGGCCAGTTTATTTAAGATTCAAGATTCAAAGGTTTTATTATCATGTGCACAGTTCAGAAATGCAACATTTCCTGACCAATGAAATTATTACTCTGCTCTCTGGATGAATGCCAAGGTATTAGGTACACAGCAATACTAATAAGGTAATAACCCACCAAAAACTAATGGATACTAATAACACACACGATAACACACAGATAGGCAATTAGGGCACCTTAAGCACACCTTGATTTTAATTACAAATACTAATGAATACTAAAAACACACATTAGGCAATTTGGACATTTAAAACAGTTAAAGCAGTCAAACTAGAAGAAACAAGAAGGATGAAATTTGAAATACTCTGGATGACTATAGTGGACTATAGTGGTATATTGATATCAGAGATTATATGAACCTGAGATGATATGAACCTGAGATGGCATAAGCCTATGTACAGTGTGCAAATGAGCAGTGTGCAAATGAGCAGTACACAAATTACCAATTAGCACCCAGTGTGTGAATTTCTCTGTAACGATAATACCAGTAGACAGTACTTGACAATTAGCAGCAGAGATGATATGGACATCAAACGGGGTGAGACTATGTATACTGTACAAATGAGCAATGTGCAAATTGTCAGGTGGTGGCCCTCGCGAGCCACCATAAGACGCCAAAAGTCGCCAGTGCAGTTTGCATGATGTTTAATTCACGAACACAAGGTAACATACACAAAGCAATGAGCCTCGGTGGGCTAAAACACACTACACAAGACATAAGGGATCGTAAGGCTAACACACAGCTACTTCCAATCTTGACCAGGAACAAGGAATAAGTGACGTCTGAGACAAGAACCACTCACTCAACATCTGGCAAGGAATATTGACAAGAATATTGACGAGACTGCTGCATTGTACTGTTCTCAGCATCCGCTTAAATGCCGGGCTGCTGATGACCGTAAATGCATCACAGCTGTTGGGCTTTGACAGCAGGAAGCTCCTCCGAGCGCTGTCACAATAAGAGCTCGGGGAGCCAGAAGGTAAACACTGCTGTCAAGCCTGGCGGAGATGATGTATGGCCCGAGCACAGACGCGATCGGCGCTCAGACCATGACACAAATTTAGCAACCCATGTGTGAGTTCCTATTTGCAAAACTGTGTTGCAGAGTTTGGGAGTTTATTTGCTCAGGAGTCTGATAGCAGTGGTAAAGAAGGAGAAGCCACCTCGCTGCCCACACAGGTCCATGTAGGTTTGGATTTATTTTTTTTTTACCCTAATAAACAACACCTTCATTTAAAAACTGCATTTTTTGTTTACTTGTGTTATCTTTGTCTAATATTTAAATTTGTTTGATGATCTGAAACATTTAAGTGTGACAAACATACAAAAAAATAAGAAATCAGGAAGGGGGTAAACACTTTTTCACACCACTGTATATACTATGTATATGGAGACGGGGGGAGACTGAGTGAGAGAGAGAGAGAGAGAGAGAGAGAGAGAGAGAGAGAGAGAGAGAGAGAGAGAGAGAGAGAGAGAGAGCGAGAGAGCGATGAGGTATGTTAGAGGAAGCCATTTGGCTTACTCTAATGCACCCAATCCGACCTCATGCCAGACAGCACCTAAACAAGGCCAGGGATGAAAGGAGCCCCATCTCCCCCAGAGTCAAGACGGGGAAAACAAGGATGACGTGAGCCACAATAGTATTACACTATGTGACTCAGCCACTTACTCCCCAAAGAACAGATCAGCTGACTGTGGGGCAAATCACTCTAGGACAAAACCTCAGTGTGTCATGGATGAGAAATGCTGAGGAAGATAAAATTGTGCCTGAGCTGATAGCTTGCATTTTCAGCAATGAAAATAACCCTCAGTATTATCTTGACAGAGTTGTATATCAACATTCCCCTTGAGTGGTGAATAAACATTGTGCGGTGGGGAGACCGTTTTCCTCTCCCTGATAACCAGTGAATGTGAGCAGATTTGACTGAGAGCCTTGAATGTATGTGGCTGGTCATTTGGCTCAGAAAACACACCTTGGCAGGGAAGAAACAAAGCACTGGCCCAGCCATTTTCTCTTCTCCTTGTAGAAAAATTGTCTCTCTAACTCAGGTTCGGCTCAAATGGTAAGGTAAGTTACTTTACAAGTGTAGCTTGATTTAGTTAAAATTGAATACTGATTGATTTAATGTTGATTCTATGTTGAACCTACACCCCTGCTATATTCCCAAATAAATTTCTATCCTGCAATTAAGATTAAAGTTATTCCAATTATGGCTTCAGTAAAAAGATAAGTTCTGAGTGCACACCATCTTTTCAGCATGCTAAATGCTTTTTTGTAGCCCAGTAAAATAAATGTTATGTGCCCTTGAAGCCTAAACAAGGATGCTAAATCTTAATCTAGCAATGTATCAAAAGCAACAGGTCAATGGGATAATTTACCATGAACACATGTGGCTGGTATGGTACCTAGCTTAGGATGCTATATCAGGCTGAGCTATATCATACTAAGCAGGGCAAACATCTGGGTTAAGGTAATTTAGCAGTTAAAGCATATTCTCCTTAGCATGCACCCATGCAGATGTGTCAGGTTAAAATACTGTGAAAATTTAAGCCTGGAAATAGGAATTTTAAGTTGGGATATCAAATGCTTGAATTGTGGTCATATGGTTCCAGCTTCACAGTAGAAGTGTGTGTGACTAAGAAAAAATGTTAACAATTTCATGACAACCTTGAGCATCTTGAGGTAGAGACATGAGTTAATGAAAACAAGAGCCAGTTTTTATATTTGTGAATACAAAGATTACCGCTCTGCTGAATGACTGTAATTTTGCCACTGTGCAGACGGGGAAAAAAGCATGATCTGACATCGAAGCTTAAAATATAAGAGATCAGTGTCAGTAAAAACAAATACCATAATTTATTAGCAATACAAATCATATTTTGAGTTTATATCATCAAATTAAAAAATGCAAATACTTTGAAGTGGTTTATGTTAAGCAAAATGTCTGCCTCTCCATCATCTTTTTTTCTGTGTTTTGCAAACCTGTTGTAGTGGCTATCGGTTCAAGCTGCTTTGAACTTTGATGCACTATGGAGATTTTAATCAGCAACTTCTCACTCATACTGTACGTATATTGATCAGAGCCATTGCCATCACTATATCTGGCTCAAATAGTGATGCACTTGGCTGCAAGATCCAAAGTCTTCACATACGGCAAGCAGGTTTGTGACAAATCCATATTTTTTTTCCTTACCCCACCAAGACGTTTTAATGGCAAAACCTAACAAATACAATCAAAAACAGAATTGGATACTCAGTACTGTGAACTTATTCAATCAAGGAAGGTGGAAATTGACAGATCCAGAAGACAGGTTCTCTGGGCCCTAATGCTTTACAAAAACATTTCCAAACGCGTGAGGTAAATTGAGGTCCATGGTTAGAAATGATATCACTGGTGATGTCATAGAAACAAGAAATATGGGAAACCAGAAGTTTGGTTGTTTCAGGAGCAGTGGAGAATTTGAGAAGTGCAACAAAGAGAGCAGCTTCGGGGGAAAAAAGGAAATTGACAGAAACTTTATGTCCCTCTGATGCAGGCAGCTTTGTGACAAAGTGTTTTGCTATATGAGACCAGGGGAGACCAGTGATGTGGAAGAAGGCCAGGGGTTTGGGGTGGTGAGAGGCTTTGCTATAGGCAACACAGCATGCAAGCAAGAATGTATTCCACTTAACAACTAGTTCCAAGGATAGCTATTAACATGTGCATCTGATAAAGATATTGGTTTTACTCACTCCAGGATGACAGGTGACCTTTGCCGAATGGGCCAAAATGAATGACTTACAACCTTACTGAGTATGGAACATAGAGTCAACTAGGAGGGCCCCCTCAGGGATCTGCCTCTTGCTGATGAGCACCTCTCACCTTTTTGTCTGTTTCCCAGGTATGCAAGGTTGTCTACCATGGAGAAACTAGGAAGCATAGTTTCAGGGCATCAGAATTAATATTTTATGAACTGGGCCAATCGCTGATGGTGAAGTTGAAACTCTCAAGAAAGATGAACTAGTGGCTTGAAGTGAAGTCATTGTCTTAGCCATTTGGCCAAGGGTGCCACAGCAGAGACATTACCTAGCTGCTGTTATTTTGACAATCGATGAACCCACCCTAGCTGCATGGGTTCTGCTTCTACTCCCCATGCCGCACAACCTCACCTGCAACCCATTACTGCACAGAATATTCGGGCTACTATCCTCCTTGAAGGATTCTTATCAATCAAGTTAGAATGTTACTCTTATGAGAATGAAAACCTTCAAAATCTCATTTTTGAAATGAAAGGAAACAGAGAAACTTCCTGTCCCACAGAAACTCCTAATACGTACAGATGACACTGGAACAAAAGCCCAGTAGTCATGTTTTGTTCGAAGATTTCTGCAAGATCTCTGTAAGAGGAACACAAACAGTTGTGGAAGCTATGTTAACAACAACAACAGCAAAAAAAAAGACAGGCTGTCCGCAAATGATAATTAACTTAACCTTAAACTTCAACTTAAACCTGACCTAAATGCAAACAGGAAGAAACATTCAAGAAGTTTAATGAAAGTTTAAACTAATACAACAAACCAGGAAGTGTCCCTGGTTCCGGAAGATGAATGAGGAGTCACAGAAAAAAAGCAGATTCTGAATGACTAGACCATTGAATGGAGGTCCAAGGGCATAAGCAGCAGCAGCGGCAGCAGTGGCATTTGAGATGTAATGGCTTCGGGTGAGTGCAAAATACATTTTTGGTGAATATTTTGGAGGGCTTACCAATGAAGCCATAAAGTAAGGGCAAACCACAACTCTTGAACACACACATCAGGAATATGGGACAAGGAAAAACAGAGCAGATCACATCACTACACGCACCAGCTCTGTCAATCCACAAAACATGGACAGTTATCCTTTGAAAATGTGTAAAACACAGGGAAAAGTGGGTCTTTCTGAGTACATTACAAGTTAGCAGTTTCATAAGTAGAGTTACACCTTCTAGGGGTTGTAAAATTAGCTATAGTCAAGGAAAGTCGTACATCCAGAAGAAAGTAGAGGGAACAGTGCCTTCTAGTGGTAAAGTTTTAGGTATTTTAGTTTTAAAAGTGGTTGCAAATGATCCCTTCATACCATTTACCCTAAACATAACAATACAGAGTTACAGCAGGTGTTGCCAACATGTCTGGTGTGTGTAATACTCTGAGTATTGAGGTGTCAAGCAGATTCATGGCATTTATGTTTTGTGCTTAATGATGTGTCATTTGCAAGAATGCCTTGAAAATGGACAAAAATATGAGTATCAGATTGTGACTCAGCATTGTCTGATCCTCAATACTAAGGGCCCCTTTACAAACCATGGAGATCATTGGGTGAGCATTAAGAGATCAAAAATTGATGTGATCTCTTAATGATCTCCTAAAGCCTTAACAAAGCTGCGTAAATGTTTGGGAGATCGTTGTGTGACAATTCAGTTTTTGGCAACTTTCATGGTGTTTTATAAAGGTCTTTGAAAGATCCTTGAGAGTCTACTGAGACATCAGGAAAGTTTGCACAGGGATCATTCACAGTTACTTGGGCATCCAAAGATACGATATTTCAGGGGTTTCTGCTGCTCTTCTGTCTTCCTATATATGGGGTGGAGATTGCTGAGAGATCACTTAAAGATGAAACAAAGGGCTAGATCTCTTATGGCTGTGTTGTGAGACATGTATATGTTGGACACTGCATATGTGATTTAACCACGATGAAGGAGAGCCAGCCCCCTGCGGTGCGGAGCCACAGAGCCTGGACCCCCTGCGGAGGACAGGGGACAGAAGACTTCCTGACCACTGAGGCTCGGGAAGAGAGAAGGGGGAGTTATGTAAATAAAAGGCTAATGAATGTGAATAAAGAGACTTTGTTATAGATGTGTGATTTCCCCCGTGAGGGAACTTTGGTGTGTTCACTCTCTTTGTTCGCTGCTCAAGAATAAGAGCAGACAGTGGAATGATTTCTTGAATAAACTGAAATGAAAGACAATTCGGTTTCGTTATTCAAGTCCCCCCACATTGGTGACTGACGACGTTGAGAATGAACGAAGAAATTCTCAGGGTCCCGGACTCACAGCGCTCAGAGCTGGCGAGCGCAGTGGCCGTTAAGCTGCCTGATTTCTGGCAGGATAACCCACGGTCGTGGTTTCTGCAAGCAGAGTCGCAGTTCGCGCTCGCAGGAGTAACGGTGGATGACACTAAGTTCCACCATGTCATCGCTAAACTGGACAACAGCACAGCTCGGTGCGTGCAAAGCTTGGTGGAGCAGCCACCCGCGACCGACAGGTACAGCAAGCTGAAATCCACCCTCATCAAGTTTTTCACCCCCTCGGCTGAAGTGAGGGCGAGGAGGATCCTGTCTTTGCTAGACCAAGGTGGACACAGGCCGAGCGCCCTGATGGAGGAGATGATACAGCTGAGAGGGTTGGACAACGATGATTTCATTTTTCAGTTCATCTTCCTCTCCAACCTCCCGGCGCATGCGAGAAGCACGCTGGCCGGCAAAAAGTGTCACACCCTGGAGGAGTTCCGGGAGCTGGCCCAGGAGGCAGACGGGATCCTGGACGCCTGCGGCGGGCAAGCAACCACAGCAGCGACCCGAGACAGCGGGGAGCCAGAGGCGGCAGAACCAGACTGGCCGACGATGGCGGCAACACGGCCGCGACGAGGGGGAGCCAATAGCCCGGCGACAGAGGCGCGGGCACGACACAGCGGAGGAGAAGATCTCTGCTTTTACCATCGGAGGTTCGCAGAGAAGGCACGCAGGTGTGTGCCGCCCTGCATCTTCAGGAGTCCGGGAAACGGCAAGACCGGGGGTCGCTAGCAGCTTCGACCCTTGGAGAACGCAACAAGCTGCTCTACATCACGGATGCGCGCTCCGGACGAGTGTTCCTCATTGACACCGGAGCACAAGTGAGCTTCATCACCCCAACATACGCGGACCGGGTAGCTGGACCCCACGGTGACGGAGCTACAGCGGCAAATGGCTCGAACATCAACACCTACGGGAGAAGGACCTTGCCTTTATGCTTACATGGCCGCACATATGAATGGACTTTTGTAGTAGCGGCGGTGAGTTTCAACATGTTGGGCGCGGATTTTTTGTGTTCACACAATCTGTTAGTTGATCTTGCTAATAGACGGCTGGTAAATGCACTCTCTTTTTACTCTCTCCCCTGTTCAGCTCGAGTGTCCCCGCCACCAGTACAGACCCACGTCGCTACAGCAGGTGGTAAGTTTCACACACTCCTCACCCAATTTCCAGCGCTCACTGTGCCCACTTTTTCAGCGACGGTCGCGAAGCACGGGGTGAAACACTTCATCCCCACTTCTGGTCCTCCCGTGTTTGCAAAAGCTCGGCGCTTGGATGCAGTTAAGCTCGCCATTGCGCGCGAGGAGTTCGCCAGCCTGGAGAGGCTGGGCATCGTTCGTAGGTCGAAGAGCCCGTGGGCTTCGCCGCTGCACATGGTACCGAAAGCCGATGGCTCCTGGAGACCGTGCGGGGATTACCGCAGGCTAAACAACGCTACGGCACACGATCGTTATCCCATCCCGCACATTCAGGATTTTTCGGTGCACCTGGCGGGGGCGCGCATTTTTTCAAAGATTGATCTAGTTCGCGGCTATCACCAAGTCCCGGTCCAACCGGAGGACATTCCTAAAACAGCGGTAATAACCCCGTTCGGACTTTTCGAATTTTTACGCATGCCGTTTGGTCTCAAAGGGGCGGCGCAAACATTTCAGCGGATGATGGATGCCGTGTTACGCGATCTCCCTTTCGTGTTTGTGTACCTCGACGACATTTTGGTCGCGAGTACTTCAGAGGACGAACACGAAACGCACCTCACAGCAGTTTTTAGGAGGCTGGGAGAGCACGGCTTAATAGTTAACCCAGCCAAGTGCCAGTTCGGCGTTGAGCGGATTGATTTTTTGGGTCATCGCGTCTCCCCGGAGGGAGCGGTTCCGTTACCAGAGAAAGTACGCGCGGTAGCGGATTTTCCCCGTCCACAAACGGTCAAATCACTACAGGAATTCTTGGGGATGGTGAATTTTTATAACCGGTTCCTGCCCCACGCAGCTCAAATCATGCAACCGTTATATGCCGCGCTCAAAAAACAAAAGCCGACCCAGGCGGTCGAATGGTCCCCGGAGCGGGAGCGCGCGTTCACAGAGGTTAAAAAAGCCTTGGCTGACGCTGCGCTCCTGGCCCACCCAGACCCTGCAGCACGTATCGCGCTGACGACAGACGCTTCAGATTTAGCCATAGGGGCCGTTATTGAGCAACAGGTAGCCGGAGTTTGGCAGCCTTTGGCTTTCTTTAGCAAATCTTTAAGCGCGGCTGAGCGAAAATACAGCGCGTTTGACAGAGAACTGTTGGCGCTGCATTTGGCTATTCGTCATTTCCAGTTCTGGCTGGAAGGACGGTGCTTCACCGCTTATGTGGACCACAAGCCGCTCACATACGCCATGGCCAAAATTTCAGATCCGTGGTCCGGCAGGCAGCAGAGGCAGCTGGCCGCAATCTCGGAATTTACCACTGACATTAGGCACGTCGCGGGCAAATTCAATGTAGTAGCGGATTGTCTCTCACGCGCGTTCACGACCCCGACACGCGCAGAGGCAGAACGGGCCACCGTGACCGCGCCGCAGGAGAGCGGCACGGTGGCGCGCGCAGCCCCGGTGCACGTGGGTATAGATTACGCAGCCATGGCAGCGGACCAGGGGGCGGACGCAGACGTGCGCGCGCTCCAGTCTGGACCAACAGGGTTGAGGCTGGAGAGCAAGTGTTTACAAACCGGTATGCCCCCCCTGATCTGCGACATGTCGACGGGGCGCCCGCGTCCGGTGGTTCCGGCCACGTGGCGCCGCCGTGTTTTTGACTCGGTCCACTCACTGGCGCACCCGGGGGTGCGCGCGTCGGTGAAACTAGTGGCGGAAAAGTTTGTTTGGCCGTGCCTGCGCAAGCACGTGAAGGAATGGGCAAAAACCTGCATTTCCTGTCAACGGGCCAAAATTCACAGGCACACAAGAGCCCCGTTAGAACCGTTCCGCATTCCGGCCAGAAGGTTCGACCATGTGCACGTCGACCTTGTGGGCCCCCTACCGGCATCACAGGGGTTCACGTATCTTTTGACAATGGTGGACCGCACCACACGTTGGCCGGAAGTGGTCCCACTTGCGACGACCACGGCCGCGGAGGTGGCTCGCGTTTTTTTAACGGCTTGGGTGGCGCGCTTCGGGGTTCCGTCGGACATTACGTCCGATAGAGGACCGCAATTCATCTCTGAGCTGTGGTCAGCGATGGCCAACGGCTTAGGAGCCAAAATTCACCGCACTACGGCTTACCACCCTCAGGCTAATGGTTTATGCGAGCGTTTTCATAGGTCTTTGAAGGCAGCACTCAGAGCGTCGCTCACGGATGCAGATTGGGTAAATAAACTCCCATGGGTTTTATTAGGGTTGCGTTCTGCGCCTAAAGAGGACTTAGACGCCTCCCCAGCGGAGCTGGTATTCGCACAAACTCTGAGGCTGCCGGGCGAGTTTTTACCAGAGCACCCAGAGCCCCCACCTCTCTCTGCTCTGGGACCGTTAGTTGGCACGGGGGCAGACACGCTCCCGGGTCCGGTTCATCACGCTTTTCCACGAGTTTTCGTCCCCAAGGCTTTGAAAAATGCCGATTTCGTTTTTGTCAGGCGCGAAGCCCTTAAAGCAACGCTCAAACCACCTTACGAAGGGCCATTTCGAGTGCTGGAGGCAGGTGATAAGCAATTTGTGCTAGATTTTGGGGACAGAAAAGAGACAGTCAGTATTGACAGACTAAAACCTGCTTTTGTCATGAAGGACGTGTCTGTACCGGTCGCGGTGGCGCCTCGACGAGGCAGGCCCCCGCAGAGGGCAATTAACCACTCTCTTCCTCAGTCAACAGACCCGAAGCAGAACAGCACCGCAGGCAAGGCGGGGCCAACGCACAGCAGATTCGGCAGACGGCTGAAGCCCAAGCGGCGCACAGACTGAATGTTGGTGTTGATTATTCAGTAGTGAGTAAGGTGCTATTAAATTTTGGGAATTAGTCTGTTCTTCATCGTTTGGGGGGGGGTTATATGGCTGTGTTGTGAGACATGTATATGTTGGACACTGCATATGTGATTTAACCACGATGAAGGAGAGCCAGCCCCCTGCGGTGCGGAGCCACAGAGCCTGGACCCCCTGCGGAGGACAGGGGACAGAAGACTTCCTGACCACTGAGGCTCGGGAAGAGAGAAGGGGGAGTTATGTAAATAAAAGGCTAATGAATGTGAATAAAGAGACTTTGTTATAGATGTGTGATTTCCCCCGTGAGGGAACTTTGGTGTGTTCACTCTCTTTGTTCGCTGCTCAAGAATAAGAGCAGACAGTGGAATGATTTCTTGAATAAACTGAAATGAAAGACAATTCGGTTTCGTTATTCAAGTCTCCCCACACTCTCAGCCATCTTTCAATGAAAGATGTGTTTTTATATTTGTGTGTGTTTATATATTTACATATTTATTCCATCTAGCTACAATGCTCCGCACTGTGTGTTTATATATTTACATATTTATTCCATCTAGCTACAGTGCTCCGCACTGTGTTTATATATTCATATATTTATTCCATCTAGCTTCAACGCTCCACACTGTATGTGTGTTTATATATTCACATATTTATTCCATCTAGCTACAATGCTCCACACTGTGTGTTTGTAAGTGTTGTTATAAAATTATATATTTTCTGTACGTTACATGTTGGTTGTTGCAACTGTATAGTTTGTTGAAATTTATTGTTTCCTGACCGGAACTGATGTTTCTGTCTGGAGTGCCGCTGGGATTGTTTTTATTGTAGCACATAGCGGAAATGAGAAGAACGCTGTGCCACGTTATTCAGCTATCTGGCACTTAAGTTTGATTGAAGATTGAAGCCAAGCAGTTTGTTTTACCTTCAGAACTCTTTTCATGACAAGCGGCCAACGAGGTATTTGTTTTGTAACTTGTTTATATTATTTCGCTCTGTACTGTATATATGGTTATGCGTTACGTTTCCCCATACAGTTCTCACGGCGTGACGATGAGGGAGGTGCATAAGTCCCAATAAACGCCCGTTTAAAAGAACCAACCTGTGTCTGTTGTCGTGAAGAGAGCTACAGTGAGAACTCGCCTGCTCAACACGGGTAACAAGGACTCCGAGATCACGGCGGGTAGCGAGGAGAGGAAGATCCAGGTCGTCAGTTAAGCAAGTCCATACCGCACTGTCGTCATAGCAACCGCAAGTAACGGCCGTTAGACTGTGTTAAAGCGCAGTTTTACAAGTTAAAGCCAAAAGGCGCTCCACCTCAAGTTTCAAGTTAAGGTGGTGTGAGAAGTGGTTTAACTTGGACATTGCAATAAGGACTCAGATCTATCAGCTTGTGTGCTATTTAGCTGTTGTGGTTGGAGATTATCAGATGTCCTGATTTTCACAGTTGCTTCATGTTACAAGGTTAAAGTCGATGTTAAATTTATATGTAAATTAACAATCTTTGATGAACGTTAAAAATGGCATTTTAATCTGAAACTAAGATTTATGCAAGCTTTGTGTCTATAAAATTTCAACAAGCTTAAAGGGCATTTTCAGTGAAGTTAAAGGGCACTTAACCCAACTCTGTTTTTTCCTATTTTGTAAAATAAGCAATTTAATGCATTTCTAAACATATTATTTCATCTGTTAAAGTTCATATTTACATATTGTGTTAAGGTAATTTCACTGTTTTTATTCTTGCTTTGAAATTGAAGTTAGCTGAAAAGTGGCTAAGTTTAAATGTTTATACAGTTATCTTAATGCAGTATTGAAGTCAGTATAATTACAAACTAGACATCATCCAGTTGTTTCACTGTTGTTCAAGTTATCTCAAAATGTCTGACACAAACACTGAGACCTGCCACAAGATGGCTGACTCATCTGCCCAACCTGAAGTTACCAAATCTGCAGAAGCAGAAGGGCTGCGAAGAGGCGAAAGAATTCGAACCCTCACAGAGAAGGGGAGAGAACTTCAAGAAGACAAGATGAAAAGTATCCAACGACGGTACAGAATCATTTATGAGAAATGGAGGTACCATGCTAGAATAGGCAAGGAAATACTGACCAATGAAGCCTCAGAGGATGAATTGAGTGAGCTGATTGAAAATATAAGCAGCCCTTGCTCCGAGGTAAAAGCCATATATGAAACATTACGCAAAATACAAACTCCTGAGCCAGATCTGCGACGCAGAGTAGACACTTGCGTTTCACTCTCAGAGTTAATTATTCAAAAGGCAAAAGGGCAGCTTAAGGAGCCTAAAACAGAAGAAGAGGATGAACCTTAGCCCGATGTTGGATCAGTTCTAAACTCAACTTGCTCCTTATCAAGGCCACCATCTCATCAATCAAAATGTTCTATTCGTTCTAGTACTAACTCAGCCAAAAGATGTGAGGCTGCAGCGGAGGCTGCCGCATCCCAGGAAGTCTTAGCAGTATTGGATGAACAAGAAAGAGAAGAGGCTGAACTCCAAAGGCTAGAGGCTGAAGATAAACAACGGCTTGCACAATTTGAATCTGAAACCTTTGCCAGACAACAAGAAATGCAAGACAAACGTAGAAGGCTTAAACGCTTGGAAGAAGTGAAGAAGTTAAATGCTGCAAGAGCACGAGTAATGGTCTATGATCAAGTTGAAGAAAATTTTAAAACAGCTGAATTGCTGTATGATGTTGAATTTGGAGAAACACAAGCCCTCAATGCCTCAAGTCCCTCCTTCATCCCTCAGTCTCTGCCAGTCACCACACAAGCCCTCAATGCTTTAAGTCCCTCCTTCATTCCTCAGTCTCTGCCAGTCACCACACAAGCCCTCAATGCTTTAAGTCCCTCCTTCATTCCTCAGTCCCTGCCAGTCACAGCTCAAGCTCCACCCATTCCTACAGTACAGAACACCTCAGATTTGGTCCGCATGCTAACGGAAGCTATAAATGTGAATCGTCTTCCAACACCAGAGCCTGCATTATTCACTGGAGACCCCTTGAGATTCAAGGACTGGCGACTCTCTTTTGAAACATTGATTGACAGGAAAAACAACCCAGCTGACTGCGCTTCAAGAGGACTGAGTGCAGCTCAGTTAAAAGAGTCTAATTGGCTGACAGGACCTGATTTTCTTTGGCACCAGAATCTTCCACGTGAAGAGGAAATGGTGGGAGATGTTGAAAGAACTGACCCTGAACTTCGCAAAGCCCATGTCCATACAGTCATGATGAAAGGAATAGAGTCAGTGGCGAAACGCCTCGCCAAATTCTCTGACTGGTCCAGGGCAGTTAGAGCCATTGCTAGGCTCAAGAGATTTGCCAAAGAAATCAAAGGACTTCAGCCAAGAACAAATGAAGCAACCAGTCTTGAAGAAAGAAAGGAAGCAGAAAGCTTTATCATCAGGCTAGTGCAAGAAGATGCCTTTGCTGCGGACATACAAAAAATCAAAGCGCAGAAGGGAGACACTTTGAACAAGTACAGCAAGTTATATAAGTTGAACGCCTTCTTGGACAAGAACAATGTCCTAAGGGTAGGAGGACGATTGTCCCAGTCAGCCTTGCACCATGATGTAAAACATCCGGCGATCCTTCCAAAGAAATCCCATGTTTCAACACTGCTTGTCAAGCATCATCATGAGCGTGTATACCACCAAGGAAGCGATATAACCTAGACTGGTTTACCTTCAAAGGCCCATTCACAAGGTGGTTACCTTGCTTGAGGCAAATTAAGTAGAAATTAAACAAAGTGGGTCACATTCTTTCAGAGTTCAAATAACCCAAGCCATTGATTCCATTTATAATCTGTGTTTAAAAGAAATCCCGCATTTAAATCAATGAGTGATTTGGTGGGAGTGTAAGTGTTGTTATAAAATTATATATTTTCTGTACGTTACATGTTGGTTGTTGCAACTGTATAGTTTGTTGAAATTTATTGTTTCCTGACCGGAACTGATGTTTCCGTCTGGAGTGCCGCTGGGATTGTTTTTATTGTAGCACATAGCGGAAATAAGAAGAATGCTGTGCCACGTTATTCAGCTATCTGGCACTTAAGTTTGATTGAAGATTGAAGCCAAGCAGTTTGTTTTACCTTCAGAACTCTTTTCATGACAAGCGGCCAACGAGGTATTTGTTTTGTAACTTGTTTATATTATTTCGCTCTGTACTGTATATATGGTTATGCGTTACGTTTCCCCATACAGTTCTCACGGCGTGACGATGAGGGAGGTGCATAAGTCCCAATAAACGCCCGTTTAAAAGAACCAACCTGTGTCTGTTGTCGTGAAGAGAGCTACAGTGTTTATATATTTATATATTTATTCCATCTAGCTACAATGCTCTGCACTGTGTGTCTATATATTTAGGTTTGTATGTACATATGTATACTCGCTGCTCTTGTTTTTTTTTTTCTTGCTTCTGATTGTTGCTCTGAGTGTTGCTATCCCTGTGCTGTTGCAATCCTGGAATTTCCCCATTCTGGGACTAATAAAGGCATATCTTATCTTATCTTATGATCTCTCATAGAGCTCTGCTTCCATCTTTGAGTGAGCTCTTTTGGTCTTTCATTGAATGCTCATGCTCATTTCCTCATTGATCTCTCAGCCATCCCTAGCTGTGGGGCGGAAAATTTTGGCATTCCATTGAAAGATCGTTGAAGATCTGACCATTTCTTCATCTCTCAGTGATCTCCATCCCTGTGTAAAGGGGGTATAAATGACTTGGACAATACACATATTGTACATTAAGTTGGAGAAAATTGGCAATGGAGTCCACTTGAGTGAAAAGGTTTTTGTGGCTCAAGCAGAGTGTTTTAGGAGTTTTGCCATCAGGTAGGTTGATGAGTGGGATGGAATGCCTGAAATAAGCTATGACCACAATTACAGAAGCTGAAGTGGTATGCTGCACTAGGCTTTCTGTATTACTCATTTCTTTTATTTGTTCTGATTAGCTAAATGACTGTGCAGCCATTCTGCTATTTGTGTTCCTACCTTTGACAGCACAGACCGAATCAGGTGAAGGCACCGTTGTCTGCTAAACAAGTGAATAATGAAGATTTAGATAACCAATTAGGTGCTCAAATATTACCCGCTCCTTTCACACAGCTTGAGCCAATACATCACAGTTTTCACGCCAGTTCAGCGCAGCTCCGCGAGATGATCAATTGACATACAAACAGTCGGGGCGATCATCGGGGCTCATTTGTCAAAGCGAACATATTCAGTGAAAAATGACACATCAGTATGGAGGTGCATCTGTTGGTATGAGGCGGTGCGTTCACCCTTTAGCTTTGAGTCTTTTGTTGGTTTCAGTGACCCTCACTGCTATACACTTGGGAAAAGAAAGGAACTTTCTTTAAGTGTGATACTACATTATTCCCCTCAAGCATTCTCATTTCTGCTGCCCTCTCATCACCAGTGGTACTGAGGACAGCCTATGGGAGAAACATGATCTGATTTATTATTGCTTAATAGCTACATGCCTGCCAAGTCGGAGAGCAGTCAATAAGAAAAAAAAATGTGGCTGTGAAAGGTGTTGGTGTTTGCTGAATACAGTCAGTGGCTCACTATTTTGTGGAGAAAAAGAAATACATTTGAGTAAGGTTCACCTTCAGACCTCATTTGCTGTAGTGATTAGTCAGACTACTTCTGTGCCGATGAGAGCTGGCATGGTACAAGTGAAGACATGCAAGCCTGATAGGACTTCAGACAATACAATTTCAGTCTTGAAACATTAAAGCTTACATGTAATAAATAATAGATTGCACATGGAACTGCATGCAATCCTGTTTCCATAATTAATTAATTAATAGCTTAAATATCTGCCGAGGTGATAGACACGCTGTGCATTTTCCCTCCCTCAAAGATGTGAGCAGAAGCAGTGATAAAGTCCTTCGGTGGAACGACAGGAATAGAACAGTAGGCGTAGTAGCAAACAAAAATCAGCAAGGTTGCGCAATGTGTATTTTTGCTGTTTTTTTCTGTAGAAGCTTTTTAATTGGTTACGTTTAGAGAGTGTAGATTGTGCTCCCAAAAGAGCAGAGTAGGTGGATTAAAAATGGAACTGCTGCTGCTGTTGCTATAATGTGCACATGCTCTTTTAATAGGAAAGAAAATGATTTTCTGAATGGCTTGAGAAAGTATACCTTAAAAACCATCTTGCTTACCTACGCGATGCAGGTTCATTTGCCACCACTGTTTATTCATTTATTGCTATAATGCTGGTGCTCTTGTCTGCCGTTTGTCTTATCTGCGTGTATTTTTCCCCCTGCTCTCAGGTCTTTCCTTGAAAAAGGTGTTTTAAAATAAATAAGATTGCCTGACAGAATAAAGCTTAATAATAAGAAAGCCATGACATGCTGAAACATGGAAATGGGATCTGGGCAGGTGTTCCACAGTGTTTGAGTACCTGGGCTTGGCTCATCATGGTGAAATCCACAGAGTAGTGTCCGGCTTGGGGTCAGGTGAGAAGCAGGGGTGATCATTGCTTGGAGCTTGGGCCACACCTCTCCTCTCACCTCAGGACTTCGCCACTGTTGGCTTATATTTTTTGCATGGTTACTGCTCGGTCTGTATTAGTAACGAGCTGGGTATTTTAACTCAGTTCACATTGTTGAAGCTGTTACGGCTACAAAGCCACCCTTTGCAGCCGTAACAGCTTCATTTCTTCTGGGAAGGCTTTCCATAAGGTTTAGGAGTGTGGTCTATATTAACCATATATTCCATAACCTACATATGTTAGAGCAAGTGGAAATGTTTGGTGATTACATATGTAAGGAACTTCACACCTCTGAAAGGACAAAGGAATCTCACCCGCCGAGTGAAGAACAAAGACGTTCCCGGACGCGGCGGGGGAGACCAGACGAGCCACCCTCACCCCACAAGGCGAGGAGAAGGATTACCATCACCTCCCAAGACGAGGAGAGGAAATACCAAGACAATGGGGGGATTAAGATAATGAGGGATGTCAGCCTTTGTTATGCATGTCTTTTGTAGTGTGCTTGTATATAATCAGTGAGTTGGCGAGATTCTGTCTCTTTTTCCCTTCTGCCGCTCTCTGCACCAGATGAGACTTGTTAGAAGAGCTGAACATTAAAACTTCGCTTATAAACCAAATCGCCTCTTCATTGCCCAGCTCCTCTACACTGGTGACCTTGACGCGAGTATGGACCGGAGGCGTTCTCCCACAAGCGACTCATCCGTGGCGACTCAGGCAGACGCCAGCAGCCACGCAGACGAGGGAGCAGACGGACAGCTGTTCCCCCCGGCAGAAGAGGTTGAGAGGGCTCAACCGAGCACCAGCACCGCCGTGAGAGCCGAGGCAAGGCACTCTCACCCGGCGGGCACAGCAGTGATGGTGTGCACGAATGCCGTCGCTGTCAAGCTGCCAGACTTCTGGCAAGAGGACCCCGCCTCTTGGTTTCAGCAGGCTGAAGCCCAATTTATACTGGCGGGCATCACGGCTGACGATACTAAGTTTTATCATATCGTCTCCAAACTCGACTCCGCCACTTCGAAGTGTGTGCGGAGCATGATCCGGCGACCACCGGCCCGGGACAAATACGAGACGCTCAAAGCGACCATCGTGGCGAACTACGTCCCATCAGCGGAAGAAAGAGCCGAGAAGATCCTGGCGGTCTACGGCCACAGAGGGGGCAATCCGAAGGCCCTCATGGAGGATTTGCTGCAGCTCAAGGAAGAGGATAATGACAACTTCCTCTTCCAGTTTATTTTCCTCAGCACGCTGCCGCCACACATGAGGGGGACACTCGCCAGCATGAAGTGCAACACCCACCAAGACTTCCGCACACTGGCCAGCGAAGCTCATCGGCTCGTCAACGCCTGCAAGGAGCTGACACCCACAGCAGCATCCGCAGACCTCAAAGCTGACGCCCCGAGCCATGAGGAGCCACGACCCACGGAGCAGACCCAGGCCACGGTGACAGCGACGCGGCCAAAACGTAACAGACAGAGCGACGTCTGTTATTATCACCACCGCTTCGCCGAGAAGGCCCGCAAATGCGTTCCCCCCTGCAAGTTTACGATGTCGGGAAACGCCAAAGCCGAGAGCCGTTAACAGCAGCGGTTCTCGGCGAGAAAAATAAGTTGTTGTACGTGACGGATGGACACACAGGCAAGCAGTTCCTCATCGACACAGGAGCTCAGCTGAGTTTCGTCATGCCCTCCCACGCAGATCGAGCCATGGGCACCCGGGGCAACGGAGCAGTGGCAGCCAACGGCTCTAACATCGACACGTTCGGCGAAAAGAGCCTGCGCCTCCTCATCCACGGCCGCAGCTACAGATGGACATTTGTTGTAGCGGCGGTGAGCTTTAACTTGTTAGGCACAGATTTTTTGTGTGCACATGGGTTATTAGTGGATCTAGCAAATAGGCGCCTGGTTAATGCACTGTCTTTTGCTTCTATTCCATGCTCAGCTCGAGTTTCTCCACCACCTGTGCAGGCCAACGTCACCACGGCAGGAGGTAAGTTTGAGCAACTCCTCACCCAATTTCCAGCACTCACAATCCCCAAATTCTCAGCCACTGTGGCTAAACATGGGGTTGAACACTTCATTCTCACAACGGGACCTCCCCTTTTTGCCAAAGCTCGCCGCTTAGACGCGGCCAAGCTCAACATAGCACGGGACGAGTTTACAACTCTTGAAAAATTGGGCGTTGTTAGACGCTCGAAGAGCCCCTGGGCCTCACCACTTCACATGGTTCCGAAATCCGACGGTTCTTGGAGACCGTGCGGAGATTACCGCAGACTAAACAACGCTACAGCGCATGACCGTTACCCAATCCCTCACATTCAAGATTTTTCACTACATCTAGCAGGTGCGCGCATTTTTTCAAAAATAGACTTAGTCCGCGGTTATCACCAAGTCCCAGTCCGAGCAGAAGACGTTCCTAAAACAGCGGTAATAACCCCTTTCGGCCTTTTTGAATTCCTGCGAATGCCTTTCGGCCTCAAAGGCGCTGCTCAAACTTTTCAATGAATGATGGACGCGGTTCTACGCGACCTCCCCTTTGTTTTTGTCTACCTCGACGACATGCTGGTAGCCAGCTCGTCTGAGGAAGAACACGAGCAGCACCTCACTACGGTTTTTCAGAGGCTACAAGAGCACGGGCTAATAATCAATCCAGCCAAATGCAAATTCGGCGTATCGCAAATTGATTTTTTGGGACACAAAGTCTCTCCAAAGGGGGCAGTTCCACTTCCAGACAAAGTTCATGCGATAGAAGGTTTTCCACGGCCGCCAACGGTCAAATCGCTACAGGAATTTTTAGGGATGGTTAATTTTTACAACCGCTTCCTCCCCCACGCAGCTCAGCTCATGCAACCCCTATATGACGCGCTCAAAAAAAAGAAAGCTTCCAACGCGGTCGAATGGACCCCGGAGCGCGAACGCGCTTTCGCGGAAGTAAAAAACGCCCTAGCTAACGCCACATTGTTAGTTCATCCAGATCCCTTGGCTCGCATTGCATTAACCACAGATGCTTCAGACCTAACTATAGGGGCAGTTGTAGAACAACTTGTCAGCGGGATCTGGCAACCTTTAGCGTTCTTTAGCAAATCGCTAAACCAAACTGAACGCAAATACAGCACTTTTGACAGAGAGCTGCTGGCGCTTCATTTATCCATCCGCCACTTCCAGTTCTGGTTAGAAGGGCGGAGTTTCACGGCTTTTGTAGACCATAAACCGCTCACCTTTGCTATGGCTAAAATTTCAGAACCATGGTCAGGCAGGCAACAAAGACAGCTAGCTGCGATTTCAGAGTTCACCACAGACATTCGACACGTGGCAGGCAAACTTAACGTAGTAGCGGACTGTCTCTCTCGCGCTGTGGCACCACCAGAGCGTGGGGAGACAGATTATACTGCCTCAGCAGCAGAACTCTTCACTAACGCAGACACATACGCAGCACCTATCCATGAAGGGATAGATTATGCAGCCATGGCAGAGGAACAAAACAGTGACACGGATGTGCGCGCACTCCTGTCTGGACCAACAGGGTTAAGGCTGGAGAAAAAGGGTTTACGCGACGGTGTGCCCCCACTAATATGCGATGTTTCAACCGGCCGACCTCGCCCGTTAGTACCAGCTACATGGCGCCGCCGCATTTTTGACGCAGTTCACTCCCTCGCGCACCCAGGTGTGCGCGCCTCGGTTAAAATGGTCGCCGAAAAGTTTGTGTGGCCAGGCCTGCGCAAAAACGTAAAAGAATGGGCAAAAACTTGCATTTCTTGTCAACGCGCCAAAATACACAGACACACAAAAGCCCCTCTGGAGCCTTTTCCAACCCCTGCTAGAAGGTTCGACCACGTTCATGTCGATCTTGTGGGGCCACTACCTTCCTCCCAAGGTTTCACACACCTGTTAACAATGATAGACCGCACCACACGCTGGCCAGAGGCAGTCCCTCTAGCGGCAACCACAGCGGAGGAAGTCGCTCGCGTTTTTTTGACAAACTGGGTGGCACGTTTCGGCGTCCCATTGGACATCACGTCCGATCGGGGGCCTCAATTTGTCTCAGAGCTCTGGTCAGCCATGTCCAACAGCTTGGGGGCAACAATTCATCGCACCACCGCTTATCACCCTCAGGCTAATGGGTTATGCGAGCGTTTTCACAGGTCTCTAAAGGCTGCCCTCAGAGCCTCACTAGTGGACACAAATTGGGTAAATAAACTTCCCTGGGTTTTATTGGGGTTGCGTGCTGCACCTAAAGAGGATCTAGATGCCTCTCCCGCAGAATTAGTTTTTGCACAACCTCTCAGGCTCCCAGGTGAATTTTTGCCAGAGAACCCAGAGCCAGGGCGCCTTCCACTCCCAAGGTTTTTAGGCAGCAACGGACCGAACTCTCTCCCCGGTCCAGCTCATCACTCCTTCCCACGGGTTTTTGTCTCTCAAACTTTAAAAAATGCTGAGTTTGTTTTTGTTAAGCATGAAGCTCTAAAACCAACTTTACGCCCAGCATTCGATGGGCCATTCAGAGTGCTGGAACATGGTGATAAACACTTTGTGCTTGATTATGGGGATAGAAAAGAAACAGTCAGCATTGACAGACTTAAACCTGCCTTCTTGTTGAAAGACGAACCTGCACAGTTGGCGAGAGCACCTCGGCGAGGTAGACCCCCCAAGAGAAAAGACTCAGCCCCCAGGCAGGGAACAAATAACCTCTCTCCTTCCCACACTGCAGATTCCTCACAAGAAGGTCCCAGCAGGACGCCTAAACCAACCTACAGCAGTTTTGGGAGAAGAATTAAACCCAGACAGCACAGGGACTGACACCAACCACTCCACAATTATTCACTAATTATGCTGCAACAGTTTAGGACTGACTTATGATTTTACTATGCTGCTATGTTTACCACTGAACTCTCTTAGGAGCATGGCTGCTGGAAAGTTTCTTCCATGGCAACAGCTGTAACACGTAGTATGTCGTAATAACTATCCTAGACTGTGAACCTTTCTGTTGTCCTTTCTTAGTTGTTTGGGGGGCCTGTGGTCTATATTAACCATATATTCCATAACCTACATATGTTAGAGCAAGTGGAAATGTTTGGTGATTACATATGTAAGGAACTTCACACCTCTGAAAGGACAAAGGAATCTCACCCGCCGAGTGAAGAACAAAGACGTTCCCGGACGCGGCGGGGGAGACCAGACGAGCCACCCTCACCCCCCAAGGCGAGGAGAGGGATTACCATCACCTCCCAAGACGAGGAGAGGAAATACCAAGACAATGGGGGGATTAAGATAATGAGGGATGTCAGCCTTTGTTATGCATGTCTTTTGTAGTGTGCTTGTATTTAATCAGTGAGTTGGCGAGATTCTGTCTCTTTTTCCCTTCTGCCGCTCTCTGCACCAGATGAGACTTGTTAGAAGAGCTGAACATTAAAACTTCGCTTATAAACCAAATCGCCTCTTCATTGCCCAGCTCCTCTACAAGGAGTTTCTTTATGGTAATTTTTGACCATTCTTTCAGAAATGATATTTCTGAGGTCAGACGAGAAGGCCCAGTGTTCTGACATTTTAGCCTACTTTGTCAGAATAGCTGAATAAAAAAGTCTACACACCCTTGTTCAAATGCCAGGGTTTTGTGATGGAAAAAAATGAAACCAAGATAAATTATTTCAAAACTTTTTCCACCATTAATTGACCTATAACCTGTACAACCCAATTAAAAAAAAAACAAACTGAAATCTTTTAAGGGGATAAATAAATATAAAAACCTTACAATAAGCTGTTTGCATAAATATGCACACCCTGTTATAACTGGGGATGTGACTGTGTTCAGAATTAACCAATCACATTCAAACTCATGTTACATGGGAGTCAGCACACACCTGTCAACATTTAACGTGCCTTTTATTAACTCCAAATAAAGTTCAGCTGTTCTAATAAGCATTTTCTGACATTTTTGTAGTCACATCTTACAGCACAAACCCTGGTCCAAAAGCATCAGAGGGATCTCATCGTTCAAAGGTATCAGTCAGGAGAAGGGTACAAACAGATTTCCAAGGCATTAACTATACCATGGAACACAGTGAAGACAGTCATCATCAAGTGGAGAAAATATGGCACAACAAATGATATTAACAAGAACTGGATGTCCCTCCAAAATTTTTGAAAAGACAAGAAGAAAACTGATCAGGGAGGCTGCCAAGAGGCCAACAGCAACACTGAAGGAGCCGCAGGAATTTCTGGCAAGTACTGGCTGTTTAGTACATGTGACAACAATCTCCCGTCTAGGGTGGCAAGACTGCAGCCTTACCTAATAAAAACAACCTCCAAGCCCAGCTACATTTTGCAAAAACTCATTTAAAATCACCCAAACTCATGTGAGAAAATGCGTTATGGTCCAATGATACTAAGGTGGAACTTTTTGGACATAATTCTAAAAGGTACTGTATATTTGGCACAAACTTCAGGCTTCTCCTAGAAAGCGGAAGATAAAGAGGAATCTCATCTTTAAGCATGACAGTGACCCAAAACACACATCCAAATCAACAAAAGAATGACTTCACCAGAAGAAGATTAAGGTTTTGAAATGGCCCAGCCAGAGTCTAGACCTGAATCCGATTGAACATCTGTGGGGTGATCTGAAGAAGGCTGTGCACAGGAGATGCCCTCGCAATCTGAGAGATATGGAGCATTTTTGCAAAGAAGAGTGGGCAAATATTACCACATCAAGATGTGCCATGCTGACAGACTCCTACCCCAAAAGACTGAGTGCCGTAATAAAAGCCAAAGGTGCTGCAACAAAGTATTAGTTTAAGGGTGTGCATATTTATACAACCAGGTTATTGTAAGTTTTTTATTTTTTTATTTTTCCCCTTAAAAAGATTTCAATTTATTTTTCATTTGGGTTGTACAGGTTATAGGTCACATTAATGGTGGAAAAAGTTTGGAAATTATTTTTCTTAGTCTTTTTTTTATATCACAAAAAACTGGCATTTGAGTGAAGACTTTTTACTGTATATCCACTGTATATACAGAATGTTATATATACAGATGTACTGCAGCAATGGAACTAACAATATGCAACTCTATATAAGTATAATTACGCAATATACTGGAGAGCTCATTGTGGTATCAATAAATATTTTTACTCGGGGTGATTTGTCATAAGCCCAATACGGAGCAGAGGGTGTACTGCTAATCACCACTAGTTAAAATGTTCATGATACCGCAACAAATTTGAGTGTAATATTGCTTTTATACAACAGTTCAAAAAGCACATTTTATTAAATGACAGCAATACTGGACAAAACATTATGCTTTATTTGTTTAACTGCTGCTATAAATCTCAATCAGTATGAAGATGTCTGTTGTTATTTCACACACATGTAAACAAATTAAATATTTCCAAGTGCAGAAGTCATTGTTTATAATACATACTTGTCACCTGTTGAGTCGGTACCAGAAAAATGGCCGAGATTGAAAATTGGCAAATGCTGCTGGCTAGTTAGCATACTAGCAATTTCTGCACACTTCACTTACTTTTCTTGTCATTTTCAGATGAAACAAAGAGTCCATCACCACAAAGGCATTGTGGTTTGTTAATTGAGACAATAAATCCAACTCTAGCACTGTCTATTTTTTAAACAGGTGTGAAATAGCTTAACAATTTTTATACAAGGGAAGACTTTGTAGACTTGGTAAGTTTTTCTTTCAAAAGGGTGGGATGTATAATTTCTTTTCAAACAGTGCCTCACTGTGGAAATTAAGGTATCCAACACAGTATTGCAATTCTCAAGTCTGTAGACGTGACAGTAATGTTAGTAATGTTAGTAATTGTTAGTACTATTAGTATTGTTAGTAACTGTTAGTAATTAACGGTGACTACGATACCTTTGAAGCAGAGTGACATTGTACTGCAATTATTTGGAATATAGTAACTCCTGGAATCCCTATTGTCCAATCAAATTACTCGGTCGGAACTGTTGTATCAATTGTGCTCAGGGACGAGCTTGATGGATTCTTTGTTGAAAGGAGAGTAAAGCATTTAAATGAAATATAAATTTGCATTATGACAGTATAGACATGAAAGAAAATCAGGGTGAAATGAAAGAATTCCATATCACACACAGAAGCATGTTTACTTCATATAAGTAAATAATGAAATGCACTCAGTGACATGATTTATTTTCCAGGACACAAAAGCAAGTTTATTTATTTATTTATGTATTTGTTTTTAATAAACATTGGGTTAGAAACTGCAACTTCTCCTCATGCTGTACCCATAATCTTCCAACCAACTAATTTAGCCGGTGATTTTCACTGCCCAACAGTCCAGCAATGTGTTTTCCTTGTACCCACATTTCAAGATCAGTATAGGCTCAAAGGCACTTCAAACAGTGGCTTGTTACACCCTCATAGTTATCACATTTTCTATTTTTGTGCACTTCATGCTCTGTTTGATGTTATTCATGAGCTGTAACTGAAAGCAATACAACTGCATGGGGCCAGGAAAAGGCCTCTGAATACAAAGTGCAGGGTGCTATGCTGCACATTGATATACATACAGTACCTCCTCTTAATCACAGACTGGGACTAAAGGCTGCCTGTCAGATGTTATTCTCTTCTTCTGTTTGGGTCTATCTGGGAAATGAAGTTTAATGGGTATGGAGTGACGATATTCAAAAATACTGATGATAAATTTAAAGACATCAGTTAGTGTGGCATTCAAACTTTTATTAAAAGCTGCATACTAAATGAGGGAAAAATTGAGTCTTTTAATAAACAGCCTTGAAACTGGAGAAAATTCAGAACCTTTTTGGGGAAAACAATTTTTCTATGAGGAGAATGGGGGATTTTTTTTTATTTTATTTTATTTTATTTTATTTTTTTAAAGATAATCACAATTTACAAGTCTGCCTACAGGAAAACATTCTCCTTGCAGATTTTTTAGTGACCCATAGCCCTGTCCAGATCTTGTTAAGATAATATTCCTTGTTACCATTTTTTATTTTATTTTATTTTATTTCTGCAGCCACAACCATCACAGTCGTTTGTCACAATAGCCAAATTTGGGATGCTGGACTTCAAAACTGATAATGACGATGATTTGCAGAGTTGATTTCAAACATTCATGTGCAGTATATTTGCATATATATCATTAATATATGTGGTGTCAGTTTCACTTACAGCTCTAAAATAAAGAATAGATGGTTCAGGCAATTTCTGAAACAATGCTGTGAACCAAAAGTGTCAACTAGAGGTTGTATAATGTGTTCCTCACCGGTCTGTGGGTGGAATAAATTAGCCACTACTGCTATGTGTGGTGGCTTTGTCATTTTTTTTTCTTTAAACTGCTAAAGATATTAAGGTTCCATTCTCAGTATCATTGCCACCAAAACAACCTAAAACTCCACTGGGACTCCTGTGGCTCTGCAGGCTGGGGTAGTGCACTACATAATGTAGTCATGACAAGGTGGATGATAGTGAGAATCAGAAGCCTTTGTTGCCTGTGGTTTTCCTTTCTCGTCACCGTGTCAACACCTGCATTTTTCCACAGTGTACTAGCTCCCCCTAAAATAGAAATGCACCAGATATCTCATCCTAGACATTACATATGTATATATATATGGTCATGTGAAAAAATTAGGACACCCTGTATAAGCCTGTGTGTGTTTTTTTTTAACATATTTGGACATATGGATATTTAAAATCAATGTTACAAATACTGGGAGATTCATGTAATACAATTAAAAAATTAAAAATGAATTAAAGACTTTTTTCAAATTTTCCGTAAATTAGGACACCCCCCATCTTTTTTAGGACACCCCCACAATCATTCCCACTTAAAATGGCTAAAATAAATGTAAAAAAAAATGCAAATAAAAACAAAAACAAGGTTAGACATAGATATGTGAACATTTAATAAAGAACTGAATATTTAATGGGGTGTCCTAATTTTTTCATGACTATATATATAGTCATGGTCACTTAGAAATTTCCTTATTTTAGAAATTTCCTTATTTTCGAAAGAAAAGCACTTTTTTTTCAATGAAGATAACTTTAAACTAATCAGAAATACACTCTATACATTGCTAATGTGGTAAATGACTATTCTAGCTGCAAATGTCTGGTTTTTGGTGCAATATCTACATAGGTGTATAGAGGCCCATTTCCAGCAACTATCACTCCAGTGTTCTAATGGTACAATGTGTTTGCTCATTGTGTCAGAAGGCTAATGGATGATTAGAAAACCCTTGTGCAGTCATGTTAGGTCTGCAATGCTGTAATTGCTGCAAATGGAGGATTCTTTGACGAAAGCAAAATTTGAAGGAAAAAATTATTATTTCAAATACAAATCATTATTTCTAACCTTGTCAATGTTTTGATTATATTTTCTATTCATTTCACAACTCATGGTGGTAAATAAGTGTGACTTTTCATGGAAAACACAAAATAATTGTCTGGGTGACCCCAAACTTTTGAACGGTAGTGTATATATACTCATTCATAGGCATGAATGGGAAAGAGGACTTTGGCACCTCCATCATCAGTCGGTTTCCACCCAATACTGGCAAACACTCTGAAAACACAGAGTCAGACATGGGAGATGCAGGTGAGGATGGGTGGATGGGAACAGCGACAGCAGAAATGACAGCAGATAATAGTGGAGAGAGCTCAGTAGTTGTGGCAATTGACTGCTGCTGAGCCCCCTCAGCAGGAACAGGACAACACCTTACTGTGGTAGATGTTAAAAAATGGAACGTTACTTGCCTCTATTCCCGTTCCACCACCACACGGGAGTTAGACGAGTCCTCCAGGAAAATACTGGATCTTGTTTCATGTAGAGCCAGAGCAGGTGGTACATGACATCGAGAGGAGTGGCGCCTCCCGGCGCCTTCCTTCCACCCAGACCCACCGAACGCCAACCAAGATGCCCTAAACTTCTCTCTCTCAGCAGCTGATCTCTCCCAAGGGGCCCATGCTGCAGCGGGATGCACAGGAAACAAAATTTGCGGCGGGAGGCTCCGGAGAAGAGGATGCTGGTGGTTCGGGCAGCGGAGGAACCACCGGCAAGGAATGGAGCACAGGCTTGGGTGGGCTTCGAGGATGTTGGCCACAGCTCCCCAGCAGTCTGTGGCTTCCTCCAGGAAGTGTACACTGCAGGCTGCTGAAATTAGATCCTGAAGCACCTCCGTGATGGGCCACTTTCCCCCTCTCCTCCTCTTTTTGCCCGCTGGGTCCTGGACTGGCAGTGTCCTTCTGACAGGATTGCCCCCTCCGGGGCAAGGAAGAGAAAGACCCAGATGCAAGGCAAATTTGATAAACCATAATTTGTTAATAAACAGAAAATAAAGCTGCTTGTGGGCTGAAACAAAAGTAAAACACGACAGGCTTCATACACAAGGTCACAGGCAAGATTACTCAGGGCTATGGTAAAACAGGTTAGACGGAAGCGTGAGAAACACGTCGACATAAGACAAGGACACCACAATTGACAATGACTGGAACAGACCAATATAGCATCATGGGTAATCAACAAACACGAGACAAGTGGGAACAATCAGGGGCAGTCAGAGACAGCAGGGCGTGACACCAGGTACAGAAAACATGAGGGACTGAGACAAAAGGTAAACAGGAATGGAGGGTGTACAAGAGACATGAACACAAGTCCAGGGAATACATGACCATAACAACTGATGATAATAATAAACAACGGAGAACTGGCCAGGGACAAATCCTACGGAGCATAAAAGACAATTAATGAAAATAAACACAACAACCAATCAGAGCTGAAGCAGGGAAGACACAGAAAATAACAAAAATTAAACCTGCAAGCAGGTGTAAGCGGACCTTCGCCCCCCGTGCGCCCGCGGAAACCGGCGCCCGTCGTACCTTGCTGGCTCGGAAAATGTGCCGTCATCACTGCATGGGCTGAGTGAATAATAAAGTAAACCATTTGGCGCAGATCTTCCTGTGAGCAGTAAGTGGCACTATCTCTTTTGTCAAATATTTTTATGTAGGAGTGCGCAGAATGGGACTAATCTCCATCATAACAATTCCGGCAACAAAATTGATCAAGTGGAAAAGATATGTGCACCTCCACCACTCATTTTTGTGGGTGGGCCAAATGTGCGGAGTGGGATTAATCTCCATTATAGCAATTCCGGTGACAGTCCGACACATTTTGTCCAAATTACAACTATCCAACATATTGCGATCAGGTAAACTCGAACATGTGGCCATGGTAACACTTACATTTCAGGTACATGTTGCAGACACCACAGAACTACAGAAGTGAGTCATCTTGACTTACATTCCACATTTGGTGACTCTTGGACATTCCCAACCCTCCAAAGTATAAAACATATTGATTTGCAAGGAATGGGTTTTCATGGCAATTGTGCTTATCAAGGACAAAAGTGACTTCCACCGAGGGTAGTCCAATGCACTCTGAGGAACCCCTGAAAAGGTCATGTCATCGTGACTACTGGTCTTTGTGCAAAATTAGAAACAATTTTTTGCAGTACCTCATGTCAGCAGTAGGTGTGGGTGTGACAGATTTGTGAATATTGATATTCAGACACGTTCAGAGTGGGATCAGTATGATTTGTGCAAAGATTTTTCAAAATCAGGCGAGAATTGTCTAAACTGTAACATCATGTTTTGTTTGGCGAGAAAGCCACTGAAGAACGCCATTCGCCATGGAAACAGTTCTGTACTATGTGCATGTACTATCAATGAGCCCAAGTCATTCCTTCATGTAATTTTGTTAAGCTGGTGAGAGAAAAATAAAAAAAAAAAACAGTCGTCAGTAATTCTTCCTTTAATCATTAGGGGGCACTATGAGTTTTGTTTATTATTTGTATATAGACGAGTTCGGGGAAGGGGGAATATTGATCGTATAAAATTTAGTGCAATTCGTACAAAGTTTGTCCAATTTACAAGGGTCTAATGTTGTTACCACTAGGCGGCACTAAAACTTTTGTCATTTTATATAGGAGTGTTCAGGATGGGACTATTATCCATTGTCGAAAACTTGGTGAAAATCAGAAAAAGTTTGTCCAAGATACAACTTTCCGAAATTTCAAGGCGAGTAGTCAACCGTCGCCATGTTGCCATGGCAACACTTCCCTGTAAGTTATGTGTTGTCCACCCATATTGAACTACTTATGACAGCGACCTCAACATATGTTCACAAATTTAGACCTCCAAGACCTTCCCACCCCTCCCCATAAGCTCACGGATTGAATGGTGAGGAGGGCGTCTCCATGGTAACACGTTTGATGTCATACAAATGTTGATGTTCAGTTATAATCATGGCTGTGTTCTGATGAATCTCAGAAAATTTTACATCATTCTGCCCAGCCGCGTGTGAGTAATAAATAATACAGTTTTCAGCAATTCTTTCATTAACCACTATGTGGCACTGTATCTTTTGTCAGGTATTTTGATGTCATTGCGTTCGGGGTGGGACTATTTTCCATCATGAAAGGACTGGTGCACATCGGAGAGGTTTTGACCGAGTTACAGGTGGTTGAAGTTGTAAGGGGAGGAGTCAAACTTCGCCATGGCAACACTTCCTTGTCAGTTATGTGTTGTCCACCCATATTGGACTATATGTGACAGTAACCTAAACCTATGTTCCAAATTTGATGACTCCAGGACGTTCCCACCCCTCCCCATAAGCTCACGGATTGAATGGCGAGGAGGGCATGTCCATGGTAACATGTTTGATGTCATACTAATGTTGATGTTCAGTTATGATCATGGCTGTGTTCTGATGAATCTCAGAAAATTTCACATCATTCTGCCCAGCCGCGTGTGAGTAATAAATAATACAGTTTTCAGCAATTCTTTCATTAACCACTATGTGGCGCTATATCTTTTGTCAGGTATTTTGATGTCATTGCGTTCGGGGTGGGACTATTTTCCATCATGAAAGGACTGGTGCACATCGGAGAGGTTTTGCCCGAGTTACAGGTGGTTGAAGTTGTAAGGGGAGGAGTCAAACTTCGCCATGGCGCCATGGCAACACTTCCTTGTCAGTTATGTGTTGTCCACCCATATTGGACTATATGTGATAGTAACCTAAACCTATGTTCCAAATTTGATGACTCCAGAACATTCCCACCCCTCCCCATAAACTCACGGATTGAATGGCAAGGAGGGCGTGTCCATGGTAACACGTTTGATGTCATACTAATGTTGATGTTCAGTTATGATCATGGCTGTATCCTGATGAATCTCAGAAAATTTCACATCATTCTGCCCAGCTGCGTGTGAGTAATAAATAAAACAGTTTTCAGCATTTCTTTCGTTAACCACTATGTGGCGCTATATCGGTTGTCAGGTATTTTAATGTCATTGCGTCCGGGGTGGCACTATTTTCCTTCATGGAAAGTTTTCTGGACATCGGACAAGTTTTGCCCGAGTTACAGGTGGTTGAAGTTGTAAGGGGAGTAGTCAAAATTTGTCATGGCGTCCTGGCCACGCCTTATGAGATTTTGATTTAATTTATACATTTTTTAATGGCCAATGCCTATAGATGCCACCATGTAAAAATGAGCTCAATCGGAGCAGGTCCCTAGGACTAGTTCGTTCAAATGCGAGGTGTGACTTTTTTCCGAATTGGAGGTGGGGCGACTTTGAGGCAAGATGGCGGCCTTCCTGTTGGCGGTGGGTATGGGCCACAATTATGTTTTTTGCATATCTTGAGGTGATGCACACCTCACCCAAATTTTATGTCTCTTCGGCAAAGTTTATGGTCTCCAATCTCCATAGACCTTGTACTTTTGGCCCCACCCACAAAAATGAGGGGTCGGGGGCACATATGTTTTCCAGTTTATTGAATTTTTTTGGTCGGAGGGGTTTGCCAAAAAAATCACGTTTTGGTTAACGTTCAGAGGGTGAAAAATGCGATCGTTTAGGCAGAAAAATATAGAAAAAAAATAAAGAAACGCAAGCAGATACAATAGGGCTTTCGCCGACTGACGTTGTCAGTGGCTCAGGCCCTAAAACGCAAGCAGATACAATAGGGCTTTCGCCGACTGACGTTGTCAGTGGCACAGGCCCTAATAAACTTAAAGCATGAGCATTGTCCCCAGACCATGCCCAAAACCTGACAGGCCGGGCTCAGCCTGAAGGAGCTACATGGGTTTGCCCTCCAGTGCGATCACCACCTGCAGGAGGGACCATGGGGGTCTGGTGCTATGCAGATCAGGTGGTGGGTGAGGGCAGAAACCTTGGCGATCTGATCTAGGCCACTCCCTTGACCTTGTGCTATTATATGGCATAAATATTGGATCGTCACTTGTCACTCGTCAGGTTGGATCGTCACTTCCTTGTGGTAACGTATCGTCACTTCCTGTTTTGCTGTCTGCCTGTGTGGTTTGTTTTGTGGTTTGCTCTCTAGCCACTAGCTATGGCTACTAGCTCTCTTTCCTCTCCTCCTCTGGTGTGCTCTCTCTGTCAGATGTTTAGCTACACCTCTGCCTCTTTTAGCGATAACGGTAAATGTAATAAATGTTGTCTTTTTGAGGCGCTCGAGGCGAGGTTGTCTGATTTGGAATCCCGGCTCCGCTGCATTGAAACACCGTCTGCGCCAGTTAATCTTGACGGACGCCCATTAGCTGCAGCAGAGCTAGCTAGCTTAGGTCCCACTGTCAGCGGTCCCTCGGCTCTCCTCAGCAGCGAGGAGACTGGGTGGGTGACGGTGAGAAGGAAGCCTAGTCGCAAAGCCCCGGTACACCACCAACCTGTTCACATTTCTAATCGTTTTTCCCCGCTCAGCGACACACCCGCTGAGGAAAAAACTCTGATCATTGGTGACTCTGTAGTCAGAAACGTGAACCTAGAGACTCCAGCGGCCATAGTCCAATGCATTCCTGGGGCCAGAGCAGGCGACATCGAGTCAAATTTGAAAATGCTGGCTAAAAGTAACTGTAAATATTCCACAATTGTTATTCACGCCGGCATTATTGACATCCGTCTCCGGCAGTCGGAAGTCACGAAACTTAATATAGAATCGGTGTGTGACTTTGCCAAAACGATGTCTGCCACTGTAGTATTCTCTGGGCCCCTCCCCAATCTGACCAGTGATGACATGTTTAGCTGCTCGTCATCCTTGAACCGCTGGCTGTCTGTGTGGTGTCCTAAAAATGACGTGGGCTACATTGACAATGGGAGCTCTTTTTGGGGAAAACCTGGTCTTATGAGACGAGACAGCATTCATCCCACTTTGGATGGTGCTTCTCATTTATCTAACAATCTGGCATCTTTTTTATCCAAATTTCCAAAACCATGACTACTCAGAGTTGGGACCAGGAAGCAGAGTTGCAGTCTTACACGCCTCTCTGCAGCTCCTCTTCATCCGCCACCCCTCAGCTTAGCCCCTGACTTCCCCATCAGAGAATCATTGTCTGCTCCCTCCAAAGTGAATAAAAATATAATGTATTAAACCTGCAAGCAGGTGTGAACGGGCCTTCGCCCCCCGCGCGCCTGCGGAACCCAGCGCCCATAGTCCCTCGCTGGCTGGGAAAATATGCCGTCATCACTGCAACGGCTGCATGCATAATAAAGTAAACCATTTGGCTCAGATCTTCCTGTGAGCAGTAAGTGGCATTATACCTTTTGTCATGGCATGTCCATGGTAACATATTTGATGTCATACTGACATTGATGTTCAGTTATGATCATGGCTGTGTTCTGATGAAACTCAGAAAATTTCCCGTCATTCTGGCCAGCTGAGCGTGAGTAATAAATAAAACAGTTTTCAGCAATTCTTTCGTTATCCACTATGTGGCGCTATATCTTTTGTCAGGTATTTTGATGTCATTGCGTCCGGGGTGGCACTTTTTTCCTTCATGGAAAGTTTTATGGCCATCGGACAAGTTTTGCCCGTCAGTAATTTTTCCTTTAATCATTAGGGGGCGCTATGAGTGTTGTTTATTATTTGTATATAGACGAGTTGGTGGAAAGGAGAATATTGATCGTATAAAATTTGTTGCAAATCATGCAAAGTATGTTCAATTTACAAGGGTCTAATGTTGTTACCACTAGGCGGTGCTAAAACTTTTGTTATTTTAAATAGGAATGGTCAGGGTGGGATTATTATCCATTTTTGAAAATTTGGTGGAAATCAGAAAAGTTTGTCCAAGATACAACTTTCCGAAATTTTATGGCGTGCAGTCAACCGTCGCCATGTTGCCATGGCAACACTTCCCTGTAAGTAATGTGTTGTCCACCCATATTGGACTGCATAAGACAGTGACCTCAACATATGTTTAAAAATTTAGACCTCCAAGACCTTCCCACCCCACCCCATAAGGTCATGGGTTGAATGGCGAGAAGGGCGTGTCCATGGTAACATGTATGACGTCATACTAACGTTGATGTTCAGTTATGATCATGTCTGTGTTCTGATGAATCTCTGAAAATTTCACGTCATTCTGGCCAGCCGTGAGTGAGTAATAAATAACAGTTTTCAGCAATTCCTTCGTTAGCCACTATGTGGCACTATATCTTTTGTCCGGTATTTTGATGTCATTGTATCCGGGGTGGCACTATTTTCCTTGATGGAAAGTTTTGTGGACATCAGAAAAAGTTTGTCCAAGATACAACTTTCCAAAATTTCATGGCTTGTAGTCAACCGTCGCCATGTTGCCATGGCAACACTTCCCTGTAAGTTATGTGTTGTCCACCCATATTGGACTGCATATGACAGTGACCTCAACATATGTTGAAAAATTTAGACCTCCAAGACATTCCCACCCCGCCCCATAAGCTCATGGGTTGAATGGCGAGAAGGGCGTGTCCATCGTAACATGTATGACGTCATACTAACGTTGATGTTCAGTTATGATCATGTCTATATTCTGATGAATCTCTGAAAATTTGACGTCATTCTGGCGAGCCGTGCGTGAGTAATAAATAAAACAGTTTTCAGCAATTCTTTTGTTAGCCACTATGTGGCGCTATATCTTTTGTCCGGTATTTTGATGTCATCGTATCCGGGGTGGCACTATTTTCCTTGATGGGAAGCTTTGTGGACATCAGAAAAAGGTTGTCCAAGATACAACTGTCCGAAATTTCATGGCATGTAGTCAACCGTCGCCATGTTGCCATGGCAACACTTCCCTGTAAGTTATGTGTTGTCCACCCATATTGGACTGCATGTGACAGTGCCCTCAACATATGTTGAAAAATTTAGACCTCCAAGACCTTCCCACCCCGCCCCATAAGCTCATGGGTTTAATGGCGAGAAGGGCGTGTCCATCGTAACATGTATGACATCTTACTAATGTTGATGTCCAGTTATGATCATGTCTGTGTTCTGATGAAACTCTGAAAATTTCACGTCATTCTGGCCAGCCGTTCGTGAGTAATAAATAGAACAGTTTTCAGCAATTCTTTCATTAGCCACTATGTGGCGGAATATCTTTTTTCCGGTATTTTGATGTTATTGTATCCGGGGTGGCACTATTTTCCTTGATGGAAAGTTTTGTGGACATCGGACAAGTTTTGTGGGAGTTACAGCTGGTTGAATTTGTAAGGGGAGGAGTCAATTTTCGCCATGGCGCCCTGGCCACGCCTTTTGAGATTTTGACTTAATTTATATAACTTTTAATGGCCAATGCCTATAGATGCCGCCATGCAAAAATGAGCTCAATTGGAGCAGGTCCCTAGGACAAGTGCGTTCAAATGCGAGGTGTGACTTTTTTCCCGAACTGGAGGTGGGGCGACTTTGAGGCAAGATGGCGGCCTTCCTGTTGACGGTGGGTATGGGCCACAATGATGTTTTTTGCATGTCTTGAGGTGATTCACACCTCACCCAAATTTGATGTGTCTACGGCAAAGTTTATGGTCTTCTGTCTCCATAGACCTTGTACGTTTGACCCCACCCACAAAAATGAGGTGTGGGGGGGCACATATTTTTTCCAGTTTATCGAATTTTTTGCCTGGTCAGAGGGGTTTGCCAAAAAAAATCGCGTTTTGGTTAACGTTCAGAGGGTGAAAAATGCGATCATTTAGGCAGAATAATAATAAAAAAAAAATTAAACCTGCAGGCAGGTGTAAACGGACCTTCGCCCCCCACGCGACCGCGGAACCCGCCGCCCGTCCTCCCTCGCTTTGAACAGTACCTGCTGGCCATTTACTCCAATCGACTTCTTCCACGCAGCATTAGGTGGAGGTGCCGTAGTCATTGTGCCCAAAAACAATGTCTCCAAACTTTCAGTCATGTCCGTCTGCTGAAGTTGCTCCACTGTCATTTCAGGACAACACCTCACATCACCAGTAAATATACAGGGAACAGACATTGAGATGGTGACATCCTATAAGTACCTGGGTGTTCATGTGAACAATAAACTAGACTGGTCACACTATACTGACGCACTCTACAAGAAGGGACAGCGCAGGCTGTTCCTACTGAGGAGACTCATGTCTTTTGGTGTACAAGGGGCGCTGCTGAAGACATTGTATGACACGGTGGTCTGCTGGGGCAGTGGCATTATGGCAGCCGATAGGAAGAGACTGAACAAACAGATGAAGAAAGCTAGCTCTGTCCTGGGGTAGCGCGTTGTGCCAGTGGAGGAGATAGGAGAGAGAAGGACGGTGGCTAAACTGTCATCTCTGCTGGAGTCCGAGTTCCACCCTATGCAGGACATACTGAACGCACGGTGGAGTTCATTTAGCAGCAGACTACATCATCCTAGGTGCACAACCGAGAGGTTTCGCAGGTCCTTCCTCCCAACGACTGTCAGACTGTACATCCTAAGTAGGGCTGCTCTTAGAGATAGCCTAAAGACGTGACAACCTAATAGTTTTGAATGCAAAAGACATACAATGGTCCCCTCCAGCATACAATTAGGAAAATACCGGTCGCAGCAGGTACAAACGCAAATCTTTGTGACAGGCTCACCTTTCTGTGATTTTGGTGTGTGAACCACAAAAAGTTGTATTGTTGTACGCATCACACCAGATTCTGACCTGTGGGAGCAAACACTTTTACCAGTTACGCAGAACTTTTTTTCTAAAGCTGTCCTACCTGAGCTTGTTGCCCGTCACTTTACTGACTCTCACCCCACAACACAAGAGGAAAGCTGCAGCAGATAAACCCACCCAGAAGGCCAAAAGACGACGTCTAACTGCATTACAGCCAGGTCCCACACACAATCCCAGAAGACAGGCACATAACACAGCAGAAGTGTGGTGGACTTGCAGGCAGCCAGAAGAGCTGGATGACATGGTTGCCTGTGATAACCAAAACTGAAAGTCAGTGTTTCCATTTAGGATGTGGGGGACTCTGAAGCACCAAGCCCACAGCAGCCGTGGTTTTGTGACATGCGCATTAGAGTAGTGCTGTATCATGAGACAGTTATGCGCTATAACATGGTAGAACAATGATACATGTCGAACTTGCATGTCAATTTATATACTTGTATTGTGTCATGGTTATGGTTACACTTTTCCATCTTTGAAATAAAGTGCTGGAGTTTGTAAGCCATTGTGTACTTTATTCCAAATGTTGTTACAAAGCAAGCAAGTGTATTTATATAGCACATGTTGTCTGCTTATGTCCAAAAGGTGTGCAATATGTTCAAGAGGCAAATTAATCTGCAAATGTATGTTAGTTAAAAGGAGAATTTGAAATTGGGATTTTTTTTCTGTCTTTGTTAGGCTGGGTAAAAATTGCATCAGCAGAGCCATTAAACTGAAAGATGGAAGCCCAGTGTAGTATTTCACCTTTGAGTGATTATCTTTGAGGAAATTGTCATCCAGAGTATTTCTGGAGAGCTCTCCCTTTAACTTTCTGTTCTCCTCTTGGAAGAGTAAAAATTCTTTAAGTCTACAGTGACACTTGCTGTAGTTCTGTCGCTCTTGTGCATTGTCCTCTGGAGCATCATCAGCCTGACAGATCTGTGCTGCTTCATCAGATGTCGTCTCCTCCATCTCAGCCAGAGGTGTGGTGTCATCTGTTGCTGATCAGGACAATAAACAACTGTAGTTAATATATTTTGTAATCAAAAGGAATCCCAAGACACATTTTAGAAAGAAAAACATAGGTGAAATAAAAAAAGACGACCTGAAGGAGCTACATTATCCATCTCAGTCACGTGGCCACTGATCTTGGAGGTCTGTGCTGGGAGGATCACTTGCATGCCCTGCTGATTCTTTTTGTCATAATCTTGTCCATCTGCATAAGCGGTTAAACCTGTCAGGAGTGGCAGCTGGAAGCTCTGCATGCCTAAGGTTTAGAGAAGGTGCCCAGTCAGGATCACAGTCTAGCATTTCATAAGCTGGTCTGCTGTTAAAGCAAAGGAAAAATTAAGAAAATACTTTGGAGTAGAACAAATTAAACCCGCTCACACAGGTGTGTGAGTGGGAACTTTTTCTAGCTACTCTGATATCGGAGTGTCTTTAGCTTAGCTCTGTTTAGCTTAGCACTGCTGATGTAGGTTAAAAGCTATGACCAAGCAAGTCTTAACCACAACACAAGCAAGTTTTAACAACAGACGTACACCATAAATCATAACGTACCTTTATAAAAATGCTTTGAGCACACCACCATCGATACAGGTGCGTGTTTGAAAGTTACGTTGGGTCTTCTGACTGCTGCAATCCAGGCCAGGCGTCGCCTCTTCGTTACATCCGAAACGTGAGCTGTGCTGTTCTTCTTCCAGGCTGGAAAACGAAAAAAGCCTATTCCGTGGTTTATCTTTTCTCCACGGCGGTTGTGAGAACGACTATTACAGTTTACCACACAGCAAGACTCCCCCATGTCTGCTTTGTGACGATGTCTCCAGCTTTTACGTGATGTCCGCGAACGGTTCCGAGCGTACCCAGAATGCACTTGGTGAATTCTATGGACACTACGTCATAATGGGCGAATCAATATTGTTTAAAACCTTTTTTTAAGTTTTGCAAATTGCGGTTTACGTAGTCTAAAATCTTGCAAATTGTGGTTTGACGATTATACAGAAGATGTTACGCCATGATCAAAAAGTGGGCTGTAGTCTGTTGATGTAACATGCGGACTTCACTTCCCAGAATGCATTGTGTGTTTGTCACGTGGGCATGCTTGCGAACATAATGTTTGAAACATTTTTCTAATAAATTAAAAGTTGTTAAGAGTGGTAAATTTGTTTGTAGCAAACTAATGTGCTGAAGTCACAATTTAATAACAGGTGAGAATTTATGTGAAAAAATGGCAAAGAAGCACAACTAGCATATGCTTTTAAGTGTGGACAGATTTCCAAACATTTCACAACCTAAACTATTGTCTGTGACATGGGCAGACTGTCAGTGGCGTAGGGACTGTTCAGGGTGGGACTAATATCCACTGTCAAATATGTAGTGAAAATCAGACAAAGATTGTCCAAGATACAACTTTCCGAAATGTCATGGTGTGTAGTCAAGCGTCACAATGTTGTCATGGCAACACTTCCCTGTAAGTTATGTGTTGTCCACCCATATTGGACTGCATATGACAGTGACCTCAACATATGTTGAAAAATTTAGACCTCCAAGACCTTCCCACCCCGCCCCATAAGCTCATGGGTTGAATGGCGAGAAGGGCGTGTCCATGGTAACACGTATGACGTCATAATAACGTTGATGTTCAGTTATGATCACGTCTGTGTTCTGATGAATCTCTGAAAATTTCACGTCATTCTGGCCAGCTGTACGTGAGTAATAAATAAAACAGTTTTCAGCAATTCTTTCGTTAGCCACTATGTGGCGCTATATCTATTGTCCGGTATTTTGAGGTCATTGCGTCCGGGGTGGCACTGTTTTCCTTGATGGGAAGTTTTGTGGACATCAGAAAAAGGTTGTCCAAGATACAACTGTCCGAAATTTCATGGTGTGTAGTCAACCGTCACCATGTTGCCATGGCAACACTTCCCTGTAACTTATGTGTTGTCCACCCATATTGCACTGCATATGACAGTGACCTCAACATATGTTGAAAAATTTAGACCTCCAACACCTTCCCACCCGTCCCCATAAGCTCATGGATTGAATTGCGAGAAGTGCGTGTCCATGGTAACACGTATGATGTCATACTAACGTTGATGTTGAGTTATGATCATCGCTCTGTTTTGATGAATCTCAGAAAATTTCACGTCATTCTGGCAAGCCGCGCACGAGTAATAAATAAAACAGTTTTCAGCAATTCTTTCGTTTACCACTATGTGGCGCTATATCTTTTGTCAGGTATTTTGATGTCATTGCGTCCGGGGTGGCACTATTTTCCTTCCTGTAAAGTTTTGTGGACATCGGAGAAGTTTTGCCCCTCAGTAATTCTTCCTTTAATCATTAGGGGGCGCTATGAGTGTTGTTTATTATTTGTATATATATATGGGTTCGGGGAAGGGAGAATATTGATCGTATAAAATTTGTTGCAAATCGTGCAAAGTATGTCCAATTTACAAGGGTCTAATGTTGTTACCACTAGGTGGCGCTAAAACTTTTATTTTATATAGGGATGTTCAGGGTGGGATTTTTATCCATTTTTGAAAATTTGGTGGAAATCAGAAAAAGTTTGTCCAAGATACAACTTTCTGAAATTTCATGGCGTGTAGTCAACCGTCGCCATGTTGCCATGACAACACTTCCCTGTAAGTTATGTGTTGTCCACCCATATTGGACTAGATATGACAGTGACCTCAACATATGGTGAAAAATTTAGACCTCCAAGACCTTCCCACCCCTCCCCATGAGCTCATGGATTGAATGGCAAGAAGGGCGTTTCTATGGTAACATGTATGATGTCATACTAACGTTGATGTTCAGTTATGATCATGTCTGTGTTCTGATGAATCTCTGAAAATTTCACGTCATTCTGCCCAGCCGCTTGTGAGTAATAAATAAAACAGTTTTCAGCAATTCTTTCATTAACCACTATGTGGCGCTATATCGGTTGTCAGGTATTTTGAGGTCATTGCGTCCGGGGTGGCACTATTTTCCTTCATGTAAAGTTTTGTGGACATCGGACAAGTTTTGGGCGAGTTACAGGTGGTTGAAGTTGTAAGGGGAGGAGTCAAACTTCGCCATGACGCCCTGGCCACGCCTTTTGAGATTTTGACTTAATTTATATAACTTTTAATGGCCAATGCCTGTAGATGCCCCCATGTAAAAATGAGCTCAATTGGATCTGGTCCCTAGGACAAGTGCGTTAAAATGCGAGGTGTGACTTTTTTCCGAATTGGAGGTGGGGCGACTTTGAGGCAAGATCGCGGCCTTCCTGTTGGCGGTGGGTATGGGCCACAATGATGTTTTTTGCATGTCTTGAGGTGATTCACACCTCACCCAAATTTGATGTTTCTACGGCAAAGTTTATGGTCTCCAGTCTCCATTGACCTTGTATGTTTGGCCCCACCCACAAAAATGAGGGGTGGGGGGGCACATATGTTTTCCAGTTTATCGAATTTTTTGCCTTGTCAGAGGGGTTTGCCAAAAAAAATCGCGTTTTGGTTAACGTTCAGAGGGTGAAAAATGCGATCATTTAGGCAGAATAATAGTGAAAAATAATAATAATAATTAAACCTGCAGGCAGGTGTAAACGGACCTTCGCCCCCCGCGCGACCGCGGAACCCGCCGCCCGTCGTCCCTGGCTTTGAACCCTACCTGCTGGCCATTTACTCCAATCGACTTCTTCCACGCAGCATTAGGGGGAGGTGCCGTAGTCATTGTGCCCAAAAACAATGTCTCCAAACTTTCACTCATGTCCCTCTGCTGAAGTTCCTCCACTGTCATTTTTGTTTTACACAAAGCAGCAAAATGCCCCTTTTTCTGACATTTCTTGCAGTCTGCATTGCGAGCAGGACATTCTTTAAATGAATTTCCATGTGCTTTTCCACACCTGCCACATCTGGCAGGCACAGAACACAGCAGAAGTGTGGTGGACTTGCAGGCAGCCAGAAGAGCTGGATGACATGGTTGCCTGTGATAACCAAAACTGTGAAATTCAGTGGTTCCATTTAGGATGTGCCAGCAGCCGTGGTTTTGTGACGTGCACATTAGAGTAGTGCTGTAGCATGAGACAGTTATGCTCTTTAACATGGTAGAACAATGATACATATTGATCATGCATGTCAGTTTATATTGTATTGTGTCATGGTTATGGTTGCAGTGTTGCATCTTTGAAATAAAGAGCTGCAGTTTGTAAGCCATTGTGTAGTTTATTCCAAAAATTGTTACAAAGCAAATAAGTCTATTTATATAGCACATTTTGTCTGCTTCTGTCAAAAAGGTGTGCAATATGTTCAAGAGGCAAATTAATCCGCAAATGTATCTTAGTTAAAAGGAGAATTTGAAATTGGGAAATTTTAGGGACTGTTCAGGGTGGGACTATTATCCACTGTCAAATATTTATTGAAAATCAGAAAAAGTTTGTCCAAGATACAACTTTACGAAATTTCATGGCGTGTAGTCAACCGTCACCATGTTGCCAGGGCAACACTTCCCTGTAAGTTATGTGTTGTCCACCAATATTGGACTACATATGACAGTGACTTCAACATATGTTGAAAAATTGAGACCTCCAAGACCTTCCCACCCCTCCCCATAAGCTCACGGTGTGAATGGCGAGGAGGGCATGTCTATGTTAACACGTTTGATGTTATACTATTGTTGATGTTCAGTTATTACCTAAGCAGGGCTGCTCGCAGAGATAGCAAAAAGACGTAACAAACTAATAGTTTTTTTTTTTTTTTGTTTTTTGTTTTTTTTTGAATGCAAAAGATGCAATAGACTTACACAATGGTCCTCTCCGGCATACAACTAGGAACATACCGGTCGCTATGGAGGGTGAGAATATGTATGGGCACATAATCATACCATGTAGGATAACTAAATAGACGGTTATGCTGTTTCATCCCACCTAGCAACAATGCTCTGCACTGTGTGTGTTTATATATTTACATATTTATTCCATCTAGCTACAATGCTCTGCACTGGGTGTGTTTATATTTATATATCTATATATTTATTCCATCTAGCTACAATGCTCCGCACTGTGTTTTTATATATCTACATATTATTCCATCTAGCTACATTGCTCCACACTGTGTGTGTTTATATACTTGCATATTTATTCCACCTAGCTGCAATGCTCCATACTGTGGGTGTTTATATATTTACATATTTATTCCATCTAGCTACAATGCTCTGCACTGTGTGTTCATATATTCATATATTTATTCCATCCAGCTACAATGCTCTGCACTGTGTGTCTGTGTGTGTGTGTGTGTATATATATATATTTTATAGTAATATGTACATATGTATATTAGCTGCTCTTGCTTGCTTGTTTTTTCTTGCCTTCTGATTGTTGCTCTGAGTGTTGCTATCCCTGTGCTGTTGCAATCCTGGAATTTCCCCGTTGTGGGACTAATAAAGGCTTATCTTATCTTATCTTATCTTATCTTATCTTATTATCATGGCTGTGTTCTGATGAATCTCAGAAAATTTCACATCATTCTGGCAACAAAATAGATCAAGTGGAAAAGATATGTGCACCTCCACCACTCATTTTTGTGGGTGGGGCAAATGTGCGGAGCGGGATTAATCTCCATCATCGCAATTCCAGTGACAGTCCAACACATTTTGTCCAAATTACAACTATCCAACATATTGCGATCAGGTAAACTCGGACATGTGGCCATGGTAACATTTACATTTCAGGTACATGTTGCAGAAACCACAGAACTACTGAAGAGAGTCATGTTGACTTATGTTCCACATTTGGTGACTCTTGGACATTCCCAACTCTCCAAAGTATAAAACATATTGATTGGCAAGGAATGGGTTTTCATGGCAACTGTGCTTATCGCAGGACAAAAGTGACTTCCACCGAGGATAGTCCAATGCACTCTGAGGAACCCCTGAAAAGGTCATGTCATCATGACTACTGGTCTTTGTGCAAAATTGGAAACAATTTTGTGCAGTACGTCATGTTAGCAGTAGCTGTGGGTGTGACAGTTTTGTGAATATTGATATACAGACATGTTCAGATTGGCATCAGTATGATTTGTGCAAAGATTTTTCCAAATCAGGCGAGAATTATCTGAGCTGTAACTGTCATGTTTTGTTTGGCAAGAAAGCCACTGAAGTACGCCAGTCGCCCTGGAAACAGTTCTGTACTATGTACATGTACTATCAATGACTGGTGACAGTCCGACACAGTTTGTCCAAATTACAACTATCCAACTTATTGCGATCAGGTAAACTCGGACATGCGGCCATGGTAACAATTAGATTTCAGGTACATGTTGGAGACAGCACAGAACTACAGAAGAGAGTCATCTTTACTTAAGTTCCACATTTGGTGACTCTTGGAGTTTCCCAACCCTCCAAAGTATAAAACATATTGATAGGCAAGGAGTGTGTTTTCATGGCAACTGTTTTTATCGCAGTACAAAAGTGACTTCCACTGAGGGTAGTTCAATTCACTTTGAGAAACCACTGAAAATGTCATTTCATTCTGACTACTGGACTTGGTTCAAAATGTGATACAAATTTGTGCAGTACGTCATGTCAGCAGTAGGTGTGGTTGTGACAGTTTTGTGAATATTGATATTCAGACATGTCCGAGTGGGATCACTATTATGTGTGCAAAGATTATTGTAAATCAGGCAGGAATTGTCTTAGGTGTAACTGTCATGTTTTATATGGAGAGAAAGCCATTGTAGCACGCTGGTCGCCATGGAAACAGTTCTGCACTGTCTACATGTACTGTCAATGAGCCCTAGTGATTCCTTCATGTATTTGTTTTTTCTGCTGGTGAAAGAAAAAGAGAAAATAAAAATTTCAGCAATTCATCCTTTTAACAATAGGTGCGCTAAAACTTTTGTTTGTTATGTTTATGTAGACATGTTTGGGGCCGTACTACCCAGGTGGCTTACTGCTATGCTTCCTAATATTAATAATGAGTTCTGTTTTTTATTATGTATTCAGTAGCATATTATTATCTGAGCACCATCTCACCAGTGGGACTCATCTCCTCCTGAAATGAGGCCCACTATTGTTGTGTCATCTGCAAACTTCTCTATAATGTTTGTGGGATGAACAGGTATGCAGTGATATGTGTACAATGAATACAAAGTGGGGCTCAACACACAGCCCTGTGGACAGCCTGTGTTAAGCATTACCGTAGAGGAGGACTGACTACAGTGCTGCTGCAATAATTTAGCTATAACTTCCAAAAATTATGTTGTAATGCATCCCCTGTAGACTGCTTCTCTTCTCTTCTTGTACTTTGCCTCCCTCTAGTGGTTGCCTGTCTTAACTCTCCACACACTCCTTGACTATGTATAGAGGAGGTGGCTTACTGCTATGCTTCCTAATATTAATAATGAGTTCTGTTTTTTATTATGTATTCAGTAGCATATTATTATCTGAGCACCATCTCACCAGTGGGACTCATCTCCTCCTGAAATGAGGCCCACTATTGTTGTGTCATCTGCAAACTTCTCTATAATGTTTGTGGGATGAACAGGTATGCAGTGATATGTGTACAATGAATACAAAGTGGGGCTCAACACACAGCCCTGTGGACAGCCTGTGTTAAGCATTACCGTAGAGGAGGACTGACTACAGTGCTGCTGCAATAATTTAGCTGACATGTTTGGGGCCGTACTACCCAGGTAAGGCTGTGAGAAATCTGAACAACCAGAAACTTAAAAGCCTCTACCCTCTCCACACACTCCTTGACGATGTATAGAGGAGGTGGCTTACTGCTATGCTTCCTAATATTAATAATGAGTTCTGTTTTTTATTATGTATTCAGTAGCATATTATTATCTGAGCACCATCTCACCAGTAGGACTCATCTCCTCCTGAAATGAGGCCGACTATTGTTGTGTCATCTGCAAACTTCTCTATAATGTTTGTGGGATGAACAGGTATGCAGTGATATGTGTACAATGAATACAAAGTGGGGCTCAACACACAGCCCTGTGGACAGCCTGTGTTAAGCATTACTGTAGAGGAGGACTGACTACAGTGCTGCTGCAATAATTTAGCAATTCGCCATGGCGCCATGGCAACACTTCCTTGTCAGTTATGTGTTGTCCACCCCTATTGGACTATATGTGACAGTCACCTAAACCTATGTTCCAATTTTCATGACTCCAGGACGTTCCCAACCCTCCCCATAAGCTAACGGATTGAATGGCGAGGTGGGCGTGTCCATAGTAATACGTTAGATGTCATACTAATGTTGATGTTCAGTTATGATCATGGCTGTGTTCTGATGAATCTCAGCAAATTTCACATCATTCTGCCCAGCCGCTTGTGAGTAATAAATGAAACAGTTTTCAGCAATTCTTTCATTAACCACTATGTGGCGCTATATCGGTTGTCAGGTGTTTTGATGTCATTGCGTTCGGGGTGGGACTATTTTCCTTCATGGAAAGTTTTGTGGACATGGGACCATTTTTGGCCGAGTTACAGGTGGTTGAAGTTGTAAGGGGAGGAGTCAAACTTTGCCATGGCGCCATGGCAACACTTCCTTGTCAGTTATGTGTTGTCCACCCATATTGTTCTATATGTGTCAGTAACCTAAACCTATGTTCCAAATTTCATGACTCCAGGACGTTCTCACCCCTCCCCATAAGGTCACGGATTCAATGGCGAGGAGGGCGTGTCCATGTTAACACGTTTGATGTTATGCTATTGTTGATGTTCAGTTATGATCATGGCTGTGTTCTGATGAATCTAAGAAAATTTCACATCATTGTGCCCAGCCGCTTGTGAGTAATAAATGAAACATTTTTCAGCAATTCTTTCATTATCCACTATGTGGCGCTATATCGGTTGTCAGGTGTTTTGATGTCATTGCGTTCGGGGTGGGACTATTTTCCTTCATGGAAAGTTTTGTGGACATGGGACCATTTTTAGCCGACTTACAGGTGGTTGAAGTTGTAAGGGGAGGAGTCAAACTTGGCCATGGCGCCCTGGCCACGCCTTTTGAGATTTTGACCTAATTTATATAACTTTTAATGGCCAATGCCTGTAGATGCTCCCATGCAAAAATGAGTTCAATTGGATCTGGTCCCTAGGACAAGTGCGTTAAAATGCAAGGTGTGACTTTTTTCCAAATTGGAGGTGGGGCGACTTTGAGGCAAGATGGCGGCCTTCCTGTTGGCGGTGGGTATGGGCCACAATGATGTTTTTTGCATGTCTTGAGGTGATTCACACCTCACCCAAATTTGATGTGTCTACGGCAAAGTTTATGGTCTCCAGTCTCCATAGACCTTGAAAATTTGTGTACGTTTGGCCCCACCCACAAAAATGAGGGGTGGGGGGGAACATATCTTTTCCAGTTTATCGAATTTTTTGCCCGGTCAGAGGGGTTTGCCAAAAAAAATCGCGTTTTGGTTAACGTTCAGAGGGTGAAAAATGCGATCATTTAGGCAGAATAATAATAATAATAATAATTAAACCTGCGGGCAGGTGTAAACAGGCCTTCGCCCCCCCACGCGACCGCGGAACCCGCCGCCCGTCCTCCCTCGCTTTGAACAGTACCTGCTGGCCATTTACTCCAATCGACTTCTTCCACGCACATTAGGTGGAGGTGCCGTAGTCATTGTGCCCAAAAACAATGTCTCCAAACTTTCAGTCATGTCCCTCTGCTGAAGTTGCTCCACTCTCATTTCAGGACAACACCTCACATCACCAGTAAATATACAGGGAACAGACATCGAGATGGTGACATCCTATAAGTACCTGGGTGTTCATGTGAACAATAAACTAGACTGGTCACACTATACTGACGCACTCTACAAGAAGGGACAGCGCAGGCTGTTCCTACTGAGGAGACTCAGGTCTTTTGGTGTACAAGGGGCGCAGCTGAAGACATTGTATGACACGGTGGTCTGCTGCGGCAGTGGCATTATGGCAGCCGATAGGAAGAGACTGAACACATAGATCAAGAAAGCTAGCTCTGTCCTGGGGTAGCGCGTTGTCCCAGTGGAGGAGATAGGAGAGAGAAGGACGGTGGCTAAACTGTCATCTCTGCTGGAGTCCGAGTTCCACCCTATGGAGGACATACTGAACGCACGGTGGAGTTCATTTAGCAGCAGACTAACTAACTAACTAACTAACCTGCACTTATATAGCGCTTTTCTAGTCACAAAGACCACTCAAAGCGCTTTCATTAATACTAACCCTCTATTCTAAGGGCCTATAGGAAACAGATATCTAGGGACAATTTAGAACAGCCAATTAACCTAACTACATCATCCTAGGTGCACAACCGAGAGGTTTCGCAGGTCCTTCCTCCCAACGGCTGTCAGACTGTACAACCTAAGTAGGGCTGCTCTTAGAGATAGGCTAAAGACGTGACAACCTAATAGTTTTGAATGCAAAAGACATACAATGGTCCCCTCCAGCATACAATTAGGAAAATAGCGGTCGCTATGGAGGGTGAGAATATGTATGGGTACATAATCATACCATATAGGATAACTAAGTAGACGGTTGTGCTGTTTCATCCCATCTAGCAACAATGCTCTGCACTGTGTGTATATATATTTACATATTTATTCCATCTAGCTACAATGCTCCGCACTGGGTGTTTATATATCTACATATTATTCCATCTAGCTACAATGCTCTGCACTGTGTGTGTTGAAGCACGCTGGTCGCCATGGAAACAGTTCTGTACTATCTACACATACTGTCAATCAGCCCTAGTGATTCCTTCATGCATTTTTTTTTCTGCTAGTGAGAGAAAAAGAGAGAAAAAATTTTTCAGCAATTCTTCCTTTTAAAAACCCCACAGCAGCCGTGGTTTTGTGACGTGTGCATTAGAGTAGTGCTGTAGCATGAGACAGTCATCCTAGGTGCACAACCGAGAGGTTTCGCAGGTCCTTCCTCCCAACGGCTGTCAGACTGTACAACCTAAGTAGGTTGCAGAGGAACTACTACTAGGTTGTAGTAGAGCTGCAGTTTGTAAGCCATTGTGTACTTTATTCGAAAAATTGTTACAAAGCAAGCAAGTGTATTTATATAGCACATTTTGTCTGCTTATGTCAAAACGGTGTGCAATATGTTCAAGAGGCAAATTATCCGCAAATGTATGACAAATATTTTTATGTAGAAGTAAGTGCGCAGAATGGGACTAATCTCCATCATAGCAATTCCGGCAACAAAATGGGTCAAGTGGAAAAGATATGTGCACCTCCACCACTCATTTTTGTGGGTGGGGCAAATGTGCGGAGCGGGATTAATCTCCATCATCACAATTCCGGTGACAGTCTGACACATTTTGTCCAAATTACAGCTATCCAACATATTGCGATCAGGTAAACTCGGACATGTGGCCATGGTAACACTTACATTTCAGGTACATGTTGCAGAAACCACAGAACTACTGAAGAGAGTCATGTTGACTTACGTTCCACATTTGGTGACTCTTGGACATTCCCAACCCTCCAAAGTATAAAACATATTGATTGGCAAGGAATGGGTTTTCATGACAACTGTGCTTATCGCAGGACAAAAGTGACTTCCACCGAGGATAGTCCAATGCACTCTGAGGAACCCCTGAAAAGGTCATGTCATCATGACTACTGCTCTTTGTGCAAAATTAGAAACAATTTTGTGCAGTACGTCATGTCAGCAGTAGGTGTGGGTGTGACAGTTTTGTGAATATTGATATACAGACATGTTCAGAGTGGGATCAGTATGATTTGTGCAAAGATTTTTCCAAATCAGGCGAGAATTGTCTGAGCTGTAACTGTCATGTTTTGTTTGACGAGAAAGCCACTGAAGCACGCCAGTCGCCCTGGAAACAGTTCTCTACTATGTACATGTACTATCAATGAGCCCAAGTCATTCCCTCATGTAATTTTGTTAAGCTGGTGAGATAAAAATTTTAAAAAAAGTCATCAGTAATTCTTCCTTTAATCATTAGGGGGTGCTATGCGTTTTGTTTATTATTTGTATATAGACGAGTTCGGGGAAGGGAGAATATTGATCGTATAAAATTTGTTGCAAATCGTACAAAGTTTGGCCATTTTACAAGGGTGTAATGTTGTTACCACTAGGAGGCGCTAAAACTTTTGTTATTTTATATAGGAGTGTTCAGGGTGGGACTATTATCCATTGTCGAAAATTTGATGAAAATCAGAAAAACTTTTTCCAAGATACAACTTTCCAAAATTTCTTGGCGAGTAGTCAACCGTCGTCATGTTGCCATGGCAACACATCCCTGTAAGTTATGTGTTGTCCACCCATATTGTACTACACATGACAGTGACCTCAACATATGTTGAAAAATTTAGGCCTCCAAGACCTTCCCACCCCTCCCCATAAGCTCATGGATTGAATGGCGAGGAGGGCGTGTCCATGGTAATACGTATGATGTCATACTAATGTTGATGTTCAGTTATGATCATCGCTGTGTTCTGATGAATCTCAGAAAATTTCACGTCATTCTGGCCAGCCGTGCATGAGTAATAAACAAAACAGTTTTCAGAAATTCTTTCGTTAACCACTATGTGACGCTGTATCTTTTGTCAGGTATTTTGAAGTCATTGCGTCCGGGGTGGCACTATTTTCCTTCATGTAAAGTTTTGTGGACATCGGACAAGTTTATTCCGTCAGTAATTCTTACTTTAATCATTAGGGGGCGCTATGAGTTTTGTTTATTATTTGTATATAGATGAGTTCGGGAAGGGAGAATATTGATCATATAAAATTTGTTGCAAATCGTACAAAGTTTGGCCATTTTACAAGGGTCTAATGTTGTTACCACTAGGAGGCGCTAAAACTTTTTTTATTTTATATAGGAGTGTTCAGGGTGGGACTATTATCCATTGTTGAAAATTTGATGAAAATCAGACAATGTCTGTCCAAGATACAACTTTCCGAAATTTCTTGGCGAGTAGTCAACCGTCACCATGTTGCCATGGCAGCACTTCCCTGTAAGTTATGTGTTGTCCACCCATATTGTACTACACATGACAGTGACCTCAACATATGTTGAAAAATTGAGACCTCCAACACCTTCACACCCCTCCCCATAAGCTCACGGTTTGAATGGCTAGGAGGGCGTGTCTATGTTAACACGTTTGACGTTATACTATTGTTGATGTTCAATTGTTATCAAGGATGTGTTTTGATGAATCTCAGAAAATTTCACGTCCTTCTGGCAAGCCACGCACGAGTAATAAATAAAACAGTTTTCAGCAGTTCTTTCATTTACCACTATGTGGCGCAAGCTCTTTTGTCAGGTATTTGTCAGCGCCCATAGTCCCTCGCTGGCTGGGAAAATGTGCCGTCATCACTGCAACGGCTGCATGCATAATAAAGTAAACCATTTGGCTCAGATCTTCCTGTGAGCAGTAAGTGGCATTATCCCTTTTGTCATGGCATGTCCATGGTAACATGTTTGATGTCATACTAACATTGATGTTCAGTTATGATCATGGCTGTGTTCTGATGAAACTCAGAAAATTTCCCGTCATTCTGGCCAGCTGAGCGTGAGTAATAAATAAAACAGTTTTAAGCAATTCTTTCGTTATCCACTATGTGGCGCTATATCTTTTGTCAGGTATTTTGATGTCATTGCGTCCGGGGTGGCACTTTTTTCCTTCATGGAAAGTTTTATGGCCATCGGACAAGTTTTGCCCGACAGTAATTTTTCCTTTAATCATTAGGGGGCGCTATGAGTGTTGTTTATTATTTGTATATAGACGAGTTGGTGGAAGGGAGAATATTGATCGTATAAAATTTGTTGCAAATTATGCAAAGTATGTTCAATTTACAAGGGTCTAATGTTGTTACCACTAGGCGGTGCTAAAACTTTTGTTATTTTATATAGGAATGGTCAGGGTGGGATTATTATCCATTTTTGAAAATTTGGTGGAAATCAGAAAAGTTTGTCCAAGATACAACTTTCAGAAATTTTATGGCGTGTAGTCAACCGCCGCCATGTTGCCATGGCAACACTTCCCTGTAAGTTATGTGTTGTCCACCCATATTGGACTGCATAAGACAGTGACCTCAACATATGTTGAAAAATTTAGACCTCCAAGACCTTCCCACCCCACCCCATAAGGTCATGGGTTGAATGGCGAGAAGGGCGTGTCCATGGTAACATGTATGACGTCATACTAATGTTGATGTTCAGTTATGATCATGTCTGTGTTCTGATGAATCTCTGAAAATTTCACGTCATTCTGGCCAGCCGTGCGTGAGTAATAAATAAAACAGTTTTCAGCAATTTTTTCGTTAGCCACTATGTGGCGCTATATCTTTTGTCCGGTATTTTGATGTCATTGTATCCGGGGTGGCACTATTTTCCTTGATGGGAAGTTTTGTGGACATCTGAAAAAGTTTGTCCAAGATACAACTTTCCGAAATTTCATGGCGTGTAGTCAACCGTCGCCATGTTGCCATGGCAACACTTCCCTGTAAGTTATGTGTTGTCCACCCATATTGGACTGCATGTGACAGTGACCTCAACATATGTTGAAAAATTTAGACCTCCAAGACCTTCCCACCCCGCCCCATAAGCTCATAGGTTTAATGGCGAGAAGGGCGTGTCCATGGTAACATGTATGACATCATACTAACGTTGATGTTCAGTTATGATCATGTCTGTTTTCTGATGAATCTCTGAAAATTTGACGTCATTCTGGCCAGCCGTGCGTGAGTAATAAATAAAACAGTTTTCAGCAATTCCTTCGTTAGCCACTATGTGGCACTATATCTTTTGTCCGGTATTTTGATGTCATTGTATCCGGGGTAGCACTATTTTCCTTGATGGACAGTTTTGTGGACATCAGAAAAAGTTTGTCCAAGATACAACTTTCCGAAATTTCATGGCGTGTAGTCAACCGTCGCCATGTTGCCATGGCAACACTTCCCTGTAAGTTATGTGTTGTCCACCCATATTGGACTGCATATGACAGTGACCTCAACATATGTTGACAAATTTAGACCTCCAAGAGCTTCCTACCCCGCCCCATAAGCTCATGGGTTGAATGATGTCATACTAACGTTGGTGTTCAGTTATGATCATGTCTGTGTTGTGATGAATCTCTGAAAATTTGACGTCATTCTGGCCAGCCGTGCGTGAGTAATAAATAAAACAGTTTTCAGCAATTCCTTCGTTAGCCACTATGTGGCACTATATCTTTTGTCCGGTATTTTGATGTCATTGTATCCGGGGTAGCACTATTTTCCTTGATGGACAGTTTTGTGGACATCAGAAAAAGTTTGTCCAAAATACAACTTTCCGAAATTTCATGGCGTGTAGTCAACCGTCGCCATGTTGCCATGGCAACACTTCCCTGTAAGTTATGTGTTGTCCACCCATATTGGACTGCATATGACAGTGACCTCAACATATGTTGACAAATTTAGACCTCCAAGACCTTCCCACCCCGCCCCATAAGCTCATGGGTTGAATGGCGAGAAGGGCGTGTCCATGGTAACATGTATGATGTCATACTAACGTTGGTGTTCAGTTATGATCATGTCTGTGTTGTGATGAATCTCTGAAAATTTGACGTCATTCTGGCCAGCCGTGCGTGAGTAATAAATAAAACAGTTTTCAGCAATTCTTTCGTTAGCCACTATGTGGCGCTATAGCTTTTGTCCAGTATTTTGATGTCATTGTATCCGGGGTGGCACTATTTTCCTTGATGGAAAGTTTTGTGGACATCGGACAAGTTTTGCGGGAGTTACAGGTGGTTGAATTTGTAAGGGGAGGAGTCAAATTTCGCCATGGCGCCCTGGCCACGCCTTTTGAGATTTTGACTTAATTTATATAACTTTTAATGGCCAATGCCTATAGATGCCGCCATGCAAAAATGAGCTCAATTGGAGCAGGTCCCTAGGACAAGTGCGTTCAAATGCGAGGTGTGACTTTTTTCCCGAATTGGAGGTGGGGCGACTTTGAGGCAAGATGGCGGCCTTCCTGTTGGCGGTGGGTATGGGCCACAATGATGTTTTTTGCATGTCTTGAGGTGATTCACACCTCACCCAAATTTGATGTGTCTACGGCAAAGTTTATGGTCTTCTGTCTCCATAGACCTTGTACGTTTGACCCCACCCACAAAAATGAGGGGTGGGGGGCCACATATTTTTTCCAGTTTATCGAATTTTTTGCCCGGTCAGAGGGGTTTGCCAAAAAAAATCGCGTTTTGGTTAACGTTCAGAGGGTGAAAAATGCGATCATTTAGGCAGAAAAATAGCAAATAATAATAAATAAACGCGAGCGGATACAATAGGGCTTTCGCCGACTGACGTTGTCAGTGGCTCAGGCCCTAATAAACGCGAGCGGATACAATAGGGCTTTCGCCGACTGACGTTGTCAGTGGCTCAGGCCCTAATAAGCATCCCAAAGTGATAAAGCAAAATATTGGTAAAACTCAAATTAAACATAAACATAAAGCCTCTAAATTGAATGATTTGGCCTCTGTTCCTCCTCATAATTTAAAAATTAAATGTGGTTTATTAAATATTAGGTCTCTAACTCCCAAATCTCTGTTAGTCCATGATTTGTTAACTGATGATCAGATTGATTTAATTTCCCTTACAGAGACTTGGTTAGGACAAGAGGATTATGTTGGTTTAAATGAATCAACTCCCTCTGGTTATTTAAACTGTCAAAATCCCAGAAGTTCTGGTCGTGGAGGAGGAGTAGCAACAATTTACCATTCCAAATTACTAGTTAATGTAAAGCAAAAAACATGTTATAATTCCTTTGAGGGCCTGGTCCTCAGTATTGGGCACTTTAGCAATTTTAGGTTAAACCCAATTTTATTTGCCATAGTTTATCGTCCCCCATCAACCTACTCAGAATTTTTATCCAAATTTGCTGATTTCTTAGCTGATTTAGTGCTGAAATCTGATAGAATAATTATAGTAGGGGACTTTAATATACATGTGGATGTAGATAGTGACTGCCTTAATGTGGCATTCAATTCAATATTAGATTCGATTGGGTTTACTCAGAAAGTAGGAAATTCTACTCATTACCTCCACCATACATTGGACCTTGTTTTGACATATGGCATAGAAACAGAAAATCTTGTAGTGTCTCCTCATAACCCTGTACTGTCAGACCATTGTCTGTTAACCTTTGATTTTACTATTTCTGACTATTTGGCTCCTAGAGAAAAATATTATTACAGTAGATGCCTCTCAGATGATGCTGTTTCCAAATTTATGCAGATTGTTTCCTCTATGCCATGTGTCAACACAACGGAAATAAGCTATAGACAGCTTGCTCCTTCTGTAATTGATAACATGGTGGATAGTGTTTCAGCTTCTCTGCATCAGACTCTAGACTTGGTGGCCCCCTTAAAAAAGAAAAAGTCTAATCAGAGATTTCTAACTCCTTGGTTCAACACAGAAACTCGTACCTTAAAACAGAAGACTCGTCAATTAGAAAGAAAATGGCACTCTACTAATTTAGATGAAATCTATTTAGCTTGGAGAAATCATCTTTTAATTTATAAAAAATCTCTTAGAAAAGCTAGAACGAGCTATTACTCTGCATTAATAGAAGAGAACAAGAATAATCCCACGTTTCTTTTCAGTACTGTAGCCAGGTTGACAAAGAGTCAGGACTCTGTCAATCCTAGCATTCCCTTAGAGCTTACTAGTCAGGACTCTATGAACTTTTTCAATAATAAAATTTCATCCATCAGAGATAAAATCAATCAGATTCTTCCCACAGTTAACTTAAATACTGTAACTACTACAACTCCTTCTATTGATGTCTGTCTTGATGAGTTTACTCCAATCGACCTTTGTGAGTTAGACAAAATAGTTTCCTCATCCAAACCTTCAACTTGTCTTTTAGACCCTATTCCTACCAGGTTATTTAAAGAAGTCTTCCCACTTATTGGTAGCTTTATTCTTCATATAATCAATTCTTCATTAACTTTAGGCCATGTACCTCAGGCTTTTAAAATGGCTGTAATTAAACCCTTACTCAAAAAGCCAACGCTAGATCCAGGAGCTTTAGCTAACTATAGACCAATCTCTAATCTCCCTTTCATTTCAAAAATCTTAGAAAGAGTTGTTGCTACTCAATTATTTGACCACCTGCAGGGAAATGGTTTACTTGAAGAGTTTCAATCTGGGTTTAGAATCCATCATAGTACTGAAACAGCCTTAGCGAAGGTCACTAACGACCTCCTCATTGCATCTGATAATGGACTAGTTTCTGTACTTGTCCTTTTAGACCTTAGTGCAGCTTTTGATACTATCGATCATAATATTCTACTTGATAGATTAGAACACTATGTTGGACTTAATGGAACTTGGTTGCAATGGTTTAGATCTTATTTATCTGATAGGCTCCAGTTTGTTCATGTAAATAATGAGCTTTCTTTCAACTCAAAGCTGAGTCATGGAGTTCCACAGGGATCTGTGCTAGGCCCTACTCTTTTTAGTTTATATATGCTTCCGTTAGGCAACATTATTAGAAAGCACTGTATACATTTTCATTGTTATGCAGATGACACACAATTATACCTGTCAATGAAGCCAGATGATAGTAATCAATTAGCCAAGTTAGAAGCCTGTCTTAAGGAAATCAAAGCTTGGATGACTTGTAATTTCCTGCTATTAAATTCAGATAAGACTGAAGTCATTCTTATTGGTCCAAAAAACCTTAGAAATTCCTTTCCAAATCAAACTTTCAGTTTGGATGTGGTTACTCTTTCTCTTAATAGCTCTGTGAGGAACCTTGGAGTTATTTTTGATCAGGATTTGTCCTTCAATTCACATATTAAATTTGTTTCTAAGACTGCCTTCTATCATTTGCGTAATATTGCCAAGATTAGGAGCATCTTGTCTCAGAGTGATGCTGAGAAACTGATCCACGCTTTTGTTAGCTCGAGATTAGATTATTGTAATTCTTTATTATCAGGCTGTCCTAAAACATCTTTAAAAAAGTCTTCAGCTGATCCAAAATGCTGCAGCAAGAGTTTTAACAGAAAGAGAGATCATATCTCTCCGGTTCTGGCCTCCCTTCATTGGCTTCCCATAGAGTTTAGAATTAAGATTAAAATCCTTCTTCTTACTTACAAAGCTCTAAACAATCAGGCTCCTTTTTATTTAAAAGATCTGATACTACCGTATTATCCTAACAGAGCACTACGCTCCCAAAATGCAGGATTACTTGTAATACCTAGAATCTCCAAAAGTACAATGGGAGGCAGAGCCTTCAGTTATCAAGCTCCTCTCCTGTGGAATCAGCTGCCAATCTGGATTCGGGAGTCAGACTCGATCTCTGTTTTTAAGAATAGGGCTAAAACCTACCTTTTTCATATAGCCTACAATTAGGGAGGGATCATGTGTTTCTGAACCCTCCCTTAGTTATGCTGCTAATAGGTTTAGTCAGCCGGGGGACCTCCAGTAATGCACTGGGCCTCACTCCTTTCCTCACTCTCTATGAAATATTTTTTTTTTGCTGGTCATTAACATTTGTTTGTTCTCTCCCATAGATTGAGTCCCCATCGTGCTGTTTGCTCTCTACATGTCTGTTCTTTTCTGTTTCTCTATCCCCTCACCCCCCAGCTAGTCGCAGCAGATGACTGCCCCTCTCTGAGCCTGGTTCTGCTGGAGGTTTCTTCCTGTTAAAAGGGAGTTTTTCCTCTCCACCGTCGCCAAGTGCTTGCTCACAGGGGATCGCCTGATTGCTGGGGTCTTTCTGCAACTGTGGGGGTTCCCCCCTACAGTTGATAGTGCTATGAGACGACTGTTGTTGTGAAATGGCGCTATATAAATAAAGTTGAATTGAAATTGAATTGAATTGAATATTGACAATTTAATTATATAACCCCATGATCCTGTTCTTTCAGATCAGTTTCTACTAATGTTTGAATTCACCATTGATGATTATTCAATGCCCAAACACACGTACTGTTATAGTAGGCATTTCTCTGATGGTGCTGTAGCTAATTTTAAAGAAATAATTTCTCACACTCATTTATGCCATGTGACACTAAAACAGAGTCTGATCAATACTTTTATTAGCCTATACTAGAGCATATCGTTGATCATGTCACAGATGCACTACAGTCAGCATTAGACTCAGCTGCCCTTCTAAAAAGGAAAAAATCTAATCATAGCTCATTAACCCCATGGTGCAATACAACAACCCACAGCTTAAAACAGGAAACTCGGAAATTAGAAAGAAAATGTGACTCCTCCAAATCAAATGAATTTTATTTAATATCCATCCATCCATCCATCCATCCATCTTCTACCGCTTTTCCGGAGGTCCTGATCGCGGAGGCAGCAGTTCAAGCAGAGAAGCCCAGACTTCCCTCTCCCCAGCCACCTGCTCCAGCTCATCAGAGAGGATACCAAGGCGTTCCCAGACCAGCTGGGAGACATAGTCTCTCCAGCGAGTCCTGGGTCTGCCCCGGGGTCTCCTCCCAGTGGGACGTGCCCAAAACACCTCAAGTGGGAGGCATCCAGGAGGCATCCTGATCAGATGCCCATACCACCTCAACTGGCTCCTTTCATTGTGGAGGAGCAGCGGTTCTACTCTGAGCCTCTCCCGGTTGACTGAGCTCCTCACCTTATCTCTGAGGGTGAGTCCAGCAATCTTACGAAGAAAGCTCATTTCAGCCGCTTGTATCCAGGATCTCATTCTTTCAGTCATTACCCAAAGCTCGTGACCATAGGTAAGGGTAGGAATGAAGATTGACTGGTAAATCGATAGCTTTGCCTTAGAGCTCAACTCCCTCTTCACCACAACAGACCGGTACAATGTCCGCATCACTGCAGATGCTGCTCTGATCCGTCTGTCAATCTCTCGCTCCATTCTGCCCTCACTCGTGAATAAGACCCCAAGATACTTAAACTCCTTCACTTGGGGCAGGAGCCTGTCCCCAACCTGGAGAGGACAATCCACCTTTTTCCGCCTGAGGACCATGGACTCACACTTGGAGGTCCCCCCACCATGATAAAGTAATGATCCCCTCATGGATCGTTTTAAAAAAAAAAAAAAAGGATCATCACCTTATCGTGGTGGGGGGGTTGCGTGTCCTAGTGATCCCAGGAGCTATGTTGTCTGGGGCAATTTGCCTCTGGTAGGGTCACCCAAGACAAACTGGACCTGGGTGAAGGGCCAGACTAAGAACGATCCAACAGACTCTCATGATGAATGCTAGAACAAGGATTCAGTGTACCCTGCCCGGTATGCGGTCACCGGGGCCCCACCCTGGAGTCAGGCCTGGGGGAGGGGCTCGATAGCTAGCGTCTGATGGCCGGGTTTCCGCCCATGGGACCCTGCCAGGCTCAGCCCAAAGGAATTACATGGATCCGTCCTCCAGTGGGCTCACCACCTGCAGGAGGGATCATGGGGGTCCGGTGCTATGTGGATCAGGTGGCGGTCAAAGGCGGAGACCTTGCCGGTCTGATCCCAAGCTTCCTAAACTTGCTTTGGGGAATTTTACTTAATATGGAAAAATAAATTATTAATCTAAAAAAAAAATTTAAAAAGTAAAGAATGCTACAATGTCTTATTACTCATCATCAGTTAAAGATAACATAAATAATCCCAAATGTCTTTTTAATAAAGTGGCCAGTCTGACTAGGAGTAAAGATTCAGTCAAACTCAAAATCCCCTGTGAGCTTTATTGTGATGACTTTATGGACTTCTTCACCAATAAAATCTGAGCTATTAGACACCAAATTCATAGTAATCTTCCTACAGACATTGCATATTACTGACCCAATCCAACTTTTTTAAATGACTTTAGACCATTTTACACCAATTGCTCTCTCATCTCTGATAATATTAATCTCCTCATCCAAACTATCAATGTGTTTATTAGATCCTATTCCCACTAAGCTGCTCAAACAAATCTTGCCATTCATTAGTAATCCACTTCTTCAGATTATTAACTTATCTCCAACAAGTTATGTGTCCCAAGCCTTCAAGATCGCTGTAATTAAGCCTATACTTAAAAAAAAAAACAAAAAAAAACAGTGGATCCTTTTGTTTTAACTAACTATAGGCTAATCTCTCATCTCCCTTTCTTCTCAAAAATCCTACAAAAAGGTGTTGCTAATTAGCTGTGTGGTTATTTACAAAGTAATAATTTATTTGAAGAGTTCCAGTCTGGTTTTAGAGCTCATCATAGTACTGAAACTGCTCTATTGAAAGTCAGAACGGATTTGCTGATAGCATCTGATAATGGACTTGTTTCCATACTTGTACTCTTTCATCTCAGTGCAGCTTTTGCCACTACTGACCACAACATTCTACGTATTTCATAGATTGGAGCATTCTATAAGGCTTAAAAGGACCACCTTTGCAGTGGTTTAAATCACATTCGTCACATAGACTTCAATTTGTTCACATTCATGATGAGCTGTTTTTGCTCACAGAACTCAGTCAAAGAGTCCCTCAGGGATCTGTGTTAGGACCAATTAAGACTAGGCGCATGACATCACCCAACGGAAAAAGGCAAAGAATTGTGGGAAAAGTTTTCTGCCTGTCTGTGCTTAGTAGTGAGCAATGAATGCGGTTAGGCAGTGTGTCCACCAAATGTGGGTTTTTTTTTTTTTTTCTGCTGTGTGTAACCCAGTGTTAAAAACGTGGATGGAATTATGAATGTCGATACCGCTTTAAGAAGAAGGGGGACACTCATTTCACAATGGGAATAGATATTTTGAAGATGAGTATATATATAAATACAATATAAGTTCATAAAATATGTTCATAAATAGTTAGGAACATTTTCTGGAAAGTTTTGATAACGTTCCCGATATTTTCATTTGGTATACTGAGCAACAAATGGCTGCGTCGTTTGTTTGGCAGCAACAGCCAATGGGGTCACGCCAGCCAATGGGGTCATGCGTTCCCTCGCTCGGTCCGTGTGTAATGTGCAGAACACTGTCAGACACTGCCGTGACACGACCGAGAGAATGCAATTCCTCACGGAGATGATGAGCTAACGTGCTAATAGCAGCCTTTGCTTGGACAAAACTTGAGATTGATAAGCCTGAATAAACACCTGCAATGAGACATTGCTGTATTAGCAAATTCTAATGCCCCGTTTATTAAATTTTAAGATTGGGATCCAAAGGCTGTTAACGCCGTTGAGTGCGGGAACCCCATGACGCACGTGCCACTTAGCATGGTGAGTGTCAATCATTGTGTATGGGAATGCTAATCGCTAGCTTGAAATGCTAACCGCCGATGCTAATTTCGGCTAGTTTTTTCATCAGAAAAAGGCATTTTCCAAAGCTGTAACGGTTAGCAAAGGTCCCTGTTCCCTTGCCATTAATTGCTGCTTGGTGGTGAATGATGAATCTGTGGTTGATATGTGTCTTAAAGTGCAAAATTAGTGATAAATTGTTGCGCTAGCTTAACATGCTAAACCTCCGATGCTAAATCTGGCTAGGTTTTACATAGGAGGAGGTCGTTTTCAAAGCTGTAATGGTTAGCAAAAGGTTTTATTTCATTTGCCACTGAATGTATTTAATGGTGAATATTACATCTGTGGTTCAAAGATATTTAAAAATTATTATTATTGAATAATTTAGAACTATGTGAAACCTTTGTAATAAGCTTAGAGCATAGCTTATTTTTTTGTGTGTTCTGACCTATTTTGTAGGTCAGGGTTTTTTTTTGTAACCTGGATTACAAGCATGGATTCCCCAGATCTGGATGGCAAGCCGAAGCCCGAACCCTATTAACGGCTAGAGGTGATTCAACAGGTCACCTGGAACGGACACTAGAGAACTGTGAATCTTGTAAATATATTTTGGGGTATGATTGTGACAAGTGAAGTGTGTGTTTTTTTGATTAAATGTACATATTTGTAAATAATACACATTTGTAAAAAAAGAAATATATAGTTGCAAGTTTCTATATATTGGTGTGGTGTCATCTGTTGTTACGCCCTCCAGGCTCCTACGAACCTGTAATCGGTCTGATCTGGCCCAATTATCCCTTTTGTTCAGGTAGAAAAGTTAAGGTAACTACACTGCCATACCCAGTACTATTCAATTCAATTCAATTCAATTCAACTTTATTTATATAGCGCCATTTCACAACAACAGTCATCTCATAGCACTATCAACTGTAGGGAGGACCCCCACAGTTGCAGAAAGACCCCAGCAATCAGGCGATCCCCTGTGAGCAAGCACTTGGCGACGGTGGAGAGGAAAAACTCCCTTTTAACAGGAAGAAACCTCCAGCAGAACCAGGCTCAGGGAGGGGCAGTCATCTGCTGCGACTGGCTAGGGGGTGAGGGGATAGAGAAGAAGAAAAGAACAGACATGTAGAGAGCAAACAGCACGATGGGGACTCAATCTATGGGAGAGAACAAACAAATGTTAATGACCAGCAAAAAAAAAAATATTTCATAGAGAGTGAGGAAAGGAGTGAGGCCCAGTGCATTACTGGAGGTCCCCCGGCTGACTAAACCTATTAGCAGCATAACTAAGGGAGGGTTCAGAAAACACATGATCCCTCCCTAATTGTAGGCTATATCAAAAAGGTAGGTTTTAGCCCTATTCTTAAAAACAGAGATCGAGTCTGACTCCCGAATCCAGATTGGCAGCTGATTCCACAGGAGAGGAGCTTGATAACTGAAGGCTCTGCCTCCCATTGTACTTTTGGAGATTCTAGGTATTACAAGTAAACCTGCATTTTGGGAGCGTAGTGCTCTGTTAGGATGATACGGTAGTATCAGATCTTTTAAATAAAAAGGAGCCTGATTGTTTAGAGCTTTGTAAGTAAGAAGAAGGATTTTAAACTTAATTCTAAACTCTATGGGAAGCCAATGAAGGGAGGCCAGAACCGGAGAGATATGATCTCTCTTTCTAGTACCTGTTAAAACTCTTGCTGCAGCATTTTGGATCAGCTGAAGACTTTTTAAAGATGTTTTAGGACAACCTGATAATAAAGAATTACAATAATCTAATCTCGAGCTAACAAAAGCGTGGATCAGCTTCTCAGCATCACTCTGAGACAAGATGCTCCTAATCTTGGCAATATTACGCAAATGATAGAAGGCAGTCTTAGAAACAAATTTAATATGTGAATTGAAGGACAAATCCTGATCAAAAATAACTCCAAGGTTCCTCACAGAGCTATTAAGAGAAAGAGTAACTGCATCCAAACTGAAAGTTTGATTTGGAAAGGAATTTCTAAGGTTTTTTGGACCAATAAGAATGACTTCAGTCTTATCTGAATTTAATAGCAGGAAATTACAAGTCATCCAAGCTTTGATTTCCTTAAGACAGGCTTCTAACTTGGCTAATTGATTACTATCATCTGGCTTCATTGACAGGTATAATTGTGTGTCATCTGCATAACAGTGAAAATGTATACAGTGCTTTCTAATAATGTTGCCTAACGGAAGCATATATAAACTAAAAAGAGTAGGGCCAAGCACAGATCCCTGTGGAACTCCATGACTAAGCTTTGAGCTGAGAGAAAACTCATCATTTACATGAACAAACTGGAACCTATCAGATAAATAAGATCTAAACCACTGCAACGAAGTTCCATTAAGTCCAACATAGTGTTCTAATCTATCAAGTAGAATATTATGATCAATAGTATCAAAAGCTGCACTAAGATCTAAAAGGACAAGTACAGAAACTAGTCCATTATCAGATGCAATGAGGAGGTCGTTAGTGACCTTCACCAAGGCTGTTTCAGTGCTATGATGGATTCTAAACCCAGATTGAAACTCCTCAAATAAACCATTTCCCTGCAGGTGGTCAAATAATTGCATAGCAACAACTCTTTCTAAGATTTTTGAAATGAAAGGGAGATTAGAGATTGGTCTATAGTTAGCTAAAGCTCCTGGATCTAGCGTTGGCTTTTTGAGTAAGGGTTTAATTACAGCCATTTTAAAAGCCTGCGGTACATGGCCTAAAGTTAATGAAGAATTGATTATATGAAGAATAAAGCTACCAATAAGTGGGAAGACTTCTTTAAATAACCTGGTAGGAATAGGGTCTAAAAGACAAGTTGAAGGTTTGGATGAGGAAACTATTTTGTCTAACTCACAAAGGTCGATTGGAGTAAACTCATCAAGACAGACATCAATAGAAGGAGTTGTAATAGTTACAGTATTTAAGTTAACTGTGGGAAGAATCTGATTGATTTTATCTCTGATGGATGAAATTTTATTATTGTAAAAGTTCATAAAGTCCTGACTAGTAAGCTCAAGTCCTGACTAGTAAGCTCTAGTCCAAAAACCCTACCAAAAGGGTACAAGACTACACCTAAAGTAATATTACACATGAGTAGGTGTAGTGGGTGTTACATGTGGGTAACTATTTTCTGTTCATTTTCTATGTAGTCCGGCATTTAATGCGCTCAGTGGCCTTGGCGCAAAAACGCCCTCAGCAGTCATGGCACTGAAAGCTGAAAAAAGTTCATCTTTTGGAGTGCTGCAGCACTCATCAGCTGCGCACCTCTCTCACCACCCGATCAGAATCAGCCTAAAAGTACACCATGATCAATAGTTACCAGCCAAAGCTTGGAAGGTCATATTTTTTTTTTTTACCAGTTTGATGGGACTTATTCCAGTGAGTGGAGTATTTCAGAGCAAAATCTGTGAAATCCCCGGCACACTTTGAATGAAAGGTAAAGTGGTTTGCAGGATACCGGGCAGAGTGCTTTTTTTAATAAGTGCATGAAAATCACTCAGGAAAACAGGATGAGAGCATTTTTACTTTCCCTGTGAACATGCAGCCTTATTAAAATGACACAGAATATGTTATTCAAACACAGGAAATGTAAATATACATATAAAACGCCATACGAAATCCAGGATGACACAAGAAAGTGAGAACACTTATTTCCAATGTGGTCCTTTTAATCACATTATTATTCCTCCAAATACCACGCAGCATTAGAATGGGGAAGTTTTGCTGCGTTATAAAATACAATATGTAGCATCAACGTCTCCTCAGGCCAATCCAGGAGATCACTTTTCTTCATTTTTCAGAAATTTCACTTTTCTTCATTTTAAAGCAACTCTCACTTCAGGTCTGGTCAAGAATGCTGTGTCTTCAACAGGACCCCAGTATAAATGATTTCACTTTTGTAGAGAGACTTGATAAGGATTTGCTTTTAAAGGTTTAAGTGGACCATAAACTCTGCAAGTCAAGATCCCAAAATGGACAGTTCGTGCTGATAGTATCTGCTCTACAGGAACTGATGCTCTTCAAAAGTCATGAACTTCTTAAGTGGGCAGATATATGGCCATCTTCCTTCTTTTAGACATTTTCCAGAGCCCTCTAGGCCCCCTCCCCTCTCACATGACTGAGACCTAAAAATTATTTACAGCTCAACAGTACCTCCTATTGGACATCTATGGAATATGTTTCATTGTGTAATCTGACTGTCAATTCTGACTAAACATTAAGTTTTTCTTCCAGCTATCATCTCCCCGGGATTCTAAGGACATTGTGAAAATCATCACCCTTTTGATCACCAGCCATGGTTTACCGTAATTCATTAATCCTCGATTTAAATATGAGTGCATGTATTAGGAATGTGTATTAGGAATGTTTATTTTCATGAGCGTTATTCAAATGAATGTTAATATTATTAGTAATGGTATAAATGCATGATCACTGAATATTAGCCCTGAGTCACTTAAGTTAGTTAGATTTTACACTGAGCACATAATTTCATAAGAACGGAATGTGTATCAATCTCCGTACATCCTCACTCTCAGGATAATCAATCACTAGGTTGCCTTCCACTGGATAATACCCCTTTTCATTTGATTGGCTGTTCCCAAACAAAGAGATGTTCCCTCACTGGACAAAAGCCCTTTCAAACTCCTCTTTATGAAAGATGAATGGCCTGTCTTGCGGCTGGCCCTGTTTTTATGACCCAGCAGCGTGCTTCAGTTAAATGTGTGACAGCCACCCTGCATGTTAGAAGAAGAAGTGGGAAGAAGTTAGGAGAAGTTTTTTTGAAGTTACGAGAAAGAAAAAAAAAGGAGAAAAGATCTAGATCGGAAAAGGAGCAAAAGAAAGTTTTTGTTTTCACTTCTTCAGAGTTCTTTGTACTTCCTTGCAGTTTTCTTTTGTCTAAATTGTTCTGTGAATTTTAAGAAGTCTTTTGTGTGTGTGAACCTTGTCAAATCCTGTGTTAGTTTTCCTTGTTTTCTGGTTAACTGAGGAGAAATCATTCTTTTCTTATGAGCTCGCCTAAAAGAGAGTTTAACTCTCAAAATCCTTTTTTCTTCACCTCAGAAGCCATTCTTATCTTAGTTGAATATTTTTGTTTTTTTTCCCTCTGATTTTTGTGACTTTTCATGCAGTTAAAGGGGACTTTTAATTTTCCTATTTTGAAGTGAACAGAGAGATTTTTTTGGACATTCTTCTCTGGCCTCATCCACGTCTGACCCCGTAAAGAAACCAGGAGCTCATGGGTGAAACTGACTAAAACGTTCTTCCTTCAGTCTTTGGTTTTGTTCTGCGGGCTGGAGACATATTAAATTTGAACCAGTTGCCAAAGGACTCCACGCCTGCTCCGAGACAGCCTTCACTGCTGCCTGTTCACTGTCCGCACTGTGAGCCCCCGGCGGAGTCTATGCTTCTTACAGTTGTGAACCATCTGAAAGCAGTCGCTTTCCCCCAGTGTTCCAAACACTGTCTGGAAGAGCCGCTGAGCCTTCCCGAACTTATAACACCGCTGAACACCTGGACCTACAGCTGTTCTTAAGTGATACTCCCATTGTTCCTATCTGCTGGGTTTAAACGTGATGTCCTAAAATTTCATTTACAATTGAACATAACCAGTATTTCATGGTACAATTAGTCCCTCAGCTGTAGGACAAAGCTATAAACTGAAATAAAATTCATATTCATTTTTAAGTAACCTCCTTTCATTTTTGTAGATTAATTCAGAAGTTCATTTTTAGATAATCAGCTTATGAATTTTTTCCCCATAAAATTGCATTCTGGTTTTGTTAGATATTTCAGCCTTCCATTGCATTACAGTTGAAACATAAAATCTGGTTTCTTCTTGGTTCCACAAAAGTTTAACTCTAGATTTTATGTTCAGGAATCCACTAACAGTTGATGTGATATTAAACACCTGTTTATCATTTAAATCTGTTTATCCATCATTTGAATGCCATACCATGTAACCTGAGTGAGTTTAATTTAATAAAAGTGTAAATGAGAGAAGTTGGAGCATTTTCCTTTTGCATATATGTTTCCTAGATCATGGCAGGAAAAGAACTCCCTTAAATTTTGAGACTGATTCATTAAGTAATTGAAGGTATGGAAATTAATTAATTGAAATTAAGTTAATAATACAAGTTGTTCTTTTAGAACCGGTGCCCCCTTTTTACGAGTACTTTTCTATTTTATTTAGTGAGTGTAGGGGTGATGGTTTAACTCTGTCCCCTCGCACACCCACTATTAAATAAAATAAATAATTCCTTACCTTATTACACTATATTTTATTAAATATTGCTACAAATAACTGCTCTCACGATTGGCATGAAAAAAGGTTGATAACGGCATGCACTTTTTTTTTTTAACATCCTGACTTGGAAGAAATGTGGAAGAGATAAAAAGAGGTGTGGGATGAAATGGATTGAAGCGGTCAGAAGGAAAGACATCAGCTTGAACAATATTCCTGCACACATGGTCGTGTGTTCACGACATTTTCACCAAGGTAAATTATGATTTAAAAAATATTTAGAAGTGCAGAAAGACCACTCTCCAGAGCAGCTGTGTTGCATGCTGTGCACTTTGGCTGCACCTCAGCCACGGCTCTCTATCTTCTCTCAATAATGTGTAAAAACGCACAGGGCAAAATCAAATAATTTCTCCACATGACCTCTGCTATTCCAAATTTCTCTTGCTAATCTGGAGCAGTTTCTTTTTTAAATGTAAGCTTTTCATGATGCTGGTTTTCTTTGATTTTTTTCTTCAAGTTGTGATTACTTGTGGTCTTCATTAGGCATGTATTTAATATCAGCTGGTGACTGAAGTCCATACAATGTTTGGTATCGTTAAATTAAGCAGATTCTCCTCTTTCAGGTGACTATAAAAATGTCACTGTCCAGATTTAGGATGTTTTTATACCAGCTAATTACACCGGTATTTTTTTTTTTCGGTGCACCAGCGCAATCAACTGATTGGATCCACTTCTTCTGATATTCTGACATTTTGGCATATATATCAGAACAACACTGGGCAGCTGATGTTGCAGACTGCAGTCAAAGATAAAACCTTAATCCTGTAGCTTGAAAGTGCTCAGACACATCCCTGACAGTTCCTATTATATGAACAAGTATGTGTGTGTGTATGCTGCAGGCAGCAGCAGAGCTCTGTATGGGTTTTCTTGTGAACCAACGCTTTTAAATGCACCATTATATGGTAGCTGTAAGTTAGAAACCTGTTCAGTAAGTTACACATAGGTTCAAAGAGCATTACTCATATGTTAGAAATAATTTTTGGGTACGTTAGACATTAATCTTGATGTATTTCGACTTTGCAGAAACAATGACTGCTTACCTTTGTGTTAAACGAGGGGTTTTCTGGTCATTCACCCAGAATATTTGAGTCAGCTGGACCCATCCATTGGTTAATTGAACATGAGCCTCTAATGATTTATAGTTTTTAAATTGCTCATGGGTTTATGCACTCACCCCACAAACCAGGTAGGCAAACACATCTGACAGCAGTTGGTCGAGATCCCTGGTCCATTTCTTGTGCTCATATCAATCTATCCCATTTATAACTTATTTTTTTTTTAGAGGTAGCACTCCTTTGCTTCCTTATTCAGTTTCTCTGAATAAGGAATTTGAATTTTCTGTTTGCTCCATTCCATTGCACATATGTCTGTTTACATTAGCAGTTGCCTAGACTACAGGTAAACAAAGAAGCCAGACCATGACAATGGCGGTGTTGTGTCTCTAATTAATGAGGAGTCGAGGTGAGGTTTTGTAGTTTTATTATAGCACTTGAACAGGAACACAAGTCACCTACACTAGCCTGAGAGCCACAGCGAAGAGATAAGATGTCTCCCGCTGTGGCCTTTTATACCCCAGGTGACACCATCCCCCGGAGGCGGAGAATCACCCCCTTTCTACCATAGGGCACCGCCATAATAATATGGGGTCTAAATGAGTTAGGACGTGCTGGGATGGATTGCAGAAATGAGCACCTACATTTCCACTGAAATACCCCACTCATAGCACAGCATCTCTCCAATAGCCTCTCCTAACCAAATCCTACTGTCTGGCTTCTCGTGCCGACCCTGTTTTCACTAAATGACAGAGTGTGTCAGCGAGTCTCTGGCGCTATAACCAGGTTGCTCTGGGTAGGTGGGACTCGTCAGACTTGGGTGTCAGTCCACCTAGGAGAATGATCACTCTGATTTCAAATCCTGGCAGGTGGTGCCTGTTAGCCTTAGCTGGCAAACTACCCAGGAGAAGGTAAACTCTGATTCCAAACCTCCGCTGCCTTGCGGCTATACCTGATTACAGGAAAGGCTTTGGGAGTAAACGTCGAGGATAAATCCGGAGTGGAGCCCTAAGGCGGTTGGCAGATGCTCAGCACTACTTCCAGCAACTCCTGCAGTGGAACTGGTCCCAAACTGTATTGGATCATCCTTTCCTTTAGATTCAGCCAGTGACACCGAGAGGGGGACACTGATGTATTGGCAGCCCAGTATCTCCATACTACCCCGCCCAGGCTTTTTAGCTCAAACTGGAGCGGCCACTCCAGCGGCATCACAAGATTCCGGCACAACACGGGACGAGGCAGTTACCAGTTATAAGCTCCAACTGATTGGCGTAGGGAGGAGCACCAGGGGTCTCGTCCAATGGTGGGAAAAGCCTTTGCAGCTTCATTGGGCAGCTACCGCCCGCCTCAAGCCGGGCAGCCCCCAGCCAGTAAGGTGCCGCCTTGCCATGGCTTGCCTGCTGTACTGGGTGCGTAGAGCTTAGGGGTCTCTCCTGACAAGCAAGTGTCAATCTGCACCAGGCAGTCAAAAGGAGAAACATACGAAGACTCCAGCTCTTCGATTTGCAAGCTGGAACGTTCGCACCATGTGCCCCGGACTTACAGCTGATCTCCAACAAATGGATGACTCTCGCAAGACCGCCATCATCAATAAGGAACTGGCACAACTTGACATCGATGTTGCCTGCCTTCAGGAAGCCCGCCTGGCCGACAGCGGCTCTCTTAGAGAATCAGACTACACCTTTTATTGGCAGGGCCTGTCCCAGGACGAGTCCAGGCAGCATGGTGTAGGTTTTGCAGTGAGGAACTCGCTGATCGCCACCACAGAAACCCCTACAGGATGGTCTGAAAGAATCCTCGCCCTCCGCATGAAGACATTGTCGGGCTTTGTGAACATCCTTTCTGTGTATGCCCCGACCCTCACGTCCACTCCAGAAGCCAAAGATCAGTTCTACTAGGCTCTAGAGGATGTGCTATCTAGAATCCCCCGCTCTGAAGGCTTATTTTTGCTAGGCAACTTCAACGCTGGCGTCGGAGCAGACAGGCAAGTGTGGCCATCCTGTCTTGGCCACTTTGGTAAAGGCAGGATGAACGAGAGCAGACAGAGGCTGTTGGAATTCTGTTGTCATCACGGCCTCTGCATTACAAACTCCTACTTCAAGTGTAAAGAGCTGCGAAAAGTGTCTTGGAGACACCCCCGGTCCCGTCACTGGCACCAGCTAAATCTTGTCATCACCAGAAGAGTGGACCTCAGCAGTGTTCTTCACACAAGAAGCTATCACAGTGCTGATTGTGATACAGGGCATTCTCTTGTTGCCAGTAAGGTCAGACTGAAGCAAAGGAAATCAATCAAGGCTCAGATCTTCGCTGACAGCTTTCAGAGGAAACTTGAGGCTCACCTCCAGTCCAATATCCCAGGTGATGTGGATGCCAAATGGAACCACCTTCGTGACACCATCTATGACTCAGCCATGACCGCATTCGGAAAGAAAGAATGCAAGAATGCTGACTGGTTTGAGGCTCACTGGGATGAAATGCAGCCAGTCACAGAGGCCAAAAGAGAAGCATTGCTGGCTCACAAGCAGAACCCTTGCCCTGGCACACGCGACACCCTTCGAGCAGCAAGGAGCAAGGCACAGCAGATTGCCCACCGTTGCACCAGTGAGTACTGGCAGAACCTGTGCACAAACATCCAGGTAGCTGCCGATTGCAGATATGCCAAAGGAATGTATGAGGGCATCAAAACAGCTATCGGTCCCACAAGCATCAAAACAGCAGCGCTCAAAGCCAAGACAGGTGAAGCCATCACTGACAAGAGCAAGCTACTTCAGCAGTGGGTCGAGCATTATCTTGAATTGTACTCAACCCAGAACATCGTGACAGACGTTGCCCTCGATGCCTTGCCTGGCCTACCAGTCATGGAAGAGCTTGACAAAATGCCCACGCTGGAAGAGCTCAGCAAAGCCATAGACTACCTCGCCTGTGGCAAGGCTCCAGGGAAAGACGGTATCCCCCCAGAAGTTCTGAAACATGGGAAAACAGCCATCTTACAACCACTATATGATCTCCTCTGTCTTTGCTGGGAGCAAGGTCACATTCCCCAAGATATGAGAGATGCCAACATAGTCACGCTGTATAAGAACAAAGGCAACCGCAGTGACTGCAACAATTACCACAGCATCTCTCTTCTGAGCATAGTTGGCAAAGTCTTCGCCCGGGTCACCCTGTTCCGCCTGCATAGCCTCACTTTGCGAGTCTATCCTGAGTCCCAGTGTAGCTTCAGAGCCGGAAGGTCCACAGTGGATATGATTTTCTCCCTCCATCAGCTGCAGGAGAAGTGTTGAGAGCAGCAGCAGCCATTGTTCCTTGCGTTCGTGGACCTGACCAAAGCCTTTGACTTAGTTAGTCAAAGCGGGCTCTTCCAGATCCTACAAAAGATTGGTTGTCCCCCAAAACTCCTTGCAATCATCTCCTCCTTCCACATGGACATGCATAGTACTGTTTGCTGTGATGGAGCCACCTCAGATACCTTCCCAGTCAGCAGTGGAGTGAAGCAGGGTTGCATTCTAGCACCGACTCTCTTTGGGATTTTTTTCTCAATGCTCCTCCACTACGCCTTCGCCGACTGTCCTGAAGGTGTCTACGTCTGCACGAGATCAGATGGAAAACTCCTCAACATCTCAAGACTTCATGCTAAAATCAAAGTCTACGAGGTCCTCATACATGAGCTGTTGCTTGCAGACGATGCTGCTCTAGTATCGCACAGTGAGGAGGGCCTGCAGCACCTGGTCGACAAACTGTCCCACGCCTGCAAGGAGTTTGGGCTCATGATCAGCCTTAAGAAAACCAATATCATGGCGCAAGATGCTGTCTCCTCTCCTGTCATTACCATTGACAACACACAGCTGGAGGTTGTGGACACCTTCACCTACCTATGGTCCACTGTTTCAAACACTCTCTCGCTGGACACTGAGATCAGCTCCAGAATTGTCAAAGCAGCTGCTGTCATGGCCAAACGAAACAAGCGTGTGTGGAACAACGATCTGCTGAGTTTGAAGACCAAGTTACTCGTATACCAAGCTTGCGTCCTGTCCACTCTCCTGTACGGCAGCGAGTACTGGACAGCCTATGTCAGGCAGGAGAAGCGGCTAAACGGGTTCCATCTCCACTGTCTTTGCCGCCTTATGCACATCAAGTGGCAGGACAGAGTCCTCAACACAGAGGTCCTTGAGCGCGCTGATTTTCCAAGCATCCCTGCATTTATCAGCCAGAGACGACTCCGGTGGCTCGGCCACGTGCACCACATGGAGCCTGACCGTCTGCAGAGAGAAATCCTTTAGGAAGAGTTACGGGTGGGCGTCCACCGTGTGGGCCGACTGCTGTTGCGTTTTAAAGATGTCTGCAAACACAACATGCGGTGTGCGCAGATCAACACCAATAACTGGGAGGTTATTGCCAAAGATCGAGCCACCTGGTGCCATGGTGTCAAAGAGGGTGTTCTCAAGATGGAAGCGAACACGAGAGTCCAGATGGTGATGAAGCATGTGGCGAGGAAAGAACGTGCAGCATCAGCACGTGCACCATCAATCTTCATCTGCGCCAACTGCTTCAAAGACTGCCACTCAAGGATTGGGCTGTATAGTCATTCCATGCGTTGCTCCAACCCTTGACGCGCTAACCATCACCTCTTTGAGACGAGGGTGCCAGAGGGAGAGAGAGACAATATAATATTCAACATCCCCACCTTGAAAAAATGCAGACACACTAATTAGGCCCTCCCAAAATTTACACCCGACTCACACTCTAAACACAAAAGTATACAGACCTATCCACACATACCCCACTAGCCCGGTGGCCATTCCGCCATAAGAGTAAACAGTCAATGAACATAAAAGGGACACTCACCAAAATAAAATAATCCTGAGAAAATATAGACATTTTAGTCAATATGAACAAAAAATAACTATATACATTACACAATTGAGGTCCCGAGACTCCTTCCTAAAACAATCCCACCCCACAACATGGGCAAACCTTGAAAGAAAATACAGGGCATATTTGCATATCACACACTCATTTACAATGTTCACATCTCCATGTGACCCCATTTAACCCACTCACACACCCTGGCACTCAGCACACACACAACGGTAGTCACCTCTTTTCTCTTTTCTTTTTTACATCAAACCAAGAGCATTAGCAATGTTAGCCATAAACACACCATAATAAGACACACCGTCAGCCCCTTAACATAGAGACGAAAGTCCCACTACCGGTCCCCCGGCAGCTCCCGCCTGGAGCGTCAATCCCACGGCCTGCTGCCAGAGCGTCTCCATCTCTTCTTCACAGAAGATGGGCTGCACTGGCGTTTCTCCCCCTTCAAACGCTGCAGCTCGTTCGGGTGCCATCTGGACACATCAGTCAGCTCAAGGTAAAGTCATCATTAGTCCATACCACCCGCAGATCACCTTGGTCACCCCACTGTTCCCTCGACTTGCGGACCCGTCCAAGCCGAGACTCAACCTTAGGGCGCGCGTTATCACCCACACCCAGGGGAGTACTCACTGGCTGCTTTCTTCTATGGCGTTGTGACCTGGTTCCCACATGGTGTCGTAGCGTCTCGCTGATCCGGCCCGAGCTTTGTCCCTGGTTTTCATTCTGGGCACGTCTAGGGCTCGTGCCATACGGTCTTGCCCCGATCGCTTTCATTTGTTGCGTTGAGTTGGCCGCGTCAGCACCCAGCTCAACAGTGGCACTTGGCCGACCACCAGAACCACACTGCACCTGCTCAATGAATCCATCCACCTTTACGGGCGTCAAACCGTGCCATTCGGGCCTTTCATCCAGGGTACCACGAACACTGGTACGGGACACCTGCCATGGGGCCAAATCTTGGTGCTGGTGGGGGCCCCCCTCACTCGGTCCGGGCCAGCCCGAGTCCCACACTTCTTCACCGCTTCCCACGTAGAACGGCCAGTCTCATAGTCCACCACCTGTCCACTCCTCACCGATACCGCAGGCGATAGAAAACCCGAGCCCATAGAACAGGTCGCAGCCCATCAGGTTGTTCCCTTCACAAGACACCATGAACTCGGTTGGCACATAGAGGCCGACTTGTACCTCGCCGAGAGCCACACCGAGCCCACAATGTCCAAGGGTTTGTTACCATAGCCGTAACAGGCGATGTCCGTCCTGCTCACCCTATAGTGTGGGAAGAGAGTCTTCTCCGTCATCCAATTCAAGATGGAAGTTGCCGACCCCGTGTCTACCAACAGCGGGATTGGCACTCTGTGAAGCATGTCACACAGGATACGTCCGTCTGTGCTGGGCGGAACCGTGTGGACCACCATGGGTGTCTTCTTAGCCACAGCCCCTTTTTCTGGTCCCCGGTCTTCCTTTTCAAAATTTTGGCAGACTCTGGCGAAGTGGTGGAACAAACCGCACCATCCACAACACTTCCCCTTCGCTGCGCACTCCCTCGCTTTATAGTGGTGCCTGCTGGATCCGCAGCAGTAACATCTCGGCATCCCCGGGACAGACCTAATCTTCACGACAGCTGCGTATTCATCGTCGCTGCCGTTGCCTGGATTCAAGGCCAGTGCCTTCCACTGCTTCTCATTCCTGGGCAGGGCTTCCATGTCGCCGACATTCCGTGAAAGTTTTTCCGCTGCCTCGTGTTGCTGTGCTAGCTCCATGGTGGCTAGCAGCGTTAGCTCACCAGCATGAGTTAGCAGGTGGACCCTCACAGAGGAATACACCACGTGCTCCGCTAGCTGGTCGCAGACCATCTCCTCCTCCAGGGCTCTGAATCTGGATTCACCCGCCAGCTGCCGAAGGTCCACCACAATCTGTTGAACCAATTCCCCTGGTTGCTGGCGTTGCTGTCTGAACTGAATGTGCCACATTATGTTTTTCAGGGGCGCGGAAGTAGCCCGCCATGAGCCGCACCACATCGCCGAATGTGTCACCTCCTCCAAGTGTGCTCAGAATCCTCTGGCCCTCCATACCTGAGTTGTGGACCAGAATAGCCCTCGCACGCAGTTTGTCAAGGTCGCCGACGTCCAATTCTCAAAGGCCACATACCACCTGGCCCAAGGGACCAACGGCTCACCCAGAGCCTCCAAAAATGGGCAAAACATGGTAGCAGCCCTTTCCATGCCCTGTATCCTCATCGCCAAAGGTTGTGTCTCTAATTAATGAGGAGTTGAGGTGAGGTTTTATGGTTTTATTATAACACTTGAACAGAACACAGGAGTCACCTACGCTAGCCTTATAGCCACAGCGAAGAGACAAGATGTCTCCTGCTGTGGCCTTTTATACCCTAGGTGACACCACCCCCCGGAGGCGGGGCGTCACCCCCTTTCTACCACAGAGCACCGCCATACTAATATATATACAATATAATATCCAACAGGTGGCAACAGCCCAGAATGCAGTGAGGCATGACGTCAATGCCCATTCTCCACACACACACACACACACACACACACACACACACACACACACACACACACACACACATAGTATATACAGTATGTATGTATGTATGTATGTATGTATGTATAGGTGATATTATAGGAGAACACACCATAAATTTCTATTATTTTGCAGATGATACACAGTTATACCTGTCAGTGAAACCAGAAGACAGAAACCAATTGACAAGGTTACATGCATGTCTTAAAGCCATTAGAAGCTGGATGAACCACAACTTTTTGCTACTTAACTCAGACAAAACTGAAGTTATTCTAATTGGCCCAAAAAACATCAGAAACTCTTTCTCTAATCAGCTATATACAGTAGCTTAGATGGCTTTACCCTAGCACCACTGTCAGGAATCTTGGAGTCATTTTTGATCAGGATTTGTCCTTTAATTCACACATCAAACAAATCTCTGAAACCGCTTACTTCCACTTACAGAATATTGGTAAAATCAGGAACATCCTGTCACAAACTTATGCAGAGAAACTAGCCAATTCCTTTGTCACTTCTAGATTAGATTATTGTAATTTACAATTGTCAGGTTGTCCTGAAAACTCTAAAAATTCTCCAATCAATTCAAAATGCTGCAGCTAGAGTAATGGGCACTAAAAAGAGGGATCAGATGAATCTCCCTTCACTGGCTCCCTGTTGAATCCAGAATCATATTTAAAGTTCTTCTCTTGACATATAAAACCATACATAATCTATTGCCCAGTTATTTTAAAGAATTGATAAATACCCTATTATCCTAACAGATTATTACGCTCTCAGCATGCAGGACTCGTAGTAATCCCTAAGGTCTCTAATACCCCTTTTCCACCGAAAAAGAACCAGTGCTAGTTCGGTTACAGTGCCTGTGCCAGTGCTTAACCAGTTCAGCTGTTGTGCCTCTTAAGAACCAGCTGGTTTTGGACCGACACGGAGCTAGTTGGGGCTATGTCAGGGCTATGTCATTACGTAGTGTAAAGCAATTTTACACAACCCTACAGAACACCACAGAAGAAGGTAAAGGTAAAGAGAAGAAGCGCTAACTTGTCAACATAGAGGAGCTTGTTGTCTCTTTGGGAGTGCTGCTTTTATTATTCCAAAATTGTATTACCATCCAGAAACAACTTTAATCTTAATCACAGAGAACTATGTTTAAGGAGTTTAAAGAGAAAAGTAATTATCAATATTTCAGTTATCAGCAATTGTTAGCTTAAGTCTGTAGCTCAACTTGCTGATATTAACTACACTTTTAAATATAATATTTATGGCAGTTCTGTAATAGGTGGTGTTAAGGCACATTACGAAGTGGAGGTCACCTGTTACCTCGGCACATCCATGGTCACAATACTCAGTGGCGTAGCCAGGAATTTGTAATGGGGGGGCTGAACCCCAACCACCACCACCATTCTTAATGCCCGGGGCAAAGCTTTAGCTTCAGCCCCCTGTCAACTACAGATTTCTTAACATTTTCAATGCAAACTGCTCAAAACCTGCTCTTTATTTACATTTTTCTTTTCTTTTTTCTCCCTTTTTCTTCTTTTTTTTGGGGGGGGGGCTGCAGCCCCTTCAGCCCCCCCCCCCCCTTCCCCCCGCTACTCCCCTGATACTGGTGGGACTCCATTGATCTGGTGTCTTCCCAAAAAGTGATCAGCTGCCAAAAATTTATCGCCAGGTACCATATTGTAGTTATAGGGTTATATTAGTCATAAAATAGTCGTGTGAAATAATTAGGACACCCCATTAAATATTCTGTTCTTTATTAAGAAATGTTTACATATCTATGTCTAACCTTGTTTTTTGTTTTTGTTTGCATTTTTTAACATTTATTTTAGCCATTTTAAGTGGAATGAATGTGGGAATGTCCTAAAAAAGAAGGGGTGTGTCCTAATTTATTCCTCACTATTTGTTTAGAATTACATTTTACAGAAAATTTAAAAAAAGTCTTTAATTCATTTTCAATTGTTTAGTTGTATTACATGAATCTCCCAGTATTTTTAACATTGATATTAGATATTCTTACTGTATGTCCAAATATGTTAAAAAACATGCAGGCTTATACAGGATGTCCTAATTTTTTCACATGACTGTATATATTTCTTCACCACGTAAACAGTACTGGGTTAGGTAAAATATATTTAACACATGATGCAAAACTGTGCATGTGTCAGCGTCTGTTTGAAACCTCGGTCACTCTTGCACGTACTGGTTATTTTATCTGTTTTTATTTATTTTATCAACTCCATTTTAAATGTTTTATCTCTTTTATTGATGTTAACTTTCTATTTAGTGATATTAACTTTTTAAACTGGAATCTACAATTTTATTGATCAGCTATATTGATCATACAGCTCCCAACGGCTGGACCGTTTATGTTTTTTGTCAAAAATGGACATGACAGTGCCTGGGGATGATAAAATTCTCCTGCAGAAAGCACAAAAGAAAAAAGCTGACCTGGAGGAGGATATCCGACGACTCTCTGATGAACTGCAGCAGAATAACACACCCCTCTTCAACTTCAGCTTATGTCTTCCTCATGCTGTCACAGACGATGATTCTTTTAGTGGCCCAGGAGTCCAACAAAACGACCTTGAGTGACTCAGCCCTCCAAGACACAGTCGCCTGGGACCCCTCCGCCTGTCCACGGCCCTCGTCCTGCTCAACGCCGAATCAGATGGCCTGGTCTGAGGTGGTGGTCCGGGGCAGGAAAAGGGCCTCAGACGCATCAACCACCAGCCCTCCTCTGTCCGTCTCCAACCGCTATGAGGCTCTGGCAATTACTGATAATCCACCTTCCACTGATGCTCCAGTTTCACCGGTTCCAGTTTGCCCAAGCTCCGCTTGGTGTGCAGCCCCCGCTGACGTCGCACCCATCCCTTTGTTGGAAGACCCAGCGGCCTTTCCTCCACTGAAGGCTGACAGCAGTGGGGCGGCTGGCGTGGCCTCAGCCGAGCCACAGTGGCTCCGGCCCCGTTCTGGAGAGTCCTGTGCCCGACGTATGATTCTGTGGGAGGCTGTTTGCTGGCACTCTGGGAGGCCACACTGCACAGAGCAGTCGGGGAATCCCTCCTCCGGTTTTGGTGACGTTTCTCTGACCTGCTTGTTGGCTGGTGAGGTACGGGGCCCTACCTGCCCCAATGACGGGACCCCCACTCTGCTGCCACCTCACCGCCCTGACTCTCACCGAGGGACCCTGCAACCACAAACATCCCGCCCGCTTTTTCCTACAACCACGATGTCGTCGGTGACTCCATCATAAGCACATCGGGTATTTTAACTCTATCACTCACTGTTTCCCAGGAGCTACTGTTCCCGACCTGTTAGAAAAGCTCCCAGATCTGCTGCAGTCACAACCTCCCTCCGTCACATGGATTATTATTCACGTAGGGACTAACGACACCACCCGCAGACAGTCTGAAATCACTAAAAATGACTTCTACAAACTTTAATATTTTATCAAACAGCTGAAAGTCTGTTTTTATTTCTGGCCCCATTCCCACACTGCACCGTGGATCAGGCCATTTTAGCCGTATTCTTGCCCTCTCAACTTTTTTTTGTTGTTGTTTTTTTTGTTTTTTTTGTTACTTATTTGTACCCGTAGGTAGACTTGGTTTGCAGCTATGCCACGTGCCGTCCTGCCTCAAATCCTCCACCATCATCCCTGTCCCCAAGAAGCCACGGATCACTGGACTTAATGACGACAGACCTGTAGCGCTCACCTCTGTAGTCATGAAGTCCTTTGAGCGCCTGGTCCTGCCCCACCTCAAGTCCATCACCACCCCTCTCCTGGACACGCTGCAGTTTGCCTACCAAGCCAACAGGTCTGTAGACGACGCAGTCAACCTGGCCCTCCACTCCATCCTGCAGCACCTGGACTCCCCGGGAACCTACGCCAGGATCCTGTTTGTGGACTTCAGCTCCGCATTCAACACCATCCGCCCCGCTCTGCTCCAGGACAAGCTGTCCCTGCTCAACGTGCCTGACTCCCTCTGCAGGTGGATCACCGACTTCCTGACGGACCGGAGGCAGCATGTGCGGCTGGGAAAGACTGTCTCAGACTCTGCTAGCATCAGCACCGGATCACCCCAGGGCTGTGTACTTTCCCCCCTACTCTTCTCCCTTTATACCAACTCCTGCACCTTCAGCCATCAGTCTGTCAAGTTGATCAAGTTTGCGGACGACACCACCCTCATCGGGCTCATCTCCAACGGCGACGAGTCCGCCTATAGGAGAGAGGTGGCCCAGCTGGCGTCCTGGTGCAACAACAACAACCTGCAGCTGAACACTCTGAAGACAGTAGAGATGATTGTGGACTTCAGGAAAGTCACAACCCCTCTGCCCCCCCTCACCCTCACAGGCTCTCCCATCACTACTGCTGATTCCTTCCGCTTCCTAGGCACCACCATCACCAGGGACCTCAAGTGGGAGCCGACCATCAGCTCCCTCATCAAAAAGGCCCAGCAGAGGATGTTCTTCCTGCGGCAGCTGAGGAAGCTCAAGCTACCCACCAAGATGTTAGTGCAGTTCTACACAGCCATCATCGAGTCCATCCTCACCACCTCCATAACCGTGTGGTACGCAGGAGCCACTGCCAGGGACAGACTAAGGCTGCAGCGCGTCGTGCGCACTGCTGAGAAGGTGACCGGCTGCAAGCTGCCATCTCTCCAGGATCTGTACATGTCCAGGACCCGGAGGCATGCTGGCCGGATCATAGCCGATCCCTCACACCCTGGTCACATACTGTTTGCCCCCCTCCCCTCAGGTAGAAGACTTCGGTCCATCCAGACTACAACCTCCCGTCACATGAACAGCTTCTTCCCCTCTGCCATCAGACTGCTGAACACTAAGTGACTTATTGACTCTCGTGCACTATGTACAGCAGCTCAACCAGACTCATGTCAATCATCACTGTTTTCTTCCTGCATTACTGACTGCACTATATGGTTCTCCACATTATCTGCTGCTCGCTAATATATTTTAACTGCTGACCAGTATTACTCACTCTTATTCTACACTTTATTGCATGTATAGTTTATTTCTTTTATTTTATCATGTTTAATGTTGCAGCATTGCACCGAGACAAATTCCTAGTTTGTGTACTACATGAACAATGGCAATAAATCTGATTCTGATTCTGATTCTGATTCTGATTCAACTTGGCTCAAGTCCGTCTGCAGCAGCAACAACATTAATATTAATTTTATTGACAATTTTAACTTGTTTTGGGCCGCCACACTCTCTATAAATCATACATTTAAATGCATCAGGTAGCTGGCTTTTAGCAGCAAACCTGATGCATATCATTCAAACCACAACACGCAGTTGACTGTTTACATCCCACGACCCCTCTCCTCCAGATCCACTCACATATCTGACCCCCAGGAAGACTATCCAGCACCAGTCCAGTTTTTGTCAGCCTTCACCATTTGGTCTGGAAATTCATTCACTACCCACCTTACCAATTAGGACATTGATCACGGACAGACCTCCATTCATAAAACATACAGTTCACAAGAACTCACGCCCACGCTGTCTACATTCTGTGGATCAGTCTCCAAACAATAATCCACAGAAAACAAATTACCCACCCATAAATAACTCACCACCTACCTTAAATATGGCTCTTTTAAATATACAGTCACTTGCTAACAAGACTTTTTTCATCAATGATCTGATTTTAGATAATAAGACTGACTGTTTATTTTTAACAGAGACGTGGCTTGGCATGGATGCACCAGCGGTTCTCACTGAGGCCTCCCCACCAAATTTTAGTTCAGTTTTTTCCGTAAGAAAGGGCAGGAAGTGTGGGGGTACTGCTTCTATTTTTTCTTCCTCACTTGCAGTAAAGCAAATTTTACCTGATCGCGGTGGCGGAGTGGTTAGCACTGCGGCAGCACAGCAACTCACCCTTGGCCGGGAGATCCTGGGTTCGATCCCAGCCCCCCACCAACAGTGATCTGTGTGGAGTTTGCATGTTCTCTCCGTGTCTGCGTGGATTTACTCTGGGATTTCTCCAGTTTCTTCCCACATGCCAAAAACATGCAGGTTAGGTTAACTGGCATCAGAAATGGTGATTCTAAATTGTCCTTAGATATGACTGTGAGAGTGAATGGTTGTCTGTCTCTTTGTGTTGGCCCTGCGATGGACTGGCGATCTGTTCAGGGTGTACTCTGCCTCTCGCCCAGAGATGCTGGGATAGGCTCCAGCACACCCACGACATGAAAAGGATTAAGCGGAAGAAGATGGATGGATGGATGGATGGATTATACTGTACCGCATTTGAGCACCACACTTTTGTCTTTAGCAGCCCCGCAATTTTATGCGTCACAGTTTACAGACCACCCAAATACTGCCCTTTTTTTTAATCAATGAGTTCTCTGAGTTTTTATCAATAATCCACTCCTCATATAATCTTATTCTCATTTCTGGTGATTTTAATCTACATATTGATAAGCAGGGCGACCATATGTCAGAAGATTTTAATGACCTGCTCACGTCCATGAATTTTACTCAACATGTCATGCAGCCAACTCACAACAGGGGACGCACTCTGGATCTTGTTATTAGCCATGCCCTGCCCATGAGTGTATCCTCTGTTGTTGACTTGGCTGTATCTGACCATTACTGTGTGTTTTTTAACATCACTGGTTTTATGCAACGGGAGACCTCTGTGCGAACTGTGAGAAAGCGTCATCTGACACCTGAAGTGGCTGCTGATTTTATCAAACTCTTACACAACACTCCCTGAGTTATTTCATCTGCATCGTGTGATTTTATTGTTGATAATTTTAACAGTAAATTAAGATCAGCCATTGACAGAGTTGCCCCAATAGTCACAAGGACAGTTAGGAATAAACCAAAGCCTTCATGGAGAAATAACCAAGCCCAAAAACTGAAAAGATAAGATAAGATAAGTCTTTATTAGTCCCACAATGGGGAAATTCCAGGATTGCAACAGCACAGGGATAGCAACACTCAGAGCAATAACAATAATTAAGACGATACGGAAGATATAAATAAGAGCAGTGTATATATATATATATATATATATATATATATATATATACAAAGTGCAGAGCACTGTAGCAAGATGGAATAAACAGCATAACCGTCTACTTAGTTATCCGACATAGTATGAATATGTACCCATACATATTGTCACCCTCCGTAGCGACCGATATTGTCCTAGTTGTATATACTGGAGGGGACCATTGTGTAAGTCTATTGTGTCTTTTGCATTCAATACTATTAGGTTGTCACATTTTTTTGCTATCTCTACGAGTAGCCCTGCTTAGGTTATACAGTCTGACAGCCGTAGGTAGAAAGGACCTGCGAAACCTCTTGGTTGCACACCTAGGATGATGTAATCTGCTGCTAAATGAGCTCCTCAGTGCGTTCAGTATGTCCTGCATAGGGTGGGACTCGGACTCCAGCAGAGATGACAGTTTAGCCACCATCCTTCTCTCTCCTATCTCCTCCACTGGGTCAGGGCGCTGCCCCAGGACAGAGCTAACTTTCTTGATCAGTTAGTTCAGTCTCTTCCTATCGGCTGCTGTAATGCCACTGCCCCAGCAAACCACTCCAAAAGTGATGGCTGATGCCACCACCGTGTCATAGAATGTCTTCAGCAGCGCCCCTTGTACACCAAAAGACCTGAGTCTCCTCAGTAGGAACAGCCTGCGCTAGGAAAAACAAATTAACTATCTATTACCAAATACTACAGAATAAATTAAAAATATACAATAATGCAGTCAAGACATCGAGAAATGAGTATTTTGCCAACATAATCTCAACTCATAACAATAACTCTAAAGTCCTTTTTGCAACCATTGATCACTTAATCAACCCAGATTTTAATAAAAAACACAAACCTGCCATCCAACTCTCTCTGTGAGAGTTTTGCAGATCATGTCATGTGCAAGGTGGATTCTTTTAGATCCGACATCTTATCTGACCAGAAGACTACTTTTAATGGAATCTTGGACTTATCTTTAGCTGAGGAAACGCTGGACTGTTTTGCCCTGGTTGATGCTAAGATGCTTGGTAGAGTTTTCTCCCAGGTAAACTTGACCTCCTGCCTTTTAGATCCAATTCCCACATCACTTTTTAAAACATTTTATGGATTCTTCAAACACGAGATTTTAAACATTGTAAATTGCTCTCTTCAGACTGATGTTTTCCCCGCTGCCTTTAAAATGGTTATGGTGAAGAAGAGTAATTTAGATCCTGATATCTTCAGTAACTATCGACCTGTATCCTACTTACTGTTTTTAAGTAAAGTTTTGGAAAAAAAAAATTTTCCAGTTAAAATTTTTTCTTATTGACCACAACATTTTTGATAAATTTCAGTCTGGTTTAAGGACAAACCACAGTGCCGAGACAGCCCTTTTAAAAATTGTTAATGATATCAGGTGTACCATGGACTCCCACAAACTGTCAGTCCTGGTGCTGGTGGATCTCAGCACTGCCTTTGATACAGTAGATCACCACATTTTATTAAGCAGGCTCAAACACCTGGTGGGCCTCTCAGGTACTGTTCTTGAATGGCTTCATTCCTATCTCACAGATCGCCACTATTTTGTAAGTATAAGTAAATGTTTTTTGGTAATCGATGAAATCAAGTGTGGGGTACCCCAAGGTTCAATTTTAGGGCCAATACTTTTTAATCTTTATATGTTACTACTTGGGGATGTAATCAGGAGACATGGCATCAATTTTCATAGCTATGCTGATGATACACAACTGTACATTGCCACATCTCCTGATGCCACAAAACCAATTAATGCCCTTTTGAACTGTATTTTAGATATAAAGTCATGGATGGCAGAGAACTTCCTACAGCTCAACCAGGGCAAAATGGATGTTTTAATCATTTGCCCTGAAGATAAGAGAGAGAGACCTACCAAAATTGCTAGGTCTACAACTTTTTCTTATTATTTATTTATTTTTTATTTTTTTATTTCAGATAGATTAAAAGTAAAGATTAAAAGAAAGGAACAGAATAATATAACAAAGGGAAAAAAAATCTAACAAGGTCAAATTAAACATTAAAGTCCTTTGATCATACAATTCAACATAAGTTATCCGAAATGGGTGATGGCTGAAGCCGCAGCTTATATTGCCCAGCCATATTCCATCCAAGAATTCAGAAGAAAAACAAAACAGGAGCGATAACAATTCAGAACAAAGCTAAGACAAAACGTGACAAAAAAAAACAAAAAAAACCCAAAAACAAAGCAACAGCACAACAAAGATTGAATATGATAATCCTTATGCGAATTTACATGTCATCTTGTATATATGATTGGAGTATTTCTTCCTTTAGTTTTTGTTTAAACTGTCCAAGCATTGTACATGATTTTAATTCAGGTCCAAAAGCGTTCCACAATCTGACTCCTTGCACTGAGACAGTGTTGCTTGGTAGTAGTTCTCACTGAAGGTTTTTGAAATATACAGTACATGTTCCTCTGAAATGATATTGTTTCTCGCTTACTTGGAACAACTTTTGGATATTTGCGGGCAGTGATAGATTCTTCACTTTAAACAGTATTACTGCAGTTTTAAAGTCAACCAGATCTTTCAACTTCAGAGCTTTTAATTTAAGAAAAAGTTGGTTCCCTGTAGGCAGCTTTGTTTATTATTCTAATAGCGCTCTTCTGAAGCATAAAGATTGGATATATGTTTGTTTTATATGTATTTCCCCTTACTTCAGTACAATATGTCATGTATGGGAGTATTAATGAATGATACAAAGTATATAGGGTGGGTTGATTCAGCAAATATTTCACTCTGTGTAGTATTGCAATTGATTTGGATATTTTACCTTTAATATAATTAATATGTGACTTCCAACACAATTTATTATCAATTATTACTCCAAGAAATTTAATTTCAGAAACCCTTTCAATCTCTACACCATTTACACTGAGTTTAGATACTGAGTTGTTGTGATGATTGTTAAAAATTATAAATTTTGTCTTACTTAAATTGAGCGTTAATCTGTTTGAATCAAATCACAGTTTAAGTTTTCCTAATTTCTTTCCGAGTGTATCCAAAAGTTGTTCCAAATTGCTTCCACTGCATAATAAATTAGTGTCATCTGCAAACAATGTTAAATCCATTTTTTCCAAAACTTTACATATGGCATTTATATACATATTGAATAACAATGGCCCCAAAACTGAACCCTGTGGGACTCCACAAATAACCTTCAGTAACTGTGAGTTTTTGCTAACAACACATACATACTGATATCTGTTCTTTAAGCAACTACATAACCAGGACAGTGCTACACCCCAATACCATAATTTTGTAGTTTCTTTAATAATAATTTATGATCCACTGTATCAAATGCTTTTCTAAGATCCAGGAATACCCCAACTGAATACTCTTTATTTTCAACAGCAGTTGATATTTTTTTCTATAAATTCCATTAGAGCAAATGCAGTTGTCCTCTTTTGTCTGAACCCATATTGCTGCTCACACAATAAATTCTTCATTATGAAGTTGTCAGTTCTCTCAAAGAATATTTTTTTCAAGTAGCTATCTTGGAAAACTGCGGCAATAGTGAAATTGGTCTATAGTTTGAAAATTCCCCTCTGTCACCCATCTTGTATATTGGAATTACTTTAGCTATTTTCATTGCACTGGGAAATATACCTGTTTGGAAAGACAGATTACAAATATATGTCAATGGCTTCACTAAGCATTCAATGATAGTTTTGACTAAAAGAATGTCAATACATCACAATTTGTAGATGTTTTACTTTTAAACGATTTAACAATTTCAATGACCTCTCTCTCATCTGTGTTCTTTATGAAGATGGAGTCTTTTATAGCAATGTTTTTATTTATTGTATCACCTGTAGATGTCCTCTCCCATTTATCCATGAGGGGTGACGATCCCCCTCATGGATCATCACCTTATCATGGTGGGGGGGTTTGCGTTCCCCAGTGATCTCAGGAGCTATGCTGTCTGGGGCAATTTGCCTCTGATAGGGTCACCCAAGTGGTCCTTCACCCAACTGGTCCTGGGTGAAGGGCCAGACTAAGAACGATCCAACAGACTCTCATGATAAATTCTATATCAAGGATTCAGTGTACCCCGCCCGGTATGGGGTTACCAGGGCCCCACCCTGGAGCCAGGCCTGGGGGAGGGGCTCGAAGGCTAGCGTCTGGTGGCCGGGTTTCCACCAATGGGACCCGGCCGGGCTCAGCCCGAAGGAGTTACATGGGTCTGCCCTCCAGTGGGCTCACCACCTGCAGGAGGGATCATGGGGGTCCGGTGCTATGTGGATTAGGTGGCGGTCAAAAACGGAGACCTTGGCGGACTGATCCCAAGGTTTCTAAACTGGCTTTTGGTACGTGGAATGTCACCTCTCTGGTGGGGAAGGAGCCTGAGCTGGTGTACGAGGTTGAGAGATACCGGCTAGATATAGTCGGCCTCACCTCAACACACAGCTCCGGTTCCGGAACCAGTCTCCTAGAGAGGGGCTGGAGCTTGGCCTTTTCTGGAGTTTCCCCAGGCGAGAGGCGACGAGCAGAGGTGGGTATTCTTGTATCCCCCCACCTTGCTGCCTCTATATTGGAGTTTTCCCCGGTGGACGAAAGGGTTGCTTCCCTGTGCCTTCGGGTTAGGAAATGGGTCCTGACCATCATTTGTGCCTATGCACCAAATGATGTTTCAGAGTACCCACCCTTTTTGGAGTCTGTGACTGGGGTGCTGGAGGGTACTCCTCTTGGAGACTCCATTGTCCTACTGGGGGACTTCAATGTGCACGTGGGCAACAACAGTGAAACCTGGAGGGGGGTGATTGGGAGGAACGGCCTGCCCAATCTGAACCCGAGTGCTGTTCAGTTATTGGACTTCTCTGCTAACCACAGTTTGTCCATAACGAACACCATGTTCAAGCATAAGGGTGTCCATATGTGCACTTGGCACCAGGACACCCTAGGTCGCAGGTCGATGATCGCTTTTGTTATCATGTCGTCAGACCTGCGACCGTATGTCTTGGACACCCGGGTAAAGAGAGGGGCAGAGCTGTCAACTGATCACCACCTGGTGGTGAGTTGGATCCGATGGCAGGGGAGGAAGCCATTCAGACCTGGCAGACCCAAACATATTGTGAGGGTGTGCTGGGAATGTCTGGCTGAGGCCCCTGTTCGGGAGGTCTTCAACTCCCACCTCCGGAAGAACTTCAACCACATTCCGAGGGAGTCTGGAGACATGGAGTCTGAATGGGCCATGTTTTCCACCTCTGTTGTTGAAGCGGCGGCCCAGAGCTGCGGCCGCAAGGTGGTCGGTGCATCTCGTGGTGGCAACCCCCGAACCAAGTGGTGGACACCAGTGGTGAGGGGGGCCATTAAGCTGAAGAAGGAGTCCTATCAAGCTTGGTTGGCCTGTGGGACTCCCGAAGCAGCTGAGGTGTACCGGCAGGCCAAGCGGAGTGCAGGTCGGGTGGTTGCTGAAGCAAAAACTCGGGTATGGGAGGAGTTTGGTGAGGCCATGGAGCAAGACTTTCGGTCGGCCTCGAAGAGATTCTGGCAAACTGTCCGGCGGCTCAGGAGGGGAAAGCAGCTCCCTGTCCACACTGTGTATGGTGCGGATGGGACACTGTTGACTTCGACTGGGGATATCGTCGGGCGGTGGAAGGAATACTTTGAGGATCTCCTCAATCCCACTGATACGCCTTCCACAAAGGATGCAGGGTTTGGGGACGAGGGGGATGACTCGCCTATCACAGGGGCTGAGGTTGCCAAGGTGGTTAAAAATCTCCTTGGTGGCCGGGCCCTGGGGGTGGACGAGATTCGCCCTGAGTACCTCAAGGCCCCGGATGTTGTTGGGCTGTCATGGTTGACACACCTCTGCAACATTGCGTGGAGGTCGGGGGCAGTGCCTTTGGCATGGCAAACCGGGGTGGTGGTTCCTCTCTTCAAAAAAGGGGACAGGAGGGTGTGCTCCAACTTTAGAGGGATCACACTCCTCAGCCTCCCTGGGAAGGTCTATGCCAAGGTACTGGAGAGGAGAGTCCGGCCATTGGTCGAACCTCAGATTCAGGAGGAGCAATGTGGTTTTCGTCCTGGCCGTGGCACATCGGACCAGCTCTTTACCCTTTCGAGAATCCTTGAGGGTTCGTGGGAGTTTGCCCAACCAGTTTACATGTGTTTTGTGGACTTGGAGAAGGCATTCGACCGCGTCCCTCGTGGTTTTTTGTGGGGGGTGCTTCGGGAGTATGGGGTATCGGGCTTGTTGTTACGAGCTATTCAGTCTCTGTATGACCGTTGTGAGAGTTTGGTTCATATTGCCAACACTCGGTCGGAGCCATTCCCAGTGAGATTTGGGAGGATTTCGAGATCGTCACTTCCTTGTGGTAACGTATCGTCACTTCCTGTTTTGCTGTCTGCCTGTGTGGTTTGCTCTCCAGCTCTCGAGCCACTAGCTATGGCTACTAGCTCTCTTTCCTCTCCTCCTCTGGTGTGCTCTCTCTGTCAGATGTTTAGCTACACCTCTGCCTCTTTTAGTGATAACGGTAAATGTAATAAATGTTGTCTTTTTGAGGCGCTCGAGGCGAGGTTGTCTGATTTGGAATCCCGGCTCCGCTGCATTGAAACACCGTCTGCGCCAGTTAATCTCGACGGACGCCCCTTAGCTGCAGCGGAGCTAGCTAGCTTAGGTCCCCCTGTCACCGGTTCCCCGGCTCTCCTCTGCAGCGAGGAGACTGGGTGGGTGACGGTGAGAAGGAAGCCTAGTCGCAAAGCCCCGGTTCACCACCAACCTGTTCACGTTTCTAATCGTTTTTCCCCGCTCAGCGACACACCCGCTGAGGAAAAAACTCTGATCATTGGCGACTCTGTAGTCAGAAACGTGAACCTAGAGACTCCAGCGGCCATAGTCACATGCATTCCTGGGGCCAGAGCAGGCGACATCGAGTCAAATTTGAAAATGCTGGCTAAAAGTAACTGTTAATATTCCACAATTGTTATTCACGCCGGCATTAATGACATCCGTCTCCGGCAGTCGGAAGTCACGAAACTTAATGTAGAATCGGTGTGTGACTTTGCAAAAACGATGTCTGCCACTGTAGTATTCTCTGGGCCCCTCCCCAATCTGACCAGTGATGACATGTTTAGTCGCTCATCATCCTTGAACCGCTGGCTGTCTGTGTGGTGTCCTAAAAATGACGTGGGCTACATTGACAATTGGAGCTCTTTTTGGGGAAAACCTGGTCTTATGAGACGAGACAGCATTCATCCCACTTTGGATGGTGCTTCTCATTTATCTAACAATCTGGCATCTTTTTTATCCAAATTTCCAAAACCATGACTACTCAGAGTTGGGACCAGGAAGCAGAGTCGCAGTCTTACACGCCTCTCTGCAGCTCCTCTTCATCCGCCACCCCTCAGCTTAGCCCCTGTCTTCCCCATCAGAGAATCGTTGTCTGCTCCCTCCAAAGTAAATAAAAATATCACTTTGGGATGCTTATACATTATAAAGCAAAAAAATATTGGTAAAACTCAAATTAAACATAAAGCCTCTAAATTGAATGATTTGGCCTCTGTTCCTCCTCATAATTTAAAAATTAAATGTGGTTTATTAAATATTAGGTCTCTAACTCCCAAGTCTCTGTTAGTCCATGATCTGTTAATTGATCATCAGATTGATTTAATTTCCCTTACAGAGACTTGGTTAGGACAAGAGGATTATGTTGGTTTAAATGAATCAACTCCCTCTGGTTATTTAAACTGTCAAAATCCCAGAAGTTCTGGTCGTGGAGGAGGAGTAGCAGCAATTTACCATTCCAAATTACTAGTTAATGTAAAGCAAAAAACATGTTATAATTCCTTTGAGGGCCTGGTCCTCAGTATTGGGCACTTTAGCAATTCCAGGTTAAACCCAATTTTATTTGCCATAGTTTATCGTCCCCCATCAACCTATTCAGAATTTTTATCCGAATTTGCTGATTTCTTAGCTGATTTAGTGCTGAAATCTGATAGAATAATTATAGTAGGGGACTTTAATATACATGTGGATGTAGATAGTGACTGCCTTAATGTGGCTTTTAATTCAATATTAGACTCGATTGGGTTTTCTCAGAAAGTAGGAAATTCTACTCATTACCTCCACCATACATTGGACCTTGTTCTGACATATGGCATAGAAATAGAAAATCTGGTAGTGTCTCCTCATAACCCTGTACTGTCAGACCATTGTCTGTTAACCTTTGATTTTACTATTTCTGACTATTTGGCTCCTAAAGAAAAATATTATCACAGTAGATGCCTCTCAGATGATGCTGTTTCCAAATTTATGCAGATTGTTTCCTCTATGCCATGTGTCAACACAACGGAAATAAGCTATAGACAGCTTGCTCCTTCTGTAATTGATAACATGGTGGATAGTGTTTCAGCTTCTCTACATCAGGCTCTAGACTTGGTGGCCCCCTTAAAAAAGAAAAAGTCTAATCAGAGATTTTTAACTCCTTGGTTCAACACAGAAACTGGTAGCTTAAAACAGAAGACTCGTCAATTAGAAAGAAAATGGCGCTCTACTAATTTAGATGAAATCTATCTAGCTTGGAGAAATCATCTTTTAATTTATAAAAAATCTCTTAGAAAAGCTAGAACGAGTTATTACTCTGCATTAATAGAAGAGAACAAGAATAATCCCAGGTTTCTTTTCAGTACTGTAGCCAGGTTGACAAAGAGTCAGGACTCTGTCAATCCTAGCATCCCCTTAGAGCTTACTAGTCAGGACTTTATGAACTTTTTCAATAATAAAATTTCATCCATCAGAGATAAAATCAATCAGATTCTTCCCACAGTTAGTGTCTTTTAGACCCTATTCCTACCAGGTTATTTAAAGAAGTCTTCCCACTTATTGGTAGCTTTATTCTTCATATAATCAATTCTTCATTAACTTTAGGCCATGTACCGCAGGCTTTTAAAACGGCTGTAATTAAACCCTTACTCAAAAAGCCAACGCTAGATCCAGGAGCTTTAGCTAACTATAGACCAATCTCTAATCTCCCTTTCATTTCAAAAATCTTAGAAAGAGTTGTTGCTATGCAATTATTTGACCACCTGCAGGGAAATGGTTTATTTGAGGAGTTTCAATCTGGGTTTAGAATCCATCATAGCACTGAAACAGCCTTAGCGAAGGTCACTAACGACCTCCTCATTGCATCTGATAATGGACTAGTTTCTGTACTTGTCCTTTTAGATCTTAGTGCAGCTTTTGATACTATTGATCATAATATTCTACTTGATAGATTAGAACACTATGTTGGACTTAATGGAACTTCATTGCAGTGGTTTAGATCTTATTTATCTGATAGGTTCCAGTTTGTTCATGTAAATGATGAGTTTTCTCTCAGCTCAAAGCTTAGTCATGGAGTTCCACAGGGATCTGTGCTTGGCCCTACTCTTTTTAGTTTATATATGCTTCCGTTAGGCAACATTATTAGAAAGCACTGTATACATTTTCACTGTTATGCAGATGACACACAATTATACCTGTCAATGAAGCCAGATGATACTAATCAATTAGTCAAGTTAGAAGCCTGTCTTAAGGAAATCAAAGTTTGGATGACTTGTAATTTCCTGCTATTAAATTCAGATAAGACTGAAGTCATTCTTGTTGGTCCAAAAAACCTTAGAAATTCCTTTCCAAATCAAACTTTCAGTTTGGATGCAGTTACTCTTTCTCTTAATAGCTCTGTGAGGAACCTTGGAGTTATTTTTGATCAGGATTTGTCCTTCAATTCACATATTAAATTTGTTTCTAAGACTGCCTTCTATCATTTGCGTAATATTGCCAAGATTAGGAGCATCTTGTCTCAGAGTGATGCTGAGAAGCTGATCCACGCTTTTGTTAGCTCGAGATTAGATTATTGTAATTCTTTATTATCAGGTTGTCCTAAAACATCTTTAAAAAGTCTTCAGCTGATCCAAAATGCTGCAGCAAGAGTTTTAACAGGTACTAGAAAGAGAGATCATATCTCTCCGGTTCTGGCCTCCCTTCATTGGCTTCCCATAGAGTTTAGAATTAAGTTTAAAATCCTTCTTCTTACTTACAAAGCTCTAAACAATCAGGCTCCTTTTTATTTAAAAGATCTGATACTACCGTATCATCCTAACAGAGCACTACGCTCCCAAAATGCAGGTTTACTTGTAATACCTAGAATCTCCAAAAGTACAATGGGAGGCAGAGCCTTCAGTTATCAAGCTCCTCTCCTGTGGAATCAGCTGCCAATCTGGATTCGGGAGTCAGACTCGATCTCTGTTTTTAAGAATAGGGCTAAAACCTACCTTTTTGATATAGCCTACAATTAGGGAGGGATCATGTGTTTTCTGAACCCTCCCTTAGTTATGCTGCTAATAGGTTTAGTCAGCCGGGGGACCTCCAGTAATGCACTGGGCCTCACTCCTTTCCTCACTCTCTATGAAATTTTTTTTTTTTGCTGGTCATTAACATTTGTTTGTTCTCTCCCATAGATTGAGTCCCCATCGTGCTGTTTGCTCTCTACATGTCTGTTCTTTTCTTCTTCTCTATCCCCTCACCCCCCAGCCAGTCGCAGCAGATGACTGCCCCTCCCTGAGCCTGGTTCTGCTGGAGGTTTCTTCCTGTTAAAAGGGAGTTTTCCTCTCCACCGTCGCCAAGTGCTTGCTCACAGGGGATCGCCTGATTGCTGGGGTCTTTCTGCAACTGTGGGGGTCCTCCCTACAGTTGATAGTGCTATGAGATGACTGTTGTTGTGAAATGGCGCTATATAAATAAAGTTGAATTGAATTGAGAGTTGGACTCCGCCAGGGCTGCCCTTTGTCACCGATCCTGTTCATAATTTTTATGGACAGGATTTCTAGGCGCAGCCAGGGAATGGAGGGTGTCATGCTTGGTGACCACAGGATCTCATCTGTGTTGTTTGCAGATGATGTTGTCCTGTTGGCTTCATCCAGCAATGACCTACAGCTCTTGCTAGGATTGTTTGCCAATGAGTGTGAAGCGGCTGGGATGAGAATCAGCACCTCCAAGTCCGAGTCCATGGTCCTCAGCCAGAAAAAGGTGGATTGCCCTCTCTGGGTTGGGGACAGGCTCCTGCCCCAAGTGGAGGAGTTTAAGTATCTTGGGGTCTTGTTCACAAGTGAGGGGAAAATGGAGCGAGAGATTGACAGACGGATTGGAGCAGTATCTGCAGTGATGCAGACGTTGTACCGGTCTGTTGTGGTGAAGAGGGAGCTTAGTTCTAAGGCAAAGCTATCGATTTACCAGTCAATCTACGTTCCTACTCTCACCTATGGTCACGAGCTTTGGGTAATGACCGAAAGAACAAGATCGCGGATACAAGCGGCTGAAATGAGCATTCTCCGTAGGATTGCTGGACTCACCCTGAGAGATAGGGTGAGGAGCTCAGTCATCCGGGAGAGGCTCAGAGTAGAACCGCTGCTCCTCCACATTGAAAGGAGTCAGTTGAGGTGGTATGGGCATCTGATTAGGATGCCTCCTGGACGCCTCCCACTTGAGGTGTTTCAGGCATGTTCCACTGGGAGGAGACCCCGGGGCAGACCCAGGACTCGATGGAGAGACTATGTCTCCCAGCTGGTCTGGGAAGGCCTCGGTATCCTCTCTAAAGAGCTGGAGCAGGTGGCTGGGGAGAGGGAAGTCTTGGCTTCTCTGCTTGATCTGCGGCCTCCGCGACCCGGACCTCCGGAAAAGCGGTAGAAGATGGATGGAGGGATGGATGGACCTGTAGATGCTGCAATGGGTATTTCTAGAGCCAAATTAGGACCAATGTTAACAAAAAAAATTATTAAATTCATCTGCAGGTGAGACTGCATTCACTCTCTGAGTCTTTTTTTTTTTTTTTTTTAAGCTTGGTTGGGTAGCTTGTATTTCTGTTTTCATTTCCAAGAATATTGTTAAGTGTTGTCCATGTATTTTTAATGTTATCTCTGCTTTTCTCCAGTTCTTTACTGTAATAGTCTCTTTTACTACATCTCATTATATATATTAACTTATTTTTGTATGTTTTATACCGCTGCTCAGCTTCTTTTGTCCTTTTCTTTAGAAAAGCTTTATATAATGATTTTTTCTTTTTACACGCTTTTTGTAATCCTTTGGTTAACCATGGTTTGTCAACAAATTTCTGTTTAAGCTTTTTCTTTACTAATGGACATTTTTTTTCATAAAGAGTGGTTACAATGTTCATGAATGTGTCATAGGCTTCATTTACATCTGATACATTGACTTTTGTCCAGTCTTGCTTCAGCAGGTTTTCTTTAAAAGAACTGATTGCATTTTGTGATTTGTATCTGAAAGATTTTAAAGGTTTTTTTTTTTTTCTGTATTGGCCCCCGTGTGGCCATGGATAAGTGCAAAGACAGGCAAATGGTCACTTATGTCATTTATCAATAATCCACTTTCTATTTTCTTATCAATAATATTAACAAACAGGTTGTCAATAAGTGTAGCAGTGTGGACTGTGATTCTACTGGGATGTGTTATTGTGGGCTATAGACTCATACTGTACATAGAATTCAGGAACTCTGTAATTACATTTTGTTGAAATGGATTTAGTAAATCAGTATTGACGTATCCACAGATTACAACCATATTCTTACTAGTTATATTATTGTACAGCTCGACAAACTTATCTCTGAATGTCTCAACGCAAGTTCCCGTCATTCTATATATACAACTTATAATTAGATTTTTTGTTTTATCTTGGTCAATCTCAACAGTAACACATTCTAGAATCCCCAGTAATGCAAAGTACATTCCATTTACAAGTTTACACCTATACAGGTCATCAATATACAATGCAACACCACCACTCTTTTTTTGAGATCTATTAATATAAAACATCTGATATCCCTCTACTATCATCAGAGGAGCCTGTTCTTCATTGAGCCAAGTTTCAGAGACTGTGATAACTGTAAATTTTCTATCTAGCTGTTTTAAATAGTCTTGAATATGTGGAAAGTTTCTGTTAAGACTTCTGCTGTTGAAGTGTATTATTGATAGTTTACCATCTAATTGCACTTGACTTTTGAATTGCTTTTCAGTATAATATTCACAGTGATTATGAATATTGTTGAAGAAGTGGTTATCAGGATCAATATCATTCTCCATCTCTTGTGGTATATGTCCAGCATAATAGCATATTTTCATAGTCTGAATTTCCTCACTCTGTGTCAAATGACTTCCTCCAACTGAGGATGATCGATGTCTTCTAAAGTCAGTCATAAGTTTTTTGTTTTGTTTTGTTTTAAAGTAAACATTTGTCCTCACTGTGATTTACTTCCTTACACATATTTATCCAGCTCCTCCACATTTCTGATTACCAGCACTTTGGACTTCTCTGGTGTTCCATTCACTTTTATGAATGAAGACTTTGCAGTTGAAAGTCCATGTTGATTGGATTTTCTTCTGTTTTTGCAAGAAACACGCCTTTTTGGCAATGTCTAAATTTGTCTTGGTCAGGTGCTCATTCAGATAAACTTCTGTTCCCTTCAGCTTCCTTCCCTGTTTCAACAGATCGATTTTATACTTTCTGTTTGTAAGACGGATGATTATTGCCAATTTTTCACCCTTCCTTCTTTTAGGAAGAGGATGACAAGCCTCTATGTTGTTACTGTCTATCTCTATGCCTTTAGAATGGAGGAAGGTTGTCACCTGTTCTTCCACCAATCTGGCGTCCAGTTGACGAAGGTCTGCATCATCCGTTCTTGTCACAGCCTTGGCATAGTATCTGGGCTGTGTTTCTAATCCTGAAACAATAATGTCATCCATTCGAGTGTACTGTTCCAGGTTGTCCACCCTTTTTTCCAGAAAAGCAATCTTTTTGTCTTTCTCCTCATTTTTCAGCCTCAAGGCTTTGACCTCTTCCATCAAATCAATTAACTGTTTTTGTTGTTTTCTCACCACAGTTACCTCTTCTGAGAGAAAGTCAAGTGATTTTTTTTTAAATTCCTCAACCTCATCATATGTTACATTCTTTTTGGGTGGCATTGTGTTGTTACTGGTGCCAATTGATTCAAATAGATTCTGGTTAATATCAATCACTCTAACTCGTTAGCTGTCTGCTTTTGCCACCATTTGAACCAAATGCCCATCATATCTGCACAGTACCTTTGTGGAATTAAGCGGTCTTGCTGTGGGCCATTATCTGCAATCCAATGCTCACCTTTCTCCAAATGTTACCTTGACACACTCAGAGCAACAGTAGCATTTGGACTCCAGGTAGGCTAGGTTAAGAAGTAGCAGGTTAACTCTGGGTAGGCCCAGTTAGACACACTCAGAGCAGCAGAAGGTTGACTCCAGGGAGGCTAAGGTAGCCACACTAAGAAGAGCAGCGGGTTGACTCCAGGCAGGCAAAGCTAGCCATACTTAGAGCAGCAGCAGGTTGAGTCCAGGGAGGCTAAGCCAGCCACACTCAGAATAGCAGCAGGTTGACTCCAGGGAAGCTAAGCTAGCCACACTCAGAGCAGCAGCAGGTTGAGTCCAGGGAGGCTAAGCCAGCCACATTCATAATAGCAGCAGGTTGACTCCAAGGAGGCAAAGCTAGCCACACTCAGAGCAGCAGCAGGTTGAGTCCAGGGAGGATAAGCTAGCCACACTCAGAAGAGCAGCAAGTTGACTCCAGGCAGGCAAAGCTAGCCACACTCAGAGCAGCAGCAGGTTGAGTCCAGGGAGGCTAAGCTAGCCACACTCAGGAGCAGCAGGTTGAGTCCAGGGAGGCTAAGCTAGCCACACTCAGAATAGCAAGTTGACTCCAGGGAGGCGAAGCCAGCCACACTCAGAATAGCAGCAGGATGACTCCAGGCAGGCAAAGCTAGCCATACTCAGAGCAGCAGCAGGTTGAGTCCAGGGAGGCTAAGCTAGCCACACTCAGGAGCAGCAGGTTGAGTCCAGGGAGGCTAAGCTAGCCACACTCAGAATAGCAGGTTGACTTCAGGGAGGCTAAGCCAGCCACATTCACAATAGCAGCAGGTTGACTCCAGGCAGGCAAAGCTAGCCACACTCAGAGCAGCAGCAGGTTGAGTCCAGGGAGGCTAAGCTAGCCACACTCAGAATAGCAGGTTGACTCCAGGGAGGCAAAACTTACACATTGTGTCAAGAACCTGGGCATTCTTTTAGACTCTGACTTTAATTTTATTTCACACATTAAAAATGTAACAAAAATCAAATTTTACCATCTTAGGAATATAACCAGAGTCTGCCCTTTTCTCTCTCTTGCCAGCACGGAGGTCTTGATGCATGCTTTTATTACTAGTCGTATAGACTATTGTAATGCCCTGCTCTCTGGTCTTCCTCAAAAAAGAATATCACATCTCCAACTGCTCCAAAATTCAGCAGCACAAGTGTTAATGAGGACAAACGGGCGGGTGCATATTACACCAGTCTTAGAATCACTGCATTGGCTCCCCGTGTGTTTTAGGATCGATTTTAAGGTTCTCTTAGGTTTTTAAATGTCTCAGTGGTCTTGGGCCTTCTTATCTATCTGAGTTGCTTTTATCTTATGAGCCCTCATGATCCCTGAGGTCCTCTGGCATTGGCCTTTTATCCATCCATCCATCCATCTTCTACCGCTTTTCCGGAGGTCCGGGTCGCGGAGGCAGCAGTTCAAGCAGAGAAGCCCAGACTTCCCTCTCCCCAGCCACCTGCTCCAGCTCTTCAGAGGGAATACCAAGGCGTTCCCAGACCAGCTGGGAGACATAGTCTCTCCACCGAGTCCTGGGTCTGCCCCGGGGTCTCCTCCCAGTGGGACGTGCCTGAAACACCTGAAGTGGGAGGCGTCCAGGAGGCATCCTAATCAGATGCCCATACCACCTCAACTGACTCCTTTCAATGTGGAGGAGCAGCGGTTCTACTCTGAGCCTCTCCCGGATGACTGAGCTCCTCACCCTATCTCTCAGGGTGAGTCCAGCAATCCTACGGAGAAAGCTCATTTCAGCCGCTTGTATCCGCGATCTCGTTCTTTCGGTCATTACCCAAAGCTCGTGACCATAGGTGAGAGTAGGAACGTAGATTGACTGGTAAATCGACAGCTTTGCCTTAGAACTAAGCTCCCTCTTCACCACAACAGACCGGTACAACGTCCGCATCACTGCAGATGCTGCTCCAATCCGTCTGTCGATCTCTCGCTCCATTTTCCCCTCACTCGTGAACAAGACCCCAAGATACTTAAACTCCTATACTTGGGGCAGGAGCCTGTCCCCAACCCGGAGAGGACAATCCACCTTTTTCTGGCTGAGGACCATGGACTCGGACTTGGAGGTGCTGATTCTCATCCCAGCCGCTTCACACTCAGCGGCAAACCGTCCCAGCAAGAGCTGTAGGTCATTGCTGGATGAAGCCAACAGGACAACATCATCTGCAAACAACAGAGATGAGATCCTGTGGTCACCAAGCATGACACCCTCCATTCCCTGGCTGCGCCTAGAAATCCTGTCCATAGAAATTATGAACAGGATCGGTGACAAAGGGCAGCCCTGGCGGAGTCCCACTCTCACTGGGAATGACTCCGACCGAGTGTTGGCAATACGAACCAAACTCTCACAACGGTCGTACAGAGACCGAATAGCTCGTAACAACAAGCCCGATACCCCATACTCCCGAAGCACCCCCCACAAAAATCTACGAGGGACGCGGTCAAATGCCTTCTCCAAGTCGACAAAACACATGTAAACTGGTTGGGCAAACTCCCATGAACCCTCAAGAATTCTCGAGAGGGTAAAGAGCTGGTCCGATGTGCCACGGCCAGGACGAAAACCACATTGCTCCTCCTGAATCCGAGGTTCGACCAACGGCCGGACTCTCCTCTCCAGTACCTTGGCATAGACCTTCCCAGGGAGGCTGAGGAGTGTGATCCCTCTAAAGTTGGAGCACACCCTCCTGTCCCCTTTTTTGAAGAGAGGAACCACCACCCCGGTTTGCCATGCCAAAGGCACTGCCCCCGACCTCCACGCAATGTTGCAGAGGCGTGTCAACCATGACAACCCAACAACATCCAGGGCCTTGAGGTACTCAGGGCGAATCTCGTCCACCCCCGGGGCCCGGCCACCAAGGAGATTTTTAACCACCTTGGCGACCTCAGCCCCTGTGATAGGCGAGTCATCCCCCTCGTCCCCAAAACCTGCTTCCTCTGTGGAAGGCGTATCAGTGGGATTGAGGAGATCCGCGAAGTATTCCTTCCACCGCCCGACGATATCCCCAGTTGAAGTCAACAGTGTCCCATCTGCACCATACACAGTGTGGACGGGGAGCTGCTTTCCCCTCCTGAGCCACCGAACAGTTTGCCAGAATCTCTTTGAAGCCGACCGAAAGTCTTGTTCCATGGCCTCACCAAACTCCTCCCATACCCGGGTTTTTGCTTCAGAAACCACCCGAGCTGCACTCCGCTTGGCCTGCCGGTACACCTCAGCTGCTTCGGGAGTCCCACAAGCCAACCAAGCTTGATAGGACTCCTTCTTCAGCTTAATGACCCCCCTCACCACTGGTGTCCACCACTTGGTTCGGGGGTTGCCACCACGAGATGCACCGACCACCTTGCGGCCGCAGCTCTGGGCCGCCGCTTCAACAACAGAGGTGGAGAACATGGCCCATTCAGACTCCATGTCTCCAGACTCCCTCGGAATGTGGTTGAAGTTCTTCCGGAGGTGGGAGTTGAAGACCTCCCGGACAGGGGCCTCAGCCAGATGCTCCCAGCACACCCTCACTATACGTTTGGGTCTACCAGATCTGAATGGCTTCCTCCCCTGCCATCAGATCCAACTCACCACCAGGTGGTGATCAGTTGACAGCTCTGCACCTCTCTTTACTCGGGTGTCCAAGACATACGGTCGCAGGTCTGATGATACGATAACAAAATCGATCATCGACCTGCGACCTAGGGTGTCCTGGTGCCAGGTGCACATATGGCCACCCTTATGCTTGAACATGGTGTTCGTTATGGACAGACTGTGGTTAGCACAGAAGTCCAATAACTGAACACCACTTGGGTTCAGATCGGGCAGGCCGTTCCTCCCAATCACCCCCCTCCAGGTTTCACTGTCGTTGCCCACGTGCGCATTGAAGTCCCCCAGTAAGACAATGGAGTCTCCAGGAGGAGCACCCTCCAGCACCCCAGTCACAGACTCCAAAAAGGGTGGGTACTCTGAAACATCATTTGGTGCATAGGCACAAATGATGGTCAGGACCCATTTCCCAACCCGAAGGAGCAGGGAAGCAACCCTTTCGTCCACCGGGGAAAACTCCAATATAGAGGCAGCAAGGTGGGGTGATACAAGAATACCCACCCCTGCTCGTCGCCTCTCGCCCGGGGCAACTCCAGAAAAGGCCAAGCTCCAGCCCCTCTCCAGGAGACTGGTTCCAGAACCGGAGCTGTGTGTTGAGGTGAGGCCGACTATATCTAGCCGGTATCGCTCAACCTCGTACACCAGCTCAGGCTCCTTCCCCACCAGAGAGGTGACATTCCACGTACCAAAAGCAAGTTTAGAAAGCTTGGGATCAGTCCGCCAAGGTCTCTGCCTTTGACCGCCACCTAATCCACATAGCACCGGACCCCCATGATCCCTCCTGCAGGTGGTGAACTCACTGGAGGGCGGACCCATGTAACTCCTTCGGGCTGAGCCCGGCCAGGTCCCATGGGTGGAAACCCGGCCACCAGACGCTAGCCTTCAAGCCCCTCCCCCAGGCCTGGCTCCAGGGTGGGGCCCCGGTAACCCCATACCGGGCGGGGTACACTGAATCCTTGATATACAATTTATCATGAGAGTCTGTTGGATCGTTCTTAGTCTGGCCCTTCACCCAGGACCAGTTTGTCTTGGGAGACCCTATCAGAGGCAAATTGCCCTGGACAACATAGCTCCTGGGATCACTGGGGCACGCAAATCCCCCACCACGATAAGGTGACGATCCATGAGGGCCTTGGCCTTTTAATGGTTCCCAAAGTCAAGACCAAGACCTTTGGTGAAGCTTCCTTTCACTATTATGGCCCTTATCTGTGGAACAGCCTGCTAGAGAGCCTCAGGGCCACAGAGTCAATAGATGTTTTTAAGAAAAGGCTAAAGACCCACCTTTTTAATTTGGCTTTTAATAAACCTGTTTAACTATGACTGAAGAAGTCATTTATGTTCCATTGTTTTATGTTCTTCTTGGCACCACTTGTTCTTAGATTTTCTCATCTTCTTATCGATGTGTTTAGTTCAGTTTTTAAGTATGGGTTTTTAGTTCCTGTTCTTATGTGTTCTTAGTTCTTTTTGTACCTTTTTAAATTTTGTCTTTTAACAAACTGTTTAACTATTATTGAAGTAGCCATTTATGTTCCATTGTTTTTACATTTTCTTAGCTCCATTTGCTTTTAGATTTTCTTATTTTGATGTGTTTTTAGCTCAATTTCTAAGTATGGGTCTTAAGTTCCCTTTGCTCCGTGTGTTCTTAGTTTTATTTTGTATTTATGTGTTTTAGCTCCAGTGTTTCCTCAGTTGGGCCCCTCATGGCAGATGCTGCCTGGCCCATCTGCAGGGGTGTTGGTCTCATGGGTCGCTCTACCTTGGGTGGGTGGGGGCTTTATATCACTGCCTACAGCTGTGGTGTAGGCCCCAGCATGTCCTGGTTGCGGCGGCCCTTGTGGCGCCTTCTGTGGTTACTGGCTGTGTGGTATCCTGGCATGGGGGGCTCCACAGGATGGTTGCTCCTTCACGTGGTGCCTCAGTGCTGAGCAATTTCTCTTATTTTATATGTGTGTAAGAGAAGTGAGGGGTGATGTATGTCCTTGTGTGTGTTGTGTTTGTGGGTATGTTTATGGGAGGATTGGAAAGGGTGGGGATGTATCATGTAAAATATGTAACTAAATGTGTCTACTTTTTTATCTATGTGAAGCACTTTACGCAGCATCTAATGTTTTAAAAGTGCTATACAAATAAAGTTTGATTTGATTTGATTTTGAATGTGAAACAAACTTGTTCTAGGATTAAAAGCAATTAAAACAATGCAGTCACAAAGTTACATGGAATAGATTTACTGGATATATACATGTAGATACTGTATAAATATATATTCTATGTGTCAACAATGGACAATTACAGCGTAGCTTCTGAACAACGAGTTTTTTTCACATAAATATTGGAATCAATTGCAATCTCATAAATTCTATACATTGTTATCCAAACTGCAGACACTTTGGCCAACACTATCATTTTTCAGATGTGATAAAACCTCAAAACATTTACAGACACATTGTGGGTGGACTGAGACCAGGCAGCACACCTTTAACAAGCAGGCACTCCTGGCTCCTGCAACCGGTGGTCACTTTTTGGCATGACACCGGATTTCACCATTCAGCCTACCCCATGGAGAAGTGGCTGATGAAACCCTTTTCGGACACAGCCACACTTCAATTCAATTCAATTCAATTCAATTCAACTTTATTTATATAGCGCCATTTCACAACAACAGTCATCTCATAGCACTATCGACTGTAGGGAGGACCCCCACAGTTGCAGAAAGACCCCAGCAATCAGGCGATCCCCTGTGAGCAAGCACTTGGCGACGGTGGAGAGGAAAAACTCCCTTTTAACAGGAAGAAACCTCCAGCAGAACCAGGCTCAGGGAGGGGCAGTCATCTGCTGCGACTGGCTGGGGGGTGAGGGGATAGAGAAGAAGAAAAGAACAGACATGTAGAGAGCAAACAGCACGATGGGGACTCAATCTATGGGAGAGAACAAACAAATGTTAATGACCAGCAAAAAAAAAAAAATTCATAGAGAGTGAGGAAAGGAGTGAGGCCCAGTGCATTACTGGAGGTCCCCCGGCTGACTAAACCTATTAGCAGCATAACTAAGGGAGGGTTCAGAAACACATGATCCCTCCCTAATTGTAGGCTATATCAAAAAGGTAGGTTTTAGCCCTATTCTTAAAAACAGAGATCGAGTCTGACTCCCGAATCCAGATTGGCAGCTGATTCCACAGGAGAGGAGCTTGATAACTGAAGGCTCTGCCTCCCATTGTACTTTTGGAGATTCTAGGTATTACAAGTAAACCTGCATTTTGGGAGCGTAGTGCTCTGTTAGGATGATACGGTAGTATCAGATCTTTTAAATAAAAAGGAGCCTGATTGTTTAGAGCTTTGTAAGTAAGAAGAAGGATTTTAAACTTAATTCTAAACTCTATGGGAAGCCAATGAAGGGAGGCCAGAACCGGAGAGATATGATCTCTCTTTCTAGTACCTGTTAAAACTCTTGCTGCAGCATTTTGGATCAGCTGAAGACTTTTTAAAGATGTTTTAGGACAGCCTGATAATAAAGAATTACAATAATCTAATCTCGAGCTAACAAAAGCGTGGATCAGCTTCTCAGCATCACTCTGAGACAAGATGCTCCTAATCTTGGCAATATTACGCAAATGATAGAAGGCAGTCTTAGAAACAAATTTAATATGTGAATTGAAGGACAAATCCTGATCAAAAATAACTCCAAGGTTCCTCACAGAGCTATTAAGAGAAAGAGTAACTGCATCCAAACTGAAAGTTTGATTTGGAAAGGAATTTCTAAGGTTTTTTGGACCAACAAGAATGACTTCAGTCTTATCTGAATTTAATAGCAGGAAATTACAAGTCATCCAAACTTTGATTTCCTTAAGACAGGCTTCTAACTTGGCTAATTGATTAGTATCATCTGGCTTCATTGACAGGTATAATTGTGTGTCATCTGCATAACAGTGAAAATGTATACAGTGCTTTCTAATAATGTTGCCTAACAGAAGCATATATAAACTAAAAAGAGTAGGGCCAAGCACAGATCCCTGTGGAACTCCATGACTAAGCTTTGAGCTGAGAGAAAACTCATCATTTACATGAACAAACTGGAACCTATCAGATAAATAAGATCTAAACCACTGCAACGAAGTTCCATTAAGTCCAACATAGTGTTCTAATCTATCAAGTAGAATATTATGATCAATAGTATCAAAAGCTGCACTAAGATCTAAAAGGACAAGTACAGAAACTAGTCCATTATCAGATGCAATGAGGAGGTCGTTAGTGACCTTCGCTAAGGCTGTTTCAGTGTTATGATGGATTCTAAACCCAGATTGAAACTCCTCAAATAAACCATTTCCCTGCAGGTGGTCAAATAATTGCGTAGCAACAACTCTTTCTAAGATTTTTGAAATGAAAGGGAGATTAGAGATTGGTCTATAGTTAGCTAAAGCTCCTGGATCTAGCGTTGGCTTTTTGAGTAAGGGTTTAATTACAGCGTTTTAAAAGCCTGCGGTACATGGCCTAAAGTTAATGAAGAATTGATTATATGAAGAATAAAGCTACCAATAAGTGGGAAGACTTCTTTAAATAACCTGGTAGGAATAGGGTCTAAAAGACAAGTTGAAGGTTTGGATGAGGAAACTATTTTGTCTAACTCACAAAGGTCGATTGGAGTAAACTCATCAAGACAGACATCAATAGAAGGAGTTGTAGTAGTTACAGTATTTAAGTTAACTGTGGGAAGAATCTGATTGATTTTATCTCTGATGGATGAAATTTTATTATTGAAAAAGTTCATAAAGTCCTGACTAGTAAGCTCTAAGGGGATGCTAGGATTGACAGAGTCCTGACTCTTTGTCAACCTGGCTACAGTACTGAAAAGAAACCTGGGATTATTCTTGTTCTCTTCTATTAATGCAGAGTAATAACTCGTTCTAGCTTTTCTAAGAGATTTTTTATAAATTAAAAGCTGATTTCTCCAAGCTAAATAGATTTCATCTAAATTAGTAGAGCGCCATTTTCTTTCTAATTGACGAGTCTTCTGTTTTAAGCTACGAGTTTCTGTGTTGAACCAAGGAGTTAAAAATCTCTGATTAGACTTTTTCTTTTTTAAGGGGGCCACCAAGTCTAGAGCCTGATGCAGAGAAGCTGAAACACTATCCACCATGTTATCAATTACAGAAGGAGCAAGCTGTCTATAGCTTATTTCCGTTGTGTTGACACATGGCATAGAGGAAACAATCTGCATAAATTTGGAAACAGCATCATCTGAGAGGCATCTACTGTGATAATATTTTTCTTTAGGAGCCAAATAGTCAGAAATAGTAAAATCAAAGGTTAACAGACAATGGTCTGACAGTACAGGGTTATGAGGAGACACTACAAGATTTTCTATTTCTATGCCATATGTCAGAACAAGGTCCAATGTATGGTGGAGGTAATGAGTAGAATTTCCTACTTTCTGAGAAAACCCAATCGAGTCTAATATTGAATTAAAAGCCACATTAAGGCAGTCACTATCTACATCCACATGTATATTAAAGTCCCCTACTATAATTATTCTATCAGATTTCAGCACTAAATCAGCTAAGAAATCAGGAAATTCGGATAAAAATTCTGAATAGGTTGATGGGGGGCGATAAACTATGGCAAATAAAATTGGGTTTAACCTGGAATTGCTAAAGTGCCCAACACTGAGGACCAAGCCCTCAAAGGAATTATAACATGTTTTTTGCTTTACATTAACTAGTAATTTGGAATGGTAAATTGCTGCTACTCCTCCTCCACGACCAGAACTTCTGGGATTTTGACAGTTTAAATAACCAGAGGGAGTTGATTCATTTAAACCAACATAATCCTCTTGTCCTAATCAAGTCTCTGTAAGGGAAATTAAATCAGTCTGATGATCAATTAACAGATCATGGACTAACAGAGACTTGGGAGTTAGAGACCTAATATTTAATAAACCACATTTAATTTTTAAATTATGAGGAGGAACAGAGGCCAAATCATTCAATTTAGAGGCTTTATGTTTAATTTGAGTTTTACCAATATTTTGCTTTATCACTTTGGGATGCTTATACATTATATTTTTATTTACTTTGGAGGGAGCAGACAACGATTCTCTGATGGGGAAGACAGGGGCTAAGCTGAGGGGTGGCGGATGAAGAGGAGCTGCAGAGAGGCGTGTAAGACTGCGACTCTGCTTCCTGGTCCCAACTCTGAGTAGTCATGGTTTTGGAAATTTGGATAAAAAAGATGCCAGATTGTTAGATAAATGAGAAGCACCATCCAAAGTGGGATGAATGCTGTCTCGTCTCATAAGACCAGGTTTTCCCCAAAAAGAGCTCCAATTGTCAATGTAGCCCACGTTATTTTTAGGACACCACACAGACAGCCAGCGGTTCAAGGATGACGAGCGACTAAACATGTCATCACTGGTCAGATTGGGGAGGGGCCCAGAGAATACTACAGTGGCTGACATCGTTTTTGCAAAGTCACACACCGATTCTATATTAAGTTTCGTGACTTCCGACTGCCGGAGACGGATGTCATTAATGCCGGCGTGAATAACAATTGTGGAATATTTACAGTTACTTTTAGCCAGCATTTTCGAATTTGACTCGATGTCGCCTGCTCTGGCCCCAGGAATGCATGTGACTATGGTCGATGGAGTCTCTAGGTTCACGTTTCTGACTACAGAGTCGCCAATGATCAGAGTTTTTTCCTCAGCGGGTGTGTCGCTGAGCGGGGAAAAACGATTAGAAACGTGAACAGGTTGGTGAACGTGAACACTTACCCCTGAACAATGTAACTACAACTACCGGAGCTGTGGAAATAGCTTTCGTTGGCTTGAAAGGATGATGGAGGTCCCTCCTGAAAAAGAATGACTACAAACTGGAGCTGAGCAAGAAAATGGTGCTCACCTATTGCAAACTTCATAATATTTGTGAGGAACATGGTGACAACTTTGAACTCCCAGACACACATGATCACAGTCAGCCTCCAGTTAAACCACTATCTGACTATGCCAGTGAAGAAGGGGATGACATTAGGGCAGCTTAAATAGAGTACTTTAACAGTGGAGAACAATAACCTGTTTAGTGCCTGCCATATCATGTACAAAGTGTAACATATGTGAAGTAGTGCAAAATCATTAATGAATAAAAAACTCAGCTTACAATTGGTTCTCTGTTTTGAAGTATTCATGGTGTATTAATATATATTATAGGCACATTTACAGAGCTGTTAAAGGTATACACCTTATGTACTTACATGTGTAAAAATCTACTCTGGTTAAAGTACTGATTGACATTTTTGTTCATGTAGGGTTAAAAAGAGAAACTCTAAAGTGTACAAGTTAAAAGTACTTTCCCCAGAAATTATATTGTCCAGAGCTGACAGACTGTCATATGGTACCTTGTCAAAACAATATAAGAGCTCAATATTTTTCATTTTTGAAGCAGGTAACTTGGAACCTTTTCCGTAGAAAAAGTGCATAGATTTAAGGTTTGTTGATTCTCTTTCTTTAGAAAATGTGAAAAAAATGTTTTCAAAAATACATGAGTAAAGTCCGCAAATACCTGATATATTTTCAAATACCTTAAAAAATGAACTTAAGTGCAGTAATTCAGTACTTGTACTTTCTTGGTGTTTTTTTTTTTTTCCCCCAGGGTTGACAGCTGTCAGGTGGCGTTTTCTGGGTTTGTGCGCTGTGTGGGCATTGCCCTGTCAGCTGTCAAGCTCAGCCACTTCTCTCTCATTTCTCCCAGCTCCAGTGATCAGCTTGCGACAGAGCCCCCTTCTCAAGGGGTGGAACCCAGATACCCCAGGGAAACATCAAAAGAAAAAGAAATAACCCATCCTCCCCCAACAGGAGCACAACAATAACCCACCCAGGGTGGGTGATGGGGGGAACAGGCTAGGAGGGAATGAAACAAAACGCTACTCAGGACCCACACCAGGCAAACCCTCAACCCCCCTAAGCCCCCTGGACTGAGGAGCTGAACAGTTCAGGCGGGCGACCAGAGTCCAAGGCCTGCCAGACAGTATGATGGAATGAGTCGGGTGGCCTCCCAGAGAGCATGAGGCACCCAACTCTGCAGCAAAGTCTGTCGGGTGGCCTGCCAGAGTTCTTCAGCCACCCAAACAGAAGAGGTGGTCCAGGAGGCAGCCGCCCGACGGGACGGGCAAAAAGCAAGCAGGAAAGGGGACTCGAGGGAACCACAACGACCTCAGGCTGAGGAGAGGAAACCACAACGGCATCAAGCAGAGGAGGGGGAACCACGACAGCATCTGGCAGTGGAGGGGGAACCATGACGGCGTCCGGCAGAAGAGAGGGGACACACGGCATTGTCTGGTAAAGGAGAAGGAACCACGATACCCTTGGATTGGCCTGCAGTACCTGTAGTGGCTCCGGGCTGGAAGTTTCCACAAACCTGGTATTGAGGAGACAGATGAGGAGGTTGCACTTGAACACAGCTTTATTATGGAACTACACACAGCAGGTGCCACACTGTGTGGGACCGTCTGGGCAAGAGAGCCCCAAATGGTGAACGACCCTTATAATGTGGTGTGATGATGCAACCAGCTGGATGTCTTTGGGCATGATGGTGACCCTCTTGGTGTGGATGGCGCACAGGTTGGTGTCCTCGAAGAGACCCACCAGGTAGGCCTCGCTGGCCTCCTGCAGAGCCATGATGGCGGAGCTCTGGAAGCGCAGGTCGGTCTTGAAGTCCTGAGCGATCTCCATCACCAGGCGCTGGAAGGGCAGCTTACGGATGAGCAGCTCCGTGGATTTCCGGTAGCGACGGATCTCTCTCAGAGCCACGGTACCGGGCCTGTAACGGTGAGGCTTTTCAACCAATAGAATGTTTTAAACTCTGTTGTGCATAATTTGGAACAGTGCATTGAGTTTTTTTTGTTTTTTGGGGGGGGGGGAAAATAATAGTTTTCAGCGGGAGGTTTGTTCAATAAAATTTGAATTATACTCTAATGGCTGATGACTTGAAAAATTATACTGATTGTCATTTGCATTGACTATTTAGGAAAATCAGAGACTAATATCATTTGAATAATAATTTGGAACGTGGTGTACAATAGTGTGTACAGTCTCCCACTTAATATTTACTAGTGAGACTTTCTGTTTATGACACCCTCTCATATACTGAATGCAGCATAAACTGTATTCAGTATTAGTCTGCATTAATCCCTCCCTGTTAGCAGCTGCTGCCCCTCTCATAAGTGTTGTGGAGCAGTACATACTGTAGTCCTTTTTTCATGATAACAGCTCCTGGAGTTGGCCTTCTTTTCTAGTGCATTGAGCATGAAGGCAGGACTCCTTGTTCAGATCCAGTATCATTGTAGCTTTGAAGGATGGACATAAAGTGATTTGCTTCCCGGAGCCTTAATGCACTGACTCACTCCTAACTGGTTTATGCTGCCTAAATGTCATTTAATGCAGATGCCAGCAGGCCATTGTGGGAATGTCTTTCTTTGTGTTCTCCTATTGCATTTTCCAAAACCAGCTTTGTGACAGTGCTGCCAGCATCAAAGTGCAATATGCTTTAACATTCTGTTCATGTCAACATGACATACAAAGCTGATTATCTCTGCTAAGAGAGTCATTTGGTCTTGTCACTGTGGACCTTACAAGCAAACACTTTATGCTTTACAACACTGTCCACCAAACATGTGCGGCGCTCAGAGGCTTTATGCCAGCTTGTGCTATAATGAAAGTTCAATCCCCACTACAAATATCCTTAATTATGATTTTGTTTCATACTGTTTGATGGCATGGTCATCCAATAACGGCAAAGCAGGGATAAGTCAGACGGGACATTGTGTAGTGCCTATGCTCCCATTTCAAATCAGAGACGTCCTCACATCAAAGGTACTCAGAGACTGTCTCTCTGGTCAAAGCAAAACAACAAACAAACAGGATGCATCCAATCAGGGTCTCCAATGAGATGAGCTTATTTTGAAACTTGGGGAAATGGATTAGAACAGACTACGAGAGTGGGGCACGGCAGCAGGGATTACATGGCACACCTTTGACAAAGTTTTCATACTAACTTTAGTTTTCCTGCTGTTTCATATATAAGAATTACAAATAAATTTCTCTGTACTCAGTATATTATAGAAAGAAATTTTCAGACACATTCAGTGTTTTCAATCATTGTACATAGGGGTGGGGCAAAAAATGAAGTTGGCATGGTACCATGATACTTTGCACTTGAGGTGATGCAGTCATCCATAAAAGCAGATGTTGATGTTTCATTTATTATACTGTATATATTTATATAAATTTTGCAAACTCGAGTATTAATCAACCAATTATGTTTTCAGTCTAGTAGATCACAGAAAGTAAGCATGCATTATCAGGTGAAGTTATAGCTTGTTTCACAAGATTTGCAGCCAGGTTTACAAGTTAGGTAGGAAGCAATTGAATGCACCAAAAAGTTTAACTCAAATGTTAAAAGACGGAGCGAAAGACCTTGACATGACACACTCAATCCTCAAGGAGCGCTACATGAAAAAACAAAACAAAACAAAAAAACCCCACTCTGAACATGAAGGCTGGCACACTCCTCTCTGAGCCATCCTGCAACAGCAACGTTAGCGGATGACAGCTAAGCTAACACTCCACGAGCAGAGCGACCCTTGACAACAGTCAAGCCAAAACAATGCCCTGTAAAAGTCAACCAATTCCAGACACCCGCCACGCAACAAAACCACCTCCAAGCTCAGGGTGAGCCAAGAAGGCAACACAGTTCACTACCCTCCCTGTGTGCAGAAGCTGCTGAAAACTAATCCCTCTCTAGAGCAGTGTTTTTCAACCAGGGTTGACTAGAACAAAAAATGTTCTAATTGCACTTCTTAAATGGTCCAAAAACTGAAAATAATTTGCCATTGTTATGCATAGGTGCATGGATATCTACAGAACTCAGGCACAACAATGGTAAATTGTTTGCAATTTTTTGGACCACTTAAGAATTGAAAGGTAAAAATTTCTCAAAGAAACCTTAATGTTCCAGGGAACCCTGGTCGAAAAACACTGCTTTAGGACACAAGATGCTGGAGAGCAGGCATATGGGCACCAGAAAGGACCACACAACAACACACCTTCCACTGTCAGAGAAGTGTTTGCCCCTCTGGGGGAAAGAAGGAACGGAAGACCCAATCGCCAGGTGAATCTGGTAAACCATGATTTATTAATGAGTGAAAACAGAAAACACTGCACGTGGGGAGGGGTTATAAGAAATAATAATCCAGACGATGTGCAGTTAAAACAGCAATAATCCAAACAGTGTGGTAAAAATATTGATGAGGTAATGTAAGGACACAGCAAAGAACACAGACTGAGAATGCACATATTTAGAAAGGGGAGCAATCAAGACAATACAGAACAGGTGAGCACCATCAAGGAGATCAGGCACCACAGGACGGGCAGGGCTGCGCAAACACAGAGGGAAAACACACCAAACATGATAAATGGGTCAAAACTGAAACACAAAGTATAGACAGGAGCTGCAGACCTGTCCAGACCACTACACCCATGCAGAACTGAGAGCCTCCAGCCACTGAAACAAAAGCAGCATTGGTGAGTTGAAAAGACTGAAAACATATGAAACAGATGTTGATGGGACAAAATCTGAAGTTGGATGGTGGTGGTGGGGAATATATGGTATTGCAATATTTGATCAATTGTAGTATCATGATAGTACTGGTTCATGACCCAAGTGTCGCAATAGGTATCATATCGTGAGGTCCCTGGTGATTCCTGGTCCTAATTTTAATGTCTGCAATACACTTTTAAAGATGAATACTGTTAGATCTAAGAACCTCTGGTCAAGAGTTTTGGGTCATTTGAATGTACAGTGGATATAAAAAGTCGACACACTCCTGTTCAAATGTCAGATTTTTGTGATGTAAAAAATGAGACCAAGATAAATCATTTCAAAACTTTTTTCACCTTTAATGTGACCATTAAGACCTGCACAACAGAGGGAAAACCACAGAACCAAGGAGATTAAGCAACTTAGTGGTGATCTCCGGAGGCTCAGGAAAAGATTTGTGCAAGCCGAAGAGGAAGAGAAACAAGCTTTGAAGGAGATCTCGGACACTCTGAGAGAGTGGATTAAAACCTTACATTGAGCAGAGTACCACAGAAGAGACCAAAGTCGCTGGGCTAAGCAAAGGGAGCAGTTTATCAAAAATCCATTTTCCTACCTGTCTAAGATACTGGGGGACAATCGATCTGGCCGACTCCAGGCATCAAGACAAGCGGTAAAGGAGTACCTCTCCAGCATGTATAGTGATCCAGAAAGGGGCATAGAACTAGAGATCAGGGAGGCCTTGACGACCCTTGATGGGCCAACATCCATGTTTGCTTAACAAGAGCCTTCAGAGAATGAAGTTAATAACTTCCTGAAAAGGGAATTGTCTTGCTAAGCACCAGGACCCAATGGGATCCCATACAAAGTGTACAAATGGTGTGAGATACTGAGAAGGAGGCTCTAGAAGCTGCTGACGGTGGTGTGGAAGGCAAATCACCTTCCAGATGAGTGGCTCATTGCAGAGGGTTGTTTTATCCCCAAAGAGGAAAATTCATCCAACCAACCGATGATCCTGAAGGACAAGCTGCTGTGCGTAGGGGTGGACCAGCACCTGTCATCATGGATCCTGGACTACCTCACAACCGGCCTCAGTTTGTGAGAACCCGGGACTGTGTGTCCGACACGATCATCGGTAGCACGGGGGCCCCCCAGGGAACGGTTTTGGCTCCCTTTCTGTTCACCCTTTATACTGCGGACTTGTCACACAACACAACACACTGCCATCTACAGAAGTTCTCTGATGACTCTGCAATCATTGGCCTCATCTCCAACGGAGATGAAGCTGAGTACAGAGGGCTTATTCAGGACTCCGTGGACTGGTGCCATCAGAACTGCCTCCAGATCAACGCGAGGAAAACTAAGGAGCTGGTGGTGGACTGCCGCAGGCAAGGACAACCCCTCACAGCACCAGTAAATATACAGGGAACAGACATCGAGATGGTGACATCCTACAAGTACCTGGGTGTTCATCTGAACAATAAACTGGACTGGTCACACAATACTGAAGCACTCTACAAGAACGGACAGTGCAGGCTGTTCCTACTGAGGAGACTCAGGTCTTTTGGTGTACAAGGGGCGCTGCTGAAGACATTCTATGACACGGTGGTGGCATCAGCCATCTCCTTTGGAGTGGTGTGCTGGGGCAGTGGCATTACAGCAGCCAATAGGAAGACACTGAACAAACTGATCACGAAAGCTAGCTCTGTCCTGGGGCAGCGCCTTGACCCAGTGGAGGAGATAGGAGAGAGAAGGATGGTGGCTAAACTGTCATCTCTGCTGGAGTCCGAGTTCCACCCTATGCAGGACATACTGAATGCACTGAGGAGCTCATTTAGCAGCAGACTACATCATCCTAGGTGCACAACTGAGAGGTTTCGCAGGTCCTTCCTACCTACGGCTGTCAGACTGTACAACCTAAGCAGGGCTGCTCGCAGAGATAGCAAAAAGACATGACAACCTAATAGTTTTGAATACAAAAGACGCAATAGACTTACACAATGGTCCCCTCCGGTATACAACTAGGAAAATACCGGTCGCTATGGAGGGTGAGAATATGTATGGGTACATAATCATACCATGTAGGATAACTAAGTAGATGGTTGTGCTGTTTCATTCCATCTAGCTACAATGCTCCGCACTGTGTATGTTTATATATTTACATATTTATTCCATCTAGCTACAATTCTCCGCACTGTGTGTTTATATATATATTTATATATTTACTCTATCTAGCAACAATGTACCACACTGTGTGTGTTTATATATTTACATATTTATTCCATCTAGCTACAATGCTCCGCACTGTGTTTATATATCTACATATTTATTCCATCTAGCTACAATGCTCCGCACTGTGTTTATATATTCATATATTTATTCCATCTAGCTACAATGCTCCGCACTGTGTTTATATATCTTCATATTATTCCATCTAGCTACAATGCTCTGCACTGTGTGTGTTTATATATTTACAAATTTATTCCATCTAGCTACAATGCTCCGCACTGTGTGTTTATATATCTACATATAATTCCATCTAGCTACAATGGTCCGCACTGTGTGTGTTTATATATTTACATATTTATTCCATCTAGCTACAATGCTCCGCACTGTGTTTATATATTCATATATCTATTCCATCTAGCTACAATGCTCCGCACTGTGTGTTTATATATCTACATATTATTCCATCTAGCTACAATGGTCCGCACTGTGTGTGTTTATATATTTACATATTTATTCCATCTAGCTACAATGCTCCGCACTGTGTGTCTATATATATATATATTATGGCAAGCCGTACAGGAAAAAATATATATATATTACAAAGAAAAGTTCGGAATATATTGAATGAACTTCTGAATATATTGAATGAAACTGGGAATATATTGAATGAACTTCTGAATATATTGAATGAACTTCCAAATACTGTATATTGAATGAAACTGGGACTATATTGAATGAACTTTGGAATATATTGAATGAACTTCTGAATATATTGAATGAAACTTGGAATATATTGAATGAACTTCCGAATATGTATTTTTTTTTCTTCCACAATATTTTTATTGAACCTTTTTACAAACATAACACAAACAATCAAACACTAACACTAAAATAATTTAAAAAAAAAGTACTAAAAACACCAACAACCACTAACAAAAGCAGGTCTTCAACAATGCTCCTCTATTTAGTCTAGGCAATCCATTACGTAAGTATATATACTATACATTCACCAGTTTGGAATTTACAAGGTCCACACACATCATTCACCTTCTTCTTCAAAAGTTATGTTTAAATTCTTTACATAATCAATGAAAGGTCTCCATATATTCTCAAACACAATTTCTTTTGATTTCAGTATGTATGTTATTCTTTCTAGTGGAAGGTTTGTTAACATCTGTCTTAACCACTGAGTCACATCTGGTCTATGAGTCTTTTTCCACAATAGTGCAATACATTTTTTGGCGTTAAGCAAACTGAGGTCTATGAATGCGCTCTCACTCTTGTTAAAGTTATGCTTTTCTGGATAAAGACCCAACAAAAACAGTTTAGGATTCAATATGATTTGTTTTGAAATTATTTTTTCAATTGTTACCCTCACCTCTTCCAAAAACATTCTAATTTTTATACATTCCCATAAACAATGAAATAGGTTTCCTTTACTTTCCATACATTTTGTGCACGTATCTGGTATGTTTTTGTTATATCTATTTAACTCCACCGGTGTAACATACATCCGCATTAACCATTTAAAATGTATCAATTTAAGATGTACATTTATTGATTTGGTTTGAGCTTCTGCACAAGCCAATTCCCATTGTTCCTCTGAAATTTCAGTTTGCAGGTCTTCTTTCCAATAATTCAATCTTTTCTGTGAATTTTCACTTGAGGATAATGTAAATGAGTTATAAAACTCTGAAATAATACCCTTTCTCTTACTATCTTTTGTCAAGATTTTTTCCAAGGATGAATGAGTAAGAAGGTCAGATGAGAGCATTATTTTGATTTGATCGAATAAAGTTCCTAAGCTGAAGATATTTAAAAAAAATGTGTTCTATTAAGATTAAATTTGATCCTCAGTTCTTCAAAAGACATTATGTTATCTGAACCTGACAAATATAAGTCTCGAATCTTTTGAATCCCTTTTAAATTCCATACTTTAAATACAGCATCCGCTCTCCCTTGTTTAAAATATTGATTACCCCATATTGGGCTAAATTGTGACAGTAAGTGTGGTTTTTTTAGATATTTTTTGGTTTCACACCATATTTTGATCATATGCTTTAAAAATGGATTTTTAACTTGTTTCTGTAATTTTTTTGCCGAGTCTGAGTATATGAATATGGGAAGAGGTAAAGGTAAATTGTATGATTCCATTTCAGTCCAGTGAGGGAGATCATTTGATGAAAAATAATATGTCATAGACCTCAGTTGTGCTGACCAGTAATACAACATAAAGTTTGGACATTTCAGACCTCCACGATCAAATGGTAAATATAGTAAGGACAAACGTAATCTAGCCTTCCTATTGTTCCATATAAATTCCACTAACTTTTTTTTAATTCTTGAGAATAGATCTGAAGATGGTGGTAAAGGAATGTATTGAAATAAATAAAGCATTTGGGGTAAGATATTACTTTTAAGTATATTAATTCTCCCAATCATCGACATTGGTAGTGACATCCATCTCTGAAGTAACTCATTAATATCTGTCATTAAGGCTTCATAGTTGGCACTGGCGACTAATTCTAGCTTAGGCAAAATTTGAATTCCTAAATATTTAAACTGATTTACAACTTTGAATTGATTTACCTCAGGACCTGGGTGATTTCTCTGGGTCTCATTTAGCATTAATATTGAAGAATTAGTTTTATTTATTTCATATCCTGATATTTCCCCAAAATTCTTTATTAAATTCAACAAAGTCGGAATTGATTTTTTAAGATTCGACATGAACAAAATTATGTCATCGGCATACAGGGAGATTTTATGTTCTGTTGGTCCTATTTTAATTCCATATATTTGTGGATGTAAATGTACTGCCATCGCTAAAGGTTCAATTGCCATAGTAAACAGTAAAGGTGAAAGTGGACAGCCTTGTCGACATCCTCTATTGATTTTGAGATATTGCTGTTTGTTAGAATTTCTGCTGTAGCATTATTGTATATTATCTGAACCCATTTTATGAAATTATTTCCAAATCCAAACCTTTGTAGGACTTCAAAAAGAAAGGGCCATTCGACCCTATCAAAGGCCTTTTCGGCGTCCAATGATAGGAGAGCTGTATCCGGTGCTTCTTTATTATAATAGACAATATTAAATAGTCTTCTTACATTATGGAAGCCTTGTCTTCCCTTTATAAAGCCATTCTGATCTCGGTTAATAATATCTGGTAATATTTCTTGTAGTCGTCTTGCTAAAATGTTACAGATTATCTTAAGGTCAGCATTTAATAGGCTTATTGGTCTCATATTTTCACATTTATTAGAGGGTTTACCTGGTTTTGGCAACAGTATAATTAAGGCATTATTCATGTATGGTGGTAAATTACTATTTTGAAATGCTTCTAAAACCATTTCCAAAAATGGTTTTATTAATTTATTCTTAAATTTTTTATAGAGGTCAACTGGAAGACCATCTGGTCCTGCACTTTTTCCTGATTTCATATCATCACTGGCTAGCCCAACTTCTTCTTGACTAATTTTAGACTCCAGTATCTCCCTGTTTTCATTTGGAATACAAGGTATAGATAATCCATCCAAAAACCCATTTAGTTTTGTTAAGTCAGTTTCATTTTTTGTGTGATATAGTTTTTCATAATAATCTCTAAAGGCACTGTTAATTTCTAAAGGATCTACAACTGCCTGTCCGTTTCTTATAATACTGGTAATTGGTGTTTTAAATTCTAATTGTTTAATCTGCCATGCCAATAATTTCCCTGATTTTTCACCTTGTTCATAAAAAGATTGCTTCAATCTTAAAAGACTTGAGGCAGCTCTATTCGCTGATTTTTTGTCATATTCAGCTCTCAGAATCAGTAATTCGTTCTCTAACTTTGGGTCACTTCCTGTATACACTTTTTCTTGGAGAATTTTTATTTTATGTTCCAATTGGACTCTCTCCTCTCGAGTCTTCTTAGATTTTGAACCTGTATAACTAATAATATGCCCCCTAATAAAAGCTTTGAAAGCCTCCCACTTTATACATGTCATTGTTTGTGTAGTATTGATATCAAATAACTCATCTATCTGTTTTTCTATGTACTTAACAAATTCCTCGTCCTGAAGCCATTTATGCTGAAATTGCCACCTACCTGGATCCTTTGTCAATTTCTTATCTACATATATTAAACAGCAGGGTGCATGATCAGAGATCACAATATTATCATAGAAACAGTTTTGAATCTTGGACCTTAATTCTGTGGAGATCAAAAAATAGTCAATACGTGAGAATGTCTTGTAGGTATTAGAATAACAAGAGTAGGCTTTAACTTGCGGTTTCATTTCTCTCCATATATCTAGCAATCTCAATTCTTTCATAAAATGATTAATGATCATCCTGCATCCATTGTGCGTACAGTCCAGTCCTGTTGATCTATCTATACTGGGATTCAATGTACAATTAAAATCCCCTGTTATTATATGTTGCCCTGTAAGTGATGATAAAATAAGAAATAAATTAGCAAAGAAGTTTTAATCATCTATATTGGGACCATATAAGTTCACCAGATTTATATTTTCTAATAACAAAGATCCTTGAATGATTAGGTATCTTCCTAATTTGTCTCCAATTACATTTTTCACTTGAAATGGGACTGTTTTGTGTATGAGAGTCATAACTCCCCTAGCTCGAGATGAAAATGATGAGGTGAATACACTTCCTTGCCATCTTTTTTTAATTCTTTTTACATCCTCCTCTATTAGATGAGTTTCTTGTAAAAACACAATTTTTGAACCTATGTCTTTTATTTTAATCATAACTTGTTTAATTTTTTTTTAAATTTTGTAGACCTCTGCAATTCCATGAAGTTAAATTAAGATTAATGCTTTGGTCTATGATCAATAAGGAGTTTGGGATTACCTCGCAATGTAAACATGCTCATACAGAGAAGCAAAAACATGAGTGGTTCAACATTCATCCTACAAACTACACACAAACAAATTCCCCCTTCCCACATTCGTGGTAATCCCCCCCAAAATCAAAAAAAAAAATTCAGTCTCCCGATATAGCCATTGACTGCTCCTCACTCACAAGGATCAGGCAAAATCACTCTTTCTTTCTCCTCTCAATCACCCTGACTCTACTGCTTTTAATGACATAACATTAACTCTCTTCTGTAGTTTTCCAACTTAACTCCAAAATTTTATAGCAACTTTGTACATCATAGTTTTTTGTTTTTTTTAATACAATACAATCTGTATTTTGTGAACTTGCTATTTGCTTCAGATCAGTCAGATGCCTGTGCAAATGCTTAAATACTTTATATCTTATTCATGCTTCATGCTTAGCTCCCACCAGCCTCTCTTGGATCTTCTTGATGAGCTCCTGCGCCTCCTCTGGAGTCTTGAAGGTGTGGGTTCTGCCTTTATATGTGATCAGCAGTCTTGCAGGATAAATCACTCCATGACAAATCCCAAGGTTGCGCAGCTCTTTACGGGCGGGGTCAAACGGTTTCCTTAATTGTTGGATTCCTGTGGCCAAATCTGGGTAGAACCGCACCTGTTGATCCTGGTATTTAATTTCTCCTTTGGCTCGCGCCGCATTGGAGATTGTCATCCTGTCTCTGTAGCTGAGGAACTTCATAATCAGCGTCCTCGGTGATGCCTTATTATCTCTCAGTGGGCCAATTCGGTGGGCGCTTTCCAGAACGACCGATGACTGCAGCTCCGCGTTGTTCAGTGCTTCTGGAATCCACTTTTCCAAAAAGGAACATAAGTCCCGCCCCTTCGTACCCTCCGGGAGACCCACCAGTCTCAGATTGTTCCGTCCCGACCGGGATTCTAAATCCAGGACATTATCTTCCAGACGTTTATTGTTTAATTCCAATGTGCGCACCTTTAATTGTAGGCTGGTGACGTCATCCTCAGTGCTGGAAATTCGGAGCTCCACCTGTGTTACTCGTTCCATACAGTCACTTAATTCCTTTCTCAAACCCTCTATCGCTGCTATAATCCCATCAAACTTAGTAGAGAAGTCTGCTCTCATTGAGCTAATGGCAGCGAGCACCGCACCTGTACCGTCGCCAGTAGTCACCGCTCCTCCACTAGCTTGCTCCGCCATGATTGGGGATTTTTCTGCTTCGTCACGGATGTGAAAGTCCGTTAACTTGGACTGTTTCGGCGGTTCAGTTTTTCCTCCACCTGATTTCCCAGCCTTAGGCTTTACCGGCATGTCCTCGCCCAAACGCTGGGATAGGTTTTGCTCCAATTGAGAGGGTTATTTGCCGATTTTTTTTATTTTTAAGAGCAGAGTAGAGTGAAACATGTCCTCCTACGTGGCGGCCATAACCGGAAGTCCAACTTCCGAATATATTGAATGAAACTGGGAATATATTGAATGAACTTTGGAATATATTGAATGAACTTCCGAATATATTGAATGAACTTCCGAATATATTGAATGAAACTGGGAATATATGGAATGAACTTTGGAATATATTGAATGAACTTCAGAATACAGTGGTGTGAAAAAGTGTTGGCTCCCTTCCTGGTTTCTCATTTTTTTGGTATGTTTGTCACACTTAAATGTTTCAGATCATCAAACAAAATGAAATATTAAACAAAGATTGATTGATTGATTGATTGATTGATAGATTGATTGATTTTATTTGAACATCCAGACCAAAAAAAACAAAACAACATAAAACAAAAATCAAAGCCAAAAAAATAAAATTACAAAAGAAGAATGCCTTGTTCAAAAGAAGTGGGAAGAAGCCACCGCTTATATAGTCCCACCCCTTCTCCATACCCAATAAATTATAATATCATTCTAGTCATTATTCATCCCACAATTACATTCATTACACAATACCATAATATATAATACATCTTATAATTAAATTATGCAATAGAAATGATACACCAATGATCGTTTATATTGACAATAATACCAACATCTAATAATAATTGTAATATTAATAAATACATGCTTCTGGTATGTTTAAAATAATTATACATGATATTATCATCATCATAATCACCATATACAGTGGGGTAAAAAAGTATTTAGTCAGCCACCAATTGTGCAAGTTCTCCCACTTAAAAGATGTGAGAGGTCTCCAATTTTCATCATAGGTATACCTCAACTATGAGAGACAAAATAAGAAAAAAAATCCAGAAAATCACATTGGATTTTTAATGAATTAATTGGTAAATTCCTCTGTAAAATAAGTATTTGGTCAATAACAAAAGTTCATCTCAATACTTTTGTTATATACCCTTTGTTGGCAATGACAGCGATCAAACGTTTTCTGTAAGTTTTCACAAGGTTTTCACACACTGTTGCTGGTATTTTGGCCCATTCCTCCATGCAGATCTCCTCTAGAGCAGTGATGTTTTGGGGCTGTCGCTGGGCAACACAGATTTTCAACTCCCTCCAAAGATTTTCTATGGGGTTGAGATCTGGAGACTGGCTAGGCCACTCCAGGACCTTGAAATGCTTCTTACGAAGCCACTCCTTCGTTGCCCGGGCAGTGTATTTGGGATCATTGTCATGCTGAAAGACCCAGCCACGTTTCATCTTCAATGCCCTTGCTGGTGGAAGGAGGTTTTCACTCAAAATCTCACGATACATGGCCCCATTCATTCTTTCCTTTACACGGATCAGTCGTCCTGGTCCCTTTGCAGAAAAACAGCCCCAAAGTATGATGTTTCCACACTCATGCTTCACAGTAGGTATGGTGTTCTTTCTCCTCCAAACACGACAAGTTGAGTTTTTAACAAAAAGTTCTATTTTGGTTTCATCTGACCATATGACATTTCTCCCAATCCTCTTCTGGATCATCCAAATGCTCTCTAGCAAACTTCAGACGGGCCTGGACATGTACTGGCTTAAGCAGGGGGACACGTCTGGCACTGCAGGATTTGAGTCCCTGGCGGCGTAGTGTGTTACTGATGTAGCCGTTGTTACTTTGGTCCCAGCTCTCTGCAGGTCATTCACTAGGTCCCCCCATGTGGTTCTGGGATTTTTGCTCACCGTTCTCGTGATAATTTTGACCCCACGGGGTGAGATCCTGCGTGGAGCCCCAGATTGAGGGAGATTATCAGTGGTCTTGTATGTCTTCCATTTTCTAATAATTGCTCCCACAGTTGATTTCTTCACACCAAGCTGCTTACCTATTGCAGATTCAGTCTTTCCAGCCTGGTGCAGGTCTACAATTTTGTTTCTGGTGTCCTTTGACAGCTCTTTGGTCTTGGCCATAGTGGAGTTTGGAGTCTGACTGTTTGAGGTTGTGGACAGGTGTCTTTTATACTGATAACGAGTTCAAACAGGTGCCATTAATACAGGTAACAAGTGGAAGACAGAGGAGCCTCTTAAAGAAGAAGTTACAGGTCTGTGAGAGCCAGAAATCTTGCTTGTTTGTAGGTGATCAAATACTTATTTTACTGAGGAATTTACCAATTAATTCATTAAAAATCCTTCAATGTGATTTTCTGGATTTTTTTTTTCTCATTTTGTCTCTCATAGTTGAAGTATACCTATGATGAAAATTGGAGACCTCTCTCATTTTTTAAGTGGGAGAACTTGCACAATTGGTGGCTGACTAAATACTTTTTTGCTCCACTGTATACCACCATATACTCCCACATGGCTTACAATATCTAGGCACAATAAGTAACAGTATAATAATAATAACCATAATAATAGGTAGCCATATAGTAGTTACAATAACATTATTATTATTATTATTATTATTATTATTATTATTATTATTATTATTATCATACCACATGGCCTATATAATACTTCAAATAATTCCATCCTAACAACAATCCTAATACTATAATACTGTTGTAATATTCTAGTAATAATATCAATAATAATAGTACTCAGCATATATACAACAATAACAATCTTTCTTCATTGAAGACACATTGTAATATTACTGTTTTATTTTTATATTGCTCAAAAATAATTTCTTTATATGTTGATTTAAATATATAAAGGTAACACAAGCAAACACAAAATGCAGTTTTTAAATGAAGGTGTTTATTATTAAGAGGAAAAAAATCCAAACCTACATGGCCCTGTGTGAAAAAGTGATTGCCCCCTAAACCTAATAACTGGTTGGACCACCTGTAGCAGCAACAACTGCAATCAAGCATTTGCCATAACTGCAATGAGTCTTTTACAGCGCTGTGGAGAAATTTTTGCCCAGTCATCTTTGCAGAATTGTTGTAATTCAGCCACATTAGAGGGTTTTGAGCATGAACCAATTTTTTAAGGTCATGCCACAGCATCTCAATCGAATTTAGGTCTGGTCTTTGAGTAGGCCACTCCAAAGTCTTCATTTTGTTTTTCTTAAGCCATTCAGAGCTGGACTGGCTTATGTGTTTTGGATCATTGTCTTGCGGTAGAACCCAAGTGCAGACATGCTCCTTCAGGATTTTTTGGTAGACAGCAGAATTCATGGTTCCTGACATAACGCACGGCTCAGGAGACGCACACACGCAGGCTTAGAGTAGTTCAAAGAGTTTATTAACAGCAGGAGTGAATGAGTGCGTGTCTGCGGGGTGTAAATGTGTTGGTGATGGCGTCTGCTTCAGGCACAGAGGCAGGTGACCGTTCAGCCGAGCAACCCTATGGAGAGAGCACAGGGAGAGGGTGACGGGCATACACCAACACAGGAGGGATTTATGGCAAGAGAAGGACTTACTTGGATTGTCAGGATAGCTGGCACAACAAGGGGGCGAAGCCCGGAAGACAGCCACCTGGAGAGCTCCGTACAGCAGCGAGGAATGGGCGATGGAGTGGAGATGTCCGCCGCCGGGGAATCCACCTGTGCACAGGGGAGCAGACTGGGAAAGAGAGGTAAGGGTTCTTACCCAAATAATGTTTGCTGAAGAAAGAAGTAGCTCACAACGGTGAGGGACGAAGTCTGACGGCTTCAGGCCGAGCCTTCGGGCGAGACGGCCTTTATCCCTCGCCGCTGATGATGGTCAGGTGCGTGAGCAGGTGGCGCCGCTGATGAATGGCGCGGCGTGACAGTACTTCCCCCTCTAGCAGTGCCTCCTGGCGATGGCTTATCCGGGTGCGCTCGGTGGAAGTCCGCGATGAGCGATGGGTCCAACACAAACGACGGGGGCACCCATTGTCGATGCTCGGGCCCATAGCCCTCCCAGTCCACCAAGTATTGCAACCCACGACCTCGGCACCGGGAGTCCAGGATGGAGGAGACGGGCCAGACCGGATGGCCACCAATCATCCGGGGCGCGGGTTGCGCTGCAGGAGGAGGGCAAAGGGGGTCGGTGACTGCCAGTTTCACCTTCGACACGTGGAAAGTGGGATGGATGCGGAGGGAGGGGGGAATAGCCACGCGCACAGCCACCGGGTTGATGATCCGGGTGATGGGAAAGGGACCCATGAACCGCTGTGCCAGCTTCCTCCTCTCGCCTTTTAATGTGACGTCCTGGGTAGACACATACACGAGTTGCCCAACTCTGTACGCCGGGGCAGGTCGTCTGTGCCGGTCCGCCACGGTCCTGTTGCGCTCCGCTGTGCGTAAAAGCGCATGACGCGCGGCAGCCCAGGTGAAGCGGAACTGCCTAAAGTGCGCCCTAACAGAGGGGACAGTTACCTCGCTCTCCTGCGCTGGAAGCAGCGGGGGGTCGTAACCCAGGGACGCCTTGAAGGGGGACATCCCCGTTGCAGAAGAGCGGGCGGTGTTGTGGGCATACTCCACCCAGGCGAGATGGTTGCTCCAGGATGTCGGCTTGGATCTGGTAACACAGCGGAGCGCAGCCTCCAGCTCCTGATTGGTCCTTTCACACTGCCCGTTAGACTGGGGGTGATGGCCGGAGGAGAGGCTCACCTTGGCTCCGATGGCGTTACAAAAGGATTTCCAAACCTCGGATGAAAATTGGGGGCCCCGGTCCGAGACCACGTCCACCGGAATCCCGTGCAGCCTGACCACGTGTTGGACGAGGAGGCCCGCCATCTCCAGGGCGGTAGGGAGACCTCGCAGGGGGACGAAGTGTGCCGCCTTGGAGAAACGGTCCACGATGGTCAGGACGGTGTCAAAGGAGTTGGAAACGGGGAGTCCGGTGACGAAATCCAGTGCGATGTGCGACCAGGGCCTGCTGGGGACGGGCAGAGGCTGGAGCAGACCCGCTGGGGGGGGCATTTCCCGACTTGCTGGTGGCACAGATTGGGCAAGCCCGGGCGTAGCGGGCTGCATCCCTCCGCAGGCCTGGCCACCAAAAGGACCGTTGGAGGAGGCTGATCATCCGAGAGGTGCCGGGATGACAGGTGAGCCGGGAGGTGTGGAGCCAGTGGATGATCTCTCCTCGGACCGCAGATGGGACGAACAGTCTTCCCTCTGGTCCGCCGCCAGGATCAGGTTCCACCTCCTGCGCCTTCTGGATCTTGTCTTCAATGTCCCAAGAGATGGCTCCCATGACGCACGACCTGGGCAGGATAGTGTGGGGCGTCTCCTCAGCCTCCACGGGGGTGAACTGCCTAGAGAGGGCGTCAGGCAGGCCGTTCTTGGAGCCTGGCCTGAAGGTGATTGAAAAGCGGAACCTGGCAAAGAACAAAGACCAGCGCGCCTGGCGGGCATTCAGGCGCTTGGCAGATCGTAGGTATTCTAAGTTCTTATGGTCCGTCAGGACCACAAACGGCAGGTCCGCCCCCTCTAGCCAGTGGCGCCACTCCTGTAAGGCGAGTTTGATGGCCAGGAGCTCTCTGTCCCCCACATCGTAGTTCCTCTCCGCCGGGGACAGGCACCGGGAGAAGAAGGCGCAAGGTCATTTGGTGCCATCGTCAGGTGACCGCTGGGATAACACTGCTCCCGCTCCCGTATCCGATGCGTCCACCTCCACAATGCACTGCAGCGCGGGGTCGACCTGGCGAAGGACCCGAGAGGAGGAGAACTCCGCCTTCAGCGCCTTAAAGGCAGCAGCGACCTCTTCAGTCCACCAGAACGGGACCTTCGGGGACGTGAGGCGGGTCAGCAGTCCGACGATCGAGCTGAAATTTGGGACAAAGCGGCGGTAAAAATTGGCGAAGCCAACAAATTGTTGCATCTGCTTCCGGGATGCGGGAGTAGGCCACTCCACCACCGCCTTCACCTTCTCTGGGTCTGGGAGCACCTGGTCTTGAGCGATGATGAATCCCAGGAAGGATGTGGTCCTAGCGTAGAATTCGCATTTCTCAGCCTTCACGTACAGACGATTCTCCAGCAGTCTTTGGAGGACCCGCCTCACATGGACCTGGTGCTCGTCCCTGGACCTGGAGAAGATAAGAATGTCGTCCAGGTAGACGAACACGAAGAGGCCGATGAAATCCCGGAGGACGTCATTAATGAGGCGCTGAAAGACGGCAGGAGCGTTGGTCAACCCGAACGGCATGACAAGATACTCAAAGTGGCCGTTCGGGGTACGGAAGGCTGTTTTCCATTCATCTCCCTCCCGGATCCGGACGAGGTGGTAAGCGCTGCGTAAATCCAGCTTGGTAAACCAGGTCGCCCCCTGGAGGGAGTGAAAGGCAGTGTCCATGAGGGGCAGGGTGTAACAGTCCCTCTCAGTGATGTCATTTAGCGCTCGGTAATCTATGCAGGGGCGGAGGGATCCGTCCTTTTTCCCGACAAAGAAAAACCCTGCCCCCACGGGTGACGACGATGGGCGAATAATCCCAGCGCTCAGTGATTCCTTCAGGTAAGTATTCATGGTCTCCTTCTCCGGCGCCGACAGGCTGTAGAGCCGACCAGAAGGCAGGGGAGCCCCCTGGCGGAGGTTGATAGCACAGTCATAGGGTCGATGCGGGGGAAGAGACATAGCTTTCGATTTACTAAATACCATACCCAGGTCGTGAAATTCTGGAGGCACCAGCGACAGGTCCGGAGGTGCTGTATCCGCCACAGGGGGAGCCGCGGATGGGGAGCAGGCAACGGACTGAAGGCAGGTGCCCATACAGAAGGTACTCCACGCCGATACCCCAGCTGACCTCCAGTCCAGGACAGGGTTGTGGAGGCGTAGCCAGGGATACCCCAGGATGACGGGCGACACAGAGTTGGGCAGGACGTAAAATACCATCTCCTCCCGGTGGTTCCCTGAGATGATGACTGGGACAGGCATGGTTTGGTGAGAAACTCTCCCAAGGGAGGCACAGGAGAGATGGACCAGGGAGATGGGGTGTTTTAATGCCTGACAGCGGATGCCCAATCGGGTTGCCAGGCCTTGTGAAATGAAGCTGCCCTCTGCGCCCGAATCCACCAGTGCGTGGGTGAGGTGCCCAGTGGGATTGTGGCAGAAACGGATGGGCAGCTTTAATTGGGTGAGGGGACTTTGCCGATTGACGTCCGCGAGGCCCCCTACAGTGACTCGCGGACCCCGCCGTTTGGCTTTTGTGGGCAAAGCTCTACCGTGTGTTGACTGTCTCCGCAATACATGCAGAGACCCAACTCACGGCGGCACTGTTTCTCTGCCGGGGAGAGCTTTGCCCAGCCCGTCACCATCGGCTCCGACTCTTCGGGGCACGATGGTGGCGGCGTCGCCAGGGGGCGAGCTTGGGGCAGGCGTAGCGGGGCTCCCCGAGGGTGAGAAGCAGACGGCTTCCGTCCTGAGGAGCGCTCGCGCAGCCTGTTGTCCAAGCTGATTGCCAGTGAGGTTAGCTCCGCTAACGTTCCGGGGATATCCCGTCCAGCCAGTTCATCCCTCAGATCACTATTGAGGCTGCGGAGGAACAGGCCGCAGAGGGAGCGCTCCTCCCAGCCCAATTCCTCCGCCGCTACCCGGTATTCGATGGCATAATCTGCGGCCGACCGGTTTACCTGCTGGAGAGTGAGAAGCCGATCAACCTGGACCGCCTCGGAACGAGAATGATCGAACACCTCCAGGAAGCGCCTCACGAACTCGGCATAGGTGAGGGTGGCATAACTGAGTCTCGCCATAATAGCGTAGGCCCAAGTTAAAGCGCGCCCCTCCAGGAGATTCCCTATGTAGCCGATTGGGCTGTGATCTGAGGGGAAGTCTCCGGGCACACGGTCAAACACGGACTCGCACTGCATCACAAACCCCCGCGCTCCGCCGAGCTTTCCGCTAAAGCGAGCGGGGGTCGGAATCGGTGTGAGTCGGGCCGGTGCCACCGGAGCTGGCTGGACGGCCACCGGAACAGCAGGAACTGCGCCACCCTGAGGAGCCGGGGGAAACGGCTGCTGGGGGTCCAGGCGGTCCAATCGGCCAGTGATAGTTAACAATTGATTCAGGATAACCTGCTGTTGATAAGCTATTTGATCCACTCTAGCCTCGAGAGTGGTAAGCCGGTGTGCGAGCCCGCCGTCCGCGAGCCGCTCTGCTGAAGCCGTACTGACATAACGCACGGCTCAGGAGACGCACACACACAGGCTTAGAGTAGTTCAAAGAGTTTATTAACAGCAGGAGTGAATGAGTGCGTGTCTGCGGGGTGTAAATGTGTTGGTGATGGCGTCTGCTTCAGACACAGAGGCAGGTGACCGTTCAGCCGAGCAACCCTATGGAGAGAGCACAGGGAGAGGGTGACGGGCATACACCAACACAGGAGGGATTTATGGCGAGAGAAGGACTTACTTGGATTGTCAGGATAGCTGGCACAACAAGGGGGCGAAGCCCGGAAGACAGCCACCTGGAGAGCTCCGTACAGCAGCGAGGAATGGGCGATGGAGTGGAGATGTCCGCCGCCGGGGAATCCACCTGTGCACAGGGGAGCAGACTGGGAAAGAGAGGTAAGAGTTCTTACCCAAATAATGTTTGCTGAAGAAAGAAGTAGCTCACAACGGTGAGGGACGAAGTCTGACGGCTTCAGGCCGAGCCTCCGGGCGAGACGGCCTTTATCCCTTGCCGCTGATGATGGTCAGGTGCGTGAGCAGGTGGCGCCGCTGATGAATGGCGCGGCGTGACAGTTCCATTTAGCACAGTAAGTCTTCCAGGTCCTGAAGCAGTAAAACAGCCCCAGATCATCACACTACCACCACAATATTTTACTGTTGGTATGATGTCCCTTTTCTGAAATGCTGTGTTACTTTTACCCCGGATGTAATGGGACACACACCTTCCAAAAAAGCTCAACTTTTGTCTCGTCAGTCCACAGAGTATTTTCCTAAAAGTCTTGGGGATCCTCAAGATGCTTTTTGGCAAAACTTAGATGAGCCTTTATGCTCTTTTTGCTCAGCAGTGATTTTCGTCTTGGAACTCTGCCATGCAGGCCATTTTTGCCCAGTCGCTTTCAATCAATCAATCAATCAATCAATGCATCAGATTTATATAGCGCTTTATCATAGACACTCAAAGACGCTTTACAGAAATTAAGGGTCATCCACCACCTGGATGGATGAAGCAGCCACAATATGGCGCCATCCCTTTTTAACCATTCACACAAATTCACACCAAGGGCCATTTTAGAGTCTCCAATTAACCTAACCTGCATGTTTTTGGCATGTGGGAGGAAACCGGAGAAATCCCGGGGTAAACCCACGCATATACGGGGAGAACATGCCAACTCCACACAGATCACTGTTGGTCGGGGGCTGGGATCGAACCCACGATCCCCACGAGCCCCCGGCCAAGGGTAAACTGTGCTGCCGCAGTGCTAACCACTGCGTCACCGTGCAGCCCTAACCACTGCGCCACCTTTCTTAAGGTGGAGTCATGAACACTGACCTTAACTGAGGCAAATGAGGCCTGCAGTTCTTTGGATGTTGTTATTGGGTCTTTTGTGACCCCTTGAATGAGTTGTTGCTGTGCTCTTGGGGTAATTTTGGTTGGCCAGCCACTCCTGGGAAGGTTCACAACTGTTCCATGTTTTCGCCATTTGTGGATAATGGCTCTCACTGTGGTTCGCTGGAGTCCCAAAGCTTTAGAAATGGCTTTATAACCTCTTCCAGAAAGATAGATCTCAGTTACTTTGTTTCTCATTTGTTCCTGAATTTCTTTGGATCGTAGCATGATGTGTAGCTTTTAAGGATATTTTGGTCTACTTCACTGTGTCAGGCAGGTCCAATTAAAGTGATTTCTTGATTGAGAACAGGTGTGGCAGTAATCAGGCTTGGGTGTGGCTAGAGAAATGTAACTCAGCTTTCCAAAGATGTGATAAACCACAGTTAATTTATGTTTTAATGGGGTGGGAGATTTTTTTTTTTTTTTTTTTTTTTTTTACACAGGGCCATGTGGGTTTGGATTTTTTTTTTTTTACCCTTAGTAATAAACAATTTAAAAACTGGATTTTGTGTTTACTTGTGTTGTCTTTGTCTAATATTTAAATTTGTTTGATGATCTGAAATATTTACGTGTGACAGCCATAGAAAAAAATGAAAAATGAGGACGTGGGCAAACACTTTTTCACACCACTGTAGGTGAGAGATAATTGCACTAGCATGAGACAGCTTGCACTACTTAAGAGATAACAGGGGAACAGCTACAAACAGAATGGGCAGAGCTGTGCAGAAGGAGGATACTGGAGAACAGAGAGGACAAGTAATGCAAACAATAATCATAAATAAACCAAATCCGGGAGAAAACATAACTGAACCAAGAACCCGAGCATAACCCAACAAACTAATGATAACAAAATAAAGGCGCAACAGTTCAAAACCAACAGAAAATGTGGATATGGTTGGAAACTTTGTCCAGATATGACAATGAACACATCCAGTATTAGAGTAATCTTCAACATGAGAATCGTTTTGGAGACCAAAACCACAGCTGCAGGGAGGACTAATTGGAAATGTCTGCTGATTGGCTAGTGACTTCGTCACCAGCCCCATGCCTTAGCTATTTGATTGGTTGAAAGTGTTAGGACTGCTCTGTGTGCAGCAGATTAATTAGGTCACCTCAGATGCATATCTCATGAAACCAAGATAAAGGATTAAGCCACAATTTTTAAATAATTTGTGCTTAATCAATACTTGACTTGGTTGTATAAAAGTAGGATAAATTCAGCCCAGTCAAGTTGCTACTGAGATTTATTCTCTACAGCTAGCCTGGTCCAGAGCAGGCTATGTCAGGCTAAAATTAATCCTTGTGATTTATTTGTCAGTGCAGGAGTCAGTCCTTTAAGAATTCGGTGCTTTTCTGTGTCAATAAATGGTCTACTGATGTAGTCTGACTAGTAGATGATAGATGATGTGTGAGGCGATTTTGATGAAGCTGCACTTAATACCTGAGAAGGTATTGAATTTTATTTCAAATAAATATTTCCAAAAAATATGAAAACATGTTTTCTACCCAAACTAAATAAGATGAGCCTTTATTAGTCCCACAATGGGGAAATTCCAGGATTGCAACAGCACAGGGATAGCAACACTCAAAGCAACAATCAGAAGGCAAGAGAAAAAAAACAAATGCAGCAAGTATACATATGTACATATAAATATAAATATATATATAGAGAGAGAGAGAGACACACAGTGCGGAGCATTGTAGCTGGTGATATAATATGATCATCAGACGAAGGATGATATGTGAGGTCATTTTGGTGAAGCTGCACTCAGTTATTTAGAAGTTTTTAACTAACCTATGATATATATTTTTTTTTTGTCCAACTAATAAGAGTTACTAACAGGAGACCCTAGTGGCTGGGTAGCATTTAGTGGCACTAACCTTGATGATGCTGAAATTTAATCCTAATAAATATTTCCAAAGCTATGAAAACATTTCTTTAATCCAAACAATGTGTTGTATGTCGCCCATTAGCTGCAGCGGAGCTAGCTAGCTTAGGCCCCACTGTCAGCGGTCCCTCGGCTCTCCTCAGCAGCGAGGAGACTGGGTGGGTGACGGTGAGAAGGAAGCCTAGTCGCAAAGCCCCGGTACACCACCAACCTGTTCACGTTTCTAATCGTTTTTCCCCGCTCAGCGACACACCCGCTGAGGAAAAAATTCTGATAATTGGCGACTCTGTAGTCAGAAACGTGAACCTAGAGACTCCAGCGGCCATAGTCCAATGCATTCCTGGGGCCAGAGCAGGCGACATCGAGTCAAATTTGAAAATGCTGGCTAAAAGTAACTGTAAATATTCCACAATTGTTATTCACGCCGGCATTAATGACATCCGTCTCCGGCAGTCGGAAGTCACGAAACTTAATATAAAATCGGTGTGTGACTTTGCAAAAACAATGTCTACCACTGTAGTATTCTCTGGGCCCCTCCCCAATCTGACCAGTGATGACATGTTTAGCCGCTCGTCATCCTTGAACCGCTGGCTGTCTGTGTGGTGTCCTGCAAATGATGTGGGCTACATTGACAATTGGAGCTCTTTTTGGGGAAAACCTGGTCTTATGAGACGAGACAGCATTCATCCCACTTTGGATGGTGCTTCTCATTTATCTAACAATCTGGCATCTTTTTTATCCAAATTTCCAAAACCATGACTACTCAGAGTTGGGACCAGGAAGCAGAGTCGCAGTCTTACACGCCTCTCTGCAGCTCCTCTTCATCCGCCACCCCTCAGCTTAGCCCCTGACTTCCCCATCAGAGAATCGTTGTCTGCTCCCTCCAAAGTAAATAAAAATATAATGTATAAGCATCCCAAAGTGATAAAGCAAAATACTGGTAAAACTCAAATTAAACATAAAGCCTCTAAATTGAATGATTTGGCCTCTGTTCCTCCTCATAATTTAAAAATTAAATGTGGTTTATTAAATATTAGGTCTCTAACTCCCAAGTCTCTGTTAGTCCATGATTTGTTAATTGATCATCAGATTGATTTAATTTCCCTTACAGAGACTTGGTTAGGACAAGAGGATTATGTTGGTTTAAATGAATCAACTCCCTCTGGTTATTTAAACTGTCAAAATCCCAGAAGTTCTGGTCGTGGAGGAGGAGTAGCAACAATTTACCATTCCAAATTACTAGTTAATGTAAAGCAAAAAACATGTTATAATTCCTTTGAGGGCCTGGTCCTCAGTATTGGGCACTTTAGCAATTTTAGGTTAAACCCAATTTTATTTGCCATAGTTTATCGTCCCCCATCAACCTACTCAGAATTTTTATCCAAATTTGCTGATTTCTTAGCTGATTTAGTGCTGAAATCTGATAGAATAATTATAGTAGGGGACTTTAATATACATTACCTCATTACCTCCTCCATACATTGGACCTTGTTTTGACATATGGCATAGAAATAGAAAATCTTGTAGTGTCTCCTCATAACCCTGTACTGTCAGACCATTGTCTGTTAACCTTTGATTTTACTATTTCTGACTATTTGGCTCCTAAAGAAAAATATTATTACAGTAGATGCCTCTCAGATGATGCTGTTTCCAAATTTATGCAGATTGTTTCCTCTATGCCATGTGTCAACACAACGGAAATAAGCTATAGACAGCTTGCTCCTTCTGTAATTGATAACATGGTGGATAGTGTTTCAGCTTCTCTGCATCAGACTCTAGACTTGGTGGCCCCCTTAAAAAAGAAAAAGTCTAATCAGAGATTTCTAACTCCTTGGTTCAACACAGAAACTCGTACCTTAAAACAGAAGACTCGTCAATTAGAAAGAAAATGGCGCTCTACTAATTTAGATGAAATCTATTTAGCTTGGAGAAATCATCTTTTAATTTATAAAAAATCTCTTAGAAAAGCTAGAACGAGTTATTACTCTGCATTAATAGAAGAGAACAAGAATAATCCCAGGTTTCTTTTCAGTACTGTAGCCAGGTTGACAAAGAGTCAGGACTCTGTCAATCCTAGCATTCCCTTAGAGCTTACTAGTCGGGACTTTATGAACTTTTTCAATAATAAAATTTCATCCATCAGAGATAAAATCAATCAGATTCTTCCCACCGTTAACTTAAATACTGTAACTACTACAACTCCTTCTATTGATGTCTGTCTTGATGAGTTTACTCCAATCGACCTTTGTGAGTTAGACAAAATAGTTTCCTCATCCAAACCTTCAACTTGTCTTTTAGACCCTATTCCTACCAGGTTATTTAAAGAAGTCTTCCCACTTATTGGTAGCTTTATTCTTCATATAATCAATTCTTCATTAACTTTAGGCCATGTACCTCAGGCTTTTAAAATGGCTGTAATTAAACCCTTACTCAAAAAGCCAACGCTAGATCCAGGAGCTTTAGCTAACTATAGACCAATCTCTAATCTCCCTTTCATTTCAAAAATCTTAGAAAGAGTTGTTGCTATGCAATTATTTGACCACCTGCAGGGAAATGGTTTACTTGAAGAGTTTCAATCTGGGTTTAGAATCCATCATAGTACTGAAACAGCCTTAGCGAAGGTCACTAACGACCTCCTCATTGCATCTGATAATGGACTAGTTTCTGTACTTGTCCTTTTAGACCTTAGTTCAGCTTTTGATACTATCGATCATAATATTCTACTTGATAGATTAGAACACTATGTTGGACTTAATGGAACTTGGTTGCAATGGTTTAGATCTTATTTATCTGATAGGTTCCAGTTTGTTCATGTCAATAATGAGTTTTCTTTCAACTCAAAGCTTAGTCATGGAGTTCCACAGGGATCTGTGCTTGGCCCTACTCTTTTTAGTTTATATATGCTTCCGTTAGGCAACATTATTAGAAAGCACTGTATACATTTTAATTGTTATGCAGATGACACACAATTATACCTGTCAATGAAGCCAGATGATAGTAATCAATTAGCCAAGTTAGAAGCCTGTCTTAAGGAATTCAAAGCTTGGATGACTTGTAATTTCCTGCTATTAAATTCAGATAAGACTGAAGTCATTCTTGTTGGTCCAAAAAACCTTAGAAATTCCTTTCCAAATCAAACTTTCAGTTTGGATGCGGTTACTCTTTCTCTTAATCGCTCTGTGAGGAACCTTGGAGTTATTTTTGATCAGGATTTGTCCTTCAATTCACATATTAAATTTGTTTCTAAGACTGCCTTCTACCATTTGCGTAATATTGCCAAAATTAGGAGCATCTTGTCTCAGAGTGATGCTGAGAAACTGATCCACGCTTTTGTTAGCTCGAGATTAGATTATTGTAATTCTTTATTATCAGGCTGTCCTAAAACATCTTTAAAAAGTCTTCAGCTGATCCAAAATGCTGCAGCAAGAGTTTTAACAGGTACTAGAAAGAGAGATCATTTCTCTCCGGTTCTGGCCTCCCTTCATTGGCTTCCCATAGAGTTTAGAATTAAGTTTAAAATCCTTCTTCTTACTTACAAAGCTCTAAACAATCAGGCTCCTTTTTATTTAAAAGATCTGATACTACCGTATTATCCTAACAGAGCACTACGCTCCCAAAATGCAGGATTACTTGTAATACCTAGAATCTCCAAAAGTACAATGAGAGGCAGAGCCTTCAGTTATCAAGCTCCTCTCCTGTGGAATCAGCTGCCAATCTGGATTCGGGAGTCAGACTCGATCTCTGTTTTTAAGAATAGGGTTAAAACCTACCTTTTTGATATAGCCTACAATTAGGGAGGGATCATGTGTTTCTGAACCCTCCCTTAGTTATGCTGCTAATAGGTTTAGTCAGCCGGGAGACCTCCAGTAATGCACTGGGCCTCACTCCTTTCCTCACTCTCTATGAAATATTTTTTTTTTGCTGGTCATTAACATCTGTTTGTTCTCTCCCATAGATTGAGTCCCCATCGTGCTGTTTGCTCTCTACATGTCTGTTCTTTTCTTCTTCTCTATCCCTTCACCCCCCAGCCAGTCGCAGCAGATGACTGCCCATCCCTGAGCCTGGTTCTGCTGGAGGTTTCTTCCTGTTAAAAGGGAGTTTTTCCTCTCCACCGTCGCCAAGTGCTTGCTCACAGGGGATCGCCTGATTGCTGGGGTCTTTCTGCAACTGTGGGGGTTCCCCCCTACAGTTGATAGTGCTATGAGATGACTGTTGTTGTGAAATGGCGCTATATAAATAAAGTTGAATTGAATTGTAGTCTGACTAGAAGAAGATGGATTGCATGTGAGGTGATTTTGGTGAAGCTGTGGGGACACACATTCGTGACCTGCTTTTGGACTCACATTTTCGACCAGAGCAAGGGCAGAGCTTCTGTGGTTATTACAGGAAGCTGCAGGAGAGTTAGCTTTGGTATGCAAAGCTTGAGACTGTGGGATATAATTAAAGGATTAATGAGGGGATGCATTGTAGATAGTGGTGTGATATCATGCAGAGAGGATGCATTGTTGCTGTCTTTATAATGCAATGGTTTTGTGAGACATGTGACCTGTTAACTGTAAGAGTCCTGGTATTTAAGGACGAGAGTTCCCTTTGTCGTTCTCTTTTATTCTGCTTCGTGATGTTGGAAGATGTGAATAAAACTGACTCGAGAGATAAACTCTGCCTCGTCATTTTCATATTTCCACAAAGCCACACTTTGTAGTTTTCAAGTTATTGGGTATTTATGGGTATTTATTGAGTATTTATTGGGTATTTATTCATATATTTAGTCCATCTAGCTACAATGCTCCGCACTGTGTGTTTATATGTCTATGAAGCGGCATGATAAAATAAAGGCAGCGATGGAGTTTTTAGTTGGTTTATTGAATCATACCGCCTTCATCGGAACACCTCCCCAGCCCTCGTGCTGCGGGCTGAGGTGATGTCCTCAGGCTCTCAGAGAGGAGACACAAAGTGCGTGTCTGCAGCAGTTGAAGGAGTCAGTGAATGAGAGGCAGATTTACAGAACAGTGCAGCACATATACTCAACTCAGACAATACATCAAAGACATTCACAGCAGTCGATCTGGGCATTTGCATATCAGAGGTACAGACAGGATGCATGAACACAATGCATGGATGACACTTTAACCTCACAGCTGTAAACTCAGCATGCAGCGGAAATAACCCAGGAGTAATGAGCTGACTGTCTCTGTGTGTTGTTGGGGGGTTGAATCAACCCGCCACACGCTCCCCCCCAGAGGGCACGGCAGGGGGCCGAGACCTCGATGTTGCAGTTGGGGCAGCGAGCAGGGAAAAGCTCTGTGCAGGTGGAGGGGGAGGGGGAGGGGGAAGGGGGGTAGTCAGTGCTGACCGGGCGCAGTGAAATCGTTCGGGCCGCGCCAAAAATTGTTTGCTGCTCCGTGATGTCGAGGGGCTGTCCCGTTGAACTTGTGGAGATCACCAGAAGAAAAATTAGTCTCTGACTCCTCTCGTGGCCATGAAGAAAAACAGGAGCGGCGAGGTTGCGTAAACAAAAGCAGAGGAACTTGGCGTGTTGACTTTAGTAGCGTGCGCAGCCTTAAAGTCCTCGGGAAAAGCAGACGGCTGAATCCTTTGTGCGCCGTGGCTGAAACCATCAGTGAATCCTGTGGGCGCACTGCGCGCGTGCTTGCTTCAGGTGAGCGCGCAGCCCTGAAGGTTCTGCGTGCAGCTGCGCAGGACGATGGCGGTCTCTGGAGCCATTCTTGTTCCGTGCGTGTTGCGCCGTCCTCGTCACCCCCGGTGCGTGTGCCGGGGCTCCTTGCGTGGGTGGGCCCGCTGGAGAGGAAACCAGGGTCGGAAACTTGGTGGAGATCGGTGCAGTCGGCGCCGAAAAACATCTATGATGAGCCGTGGCTGCAGATTAGTCATGGTGCGTTGGAGCGTTGAGGGGAGATAGACAATCTTTGTCCCTCAGGCTGTCCCGCATGGACGCCCCGATCTCGGCGAGGGTCGCGCCATGACGTTTACTGCCGTTTACCCGGTCTTGGACAATGTCCGGAGAGTAACTCGCCTGCCGTGGGCTCTGCGTTGAGGCCTCCCTGAAGCCGCAGGGAGGGCAGATCAGTCAGGCTGCTGTGTTCGCTCGTCGGCGGAGCATCACTGCCCGGTGATGCGTTCGCCGGCAGCTCGTTTTCTTCAGCGTCGGGTCGCCAGCGTGGTTGTCCAGACCAGAAGGTTGCGTTGCACAAAGCGTGTGCATGTTCGGGGTCACCAGTGAAGCGGCATGATAAAATAAAGGCAGCGATGGAGTTTTTAGTTGGTTTATTGAATCATACCGCCTTCATCGGAACACCTCCCCAGCCCTCGTGCTGCGGGCTGAGGTGATGTCCTCAGGCTCTCAGAGAGGAGACACAAAGTGCGTGTCTGCAGCAGTTAAAGGAGTCAGTGAATGAGAGGCAGATTTACAGAACAGTGAGCATATATACCCAACTCAGACAATACATCAAATACATTCACAGCAGTCGATCTGGGCATTTGCATATCAGAGGTACAGACAGGATGCATGAACACAATGCATGGATGACACTTTAACCTCACAGCTGTAAACTCAGCATGCAGCGGAAAAAACCCAGGAGTAACGAGCTGACTGTCTCTGTGTGTTGTGGGGGGGTTGAATCAACCCGCCACATCTATATATTTATTCCATCTAGATGCAATGCTCCGCATCGTGTGTCTATATATTTATGTTTATATGCACATATGTATACTCGCTGCTCTTGTTTTTTTTCTTGCCTTCTGATTGTTGCTCTGAGTGTTGCTATCCCTGTGCTGTTGCAATCCTGGAATTTCCCCATTGTGGAACTAATAAAGGCTAATCTTATCTTATATTATCTTATTTTTAAAATAAATATTTCCCCAAACTATGAAAAATAAAATTTATGCACACTAAGCATTTTAGTCTGAACAAAATGACACAATCGACGTATGAATTGATTCTGGTGACATTACACCTGATGATCATGACAGTAATTAATTTTAAGGTTTTTTTTGTTTGTTTTTTTTCCCTCGGAGTTGCAATTTGCAGACGGTCCCTGAACATTAGTCTCCTCTATCGCAGCTCATAGACTCCAATCTAACTGCTGGAGCTCAGAGAATGGCTCTCTTTAATGAAAATGAGGTTGTAGCTCGTTGTCCACTTTACCAATGTATAAGATTGGTGTGGTTTGTGTTTTAACAGCGTTTTGTTCACGAATTATTGATGCGCAAAGTCCGAATCTGTGTCCGAATCTTGCCACCTTTACTGAAGTGTCCCCCACGGTGAAACACACTGAATACATTTCTTCATCGCTAGAATTGTGGCCACTGTAGTGCATATATCCATATCTGCATATGTATAGACACAGGGAGATGTTTTGTGATTGCATGTGTGGAATGACCTCACGTCTCAGAAGAGGACAATAGGTCTGGACCGCCTGTGGAGAACAACGAGGAGATGGAGGCGCGGCGAAGACCTGAAAAGACTCCCTGACCCCTAGGGTCAGACGAAAGAACCGGAGGACATTGGAAGGAGACATGGGATGATGAGAAGGATATGACAAGGATGTGTGATGTTGGCTATTGTTGTGTGGTGTATAAGTATGGGGGTCTGACTTTGATCAGCCTCTTTCTGCTTTCTGCCTTGGGTGAGACATGTTGGGGAGGCGAAGCCGACATTAAATCTGAATTATAAAATCACTCAGCTTCTTCATTTCTCGCTCCCCACATTGGTGACCAGACGTGAGAATGGATGAAAGGCGTTCTCCCATTGCAGACTCGTCGGAGGCGTCCTGAGCAAGCGCCGTCGCCATCAAACTCCCAGAATTCTGGCAGAACGACCCAAACTCGTGGTTCAAGCAGGCTGAGGCACAGTTCGCGCTCGCAGGGGTGACGGCAGACAAAACTAAGTTCTACCACGTCGTCGCCAGGTTCAACGCCACCACAGCGCAATGCGTGCGGAGCGTGATACAGCAGCCGCCCGCCAGCGACAAATACGAGGAGCTGAAGGCTACTCTCATCGAGAGCTTCGTGCCCTCGGCCGAGGAAAGGACCAAGAGACTACTGGCGATATATGGCCAAGGAGGGCGCAGACTGATGGCCCTGATGGAAGACATGCTTCAGCTGAGGGAGGCAGACAACGACAGCTTCCTCTTTCAACACATCTTCCTCAGCACCCTCCCGACCCACATGAGAGGGACTCTGACCAGCATGCGTTGTAAGACCCAGCAGGATTTCCGCGCGCTAGCCCGGGAAGCACAGCGGCTCCTCAACTCCTGCGGCGAGCAGATGGCCACAGCAGCAGCGGCGGACCTCGGTGCGGAAGCCCGGGGCAGCGGGGAGCCGGAGACAGCGGAGCAAATCCCGCCCACCATGGCAGCAACGCGGCCGCGATGCAACAGACGAGATGACCTCTGTTACTACCACCGGCGATTCGCTGAGAGGGCATACAAGTGTGTGCCACCGTGCAGTTTCAAGAGCTCGGGAAACTCCAACGCCGGGAACCGTTAGCAGCTACGGCTCTCGTCGAGGCCAACAAGCTGCTCTACATTACTGATGAAGCCTCCGGGCGACATTTCCTCATAGACACCGGAGCTCAGGTGAGCTTCATCACCCCGACCTACGCTGACCGAGTGGCTGGACCCCGCGGCAACGGCGGCGAACGGCTCGAACATCAGCACTTATGGTGAAAGGACCTTGTCTCTGTCCTTACACGGCCGCACTTATGAGTGGACTTTTATTATAGCGGCGGTGAGTTTCAACATGTTAGGTGCTGATTTCTTATATTCACATGGGTTGTTAGTTGATCTTGCAAACAGACGCTTAATCAATGCGCTGTCATTCTCTTCTATCCCCTGTGCAGCTCAAGTGTCCCCACCACCCGTGCAGGCCAACGTCGCCACAGCAGGAGGTAAGTTTGGCAAACTCCTCACCCAATTTTCAGCACTCACAGTTCCCAAATTTTCAGCAACAGTAGCGAGACACGGGGTGGAGCACTTCATCCCCACAACGGGCCCCCCTGTCTTCGTTAAAGCTCGGTGCTTAGATGCGACCAAGCTCGCCATAGCACGCGACGAGTTCGCCAGCCTGGAAAAACTGGGCATTATTCGGCGGTCGAAAAGCCCATGGGCTTCGCCACTGCATATGGTCCCGAAAGCCGACGGCTCCTGGAGACCTTGCGGCGATTATCGCAGCTTAAACAATGCTACAGCGCATGACCGCTACCCAATCCCTCACATCCAGGATTTTTCACTACATCTGGCGGGTGCGCGTATTTTTTCTAAAATAGACCTGGTCCGCGGCTACCACCAAGTCCCAGTCCGACCTGAGGACATCCCTAAAACGGCCGTAATAACCCCTTTTGGTCTTTTTGAGTTTCTGCACATGCCGTTTGGCCTTAAAGGCGCGGCACAAACGTTTCAGCGTATGATGGACGCTGTGTTACGCGATCTTCCTTTCGTGTTTGTCTACCTCGACGATATTTTAGTCGCCAGCACGTCTGAGGAGGAACACGAAAATCACCTCACTACAGTTTTTCAGAGGTTGGAAGAACATGGGTTAATAATTAATCCAGCCAAGTGCCGATTTGGCGTGGCGCAGATTGATTTTTTGGGACACCGTGTTTCCCCAGAAGGGGCAGTCCCATTGCCTGATAAGGTGCGCACAGTGGCAAATTTTTCCCGACCACAAACGATCAGATCGCTGCAGGAATTTTTAGGAATGGTAAATTTTTACAACCGTTTCCTCCCTCGCGCAGCTCAGCTCATGCAGCCATTATATGCCGCTCTTAGAAAGCAAAAGCCCTCCAACGCGGTTGCGTGGTCCCCGGAGCGGGAACGCGCATTCGCGGAAGTAAAAAGAGCCCTGGCTGACGCCGCGCTGTTGGCCCACCCCGACCCCTCAGCCCGCATAGCGCTTACCACAGACGCATCAAATTTGGCCATAGGGGCGGTCATGGAAAAGCACGTTGACGGGGCTTGGCAACCGCTAGCATTTTTTAGCAAATCCTTAAACGAAACCGAGCGCAAATACAGCACGTTTGACAGAGAGCTGTTAGCGCTTCATTTGTCCATCCGCCATTTCCAGTTCTGGCTGGAAGGTCGGCGTTTCACGGCTTTTGTTGACCATAAACCGCTCACTTTTGCGATGTCTAAAATCTCAGAATCTTGGTCGGGCCGGCAACAAAGGCAGCTGGCCGCAATTTCGGAATTTACCAGAGACATTTGGCACGTAGCGGGCAAACTCAACGTGGTGGCAGATTGCCTCTACCGCGCCGTGACATCGTCAGGGCACGTGGAGGCAGATCATACTACCACAGCTGCAGAGCGCAAGACCAACACGGAAGTGCACGCGGCCCCAGTTCACGTAGGGATAGATTACGCAGCCATGGCAGCAGAACAGGGTAGTGACGCGGACGTGCGCGCACTCCAGTCTGGACCAACAGGGTTAAGGCTGGAGAGCAGGGGTTTGCGTGACGGTGTGCCCCCCTTAATCTGCGACGTGTCAACCGGGCGACCTCGCCCAGTAGTCCCAGCCGCGTGGCGCCGCCGCGTTTTTGACTCGGTTCACTCCCTGGCGCACCCGGGAGTGCGCGCTTCGGTAAAAATGGTGGCGGAAAAGTTTGTTTGGCCGGGCCTGCGCAAGCACGTAAAGGAGTGGGCAAGAACATGCATATCTTGCCAATGTGCCAAAATTCACAAGCACACGAAAGCTCCTTTAGAACCGTTCCAAATCCCGGCCAGGAGGTTTGACCATGTGCATGTCGACCTCGTGGGCCCCCTACCGTCCTCGCAGGGGTTCACACATCTTTTAACAATGGTGGACCGAACCACACAATGGCCAGAAGCGGTCCCGCTGACGTCAACTACGGCCGCAGAGGTGGCTCGCATTTTTTTAACGACCTGGGTAGCGTGTTTCGGAGTCCCGTCGGACATCACGTCCGATAGGGGGCTTCAGTTTGTCTCAGAGCTCTGGTCCACGATGGCCAGCAGCTTAGGGGCGACAATCCATCGCACTACAGCGTATCACCCCCAGGCTAAGGGTTTATGTGAGCGTTTTCATAGGTCTTTGAAGGCTGCCCTCAGAGCGTCACTAACGGATGCAGATTGGGTTAACAAACTACCGTGGGTTTTATTGGGGTTGCGTTCTGCACCCAAGGAGGATCTAGATGCCTCCCCAGCAGAATTAGTTTTTGCACAACCTCTCAGGCTCCCCGGTGAATTCTTACCAGAACAGCCAGAGCCGGGGCGCCTCCCAGCTCTGAGGCCACTAAGCAGCACGGGAGCGGACATGCTCCCAGGCCCGGTTCATCACACCTTTCTGCGGGTTTTTGTTCCCCAGGCTTTAAAAAATGCCGAGTTCATTTTTGTTAGGCATGAGGCTTTAAAGCCAACCCTCTGCCCACCATATGATGGCCCATATAGAGTGCTGGAACCTGGAGATAAGCATTTTGTGCTGGATTTGGGGGACAGAAAAGAGACAGTCAGCATTGATAGACTCAAGTCTGCCTTCATGTTGAGTGACGAGCCTGTACGGGTGGCGAGAGCACCTCGACGTGGTAGACCCCCCAAGGAACATGTCCCAGCCTTCCCGCAGGGACCAAATAACCACTCTTTTCCTCAAGCTGCAGATTCCTTACAAGACAGCACCGCTGGGACGCCAAGGCAGGCGTACAGCAGATTTGGAAGATGGTTAAAACCCAGACGACACACAGACTGATGTGAATGTGACAATGTGTTTTAAGATATGCTGTCAGGGTTATCATAGCAGTTTTAAGGCGGACATGGGGCATAGACTGTACTGTTACTGTTATCACTGTGTTTTTAACGTGATCAACTTGTATAGTTATGCCAGTGATGTCACCATATTCTGTGAACCTTCATATATTGTCCTTTTCTTAGACGTTTGGGGGGGGGGCTGTAGTGCATATATCCATATCTGCATATGTATAGACACAGGGAGATGTTTTGTGATTGCATGTGTGGAATGACCTCACGTCTCAGAAGAGGACAATAGGTCTGGACCGCCTGTGGAGAACAACGAGGAGATGGAGGCGCGGCGAAGACCTGAAAAGACTCCCTGACCCCTAGGGTCAGACGAAAGAACCGGAGGACATTGGAAGGAGACATGGGATGATGAGAAGGATATGACAAGGATGTGTGATGTTGGCTATTGTTGTGTGGTGTATAAGTATGGGGGTCTGACTACGATCAGCCTCTTTCTGCTTTCTGCCTTGGGTGAGACATGTTGGGGAGGCGAAGCCGACATTAAATCTGAATTATAAAATCACTCAGCTTCTTCATTTCTCACTTCCCACAGCCACTACATACATCTGCCAGGATGTGAACCAGCTCTGCATTACTGAGGATGGCTGCAACTAACTTTTCTGCTGATTCACTCACAGCTGCACTTCTTCCATCTCCGTTCATTACATAGAACACAAACGGAAAATATGCTAAACATCCATATGGTCCTGATCACATACGTACAAAACACAGAATATATTGAATGAAACTCTGATATATATATATATAAAACACTTCGGAACATATTGAATGAAACTCTGATATACATATATATATATATATATATATATATATACAAAACACTTCGGAATATATTGAATGAAACTGGAGCCCCAAAGGCTGATGGGAAATGTAGTTCATTCAATATATTCTGCTGTTCATTCAATATATTCCCATTTTCATTCAATATATTCCCAGTTTCATTCAATACATTTCAAGTTTCATTCTGTGGGCACATATGTGGTTGCCATATGCTTCACATGCTTGTTACTGTATGCTTATTGTTTACCACACGTCTCAGAGGAACAAAAGGTCTGAACCTCCTAGGGGTTGCAGGAGGATGCGAAGTCTGGCCTTTTGTATGTAGAGAGACGGCCATGAAGGATTTCCTGACCACCAGGACTGCAAGGGGAGACCACCAGGACTTCAGGTGGAGACAGGAGACCTGAAGGGGGGGTACGTTGTGATTTGGAATGTAAAGACAATGCGACTGTTTACTTTGATGTCCTGGGGTATAAAAGGGCAGCTGTGGGGGCATGTCTTTCTCTTGTCTGTTTTTGGGTGTTGGAGAATGTGGTTGTGAATAAAACTGATTTTGAGTAATAAATTCAGCCTCATCTTTCCACACAATCTCCACACTGGTGACCCTACGACGTATCATGAGCGGAGACGAATCTCCCGAGCTAGACTTGCCAGGAGCCAGCCAGATGAGTGCAGCCACAGTCCACCTACCGGACTTCTGGCCGAACAATCCGCGCTCCTGGTTTAGCGCAGTCGAGGCACAGTTCCACCTCCAGAGGATTTCGGTGGACGACACAAAGTTCTACCATGTGGTTGCAAAGCTGGACAACCACACAGCCCAGCGGGTGGCGAACCTGATCAACCACCCGCCGGACAGCGACAAGTACAACACGCTGAAGGCTGCACTCATTCACTACTTCACCCCTTCGGTGCAGGAGCGAGCAGAGAGGCTCCTAGCGCTGACTGAATTTGAGGGCGACAGACCTGCAGACCTCATGGGGAAGATGTTGAGTTTGAGAGACTCCGAAGACGATAACTTCATTTTCACCCACCTCTTCCTCAGAACCCTGCCGTTAGAGGTGAGAGTGTCCCTGGCCAGCTCACCACTGCTGGCCCGACGAGACTACCACGAGCTGGGCCAGGAAGCGCAGTGGCTCGTTGATGCCAGTAAATGATGCGCGGCTGCGGCTGCGGCTGCTGCAGCGGGGCCAGACGCGACAGCCGGAGATGGCAGGGGGCCAGAGGCTGCATCACCAGACTCACCGACCGCGGCGGCAGCAAGGGCCAAGAAACACGGAGCAGACGATGTCCTTTGCTTCTACCATCGCCGTTTCGCAGAGAGGGCACGCAAGTGCATTCCACCTTGCCATCTTCAAGCGCTCGGGAAATGCCAAGACCGGGGGTCGGTAGTGGCTGCGGCCCTCGGAGAGGAGAACAAGCTGCTCTACTTGAAGGATGCGCACTCGGGGAGGCACTTCTTCGTGGACACGGGCTCCCAGCTGAGTTTCATCACACCTTCCTACGCTGACCGGCTGGCGCCTTCCAGCGGTCCCCGGGTGTCAGCAGCGAACGGCTCGGCGATTAAGACCTTCGGTGAGAGGACTCTACTTCTGTCTTTACACGGCCGCACTTTCGAATGGACTTTCGTCATAGCGGCAGTCAATTTCAACATGTTAGGGGCTCATTTGTTGTGCTCACATAGTTTGTTGGTCGATCTTGTTAACAGACGCCTGGTTAATGCACTCTCTTTTTCTTCTATCCCCTGTACAGCTCGAGTGGCCCCGCCAACAGCACAAGCCAACGTCACAGCTGCGGGTGGTAAGTTCCGCACACTCCTCACTCAGTTCCCAGCACTCACGGTCCCAACATTTTCGGCGACAGTGGCTAAACACGGGGTGGAACATTTTATTACTACCACCGGACTGCCCGTTTTCGCAAAAGCTCGGCGCTTGGATTCAGCTAAACTGACCATAGTGCGCGAGGAGTTCGCCAACCTGGAGAGGTTGGGCATCATCAGGCGTTCGAAGAGCCCATGGGCTTCACGCTTCACATGGTCCAGAAAGCTGATGGTTCGTGGCAGCCTTGTGGTGATTTCCGCAGGCTGAACAATGCTACAGCGCACGACCGCTACCCGATCCTGCACATCCAAGATTTTTCAGTTCATTTGGCGGGGGCGCGCGTTTTTTCTAAAATAGACTTGGTACGCGGTTACCACCAGGTCCCAGTGCGTGCGGAGGACATACCCAAAACAGCGGTAATAACTCCCTTCAGGCTTTTCGAGTTTTTGCGCATGCCGTTTGGGCTTAAGGGTGCTGCGCAGATGTTCCAACGCATGATGGACGCGGTTCTGCATGATCTCCCTTTCGTGTTCGTCTACCTGGACGACATACTGGTAGCCAGCGCGTCCGAAGACGAACATGAAAACCATCTCACAGCAGTTTTCCGGAGATTGGCAGAGCACGGGTTAATAATTAATCCGGCCATATCCATATTAATCCATATGTGGTTTCCATATGCTTCACATGCTTGTTACTGTATGCTTATTGTTTACCGCACATCTCAGAGGAACAAAAGGTCTGAACCTCCTAGGGGTTGCAGGAGGATGAGAAGTCTGGCCTTTTGTATGTAGAGAGACGGCCATGAAGGATTTCCTGACCACCAGAACTGCAAAGGGAGACCACCAGGACTTCAGGTGGAGACAGGAGACCTGAAGGGGGTTGTGTTGTGATTTGGGATGTAAAGACAGTGCGACTGTTTACTTTGATGTCCTGGGGTATAAAAGGGCAGCTGTGGGGGCATGTCTTTCTCTTGTCTGTTTTTGGATGTTGGAGAATGTGGTTGTGAATAAAACTGATTTTGAGTAATAAACTCAGCCTCATCTTTCCACACAATCTCCACACTTCAATATATTCTGAAGTTCATTCAATATATTACCAGTTTCATTCAATATTCGGAAGTTCATTCAATATATTCAGAAGTTCATTCAATATAAGATAAGAGAAGATAAGATAAGCCTTTATTAGTCCCACAACGGGGAAATTCCAGGATTGCAACAGCACAGGGATAGCAACACTCAGAGCAACAATCAGAAGGCAAGAAAAAAAAAACAAACAAAAAAAAAAAAACAAGCAAGCAAGAGCAGCTAATATACATATGTACATATTACTATAAAATATATATATACACACACACACACACACACAGACACACAGTGCAGAGCATTGTAGCTGGATGGAATAAATATATGAATATATGAACACAGTGCAGAGCATTGTAGCTAGATGGAATAAATATGTAAATATATAAACACCCACAGTACGGAGCATTGCAGCTAGGTGGAATAAATATGCAAGTATATAAACACACACAGTGCGGAGCAATGTAGCTAGATGGAATAATATGTAGATATATAAAAACACAGTGCGGAGCATTGTAGCTAGATGGAATAAATATATAGATATATAAATATAAACACACCCAGTGCTGAGCATTGTAGCTAGATGGAATAAATATATAGATATATAAATATAAACACACCCAGTGCAGAGCATTGTAGCTAGATGGAATAAATATGTAAATATATAAACACACACAGTGCAGAGCATTGTTGCTAGGTGGGATGAAACAGCATAACCGTCTATTTAGTTATCCTACATGGTATGATTATGTGCCCATACATATTCTCACCCTCCATAGCGACCGGTATGTTCCTAGTTGTATGCCGGAGAGGACCATTGTGTAAGTCTATTGCATCTTTTGCATTAAAAAAAAAAACTATTAGTTTGTTACGTCTTTTTGCTATCTCTGCGAGCAGCCCTGCTTAGGTTGTACAGTCTGACAGCCGTTGGTAGGAAGGACCTACGAAACCTCTCGGTTGTGCACCTGGGATGATGTAGTCTGCTGCTAAATGAGCTCCTCAGTGCATCCAGTATGTCCTGCATAGGGTGGAACTCGGACTCCAGCAGAGATGACAGTTTAGTTTAACAGTTTATATATTCCAAAGTTCATTCAATATATTCCCAGTTTAATTCAATATATTCGGAAGTTCATTCAATATATTCCCAGTTTCATTCAATATATTCGGAAGTTCATTCAATATATTTCAAAGTTCATTCTATATATTCCCAGTTTCATTCAATATATTCGGAAGTTCATTCAATATATTCCCAGTTTCATTCAATATATTCGGAAGTTCATTCAATATATTCCCAATTTCATTCAATATATTCGGAAGTTCATTCAATATATTCCGAGCTTTTCTTCTTTTCTTTGTAATATATATATATTTTTTCCTGAACGGCTTGCCATAATATATATATATATATATATATATATATATATATATATATATATATATATATATATATATATATATTATCGGAATATATTGAATGAACTTCCAAATATATTGAATGAAACTGGGAATATATTGAATCAACTTCCGAATATATTGAATGAATTTCCGAATATATTGAATGAAATTGGGAATATATTGAATGAACTTCCGAATATATTGAATGAAACTGGGAATATATTGAATGAACTTCCGAATATATTGAATGAACTTCCGAATATATTGAATGAAACTGGGAATATATTGAATGAACTTTGGAATATATTGAATGAACTTCAGAATACAGTGGTGTGAAAAAGTGTTTGCCCCCTTCCTGGTTTCTCATTTTTTTGGTATGTTTGTCACACTTAAATGTTTCAGATCATCAAACAAATTGAAATATTAAACCAAGATTGATTGATTGATTGATAGATAGATTGATTGATTTTATTTGAACATCCAGACAAAAAAAAAAAACATAAAACAAAAATCAAAGCCAAAAAAATAAAATTACAAAAGAAGAATGCCTTGTTCAAAAGAAGTGGGAAGAAGCCACCGCTTATATAGTCCCACCCCTTCTCCATACCCAATAAATTATAATATCATTCTAGTCATTATTCATCCCACAATTACATTCATTATACAATACCATAATATATAAGATAAGATAAGATAAGCCTTTATTAGTCCCACAACGGGGAAATTCCAGGATTGCAACAGCACAGGGATAGCAACACTCAGAGCAACAATCAGAAGGCAAGAAAAAAAAAACAAAAAAAAACAAGCAAGCAAGAGCAGCTAATATACATATGTACGTATTACTATAAAATATATATATATACACACACACAGACACACAGTGCAGAGCATTGTAGCTGGATGGAATAAATATATGAATATATGAACACACAGTGCAGAGCATTGTAGCTAGATGGAATAAATATGTAAATATATAAACACCCACAGTACGGAGCATTGCAGCTAGGTGGAATAAATATGCAAGTATATAAACACACACAGTGCGGAGCAATGTAGCTAGATGGAATAATATGTAGATATATACATATATAAACACACCCAGTGCTGAGCATTGTAGCTAGATGGAATAAATATGTAAATATATAAACACACACAGTGCAGAGCATTGTTGCTAGATGGAATGAAACAGCATAACCGTCTACTTAGTTATCCTACATGGTATGATTATGTGCCCATACATATTCTCACCCTCCATAGCGACCGGTAAGTTCCTAGTTGTATGCCGGAGGGGACCATTGTGTAAGTCTATTGCATCTTTTGCATTAAAAAAACTATTAGTTTGTTACGTCTTTTTGCTATCTCTGCGAGCAGCCCTGCTTAGGTTGTACAGTCTGACAGCCGTTGGTAGGAAGGACCTACGAAACCTCTCGGTTGTGCACCTGGGATGATGTAGTCTGCTGCTAAATGAGCTCCTCAGTGCATTCAGTATGTCCTGCATAGGGTGGAACTCGGACTCCAGCAAAGATGACAGTTTAGCCACCGTCCTTCTCTCTCCTATCTCCTCCATCGGATCAAGGCGCTGCCCCAGGACAGAGCTAGCTTTCTTAATCAGTTTGTTCAGTCTCTTCCTATCGGCTGCAGTAATGCCACTGCCCCAGCAGACCACTCCAAAAGTGATGGCTGATGCCACCACCGTGTCATAGAATGACTTCAGTAGCGCCCCTTGTACACCAAAAGACCTGAGTCTCCTCAGCAGGAACAGCCTGCGCTGTCCCTTCTTGTAGAGTGCATCAGTATTGTGTGACCAGTCTAGTTTATTGTTCAGATGAATACCCAGGTACTTATAGGATGTCACCATCTCGATGTCTGTTCCCTGTATATTTACTGGTACTGTGAGGGGCTGCCCATGCCTGCGGCAGTCCACCACCAGCTCCTTAGTTTTCCTCGCGTTGATCTGGAGGCAGTTCCGATGGCACCAGTCCACGAAGTCCTGGATAAGCCCTCTGTACTCAGCTTCATCTCCATTGGAGATGAGGCCAACGATCGCAGAGTCATCAGAGAACTTCTGTAGATGGCAGTTTGTTGTGTTGTGTGAGAAGTCCGCAGTATAAAGAGTGAACAGGAAGGGAGCCAGCACCGTTCCCTGGGGGGCCCCCGTGCTACTGATGATCGTGTCGGACACACAGTCCCGGGTTCTCACAAACTGAGGCCGGTTCGTGAGGTAGTCCAGGATCCATGATGACAGGTGCTGGTCCACCCCTGCGCGCAGCAGCTTGTCCTTCAGGATCATCGGTTGGATGGTGTTGAAAGCACTGGAGAAGTCAAAGAACATGATCCTCACCATATTCCCGGGCTTCTCCAGGTGGGACAGAGAACGGTGAAGGAGGAAGATCACCGCATCCTCCACCCCAATGCCATGCTGGTAGGCGAACTGGAGTGGATCCATCGCTGGTTCCACCAGGGGGCGGAGGTGAGCAAGGAGCAGTCTCTCCAGGGTCTTCATCAAGTGGGACGTCAAGGCCACCGGTCTGTAGCTGTTCAGGTCTTTGGGGTGGGAAGTTTTTGGTACAGGTACCACACAAGATGTTTTCCACAGCTGTGGTACCCTCCCCAGTTTCAGGCTCATGTTGAAGATATATGTCACAATCCCACACAGCTGGTCTGCACAGGACTTGAGGAGCTTTGCGCTGATGCCGTCCGGTCCCGGCGCCTTCCTCGCCTTGATCTTCCTCAGCTCCGTCCTCACCTGGGTCCTGGTCAGGGTCAGGATGGGGGGCTGTGTGTTGGGAGTGGGGGGGGTGTTGGTGGAGTGGGGAGTGGGCAGCAGGACTTGATTTCTTTAGAGGCAGCAGTGGTTGTTGTGCAGTCAGGGGGGAGGGCGGTTGGTCAAATCTATTGAAAAACAGATTCAGGTTGTTCGCCCACTCCCTGCCCCCTGTGGCCTGGGGGGAGGTATTCTGGAGCCCCGAGATGGTTTTGAGGTTTCTCCAGACCCCGCTGATGTCGCTCTGTTGCAGCTTGTCCTCCATCTTCTTCCTGAAGCTGTCCTTGCCTTCTCTGATCTTTCTCCTCAGCTCCCTCTGTACGGACTTCAGCATCTCCCTGTTCCCTGACCTGAAGATCCTCTTCTTCTCTCTCAGAAGTGTTTTTATCTCAGGGTTGATCCAGGGTTTGTTGTTTGAGTGACGCCGTATGGTCTTGGTGGGAACGGATTTGTCCACACAGAAGCTGAGGTAGCCCGTGAAGGTGTGAATGAGGCCATCGATGTCCTCACCATGTGGATCGCAGAGCTGCTTCCAGGCGGTGGATTCAAAACAGCCCTTTAGGGTGTCCATTGTCTCCTCAGACCATAACTCCACAGTGTGCATGGCCGGAGGTTGTCTGTGCACTAGGGGTTTGTACACCGGCCGGAGATGAACCAAGTTGTGATCCGATCTCCCGAGTGGGGGGAGTTGTGATGAGGTGTACGCCTCCTTAGTGTTTGCGTAGAATAAATCCAGTGTTTTATTGTCTCTAGTGTGGCATGTGACATACTGGGTGAACGTGGGTAGAATGGGAGACAGTGAAACATGGTTGAAATCGCCTGAGATGAGGAGAAGAGCATCTGGGTGTTCTGTCTGCAGCCTGCTGGTTACTGAATGGATGACGTCACGTGCTGTCCCAGCGTTCGCCGTCGGATTTGCATAAACAACAATGCAGATCACGTGTGAGTGTTCTCTCGGGAGATATGTAGGCCTCATGCTAACAGCTAGCAACTCAATGTCTTTGCTGCAGTGTCGTTGTTTAACAGTGATATGTCCCGGTCTGCACCAGTTGTTGTTAACATACATTATCACTCCACCGCCCCTAGCCTTGCCACTGTCTGGTGTTCGGTCAGCTCGTATCATATGAAAAACCCTCCAGCTCAATGTTAGCATCTGCTGCTAGTTCAGTTAGCCACGTCTCAGTAAACAAAAGGAGAGAGCACTCCCGGTATGTGCTATCATAACGGGAGATAGCCGCTAGCTCATCTAACTTTCCCAGTATCGACCGTACATTTCCCATGACAACAGATGGAAGGGAGGGTCTGTACCTTATATTTTTTGTCCTCCGCCTTACTCCAGCCCGGCAGCCGCGGCGTTTTCGCCTCAGTTCTCTCGGTATGTCGAGTTTTTCCAATGGGACCGGGTGGCGGTTGAATGCTAGCAGCTGTTCTCTGCTGTATCGTATCCTGCTATAAACAGTGGCTCCGTCCACCGGCTCAGGAGACATTTAGGACGATCTGTGTGTCCGTGATATAAGTGGGGTGAAAAAAAAAGACGGATCAAAAGAGAGAGGAAGGGAAAAAGACTCGGAATCGAGCCGCTGTTGCAAAAGGCAGCCGACTGGTGTGGCGCCGAGAGAAAAAAAAAAAATAAAAAAAAAATAAAAATAAATAAATAAATAAATAATACATAATACAATATTAAAAAAAATAATACATCTTATAATTAAATTATGCAATAGAAATGATACACCAATGATAGTTTATATTGTGGTGCACATATGTAGTTTCACGGGCTCACATGTGTATGACTGTTCATATGCTCTCACATATATATGTATATACGTATATATATGTGTGTATATATGTGTATATGTATATATATATATATATATATATATATATATATATATATATATATATATATATATATATATATATATATATATACTGTATATATATATATATATATATATATGCATATCTGTCAGTCTCCTCCAGGATGGTGAGAGTGGCCACGGCCCAGTAGTTGATGACTTTGTTCACTGGTGTGAGGATTCCTACCTGCAGCTGAATACAACAAAAACGAAAGATATGATTATTGACTTTAGGAGGAAAACTCCCAGGCACAAAGTCACCATACTAAAAGGCCAGACCACCGAATGTGTACAATCGTACAAATATCTTGGGACAATTATTGATAGTGGATTGAACTTTGAGTGAACTGTGAAAGGGTGTGCAAAAAGGGTCAGCAAAATTTGCATTGTTTGAGGAAACTTGCACGCTTCCAAATTGACCGAACCATAATGACTATGTTCTATCGGGCTTTTATTGAATCTGTTTTATCCTTTTCTTTAATGTCATGGTTTGGTCAGATAAAACTGAAACAGAGGAAATCCTTGGATCAGGTAGTCAGATGGTCCAGTCGTTTGCTTGGTGAGTCACAGCTGAGCCTGACATCCCTGTACACCAGACAAGTACAGAGGATGGCCGACTCGATTTTAAATGATGACTCCCACCCTTTGCACTGCAACTTTCAGCTTCTTCCCTCCAGACGGAGGTTTGCTGTCCCAAAAAGTAGAACCCAGCGCTACAAAAACAGCTTTGTCCCTGCTGCTGTCAAAGAGTTGAACAAGCTATAAAAATTATATTGTACATATTTTATATTTACCTATTTTATAAGATGTGTGCCTGTGTTTGTGTCTATGTTGAATGTAATTAGTGGCTTGTAAATATGGATGTCACCAACTGCAAAACAAATCTACCTACGGGTACAAATAAAGTAACCTGAACCTGAACCTGATATCTCATGAAACCAAGATAAAGGATTAAGCCACGATTTTTAAATAATTTGTGCTTAATCAATACTTGACTTGGTTGTATAAAAGTAGGATAAATTCAGCCCAGTCAAGTTGCTACTGAGATTTATTCTCTACAGCTAGCCTGGTCCAGAGCAGGCTATGTCAGGCTAAAATTAATCCTTGTGATTTATTTGTCAGTGCAGGAGTCAGTCCTATAAGAATTCGGTGCTTTTCTGTGTCAATAAATGGTCTACTGATGTAGTCTGACTAGTAGATGATAGATGATGTGTGAGGCGATTTTGATGAAGCTGCACATAATACCTGAGAAGGTATTGAATTTTATTTCAAATAAATATTTCCAAAAAATATGAAAACATGTTTTCTACCCAAACTAAACAAGATAAGCCTTTATTAGTCCCACAGTGGGGAAATTCCAGGATTGCAACAGCACAGGGATAGCAACACTCAAAGCAACAATCAGAAGGCAAGAGAAAAAAAACAAGAACAGCAAGTATACATATGTACATATAAATATAAATAAATATATATATAAATAAAAAAATAAATAAATAAATATATATATATATATATATATATATATATATATATATATATAGACACACAGTGCGGAGCATTGTAGCTGGTGATATAATATGATCATCAGATGAAGGATGATATGTGAGGTCATTTTGGTGAAGCTGCACTCAGTTATTTAGAAGTTTTTAACTATCATTTCTAATAAATATTTCCCTAACCTATGATATTTTTTTTTTGTCCAACTAACAAGAGTTACTAACAGGAGACCTTAGTGGCTGGGCAGCATTTAGTGGCACTAACCTTGATGATGCTGAAATTTAATCCTAATAAATATTCCCAAAGCTATGAAAACATTTCTTTTAATCCAAACTATGTATTGTAGTCTGACTAGAAGAAGATGGATTGCATGTGAGGTGATTTTGGTGAAGCCACGCTTTGTAGTTTTCAAGTTATTGGGTATTTATGGGTATTTATTGGGTATTTATTGGGTATTTATTCATATATTTAGTCCATCTAGCTACAATGCTCCGCACTGTGTGTTCATATATCTGTATATTTATTCCATCTAGCTGCAATGCTCCGCATCGTGTGTCTATATATTTATGTTTATATGTACATATGTATACTCGCTGCTCTTGTTTTTTTTCTTGCCTTCTGATTGTTGCTCTGAGTGTTGCTATCCCTGTGCTGTTGCAATCCTGGAATTTCCCCATTGTGGGACTAATAAAGGCTTATCTTATCTTATCTTATCTTATCTTATTTTTTTAAATAAATATTTCCCCAAACTATGAAAAATAAAATTTATGCACACTAAGCATTTTAGTCTGAACAAAACGACACAATTGACGTATGAATTGATTCTGGTGACATTACACCTGATGATCATGACAGTAATTAATTTTAAGTTTTTTTTTGCTTGTTTGTTTTTTTTCCTCGGAGTTGCAATTTGCAGACGGTCCCTGAACATTCGTCTCCTCTATCGCAGCTCATAGACTCCAATCCAACTGCTGGAGCTCAGAGAACGGCTCTGTTTAATGAAAATGAGGTTGTAGCTCGTTGTCCACTTTACCAATGTATTAGATTGGTGTGGTTTGTGTTTTAACAGCGTTTTGTTCACGAATTATTGATGCGCAAAGTCCGAATCTGTGTCCGAATCTTGCCACCTTTACTGAAGTGTCCCCCACGGTGAAACACACTGAATACATTTCTTCATCGGTAGAATTTTGGCCACTACATACATTTGCCAGGATGTTAACCAGCTCTGCATTACTGAGGATGGCTGCAACTAACTTTTCTGCTGATTCACTCACAGCTGCACTTCTCCCATCTCTGTTCATTACATAGAACACAAACGGAAAACAATGCTAAACGTCCAAATGGTCCTGATCACATACGTACAAATCACAGAATATATTGAATGAAACTCTGATATATATATATACAAAACACTTCGGAATATATTGAATGAAACTCTGATATACAGTATATATATATACAAAACACTTCGGAATATATTGAATGAAACTGGAGCCCCAAAGGCTGATTGGAAATGTAGTTCATTCAATATATTCTGCAGTTCATTCAATATATTCCCATTTTCATTCAATATATTCCCAGTTTCATTCAATATATTCTGCAATTCATTCAATACATTTCAAGTTTCATTCAATATATTCTGAAGTTCATTCAATATATTCCCAGTTTCATTCAATATATTCGGAAGTTCATTCAATATATTCTGAAGTTCATTCAATATATTCCAAAGTTCATTCTATATATTCCCAGTTTCATTCAATATATTCGGAAATTCATTCAATATATTCGGAAGTTCATTCAATATATTCGGAAGTTCATTCAATATATTCCAAAGTTCATTCAATATATTCCCAGTTTCATTCAATATATTTGGAAGTTCATTCAATATATTCCCAGTTTCATTCAATATATTCCGAAGTTCATGACATGTTTCAGGACCCAGGAGACAGACACTGACACGAGCAGATATGGACAATTATTCTTTATTGAATAGTGAGTGAGTGTAGTGCGTGTGTGAGTGCAAGTATCGCTGTCTGGTCACTGGAGCTGAGCAGTTCTGATGGCGACCTGGCAACCCTGGAACACACAAGCAGAAACAATTACAGCTGTTCAGCGATAAATGGTAATTGCTGATGGTGATGCTTACTTGAGTGTACCACAGGTTGAGTTCTGCTGGTTCCGAGTGTCCGTGCGACGTGGTGGTGATTGTGCCTGTAGCTGTGGTGGTGATAGTGCTCGTAGCTGTGGTGGTGAGGAGGAACTCCGTGAAGGAGGTGGTGTTGCCCCGTTGGCCGGGGAAGCCGGTCCGCCGCCAGGGAGGTCCACCTATGCACAGGGGTAAAGGCTTGGGGTTGAATAGCAAAGAGTTCTCTTACGTGTCCGGTCTTGACGTGACGTTCTTGGCTTAACTTGAGGACGAGGTTCTGGCTCATACTCAGATGAAGAAGACAGACGATTCCGTGCTGGGCCGTCAGTCACACTGGCTTTTAAAAGCCGCTGATTAGCACCTGCTGGTCTGTGCGCAGCTGGAGATGATGAAACAGATGATGGCCCAGCAGCCATCATGACAGTACTCCCCCCTCTAGCAGTGCCTCCAGGCACCTGCCCAATTCTACCTGGATTCGCCCGATGGAAGTCGCGGATCAACTGCTTATCCAGGATCAACGCTGGGCGAATCCAAGAACGATCCTCCGGTCCAAAGCCCTCCCAGTCCACCAAATACTGAAGACCTCGACCACGCCTGTGAACGTCCAGGATGGCAGTCACCCCCCAGGCCGGATGGCCATCGATCATCCTCGGAGGGGCAGGAGCCGCAGGGGGCGGGCACAGAGGGTCAGAGATGTACGGCTTAACCTGGGAGACATGAAAGGTGGGGCAGATGTGCATGGAAGGGGGGAGAGACAAACGCACAGACACAGGATTGACAATTCGAGAGATGGTGTAAGGACCGATGAAGTGCTTAGTGAGCTTGCGCTTCTCAGCCGGCACACCAATATTCTGGGTCAATAACCAAACCTTCTGACCCACCTTGTAGTCCGGGGCGGGTCTCCTGTGACAGTTGGCCACCTGGATGTTGCGCTCAGTGGTCTTCAGAAGGGCCCTGCGGGTGATGGACCAGACCCGCTGACAGCGCCTAATGTGGGTCTGGACAGACGGGACCGCTACCTCCCTCTCCTCCTCCGGGAACAGTGGTGGATCAAACCCAAATGACGCCTTGAAGGGAGAGAAACCCGTGGCCGTGGAGATCGTGGTGTTATGGGCGTACTCTTTCCAAGGTAGATGCTTGCTCCAAGAGGACGAACAGGAGGAGATGACACAATGCAGTGCAGCCTCAAGTTCCTGGTTAGCCCGTTCACACTGACCATTGCTCTGTGGATGATACCCAGAAGAGAGGCTGGCTGTGGCTCCCAGTGCTGCGCAAAACGCTTTCCAGACTTGAGAGATGAACTGTGGTCCCCGGTCTGACACTATGTCAGTGGGGATGCCGTGGAGACGGACCACATGCTGGACAAGGAGGTCCGCCGTTTCTTGAGCCAAAGGCAGACCCCGAAGGGGCACAAAATGGGCTGCCTTTGAAAAACGATCCACAATAGTCAAAACTGTAGTAAAGTTATCTGAGGGGGGCAAACCAGTCACAAAATCCATGGCAACATGGGACCAAGGGCGAGAAGGAATGGGCAGAGGATGTAACAGACCCGGCGGGGGGGATGATGTCGTTTTCCCAGTGGCGCATTGAGCGCAAGCCCGGATGTAACTCACAACGTCCTTCTGCAGGCCTGGCCACCAGAAGGTCCTCTGGAGCAGGTCCACAGTCCGACCCACTCCCGGATGACAAGCCAGCTTGGAGGCGTGACCCCACTCAATCACTTGACCCCGAATGGAGCGTGGGACAAACAAGTGGCCTGGGGGACCTCCCCTCCACGGATCTGGCTCCGTCTTCAACGCTCTTCGGACTGTCTTACAAATACCCCAGGACAGAGCGCCCACCACGCAGGAGGGCGGTAGGATGGGTGCTTCCTGATCTTCGGTGGATGATGCATCGAACTGCCGCGAGAGGGCGTCCGGCTTACCGTTCTTGCTCCCTGGCCGATAAGTGATGGTAAAATTGAATCGGCCAAAGAAGAGGGACCAACGAGCCTGGCGTGCATTCAGACGCTTCGCCGTCCTGAGGTACTCCAGGTTGCGGTGGTCAGTCCATATGATGAACGGCTGAGCAGCCCCCTCCAGCCAGTGTCTCCATTCTTCCAAGGCGAGTTTCACCGCCAACAGTTCCCTGTCTCCTATGCTGTAATTCCTCTCCGCCGGTGATAGGCAATGAGAGAAGTAGGCACATGGTCGGATCTTGCCGTCCTCAGGAGAACGTTGGGAGAGCACCGCTCCCATCCCCGAATCCGAGGCGTCCACCTCCACCAAGCACTGTAAATTCGGGTCCACCTGGGTCAGTACACGGGATGAAGCAAACTCCTCCTTAAGCTTTCCAAACGCCTTGGCTGCCTCCTCACTCCAGCAAAACAGGGTCTTTGGGGAGGTGAGCGCAGTCAGAGGGCGAGCAATATTCCCGAAATTGGGCACAAACCGACGATAGAAATTAACGAAGCCCAGGAACCCCTGTAGCTGCTTCAGAGCTGTGTGTGTGTGTGGGGGGGGGGGTTGTTTATTCATTCATTCATGAATGAATGAACAAACAAGCCCCCACACACAAAGAAGCATGCCACGTAAAAAATGTGTGGCTTTTTTTTTACAAGAAAAAATAACCTACAGTGCACTAAAAATTATTCTAAAATATTTGTAATGTAGAAGATAACAACTCCCCCCCACCCCCCCGCTACAGAGGACGGACATCGGCCATCGCTATATGACGGAATAGTCATGTGGCGATGTGGTGACCGCGGCAACAGTCACCGCGGCTCCCCCCCCCCCGTCACTACAGAAGAGTAACGGGGGGGGGGGCGTTCAAGGTCCGGGCGCGGCGCACAAACCGTGTACCGCGGCGCACGCACTTCGGACTTCGTGCGCCGCACAGTTGTAATTTACCGATCGGCCAAAAGTCATTTTTGATTACAATTTTCAGGGATAAAGAATAATTTAGTTTATAACACTTACCTGTTCACAGCAGCAGCGTACCTGGCGACCTTCTCTTCCTCATTGTCAGACGAACACGACGCTGGTCCGCTTTGGTTCTGGTCTCGCGACCCGGTCAAAACATAATTCCATTATTGCGGTTTTGCGCTTCCATGATTGCGGTTTTGGTGAACGATTTTTCAAAACAAATAACAGTAGCAATTCAAAAAGACTGGCAAACGCGTGTGTGTCACCCAGCCTTCGTCGTCGGCCTCCGTCGGTCTATGATGACCATGGAAGAGAATACTAAACGTCTATTCTGCTGGAATGAAAAAAAAAAGCACTGCCTGTGGCTGAACAGGCCGATGCCCGAATGGCAGTCCCTGTCACACAGGTCACACTTGTGAGTGGTCTCCGTGCTGCTGGGTCTGTGGCGGTTCTTCCTGCAGGTCCTTTTTTCATCTGCTGCAGCAGTCTGTCTTCACCCAGCCTTACACAAAACAGCTTTCGAACTTCTGTGCTTCAATTGGCTCGCTGCATTCGCAGCGTTGGTAGGGGGGTCCTTCTTGCTAGGTTTTCAGTCATTGGTTCTTCAAGGTTTCAGAAACCCAATTCAAGGCTCTTATTAGTCGAATGAGAGGTCAATCATATCTGATCTGTTCGCGGCTGTGTCTGTAGTGGAAGAACGGAAATGCAGCTTTTTTTTTCAGTGCGCTCTAGAACACAGCGCCCTCGTGCGTCCTAGAGCGCACGAGGGCGCTCTCGTGCGCACGAGGGCGCTCTCGTGCGCACGAGGGCGCTCTCGTGCGCCCTCGTGCACTCTAGGATGCAGAGACGTGCCCATCCGCGGTACACCGGAGTGCAAGAGGTTAAATAAACTGTTAAATGTTAAGTGTATTTTTATTGCCATCAGCATCTTTGCACCCAGTATTGGGGAAGCATCCACTTTGTGGGGGACTCTCTAGACAGACTCCTTGTTAAATACAGCCATAACAGTGAGCACTGAAAGGGCACAAAGGGTGTTTTTTTCTTTCTGAGCGGAGTGTTTATGATCCTGACAATTGAGCTCCAATAAGAAAACAACTACTGCATAGTGCATTATTTGTTTGAACGTGATTTTTTGGACAGTGGCAAAAATCACGGAGATAAGAGCCATGCAGGGTCCTGTTCAGAGGCTGTCCTTTTTAAATAAGCCAAATGTTGCTGCAGTCTCCAACCAGTCCACACACCCTGTAGTTGAAATACTAGAGTTACCACCACTGCTTTATGAAAATGATTGAGTTGGGGTTTTTTTGTTTTTTTTTTTTGACAGGAAAAAAAAAGCACTGAACTGCCTACAGCAGTTCTTGCCTGTAGGAAGACGAGAGCTGTGCACAATTATCACACATGCACAAGTTGAGAGCGGCACTGCAGCGAGTTTCTCGCAGCTTCCATCGTGTGCCACATAAGTTATGAACCTGTTTAAATTTTGAGGCCACAGGGTCCTAATAACATTTGCAATAATACCACATATTGCATATTTTCCCCAACAACAAGCCATGGATCACCAGTGACCTGAAAGCACTTCTTAACAAGAAGAAGAGGGCTTTTAGGTCTTGGGACAGGGAGGAACGGAGGAAAGTGCAGTGTGAAATGAGAGAGATGCTGAGGAGGTGTAAAGACAATTACAGGAGGAGGTTGGAGGATAGGCTCCAACAAAACAATATGAAATATGTCTGGACAGGAATGACAGACAGTGGGAAGCCTTGAGACAGCTGATGAGCTGAATCTTTTTTTTTTTTTTGAGAGGTTTAACTCACCATCTGTCACCCCGCAACACAGCCAGAAACCCTCACTCCCCCACCCCCCACCCCCCAAGGACATCAGCACCAACCCTCACATCACTGTGATTACAGATCAGGTTAAGAAACAGCTGGAGAGACTCCATCAGCAGGAGGCTGTGGGCCCTGATGAAATCTCCACCAGGATCCTGAGGACCTGTGCCAACCAGCTATCTCCAGTATTGAAACACCTGTACAACCTGAGCCTTAGTCTGCAGAGAGTAACGGTGCTGTGGAAGACATCCGGCCTTGTTTCAGTCCCCAAGAAGTTGTCTCCATCAGACCTGAATGGCAATTGACCAGTTACCCTCATATCTCATGTGATGAAGGTCCTAGAGAGGCTTGTCTTAGCCCACCTGAGGCCGCAGGTGAAGATGTGGCTGGACCATCTGCAGTTTGCATATCAGCCTGATTTAGGAGTTGAAGACGCTGTCATCTATCTACTGCAACAAGCCCATCTGCACCTGGATGGCGGAGAAGACACTGTGAGAATCACGTTCTTTGATTTTTCCAATGCATTTAACACCATCCATCCACTGCTGTTGGGTGAGAAGCTGCGGGTGATGGGGGTCGACAGCTCTTTGATCTCCTAGATTACTGACTACCTGACAAGCAGACCACAGTTTGTGCGGCTTGGCAATGTCTTGTCTGATGTGGTGGTTAGTCATACAGGAGCTCCACAGGGGATTGTGCTTTCTTCTTTTCTCTTCACCTTATATACCAAAGACTTTCAGTACAACACCAAGTCATGCCACCTGCAGAAATTCTCTGATGACTCGGCTGTTGTTGGGTGTTTAAGAGGAGGAGAGGAGGGGGAGTACAGAGCAGTGGTAGACAGATTTGTGGACAACAGATTTGACAAGATTATTAAAAAGGCTGGCTCTGTAATTGGTATCAGGCTGGAGACCTTCGAGAATGTGGTGGAGGGGAGGACAAAGAACAAACTGTTATCCACCGTAGACAATGCCGATCACCCCCTACACCACACACTGGACAGACAGCAGAGAACTCTCTCCTGCAGACTGCTACAGCAGCTGAATGGCTAGTTACAAGAAATCTTCCCTGCCACATGGCATTTCACTGTACAATAACTCACTCTAATGTTGAATTGTGGTCATAACAATGCTGCCATACTGCACCTTGCAGTTTAATTGGTACCTCACATTGCACCCTGCTTCTGATAGTTCTGTATTGTGCTGTGAGTATGATGTATCTTTCTATACAGATCACCATCTGCGATGCATATAAAGTTAACTAGGCAGGTTTACTTTCCTGGGTAATTCCTTTGTCTGTTTTGCTGTGTGTTTCTGTTGTTTTGGTCATCTACTGTTATGCTGCTTCATCTATCTATCTATCTATCTATCTATCTATCTATCTATCTATCTATCTATCTATCTATCTATCTATCTATCTATCTATCTATCTATCTATCTATCTATCTATCTATCTATCTGTCACGGTGTTGAGCTATTCACTGTCATCACAGGGGAAGTTCTTCCACCATGACCACCCTACTGATGTGCTTTAAGTCATTTGGCTTGGCAGTTTATTACCTCTCTGCTGAACTAAGCTCTATGGGTCACTCTGTCAAGATCTCACTTCACTTGGTTAACAGTTGTCAGGGACAAGCAGCCTTCTTATAAACCAACAGTTCCACAACAAAATGGGATGTGAGCAACTCAAAACACATCAGCTTTAGTAAAAAAAAAAAAAAAAATCATTGTCCTTTAGCCTTTGGTGAAATGCCATCATGCTACTTTTATGACCTCCAGTGTCCCAAAGTCACCTCAGAATCAAACCATACGTAAGCTGTGATCATATAGTACTCTGCACTGTGGCCACAGCAACCCCGGTTAAACTCTGTGCCATAACAGCATTAGCAAGAAGTTGGTGCTAGGGTAGCTCTTCTGTTGATAAATATTCTGAAGGCGGAGAGTTCAAGCCTTGCAGGAGGCACTCTTGATACTCTTTTTTTTCCATAATCAAAAGGATATTGAGAAGAACATCTTAAACAGGCGCACCAAAGTCACAGACTGACTTTGGACTTAATAACACACATAACATCAGCAAAAGACCTCTTTTCACATGAAAGTAAATTTTGCATTTCATTTAGAAATCAATGTCTCAGAATCTGGAGGAAGAGTGAATAGACACAGAATCCAAGTTTCTTGAGGTCATATCATCTGCTGGTGTTGGTCCACTGTCTTTTATCAAGTCCAAAGTCAGTGCAGTCGACTACAAGGAAATTTTCGAGAACTTCATGGTTCCCTCTACTGACAAGCTTTATGGAGATGATGATTTCATTTTCCAGCAGGACTTGGCACCTGCCCACACTGCCAAAAGTACCACAACCTGGTTAATGACCATGGTATCACTGTGCTTGATTGGCCAGCAAGCTCTCCTGACCTAAACCCAGTAGATAATCTATGGGGTATTGTCAAGAGAAAGATGAGACACCAGACACAACAATTCAGATGAACTAAAGGCCACTATCAAAGCACCCAGGGCCTTTATAAACGCCTCAGCAGTACCGTAGGCTGATTGCTTCGATGCCACAGTGCTTTGATGGAATATTAATTCATGCAAAAGGAGCCCCAACCAAATATTGGGTGTGTTTTAGTGGATTTATGGGTTTTATAGGTGTTTTAATGTTAGTACAAGTATTAATGTAAATATGAATGTGAATAGGGATGAAAATGTCCTACCATTACACAGCCATATCCTCGTAGGGCACCAGTCCAGATAATGGACAATTTTATTAACAATTCCTTATTTGTACCAATTATAAATAAGTCTTAAAAAAAGTGAGTTCATGTCTGCTGATAATCAAGAAGATGGAGATGAAATCAAACAATAACTCCCACATGTCTTTCAATGGTTTAATAAGAGATGTATTATCAGCATCATAGACTGTTATTGAGTCACTGAGTGTAACCTGTGAATCAAACATTTGTGGAACCAAATAAACAGTAGTTTAACTTGTCAGTATACTGAAATTGAAAATCATAAAATATCATTGGTTAAGAAAAGTGGATGCAATTTTATGAAGAAAATGATGAGTAAACTATAAAAATAGAAAACTGCTGTTACTCTGAAAAGAACATAAATTGATGAAAGGACAAAATGCATTTTGAAATTCTGATGGGGGTTTGTATGAAATTAAGTTAAAAGAGCTTATACCAGGAATATTCTGAAGAATTAAGTTTAAATTCAACAACAGACCATCAGCCAAGCAGAATCATTGTGTCCCAGTAGGTAGCAGGCAGTCCACTGGATTTTGTGTCAACTGGACCGGTGTGGGTTCATTTGGAATACTGGCAGACAGGTTCCTTACCACAGTTATGGCCTTCTTCTGAGGTCACAAAGGGCTGGCTCTTCGGGAGGCTGGCTGCGGTCTTCTTATGCACTGAAGAAGGAATTGGTTTATTGTACAAAGTCCCATCAGAAATTCAAACTGAGGCAAAAACACATCACAAATCCATTTCTTCCAATGTTGGTGGTTTAAATGAGTTGGTTTAGCTTGAAAACCAAATCAGACTGTCACGCCGCGCCGCTCATCAGCGGCGCCACCTGCACGCACACCTGCTCATCATCAGCGGCGAGGGATATAAGCCGCCTCGCCCTGAGCTTCGGCCTGAAGCCGTTAGACTTCTCATGCATCGCTGTGAGTTCCTTCACCTTCAGCTATTCTCCCGGGTAAGAAGCTCTTACCTCCTTTTCTCTCTCGAGTCTGCTCCCCTGTGCACAGGTGGATTCCCCGGCGGCGGACATCGCCTCTCCATCGCCTATTCCTCGCTGCTGCACCGAGCTCTCCAGGTGGCTGTCTTCCGGACCTCGTCCTTTGCTGTGCCAGTCATCTGTGCCCTCCAAGTAAGCTCCTCTCTTGCTTGCAAATTTCCTGTGTTGGTGTGTGCCCGTCACCCTTCTCCTTTTGCTTTTCCCATAGGGTTGTCCGGCTGTACGGCCTCCTGCCTCTGTGCCCGAAGCAGACGCCGCCACCAACACATTTACATCCCGCTGACACACATTCATTCACTCCTGTTGCTAATAAACTATGTGAACTTCTCTGAGCCTGTGTGTGTGCGTCTCCTGAGCCGTGCGTTATGTCAGTACGGCTTCAGCAGAGCGGCTCGGCAGACGGCGGGCTCGCACACCGGCTTACCACTCTCGAGGCTCGGGTGGATCAGATAGCCTATCAGCAACAGGTGATCCTAAACCAATTGATTAACATTAATAACCGATTGGACTGCCTGGACCCCCAGCATCTGTTCCCCCCGGCTCATCAGGGTGGCGCGGCTCCTGCCGCTCCAGTGGCCGTCCAGCAGGCTCCGGCGGCACCGACTCGGCTCACGCCCATTCCGACCCCCGCCCGCTTTAGCGGAAAGCTCGGCGGAGCGCGGGGGTTCATTATGCAGTGTGAGTCCGTGTTCCATCGCGTGCCCGGAGATTTTCCCTCGGATCATAGTTTGATTGGTTATATCGGGAATCTCCTGGAAGGGCGAGCGTTGACTTGGACCTACGCTGTAATGGCGAGGCCCAGTTATGCCACCCTCACTTATGACCAGTTCGTGAGGCGCTTCCTGGAGGTCTTTGACCATTCGCGTACCGAGACGGTCCAGGTCGACCGGCTTCTCGCTCTCCAGCAGGGAAACCGGTTGGTTGCGGACTATGCGGTCGACTTCCGGGTAGCAGCGGAGGAATTAGGCTGGGAGGAACGCTCCCTCTGCGGTCTTTTCCTCCGCAGCCTCAATGATGATCTGAGGGATGAACTGGCTGGGCGGGACCTCCCTGAGACGCTAGCGGAGCTATCTTCCCTTGCCATCAGCTTGGACAATAGGCTGCGCGAGCGCTCCTCGGGGCGGAAGTCGTCTTCTTCTCGCCCTCGCGGAGCCTCATCGCACCAGTTCCAAGCTCGCCCCCTGGTGACGCCGCCACCATCGCACCCCGAGGAGTCGGAGCCGATGGTGACGGGCTGGACAAAGCTCTCCCCGGCGGAGAGACAAGGCCGCCGTGCGTTGAATCTCTGCATGTATTGCGGAGATAGTCAACACACGGTAGAGCTTTGTCCACAGAAGCCAAACGGTGGGGTCCGCAAGTCACTGTAGGGGGCCTCGCGGACGTCAATCGGTTAAATCCCCTCACTCAATTAAAGCTGCCCATCCATTTCTGCCACAACCCCATTGGGCATCTCACCCACGCACTGGTGGATTCGGGCGCAGAAGGCAGCTTTATTTCACAAAGCCTGGCAACCCGATTGGGCATCCGCTGCCAGGCGCTCAGAAACCCCATCTCCCTGGTCAACCTCTCTCGTGCCTCCCTTGGGAGAGTTACGCACCAGACCATCCCGGTCCCGGTGATCATCTCTGGTAACCACCGGGAGGAGATAACCTTTCTCATCCTGCCCAACTCTGTGTCGCCCGTCATCCTGGGGTATCCCTGGCTATGCCTCCACAACCCTGTCCTGGATTGGAAGTCAGCCGGGGTGTCGGCATGGAGCACGTTCTGCATGGGCACCTGTCTTCAGTCCGCTGCCTGCTCTCCGTCCGCTTCTCTCCCTCCTACGGACGCTGCACCCCCGGACCTGTCTCTGGTGCCCCTGGAATTTCACGACCTGGGTATGGTATTCAGCAAGACCAAGGCCATGTCTCTCCCTCCTCATCGGCCCTATGACTGCACCATCAACCTCCGCCAGGGGGCACCCTTACCTTCTGGTCGGCTCTATAGCCTGTCGGCGCCGGAGAAGGAGACGATGAACGCCTACCTAAAGGAGTCGCTGAGTGCAGGGATAATCCGCCCATCGTCATCACCTGTGGGGGCAGGGTTCTTCTTCGTCGGAAAGAAGGACGGATCCCTCCGTCCTTGCACTGACTATCGGGCTCTAAATGACATCACGGAGAAGGATCGTTACACCCTGCCCCTCATGGACACCGCTTTCCACTCTCTCCAGGGGGCAACCTGGTTCACCAAGCTGGATCTATGCAGCGCATACCACCTCATCCGGATCTGGGAGGGAGATGAGTGGAAGACAGCCTTCCGTACCCCGAACGGCCACTTCGAATACCTGGTAATGCCGTTCGGGTTGACCAATGCTCCTGCCGTCTTTCAGCGCCTCATCAACGACGTCCTCCGGGACTTCATCGGCCTCTTTGTATTCGTCTACCTGGACGACATACTCATCTTCTCCAAGTCCAGGGACGAGCACCAGGTCCATGTGAGGCGGGTCCTCCAAAGACTGCTGGAGAACCGGCTATACGTGAAGGCTGAAAAGTGCGAATTTTATGCTAAGACAACATCCTTCCTGGGATTCATCATCTCTCACGACCAGGTGCGTCCAGACCCAGAGAAGGTGAAGGCGGTGGTAGAATGGCCTACACCTGCGTCAAGGAAACAGGTGCAACAGTTCGTTGGGTTCGCGAACTTCTACCGCCGCTTTGTCCCAAACTTCAGTACCATCGTCGGACCGCTGACCCGCCTCACGTCCCCTAAGGTCCCGTTCCGGTGGACCAAAGAGGCCGCAGCTGCTTTTCAGGCGCTGAAGGCGGAGTTCTCCTCCTCCCGGGTCCTTCGCCAGGTCGACCCCGCGCTGCAGTGCATCGTGGAGGTGGACGCTTCGGTCACGGGAGTGGGGGCGGTGCTATCTCAGCGGTTGCCTGACGATGGCGCCAAACGGCCCTGCGCCTTCTTCTCCCGGTGCTTGTCACCGGCGGAGAGAAATTACGACGTGGGGGACAGAGAGCTCCTGGCCATCAAGCTCACGCTGCAAGAGTGGCGTCACTGGCTAGAGGGGGCGGACCTGCCGTTCGTGGTCCTGACGGACCACAAGAACTTGGAGTACCTTCGATCTGCCAAGCGCCTGAACGCCCGCCAGGCGCGCTGGTCCTTGTTCTTCGCCAGGTTCCAGTTCTCCATCACCTTCAGGCCTGGCTCCAAGAACGGCCTGCCCGATGCCCTCTCTAGGCAATTCGCCCCTGAGGAGTCGGAGGACACGCTCCACACCATCCTACCCAGGTCGTGCGTCGTGGGAGCCATATCCTGGGACATTGAGAGCAAGATCCGGAAGGCGCAGGAAGTGGAACCTGACCCTGGCGGCGGACCAGAGGGGAGGCTGTTCGTGCCATCTGCGGTTCGAGGAGAGGTCATCCACTGGCTACACACCTCCAAGCTCACCTGTCACCCTGGCTCCTCCCAGATGATAAACCTCCTCCAGCGGTCCTTTTGGTGGCCGGGCCTGCGGAGGGATGCTGCCCGCTACGCCCGGGCCTGTCCAATTTGTGCCACCAACAAGTCGAGAAATGCCCCTCCAGCGGGTCTGCTCCAGCCCCTGCCCGTCCCTGGCAGGCCCTGGTCGCACATCGCCTTGGATTTCGTCACTGGACTCCCAGTCTCCAACTCTTACGACACCATCCTGACCATCGTGGACCGCTTCTCCAAGGCGGCACACTTTGTCCCCCTGCGAGGTCTCCCCACTGCCCTGGAGACGGCGGACCTCCTCATCCAACACGTGGTCAGGCTGCATGGGATTCCGGTGGACGTGGTCTCAGATCGAGGGCCCCAATTTTCCTCTGAGGTTTGGAGGTCGTTTTGCAACGCTTTAGGAGCCAAGGTGAGCCTCTCCTCCGGCCATCACCCCCAATCCAACGGGCAGTGTGAGCGGACCAACCAGGAGCTGGAGGCTGCGCTCCGCTGTGTAACGGCGTCCAAACCCACGTCCTGGAGCAACCACCTTGCCTGGGTTGAATACGCCCATAACACCGCTCGCTCTTCTGCCACAGGGATGTCCCCCTTCAAGGCGTCCCTGGGTTACGACCCCCCGCTGTTCCCGGTGCAGGAGAGTGAGGTAACTGTCCCCTCAGTATGGGCGCATCTCAGGCAGTTCCGCTCCATCTGGGCGTCAGCGCGCAATGCGCTCTTACGCACGGCGGAGCGCAACAGAGCCATGGCGGACCGGCACAGAAGACCTGCCCCGGCGTACAGGGTTGGGCAGCAAGTCTACGTGTCGACCCGGGACGTTACCTTAAAAGGCGAGAGGAGGAAGCTGGCACAGCGCTTCGTGGGCCCCTATCCCATCACCAGGATTGTCAACCCGGTGGCTGTGCGTGTAGCTATTCCCCCCTCCCTCCGCATCCACCCCACCTTCCACGTGTCCAAGGTGAAGCTGGCAGTCTCCGATCCCCTTTGCCCTCCTCCTGCTGCGCAACCCGCGCCCCGGATGATTGGTGGCCATCCGGCCTGGCCCGTCTCCTCCATCCTGGACTCCCGGCGCCGGGGTCGTGGGTTGCAGTACCTGGTGGACTGGGAGGGCTATGGGCTTGACCATCGACAGTGGGTACCCCCGTCGTCTGTGTTGGACCCATCGCTCATCGCTGATTTCCACCGAGCGCACCCAGGAAAGCCATCGCCAGGAGGCGCTGCTAGAGGGGGGAGTACTGTCACGCCGTGCCGCTCATCAGCGGTGCCACCTACACGCACACCTGCTCATCATCAGTGGCGAGGGATATAAGCCGCCTCGCCCTGAGCTTCGGCCTGAAGCCGTTAGACTTCTCATGCATCGCTGTGAGTTCCTTCACCTTCAGCTATTCTCCCGGGTAAGAAGCTCTTACCTCCTTTTCTCTCTCGAGTCTGCTCCCCTGTGCACAGGTGGATTCCCCGGTGGCGGACATCGCCTCTCCATCGCCTATTCCTCGCTGCTGCACCGAGCTCTCCAGGTGGCTGTCTTCCGGACCTCGTCCTTTGCTGTGCCAGTCATCTGTGCCCTCCAAGTAAGCTCCTCTCTCGCTTGCAAATCTCCTGTGTTGGTGTGTGCCCGTCACCCTTCTCCTTTTGCTTTTCCCATAGGGTTGTCCGGCTGTACGGCCTCCTGCCTCTGTGCCCGAAGCAGACGCCGCCACCAACACATTTACATCCCGCTGACACACATTCATTCACTCCTGTTGCTAATAAACTATTTGAACTTCTCTGAGCCTGTGTGTGTGCGTCTCCTGAGCTGTGCGTTATGTCACAGACAAAATCTTCTTGCACAGTAATTTAAAGAAAGAGATTAAAATAAGAAAAAGTAAACTTCAAAGAAAAGGAAAACTTTTCACAGAGCATGACAGGCTCTGGACCTTACTTGGAAGATTAAAAAAAAAAAAAAAAAAAGAAGAAGAGCAGAAAAGTCTCTTTACAGCTTGAACAACACCCCTAAAACTGAACAAAGGGAAGATTTTTTGGGTGGTATGGTAGAATTTCACTGATTTTCATGAAACCTGAGCTGGCCCAATTACATTGCTTCTTTTTCCAGCAGAAGTCATAAACTCGACCTATAAAGGAAATGCAAGGGAGCCTGAAGCTCTATTGGTCAGTTAAAGTCAAGCTATGGTCTCCCAAAGAGCAGAAAGAGGAGGGGGAGAGACATTTGATATGAGAAGTGAGAACCCCCCCCCCCCCCCAAGACCCATATGTTACTAAATAAAGCATAAATTACTTAAACTTTAATGACTAAGATGTTCTACTCAATATTAAAGGAACATACAATGTCTCTACATTGTAACTGTAATTATTTTGTGATAGTAAGCATAGAAAAAATAATTTCTTACTTAAAATAAAGCAACATACAGTGGTACCTCTACTTACGAATGTCTCTACATACGGAATTTTCAGGTTACGAGACGCCTCAACGGGAAAATATTGCCTCTAGTTACGAACGAAATTTCAGGATACGAAAGGCAAAAAAGTACGCGCTCCTCGCAGCTTCCGCAGTTTACCGAACGTAAACATACCTGTAGCTGCTCTGCCATTGGCTATCGCCTAGCATCTTCCTGGTATCCCATTGGCCACAAAGTTTTTTTTTTTTTTCCAAAACTTTATGCGTTTGGTTGATCTCGCCAAAGAATATGGCCGTAATACATCAACGATCAGCACGGTATTAAAACAAAACGAAGCACTTACAAGCCGACAAAAGCAAACGTCCTTGGATCAGAACATGAACCAAAGAAGGCAAAAGGTGACGACGTCGACGACGATAGCAGTTAAAGGGTAAATGAACATAATTTTTATTATTCTTTCTCTTTTATTATTTTATTATTCTTTCTTTCATTTTAAACTCTCATTTTATGTTTATTGTGCAGTAATCTAATTGTAACATGTATTTGTTACATGTTTTGATGCGTTTTTACGATTTATAAAAAATTTATGCCCGAATTTTGGGGGCTTGGAACGGATTACGGCATTTACATGTAAAACGCGCCTCTACTTATGAATTTTTCACGTTACGAGAATTCTTCCGGAAAGAATTAAATTCATAAGTAGAGGTACCACTGTATATCAAATTATATCAATAAAAGCATTTGAAAGCACACCGTCCATCCCAAGAGTTCAACCATGTCTTCAGTAGCGGATACTGTCTTGAGAGAAATAATATGAATTAATTTATTTGTCCATAATGCATAAATCCCACTGCAAAGAGAAAAAATAGAATATTCCCGATTCATCCGCCAGAGGGCACTGTGAAACTGTCTGGTTGTTTACTGGAGAATAAATGCTGATGGATACAGCTGTGGTCCTTGGTTGACAGAAGCGGTTCATGACCAGACTTTTGAGTTCGATCAATTTTTCTTCAGCAAAGAATGATTTTATATATTGGAACCCACGGTCAACGCTACATGTCCCCCCTCTGTATCAGTGGTGAGCTTCGGCTAACTTTGGTACACATCCTTGGTGGCTGGTTCCAATTGGCGACTCTTGACTCAACTGCTGAGCTAACAGTTCTGATGTCCATAGGCACTAGCTTGTAAACAAAATCTATTCCTGAGTATAGATCTTTGGGTTTGGTTTACAAAAAAAAAACTTCTAAAAAAGATATTCAAAAATAATTTGAATATGGACAAATATATAAATTGTAAAATTGTCAAAAATATACTAAAATATACTGTATATGCATGTAAAGACTCAAAAATTCTGGTTACCCAAGTACAAAAAGAAAATTATGGGTACCAAAGTACAAAAATAAAAAGTATGTGATTTTTACAAAGTTGATGTAGATATTTCAGCAAAGGAATATTGAGGTAACTCAAGGTGGTTCAAATTGGATTGTTTTCGCTGGACTAAACCATGGTTCCACTGATGTCTGATTCACAGGGTGTTTGGGATAATGGTCTGATTTCTTGTTCATATAATTTGAAGATAAGATGATGAGGCCGAATTGCAATATAACCCCTAGTGGTCAAGAGTTGTAAATATTTTTTGTCAGTAAAATAGTTCAGATTTCCAAGGCTATAATTTGAAAGTGGTAAGAGATAATGGCTTACTGTCATTTAGAAAGATTCAGCTTTATTTATTTATAAAGCACCACATCACAACAGAAGTCATCTCATAGCGTTACAGAATGCAGAGAAAACCCCACAATTTCAGAAAGACCCAGCAATCAGATGATCCCCTGTGAGCAAGCACTTAGCAACGGTGGAGAGGAAAAACTCCCATTTAACAGGAAGAAACCTCTAGTAGAACCAGGCTCAGGGAGGGGCAGTCATCTGCTGCGACTGGCTGGGGGTGAGAGGATAGAGAGGATAAAGAGGACAGACATAAAGAACATAACAGTGAGATGCCAAGTACATTATTGGAAGTCACCCAGCAGTATGGATCTATTAACAGCAGAACAGAAACGGGGTTAAGAGACACAAAATCCCTCCCTAATCATAGGCTATATTAAAAAGGAAGGAATTTACCCTGTTCTTAAAAACAGAGACTGAGTCTGACTCCCAGACCCAGAGTGGTAATTGGTTCCATAGAGAAAGAGCTTGATAGCAGAAGGCTCTGCCTCCGAATGTACTTTTGGAGATTCTGGGCATTACAAGTAATCCAGCATTTTGGGAGCGTAGTGCTCTATTAGGATGGTAAGGTAATATCAGATCTTTTATATATAAGGGGGCCTGATTATTAAGAGCTTTGAAAGTGAGAAGAGGGATTTTAAACTTAATTCTAAACTCTATGGGAAGCCAATGAAGGGAGGACAGAACCGGGGGAATATGATCTCTTTTTCTAGATCCAGTTAAAACTCTTGCAGCAGCATTTTGGATCAACTGAAGATTTTTTTAAGGATATTTTAGGACAACCTGATAATAAAGAGTTACAATAATCTAATCGAGAGCTGACAAAGGCATGGATCAGTTTCTCAGCATTGTTCAGAGACAAGATGCTCCTAATCTTGTCAATATTGTGCAGATGATAGAAGGCAGTCTTAGAAACAAATTTAATATGTGAATTAAAGGACAGATCTTGATCAAAATTAACTCCAAGGTTCCTCACAGAACTATTCAGAGTGAGAATGGCGGCATCCAAATTAAGAGCATGATTTGGAAAGGAGTTTCTAAGGCGTTTTGGGCCAACAAGAATGACTTCAGTCTTATCTGAGTTTAACAGCAGAAAATTACAAGTTATCCAGGCATTGATATCCTTAAGACAAGCATCTAACTTGGCTAATTGATTAAAATCATCGGGCTTCATTGACAGGTATAGTTGTGTGTCATCTGCGTAACAATGAAAATGTATACAGTGCTTTCTAATGATATTGCCTAATGGAAGCATATATAAACTAAAAAGAGTAGGGCCTAACACAGATCCCTGTGGCACTCCGTGACTGAGCTTAGAGTTGGAAGAAAATTCATCATTGATGTGAACAAACTGAAATCTATTGGACAAATAAGATCTAAACCACTGCAGCGGAGTTCCGCTCAGTCCAATATAATGTTCTAATCTATCAAGTAGAATGGCATGATCGATAGTGTCAAAGGCTGCACTAAGATCTAAAAGGACAAGAACAGAAACAAGTCCATTATCAGATGCAATAAGGAGGTCATTAGGGACCTGATTAGATGTAAAATATGATCCAAAGTTTCAGATAGAAATAAATGTACTCATCTAATTTGCATAATGTGTTTATATTTATATATTATATTTATATATCTATATATTTATTCCATCTAGCTACAATGCTCAGCACTGGGTGTGTTTATATTTATATATCTATATATTTATTCCATCTAGCTACAATGCTCCGCACTGTGTTTTTATATATCTACATATTATTCCATCTAGCTACATTGCTCCGCACTGTGTGTGTTTATATACTTGCATATTTATTCCACCTAGCTGCAATGCTCCGTACTGTGGGTGTTTATATATTTACATATTTATTCCATCTAGCTACAATGCTCTGCACTGTGTGTTCATATATTCATATATTTATTCCATCCAGCTACAATGCTCTGCACTGTGTCTGTGTGTGTGTGTGTGTGTGTGTATATATATTTTATAGTAATATGTACATATGTATATTAGCTGCTCTTGCTTGGTTTTTTTTTTTTTTTTCTTGCCTTCTGATTGTTGCTCTGAGTGTTGCTATCCCTGTGCTGTTGCAATCCTGGAATTTCCCCGTTGTGGGACTAATAAAGGCTTATCTTATCTTATCTTATCTTATAATGCTGTGACACCTCTTTAAATTGATCCCCAGAGGGGAAATTGAGGGCATCCACTTGGATGGATAAAGCAGCCATGACATGGCGCTATCCCGTTACCATTCACTCACATATTCACACCTAAGCCCACTTTTAGAGTCTCCAATTAACATAACCTGCATGTTTTTGGCTTGTGGGAGGAAACCGGAGAACTCCCGGAGTAAACCCACACAGACACAGGGAGAACATGCAAACTCCACACAGATCACTGATGGTCAGGGGCTGGGATCGAACCAGGGATCTCATGGCCAAGGGTGAGTTGCTGTGCTGCTGCAGTGCTAACCACTCCACCACCACACCGCCCATCATCGACTTCGATGTAACACATTTACTTAGTAATTTACACCCGTGTACCACATCTACAAACTCTTATGATTATCCCACATAAATTTCGTTCGTATTACGGGGATATTTTTCCTATTTCATGCAGTTTCCGTCATCATCGCTGTCGCGATGACCAAACACAGCGGCATCCACATTGGTGTGTGAGTTCAAAGCGGAAAAAGGAAGAAGAATAATGAAGATTTCTCCTTCTTTGCTATATTCCATGTCAGCCATGCCTCCTTCGGTGCATGTCTGCCACCTTCTAAACTGTCAGATCAATAGAGACTAGTACAAATTCTCAGTATAGCCAGGGGACGTCAATAAGTTGACACGTGCAGTTGCTGCGCTGTGCCACTGGGGGTGCACGACCCGTCCATTTAATCTGGGCAGTTAAAGGGTTAATCTCGACCTTCTTGTTGTTTTTTTTTTTTTCTTTAGACACCTGAGTGGCAAATGAAAGATATTCTCAGAGGTGGAACAATTTATTTTAGAGATTGAACTCAAAACCTTAGATAGTTTATCACCTTCAGTGTGAATTTTGATGTTGTTAGCTCAAGCTAATGGTGTTGGATGTTTGGTGTGTAGTATTTGATAATAGCAAGTTTATTGAAATTGATTTGAATTTTACAGAGGCCATTAAGATTAGTTTAAGGGATAATTTGATTTTAATTTACCCTTTTTATTTCTTTTGGAAGTTTTGATGCAGTTAACTGATTGATTTGGAGAGATGCAACTGAGTATACTTGAGGCTAATAGTTAGCTAACGGTTATTTCTTGGACATAGGCCTGATTTTAATCTTATTTACGGACTTACTATGACAGTGTTGTACCCGACAAGTCCCATGGGGTTTTGGTGAGGTTTACTCTGATTGTGATGAACCCATTTGAAAATGGGGTCCTGGATTTGGTACTTAAGTGGCCAAAGTTTGTTGTTGACAGCGTGTGGATTCATCCACCCGGGCAGGAATTTAGGGGCAACTTTCCTTGCCTGTAGATTGATTTGTTGTGTTTGCAGAACAAATGCATAGTGGAAGACAGCCCCCCCCCCCCCCTTGAGGTTTGCCATGGGAGCTTTTTGGTCCTTGAACGCTTTGTGTTGTTTGGCGGATCGGTCCAAGTGTTTCTGAAATGTGACCTTGGGAGCGTTGTACGTTGTTTTGATGCCTCTGTGTTCTGCAGCTGGAAGGTCATGGGCGTTGGAAGACATCACCCCCCTCTGGTTTTGAGGAACTACGAGCGGTGGGGATGATTGTTCATCGGAAGCAGAAATAGGAGCGTCATTGCGTAGCTGCAGAGAAGGTTGCATCACAGGAAGTGTTTTCAATTTCAGTATGTTAAAGAAATTTGACACGGGAAGCATGCGTACGGTCGGGTCCGAACGGTGTTTGACGGTGTTATGGACCATGGGGTCACGGGCTTGAGTAGATGCACGATGAGTGTTTGCAAAGGTTGGGTCCACCAATGCAGAACCCTCAGATTGTGGAAGATCCGGGGAGCTGGTTGATTTGGCTCCTGTGACCACACTGGCCGCAGGGATAGGTGGGTGGGATTCAGAAGGTGACACCAACGTTGAGTCATCGCTAAAAAGGAGGCCATGTGGAGCTGTCTGCTTAGCCAGTGAGTTCCCAAGGTCATTCAATTATTTGTCTTGACCTTGTGTTTGAAGGTGACCTTTGACTTCTTGAGGACAGTGTTTATGTTGGTTTTTATGGTCACTTTCAGTTGGGTTCAGTTCCAACAGTGCTAGTTGTGTGCGACTCGGGGTGTCTGAAGTGTCAAGAACAAAGCACTGTGATTCAGTTGTCCTTGATAGGTCGAATGGGTGAGGGTGTTGAGTTTGAGCCCATAGTTTGAGATTCTTGAAGTCAATCAGTGGTTCAAAGCAATTCAATAGGTCTTTGCCAACAAGCAATGGAATGGAGTCAAGTTTGGATGCATAGACCAGATATGTCATGGTCATGGGACCAATGGAGACTCTGATTAGTGACACGCCTGACAGAGTTGTGTTAGTGAGCGCGTATAGTTGAACGGCTAACCAACAAGGTTCCAATTTTAAATCTTTGTGAGCACGGTTAGCAGCTACACGTAGCTGGTCAAAACGATTGTGTGACATAAGAGTGATGTCAACGGCGGTGTCTAAAACAGTGTCCTGACACATTGTGTCTTCAAAGGTCAGTGGAAGATAGTATCTTTGCGCCACCCCCGTCTCGTTTAAATCACACAGAAATTGTGGAACCGGTGGTTCAACATGGATTTGCAAAATGTCGTTTTTAGAGGAGTGGTCTTTTGCTTGTGGTTGGGCTGCCAGAACAACACTGGACTGCATTTGGTCCTTTGGTTCTTCTCCATTTGTAGGAGGGGTTTTCTTTTTGCCTTTTCTTCGTGATTTAAAGCATTTATTCTGAGTTGGCATAGCTGTGATAGCTAGGATGTCAGGTGTTTCATCTTCTCTGTTGTTTTGAATCTTCACTCAATGTTTGAGAGCTTCCATATCTTCTCTAATGAGAGTAAGAGTTTCTTTCTTCTTCCAAGGCTACTGGTTGGTCTCTGCTTCTGAGCTTCTGTGACGAGGTGGAGGAGACCATTTGCCGTGGTTATGCGCTTCTTTGGATTGGTATCTGTCATCTTGAGAGTCCATACCATGTTCTTGTGATCAATCTGGTGGATTTGGCCTACGACGGTAGTTGAGCTTTTGCGAAGTTGGTCCTGAGTGGGATCCAGAGGACCTAGTTTGGTTTCGACCTTGATGAGATCAGTTGGGGAAACTTCTCAGATTTTCATGTGATTGCAGTGTAGGAGATGGAGAAGGGCAAGGGGCTCCTTCCAACTCCAGGATGTAGGAAGCAGCGCTGATAGCTAGCACGATGGCAGGCTCAGGGTGCTTGTTGCGGCTTTGTTGCTGTTTTTCGAACGCATAATGTGCGAACTCTCTCAGCTGACTTATTGAGCTTGACCTTGGGTTAGCTGTAACTCCAAGGTGGTGACTCACTGTGGGATTCAGGTTATGCATGAAGAAGGTCTTAAAATTGTGCAATCCATGGTGTATTTTGAGATCCAAAATATGCAAGAAGGAGTCGCTGATGAGGAGGAGTCATGCCTGTGGAGGCATGGAGCAACCTTACTTCATGGCTATGGCTGCCGATAGCCCTGATTGTAGGCAGTCGTCGGAGAATTCCTTTTTGATGGCTTCGCAGAGTCGCATGTAGTCCATCCTGATGTCTGTCAGCTGTCTGTCTATAAATTTTGATACCGACCTGTTAGATGTTAGTTTTATCAAATAGATGCAATTGTCAACCATAGCATCAGGGTACTTATGCAGGTAGTAGTCAATGGCTTGTAAATAGGCTCTGGTATCAGGTGAACCGGTAGGGTCTGGATCAAATTTCATGAGATTTCATGCACTCTTGTCAAGGCCATGGTCTGAAGGGGCACATACACACTTTCCATGTGATTGTTTGTACTCAAAACAGGAGTCGGGTGATGGGATATGGTGGAAGTCTCGGTCTGGTGAGATGCATTCTCCCTTCGGCCTACCCGACCTGTAAGTGGTTTGTGGCCTCGGTTGGGGAGCAGCCGAAGTTTTTGGAGGTCATGGAAGTGAACGTGGTCTTGCTTCCGTTTGTTGTCGGTATTCCTCCACTTCCTCTTTTAAATCCTTTAGATGTTGATGTGTTTCCAGTAAAAACAGTTGACATTCCTCATAGTCAGACTTCACATTTTCAAGTTGACCTTCAACTCTTCTGCGTTCCTTCTTCGTGTCTTGAAGGGCATCTTCATGTTCACTGTTGTCTTGGTGAAGCAAGTCACTGTCATGCGTCAATCTTAGCTTTTCTGGTTTTGCCTGTTCAAATCTCACAACGCATTATCAAATTGAGCTTGACTATCATCGTTTTCATTTTGAGATTGTTACAGTTTCTTCCTTAATGATTTGTTCTCTTCCTGGAAATAGAAGGTTGTTGATTTTTGATTCCTCAGCTCATTTTCGGAGCATTGCGCTTTAGCTTCAGCTACTTTTAGCCTTGCAACTAATGCTATTGCGAACTTTCCTAACACGTTGGGAAGATTTTTCCCTTTTGGTGGGTTTTCAGTGTAATCATCCAAAAGTTCTTCAGTGAGTTGCTTCAGATCTTCGGGCTGTGTTTTCTTGACCCGTGTTGTGAAGCTAAATATAAAATCAGAAGTCTATTCTTCCAGTGTTGCTTGAAGGTCATCCAGTTCGGTCAGTCGGTTGGTTGTTCGTAGACTCACCATGTTTTACCATTGTTTGTTAGTTAGCTTAAAATCAACTTGTTGATTGTAGCTAAATCTGTTAGCCAAGGGCTAACCAGGATTGTTATTTTATATCAGTGGTAGTTATAAACTCTTTTTTATAACTTGTTCCAACTTACAGGCTTGTCAGAAGGGAGGTAGAAGTTTGGAATTATTGTAGAAATATGAAGATGTGTTAATTTATTTGTTTGTTGAAACTGTATTTTGATTTGTAGTTTAAAATTTGTGTGGATTGACTTCTTTACTTAGATTTCAAAAGCCTAGTATTGGAATTGTCATCAAAACTAGATTTGGAATTTTGTTGAATGTCACTTTAAAGTGATTTGTTTATAAAAAGGGAAACAACAAAAACAGAAAATGTTAAATGCTTTCGAGATTTAAGCTTATAAGTTTTCACTTTCTTATAAAGTTAAGGTTGACTTTGTCTTTCTTTTTTTGTTAAAGCATATTTTCATTTGAAGCTTTAAATGTTTTAATATTTACAGATTAGGAAATACAAGATGATTGTTTTGTGTATTTTGCTACCAAGGATTTCTTAGGATTAAAGCTAATGGTGATTTACTTGATTGCTATCTATAAAGGTTTTTTTTTTATTTATTTTTTTTTTATTTACAGAATAGTCAAATGATTTCACCTTTTGATTTTTCTCTTTTAAATCCTGGTGAGAAGTAGGGAGTTGGTTAGTGTTTTCCTTTTACTGTAGAGAGAAAAAAAAAACATGAACCAAGAATAGCACAATGAATTTAAATAATAGCTAGTACCAATGGATTAATGTGGTTTCCTAGTTTGAAAAATTTGGTAAATATTCAGTGAATCACTAAATCCTTGCCAACATGCACAGGGTTAACATTACTTTAATGTCACTTTTGTATAAACATTGGTATTTATTCAAATCCTTAAACTGAACTGGGCTTCCTGTGGAAGGGATCAAATAATGCAGCTTAAAACACACATATATAGCTTCAAAAGTTGGCAATTGATGCTTAAAATGTGTAAATATATTGGCTTTTAACTTTAAAGATTTAAATGTGTTGTTGGCATAAGTGATTAAATCCAAAGTGTATGCTTTTATGCATTTCTGGTATTCATCTACATTTGCCAATCTGGTCCACCAGTGACAATAAATTTTCAAGAGCCAAAAAGTTTCTTTTTCGCTGCTTTTGGCATAGAAACTTTAAATTGGTTTTAAATTTAGGTTTTTCTGAAAAATATGGATTGCTTTGAAGTTAATTTGGAAGCTCAGTTTGGTTAGAAATTGGCTTAGATTAAAAGTTTTAGATGTGATTTTATTAAAGGATGCAGTTCTTATGGTTGACCACAAGATGGAGTCAGTTCCTTCTGCACTCAAGGAGGAGGAGACACAGTGACATTGTTTTGGAGGCGGTTACTGTCTCAGCTCCAAAGTGGCTGTGAGGATGACTCACAATGGCATTTTGTAAAATGGCATTTGTACTGCTTAGTCTGCACATGTACACCTCCCATAAGCAGAATGGGATACGCACGTGGGAATTCCATCACCCAGGATGTGAATGCGGCCCGCTGACCACACCTTGCTTTGTTTCTTTAAGAAAACAGAAGAGTTTGTCTCTCTTTAATTCAGTTTTTACCCATGCAAGAATATATCTTACAATTTTAACTTTGCAAGTGATTCGGTGCTATTGCCTTGAATAATTTCCTCTCAGTAACTTTTGTTACTGTTGTTCAGTGTGAAGTAACTAATTCCACTGGTTTACACAAGGTTTATAAAAAAAATAAGGGTTAATTCAATTTATCTCTCAAGGAATTCTCACCGCACGAGTTGAATTAACAAAAGACAGATCAGATTCTTTGCAATTTCATCTGTTCAGGCCTTATTTTAATTAATTCAGCATATGTCAATGTTTTTTCAACTTTAGCATGCTTAAAAAAAATCGCAGTCTGTGGAGTGCAGCAGTTTGAGTGGGGGGATCTATGACCCCTCCCCTCTGCACATCCACACACAGATACCCCTAGGCTCAGGCAGATAAGGGGAGTGAATCACCTCCTCCCTTTTGTGTTCCTCACACAGAGACCTGACTGGGCAGATCGGGGGGGGGGCGGGGGGGGGGGGGTAAACACTGGCTGAGCAGACAGTTAGATAAAGAGGAAAGAAATTACATTTTACCATGCAACAGATCAGATTTGGTTATACCCACACTGCTTGTGAAATCATAATTTCATGTCCATTTCTAGATTCTAACGGAGCCTCAAATGGTGGCACCATTGTAAAATGTAATGGATTTATGGGTTTTATAGGTGTTTTATTGTTGGTACAAGTATTAACATATGAATGTGAGTAGGGATGAAAATTTCCTACTATTACAGAACCATATCCTTGTAGGGCACCAGTCCAGATAATGGACAATTTTATTAATAATTCTTTATTTGTACCAATTATGAATAAGTCTTAAAAAAAAAAAAAACCTTTGTGAGTTCTTGTCTGCTGCTAATCAGGAAGATGGACATAAAATCAAACATTAACTCCCACGTGTATTTCAGTGGTTTAATAAGAACTGTCACAATAGGTTAACACAGTTGGATAACTTGAGACATAGAATTAAACATGTATTATGCGCATGATAGACTGTTAATGAGTCACTGAGTGTAACCTGTGAATCAAACATTTGTGGAGCTGAATAAACCATAGTTTAACTTGTCAGTATACTGGAAATTGAAAACCATAAAATAGCATTGGTTAAGAAAAGTGCTTGCAATTTTACTAAGAAAATGATGAGTAAGCTATTTAAAAAAATAGAAGACTGCTGTTACTCTGAAAAGAACATTAAATTAATGAAAGGACAAAATGTATTTTGAAATTCTGATGGGGGTTTGAATGAAATTAAATTTAAAGAACTTATACCAGGAATATTCTGAAGAATTAAGTTTAAATTAAACAACAGACCATCAGCCAAGCAGAATTGTTGTGTCCCAGTAGGTAGCAGGCGGTCCACTGGATTCTGTTTCAACCGGACCGGCATGGGTTCTGTTATAATTCTGGCAGACAGGCTTCTTACCATGGTTATGGCCTATTCCCGAGATCACAAAGGGCTAGTTCTTCAGGAAGCTGGCTGAGGTCTTCTCTTATGCACTGAAGAAGGAATTGGTTTATTGTACAAAGTCCTTTCAGAAATTCAAACTGAGGCAAAAACACATCACAAATCCATTTCTTCCAGTGTTGGTGGTTTAAATGAGGTGGTTTAAGCTTAAAAAAATCAAACAAAATCCTCTTCCATGGTAATTTAAAGAAAAATATTAAAATAAGAAAAAGTGAACTTCAAAGAAAATAAAAAATAAAAAATCACAGAGCATGACAGGCTCTGGGTGTCACATTGACCAGACAAGCAACCTGAGTGCAAAGTGCAATCACCAAAAGCACACACATGGAGAACGTTTGACCCTTTTATTGAATTTTCAAAACCGCAAACTTGAGGGAAAAGTCAGTCACTCGCCAGAGGAGCAGCAAACCTGCAGAGAATGAGACGAGGCTGATTAGAGAGGAATTGAGGGAAAATATGGAAATCTAATTAATACCATTTACGTGGGAGGAGAGCAGTGACCGGCAGAGAACCCAGCGAAAGAGAGGAACCAGCAGGTCGGAACTGCCAGTTGGGGAATGAGTCATGGAGTCTGACCGGGTGGAGTGGATGAGCTGGGTGGTGGAGGAGCAACAGGCTGGTGAGTGCACCAAATCCCTGAAGACACACTGCTACGTTGGGAGCAACCTGGAAGAGATGGAAGGGAGAACAAGTGCAAGGTAGGATCACTCACAACACAACTGCTTACTTGATAAGCTGTCTGCTTTAGCACAGTATACCCAAACAAGCCAGCGTTGAATCACTGAAGAGCGCTTCCTTATTAACCTGGCCAAGCAGGAAACAGCAGGTGCGTCTGATGAGGAGACAGGTGAACGGGGAGGAGGGGGCAAGCGCTCATCAGCACATGACACTGGCCCTTACTTGGACAATTAAAAAAAATGGAAGAGAAGAAAAGGCTCCTTACACCTTGACCAACACCCCAAAAACTGAACAAAGGACAGATTTTTTGGGGGTGTGGCAGAATTTCACTGATTTTCATGAAACCTGAGCTGGCCCAATTACATTGCTTCTTTTTCCAAGAGAAGTCATAAACTCGACCTAAGAAGGGAAATGCAAGGGAGCCTGGAGCTCTATTGGTCAGTTAAAGTCCAGCTACGGTCTCCCAAAGAGCAGAGAGAGGAGGGGGAGAGACATTTGATATGAGAAGTGAGACCCCCCCCCCAAGACTTATATTTTTTCCGAATAAAGCTTAAATTCCTTAAACTTTAGTGACTAAGATATTCTACTCAATAATAAAGGAACATACAATGTCTCTACATTGTAACTGTAATTAATTTGTGATAGTAAGCATGGAAAAATTAAGTTCTTCCTTAAAATAAAGCAACATGTATCAAATCATTTTCTTCCGCTTAATCCTTTTTGTGTTGTGGGGGGGCTGGAGCCTATCCCAGCATCTTTGGGTGAGAGGCAGGGTACACCCTGGACAGATTGCTAGTCCATTGCAGGGCCAACACAGAGAGACAGACAACCATTCACTCTCACAGTCATACCTAAGGACAATTTAGAATCCCCAGTTTTGATGCCAATTAACCTAACTTGCATGTTTTTGGCATGTGGGAGGAAGCCGGAGAAATCCCGGAGTAAACCCACGCAGACACGGGGAGAACATGCAAACTCCATACAGATCACTGTTGGTCGGGGGCTGGGATCGAACCCAGGATCCCCCGGCCAAGGGTGAGTTGCTGTGCTGCCGCAGTACTAACCACTCCGCCACCGCACTGCAGCACATTGTCCATCCCAAGAGTTCAACCATGTCTTCAGTAGTGGATACTGTCTTGAAAGAAAGAATATGAATTAATTTATTTGTCCATAATGCATAAATTCCAATGTAAAAAGAAAAAAAAAAGAATAATCCTGATTTGTCCACCAGAGGGCACTGTGAAACTGTCTGGTTATTTACTGGAGAATCTTGACTCCCAAGTCTAGATAATATCAACCATCAACCTGTCAATTTGGGGCATTCCTTCCTGGAGAAACGATTAACTTCCACTTTATGGCCGATGGATAGTGTTACAGCTCTGGTTCTTGGTTGACAGAAGCAGTTCACGACCAGACTTTTGAGTTGAAACATTTTTTCTTCAGCAAAGAATGATTTTATATATTGGAGCCCACGGTCAACGCTACATGTCCCCCCTCTGTATCAGTGGTGAGCTTCAGTTAGCTTTGGTACACATCCTTGGCGGCTGGATCCAATTGGCGACTCTTGACTCAACTGCTGAGCTAATGGTTCTGATGTCCATAAGCACTAGCTTGTAAACAAAATCTATTCCTGAGTATAGATCTTTGGGTTTGGTTTACAAAAAAAAAAAAAAAAAAAAACCTTCTAAAAAGGATATTCAAAACTAATTTGAATATGGACAAATATAAAAACTGTTAAACTGTCAAAAATATACTAAAATATACTGCATATGCCTGTAAAGACTCAAAAATTCTGGGCACCCAAGAAAGAAAAACCGGAGTGGTGGCTCAGTTGGTAGAGCATCCGCCCCACACCCGGGAGGCAGGGGTTCAAATCCCGGCCGGGTCATACCAAAGACCATATAAAAATGGTGCTTTCTGCCTTCTAGCGTGGTGCTCCGCATAATGGAATGGGGAAAGTAAAGTTACACACAGAGCTACCAGAGGACTGACCCCCCACTGTAGCTTTCACTACTTACAGTAGCTGTGTGGCCTAGGGTCAGAGAAACGGAGATAGGCGCCACCCATATACACCTTCAGGTGTGAAGGGATTAACTAACTAACTAAGAAAGAAAAATTATGGGTACCAAAGTACAAAAATAAAAAGTATGTGATTTTTACATACTTGATGTAAATATTTCAGCTAAGGAATATTGAGGTAACTCAAGCGGGCTCAAATTGGATTGTTTTCACTGGACTAAACCATGGTTCCACCGATGTCTGAGTCACAGGGTGTTTGGGATCATTGTTCTAGAAATGTGGGCAACTAAGGAATGACATCATTGTTCTTTGAATGGCAACTGGAGAATCTTGACTCCCAAGTCTGGATTTTTCAACCATACTGTAAATCTGTCGATTTGGGGCATTCCTTCCTGGAGAAGGGATTAACTTCCACTCTATGGCCGATGGATAGTGTTGCAGCTCTGGTCCTTGGGTGATAGAAGCAGTTCATGACCAGACTTTTGAGTTGAAACAATTTTTCTTCAGCAAAGAATGATTTTATAGATTGGAACCCAAGGTCAACGCTACAGTGCACATAAACATATTTTTCATTTGTCCAACATTACTATTACAAAACATTTTTAAATTTATTTTAAGTCATGTATTTTTTTGAGAAACTGAATTTGGGGTTTTCATCAACTGTAAGCCATAATCATCAACATTAAAAGAAATAAACACTTTAAATATATCACTCTGTCTGTAATGAATCGATATAATACAGGAGTTTCAGTTTTTGAATTGAGTTACTGAAAAAAATAAACTTTTCAATAACATCTGAATTCATTAAAATGCAGTGTTGGGCAAGTTACTTAAAATAGTAACTAGTTACAGTTACAAGTACTTCTTTTCAAAAGTAACTGAGTTACTTACCAATTACTGCATGATTAAAGCAACTAGTTTCTTGGAAAAGTAACTTTCATGTTACTTTTAAATGCATACTTAAATCATCTTGCACAAATAAGATAATTTAATTAATGGATTACATTATGGGCTTATTAATGTCAGGCTGAAAATAGATTGTTTCTGACGGGGCTTTAAGAGCACGTTCAGGCTTCTTTATCCTGCCTTGAGAGCTCTTATTGTGGGAAAAATCTGAAGAAAATCAACACAAAATTGCCAGTAATTTGCTCATTTTGGAGTGAGAAATAGGGTTTGTGGAGTGAGAGAGAGGCAAAAAGAGTGAGAATCACTCCAAAAGAGTGAGGGCTGACAACACTGCATAAAGTTGTTGTTCCTTACCTTTACATCCATCCATCCATCCATCCATCCATCTATCTTCTTCCGCTTAATCCTTTTTGGGTCGCTGGGGGGCTGGAGTCTATCCCAGCATCTTTGGGCGAGAGGCAGGGTACACCCTGGACAGATCGCCAGTCCATCGCAGGGCCAACACAGAGAGACAGACAACCATTCACTCTCACAGTCATACCTAAGGACAATTTAGAATCCCCAGTTTTGATGCCAGTTAACCTAACTTGCATGTTTTTGGCATGCGGGAGGAAACCGGAGAAATCCCGCAGTAAACCCACGCAGACATGGGGAGAACATGCATACTCCACACAGATAACTGTTGGTCGGGGGCTGGGATCGAACCCAGGATCCCCCGGCCAAGAGTGAGTTGCTGTGCTGCCGCAGTGCTAACCACTCCGCCACCACGCTGCCTTACCTTTAAATTATGGATTTAAAATGTGAAGTGAGCCAAAGAAAATGTCCATTATCCACAGTCCAAATGTCTGCTGTGACAGATACATGATCCAGTCCCTTCAGTTCCTTTTGGAGATCAAATGCATTTTTGAATGAATAATCTTTATGCAGATAACAAGTAAATGTGTTTTTACTTGACAGGATCACAGTCTCAGCTATCTAATGGAAAATGACTGTTATCAGATCTTCATTCAATAATGACGTATCTGCCAATCAGTCGGTTTAATTCTCGTTAGGTCATAAACTGTCAAGATGCATAGCTGTGCTGGAAATCCAGTCATGGCTGTTCAGATAGCATAAATCCACTAACACAGTGGTAGCATAGCATAGCACTAGCTTTGTTGGATCTTGTTGCTGTTCTCAGGTGTTTCTGAAGATTGCAGTCGGTCTCAACTGTACTTTAGCTTACAACCCACCAATATGCTTTTGTCCTTAACCGTGACAAAGGAAAAATAATCTGTCGATTTCCACAAAAACAAAGTAGCTTCATCTTTTCCCAGCAGGAGCAACCTCCATTTGTGGCTGCTGGCTGCTGGCTGCAGCAGTGAAAAGCCTCTTTGCAATGTTGACTGATGGCTGCATCAGCTCTGTAGGGTTATTTTGTATTTATTTGCGCTAAAAAAATCTATCCATATTAATAAAAGGAGTAATGCAAGTAACGCATCTGATCAAATTTCAGTAACTGTAATGCTTTACTGAATTTTTAAACAGCAATTTCGTTACACAGCACGTTACTGCAAACGTAGTGGTGTTACAGTAAAGTGTTACGTTCCAACACAGTTGAAATGTGCCTGATATTCAGAATAAATTTGTTAGTTTTATAGACTACACTGCACTTTGCCTTTGTTTACCACAGTACAATTACTGTATATGGCCGTGCAGCAAGTAAGCAATTTCACTTAGTTTTTAATTGTAATTGGGAGGGCACTTACTACATTTTCAGTCACAACATACTACCTGATTCCTAAACAATGATGGTAAAACCCAGTCTTCTATAAAATATGTACACCTGCCTCTCGCCCAAAGGTGCTGGGATAAGCTCCAGCCCCCCTGCTACCTGAAAAGGATTAAGCGGAAGAAGATGGACTGGTGGATGGTTGTAAAAAACTGACAAGAACTCACTGGTTACTCTGCAGTATTTTAGAGCTCCCTGACAAGCATTACTGCACTTGCATTACATAATTCACACTAGAGCCAAAGTGACCTTTGCAATGAAGTACAAAACTCTTGCAAATTGTTGCTTAATGCAAATACTTGCTGCTACTAAGCTTTGTTTATTATCACTTATTACTACTGTATGTGATGTGTATTATGTGAGCCTGATATACGTATGTATTGTTATGTCTGTATATGGAGCCAAGTACAAGGCCAGGTGTCAAACTGAACACATGTTTACTAGAGAGGCCCTTTTCAGCACAGGCACAACCGTCAGGCAGAAGAGGTGGCAAAGAGACCCCTCCCCTGCCCACTGCCCACTTATCGCCACTGCTGGTGGCGGAACCGGAAGGTGGAGCCACCATCTGTACCACACAAATAAGAGCCCAGACTCCAACACAACATTCTTCCTGTCATGAATCCGGGTTTGGAGACTGAGCCCGATTCTGACTCATCATTATGCCTTGACCTAATTTCCTCCTGACAACTCGAGCACACCCCCTCTTCCTGTCAAGCTCCATCAGCTGCACTGTCACGGTGTTCACACATACCCACATCCACACGCACACACACAAGCGCATGCTCCATTCACTTTAATTCACACACGCTCTCACACACCAAATGCCAATCAGTTCTGCCCACGTATTTTCACACCGGCAATCTCTTTCCTCGTTAGCTTCTGGAGTATGTTTGCCACACAGGGGGAAAGAGATTGTCAGGGCATTCACCCTCGTTCGTGGCAGCTACCTCTCCATGAATGACGTTCCACTCCCTTCACATACTCAGCCCGACATCTGCAGATGATCCATTCCTGGGTGTTCACGGCTGCCTCAGCTTCTACCCCTTTTCCGCCAGATTGCTTGGTTTCGCCCTGGAACTGCTCCAGCTTCACAACTGTCTTTTTCGCCTTTTCTCCTGTGCTCTGCGGCCCTGCAGCACGAGGCCATGCACCTTTCCTTTTGTGCTTTACGCAGCCCTGCAGCACGAGGTTCCATTTAGACCAGGCTGTTGAGCATTCGGCTGCCGCCCTGCATGTTTAGTGGCCAAAACTAGTCATTACATCGCTCTGTAGTTCTGTCGCTGAACTGAATTGTATTCGGTGATAATTGGACTGTTTGTTCCCTATGTGTGGTTAATAAAAGTGCACCATCTACTCTCGCTTTTGGGTTTATTCATTCCCTCTCTCGTGCGCCGAACCATGGCGCACCAAGGTTAATGACAGAATGCCCTGACCAGTGTAAAAACCCAGCGGAGAGCTGGTGCACGAGTGAGTGTTTTTGCTTCATCTCCTTAGTGCTTTTCCCCTAGTCGTCCGCATGGATTTTTCTGTTTTTGGACTGAGCCCCGAGGAGTGTGGAGTGGCTGACCGAGCTGTGGTATTCGTCTCCGGGGCTCAAGCCACCAACTCCCCGGAGGAGAATTTCCTGCTGTTCGACATTGCTGTCAAGGTGCTCCAGACGTGCCTCGGTCTTTGGAAATATCCCAGGTTGACGGCGTTTCTCACCGCGGTCCACGAGTCACGCTGACAGCTGGGAGCGGTGACAGGAGGGGCCATCAGAGCTCAACTGCGGCTTCCCACGACGCGCTCCTGGAGGACCGGAGCCTGCCACTCACCGCCCGAGCCGGAATGCTCCTCCCCCCGCCGGATTTCTCATCCTACTCTCGGGAGGACGAAGCAAGACACCAAGGCAGCAGCAGACATTATCACCAGTCAGGAGTTCAGGCAAGTTTACCTCCATTGTCTTGCTATGTCTCCTGAAGTGATTAATCAGATTTCTGTGGAGGAGCTTCAGACATTGTTACCCACTGAAGCTAGCCAAACAGCTGCTGTCAAGGCTCCTGATTCCTTGTCCTCTGTCTCTCTTCACTCCCCACCGGTTCCGGGCGAGGACCGTCGGATGCAGGATTTGCGGGAGGAGTTAACCACACGGTGTGAGGGTCATCCTAGGTCTAAGCGACAGAGAAGGTCCGTGACCTCATCGGCGGTTCCTAATCGGACATCAAGCCCGACCGCTGCAGCCACGAAGCCCCCCTCGGTGCCAGCTGTTGTGCCAGCAGATGCCCCTTCAGCTTTAGCCACAGTTCCCGTCGTTGGGCCGTCCACCCCAGCCGCCAGAGAGACTGTGTGTGCCACTCCAGACCTGCCCACCTCCGTGCCCTTCGGGCTGGCTCCTCCATCAGTCACCAAGCAGCCTAGAAGACCTATGGACAGGGACAGGGAGGACAACAAACCCTCGGCAGCCGCCAACATTCAGACCCGGGAGGCTAGGCAAGTGGGTTTTCATGTAACCTCCGTCATTAAGAATAAGCCTTGGCTGTCCCCCAGGAGAAAGCCTCAGGCTAGGCAGTCACCTGAGTGCTCTCCCCTGGCTGCTCCTATGATGAACTCACCTATTTCCTCTGTTTCTCCATCCCCTGCCTGGGAGCATCCAGCAGCCATGGAGCTCGACAATCGGGGGAGGAGGGAATGCGAAGTGCTGGAGGACTGCACCCCACAGATCCGCTGCGACCAGAGGAGGAGCACTGCGACCGACTGGAGGCGGGTACCAATGAAGGGGCATCCTCCCGCTTCAGTCTCTGTGGACACAGTGCCAACCAGGTCTCCACCTCCAGACTTCATGCCGGGAGGATTACTGGTATTAGGGGCTCCACTGGAGGAGACCAGGACTGCCGAGACCATCATGCCTGCTGTGGGGGCCGCCACAGCAGAGCCATCCCCAGGACTGGACCTCCAGCCAATTGGACCCCAAACATCGTCGTCGGAGTCCTGGACAGTGGTAGAACCCAAGCACAGGCAAGTAATCTCTCCTGTTGTTCACCTGTCATGTGTTGAGAGTTCTTGCCTGGCTCTTGAGGAGGAGAGTCGGGTGCAGCCCCCAGCTGCATCCGAACTTTCCTCGCCGGGTCCTACCGCTGCCGGCGACCCTAACCATCTCTGTTCTCCCGTCTCCTTCGAGCTCCTTCCTAGGGTTGCTGGAGAGGAGTCGCTGCAACCGGGGTTGCCCATGGACGACGAGGAGGGTCCAGTTGTCCCTAAGGAGGTTGATGAGGATGCAGCACTCGACGAACTGGAGAGACCTATGCACCCTAAATCGCCGGAGTCCTGGACGGCGGTGGAGCCAGAAGTCAGGCAAGTGTGCTCCATTATGTCAGGAGTGTCAATAGTAATGTCACACTGCCTGACTTATGGTGAGGTGGACCCAGGGCAGCTCACAGTAGCCCTCGGAGCCGCCACACCGGGCTCTGCCGCTGCCGGCGACCCTGACCCGGTTTCTCTTTCTCTCCCTTTGGGTTTGGAGCCAGGGTCGCCCCGGAGCTACTGGAGGCAACCGAGGATTGGGGCCCAACGCCGGAGGACATGAGGAGCATCACCTCCCTCACTGGGGAGGCCACCGCGGGAGCAATGAGGGCCCTGATGGGGGTCACCGCAGGTACAACGGTGCTCCAACTGGAGTCCACCATGGGTGCAGCAGGGCCTGAGCCAGGGTCCACTGCGGGTGCAGCAGGGCCTGAGCCGGGGTCCGTCGCAGGTGCAGCCACGTCCCAGACCGGGACCATCGCAGGTGCAGCCACGTCCCTGACTGGGACCGTCACGAGTGCAGCCACGTCCCAGACTGGGACTGTCATGGGTGCTACGGTTCCCCTTTCCCACGCCTCAAACGGCAGGGGGGCTCCCGTTCCTTGGCTTCCCCGCCGAGGTCCCCGAGGTTGAAGGCTGTCTCTCCACCCTCCGCTCAGGGCCTGGTGGCACCACCACGCTAGTCGACCACCTGAAGGACTTGGCTTATGGGTCGAGTGGCCCATCGGCCTGGGGAGGCCGCCGGACACTACCCCACAGGCCACCTGCTGGACTTGGGACTGGGGCAGGCCACCCGATCTATCACTCCTCACCATACTGGGGGCCTGGGACTTAGGTTGACCCCCTGAACTTTGGACTTCGGGGCAGGTGGGGTCAGTGTTCCAGGTTGGGGTTCATTAAGAGGGGTTTGGCTCTTCATTCTATTTTTGTTCTGATTGTGTTTTCACTGGTTGCTTTCCTCCTAACCGTTTTTCCCCCACATCCCACCCTGGGTTAGTGTTTATTGCCGGGGAGGAGGAGTTCCTTTGAGGGGTGTGTTACTTTTTGTTTTTACTGATGGTGCTTGGGTGTCTGGAATCCACCCCTAGAAGGGGGGGGGGCTGTCATGAATCCGGGTTTGGACACCGAACCCGATTCTGACTCATCATTATGCCTTGACCTAATTTCCTCCTGACAGCTCAGGCACGCCCCCTCCTCATGTCAAGCTACTTCAGCTGCATTGTCACAGTGTTCACACATCCACACGCACACATACAAGCACATGCTCCATTCACTCTCATTCACACACGATCTCACACACCGGATTCCAATCAGTTCTGCCCACGCATTTTCACACCGGCAAAATCTTTCCTCGTTAGCTTCTGGAGTAGATGTTTGCCGCGCCGGGGGAAAAAGATTGTCAGGGCATTCACCCTTGTTCATGGCAGCAACCTCGCATGAATGACGTTCCACTCCCTTCACGTACTCAGCCTGACATCTGCAGATGATCCATTCCTGGGTGTTCGCGGCTGCCTCAGCTTCCACCCCTTTTCTGCCAGACTGCTTGGTTTCACTCTGGATCTGCTCCAGCTTCGTGTCTTTTTCGCCTTTTCTCTTGTGCTCCGCAGCCCTGCGGCACGAGGCCGTGTGCCTTTCCTTTTGTGCTTTACGCAGCCCTGCGGCATGAGGCTCCATTTAGACCAGGATGTTGAGCATTCGACTGCCGCCCTGCATGTTTAGTGGCCAAAGCTTGTCATTACATCACTCTGTATTTCTGTCGCTGAACTGAACTGTATTCGGTGATAATTGGACTGTTTGTTCCCTTTGTGTGGTTAATAAAAGTGCACCATCTACTCTCACTTTTGGTTTTATTCATTCCCTCTCTTGTGCGCCGAGCCGTGGCGCACGGAGGTTTATGACAAGTCCCCCTTCACAAAAATCAAAACACACACAATGCGTACCCACCCCAATTTGGAACCCGAATCACGCACTAAGATTAATTGAATATCACAATACAAATGGCCTAACTCATTCACTCCAAAACACCTAAAACTAGGGGGAACAGGTGGAATGCTGTCCCACCCTGTATGCAAAGCGAATTATTCTGCCGCTTAAACTAAATAAAAGTCCATTTAGAACTAAAATTATTGCCGTGCTCCTCAAACTAAAAACAAAAATATGCAAAATAATCCCCCAAAATATATACATAGAAACAACAAAACAGTCTACTCTCATGCATCACAAAGCAGCTATACATAACAATCAGTTTATGACACACACATAACTGATTCAAAAACATGCACAACAGTTATCCTATATACTTACGGCTGGAGAAAACAAGTCCATGAGTCCCCTGTCATCATGTGCCATGTGTCTGACGGTCCGGCCCCAACTTCTTTTAATTTTGCCACCGCCATTGCTGTTGTGGCCCCCTGTTCACCGGCCCACTTCAGCTGAGATCCGGGAGCAGGTGAGACCAGCCTTTCAACGTTGCCCGTCGTCACAGGCGTCCCACTGTGCTGCCCAGTACCCTCGTCCAGGGCAACTTGAGCTCTGCCACAGGTACCCTCCTGTGGTGACCCTGAGCGATATTGGTCTTGCTCACTCTCCAGGGTGCAAGGCAGTTCCTCATCCCACACTGAGCCATCTACCACTCTCAGGGTCAGACAGTCCCACTTCTTGGCTAATTTGCACTGAGCCGTCGGTTCCAACGTTCCCACCATGGGCAGCCATCCTCCTCCACAACCACAAAGCGGCACCAGGCCACTCTCAATCCTGACATGTGGGGAAAAACATCTCACGGTTGTCCAGTCCAGCACGGAGTCCACCGCTCCCACGTTGATCCACAAAACCACTTCCACCCTGTCCATCTCCATCATACAGATATGGACCCCATCCATATCAATGGCATAGCTGTTGAACGTGTCCCCAGCTTCAAATTCCTGGGGACCCACATCTCGGAGGACCTGTCCTGGTCAGTTAACACCACCAGCCTGATCAAGAAGGCCCATCAGCGCCTCTTCCTCTTGAGGACACTGAAGAAGAACCATCTGTCAACTGACATCCTGGGCAACTTCTACCGCTGCGTGATAGAGAGTACCCTGACCAACTGTGTCACAGTCTGGTATAGGAGCTGCTCTGTCGCTGACCGTAAGGCGCTGCAGCGGGTGGTGAAAACCGCCCAACGCATCACAGGGACTCCACTTCCAGTTATAGAGGACGTCTACAGGAAAAGATGTCTGCGCCGGGCACGCAGCATTCTTAGGGACTCCAACCATCCTGCTCATGGACTGTTCCAGCTTCTCCCCTCCAGAAGGCCTTTCAGAAGCCTTCGGACTAGAACCAGCAGGTTTAGGAACAGTTTCTTTCCAACAGCTGTCACGTTATTGAACTTAGTTCCCCGCTGACTCTCTTACCATCCTCACCTGTACATAACTGCCCATCTAACTTATTGTACATTATTTGTACATAACAGTACTCTTAACTTTCTGCACTGCTGCATATATTTGCATATATTTGTTTAAATTGCACATACTGTTAATTACCGTATATACTGCACTGCTGTCCTTTGCACTTCTGATTGGATGCTAAACTGTGTTTCGTTACCTTGTATTCATACATGTGTAATGACGATAAAGTTGAATCTAATCTAATCTAATCTAATACAGTACATGTGTCCATTTGTGCTCAGAGACGCAGCATGAACAACCATGAGGGTGCAAGAGTCCTCGTCGTGCCATGGACCTCCTTGCGTGGATCCGTAGCATGCCTTGGTGACATAAAGAAAGTGGCACACTTGCCGCAGCGCTTCACTCTTGCCGAACAATCTTTGGCTCTGAAACAATGGTTCGTAGACCCACAGTCCTCACCTGTGGGCTGTCCCAGGGCAGACCTCACATTCACAGCACTGGTGTCGCCATCCACGCTTTCCACGCTGACCGGGTCCACTGCATGCGCAGTCGGCGGTGATCCCAGATGTCGGGTTGATAAGCGCTCACTCAGCTCCCGTGGCAGTTTATCCACAGCTTCCAGCTGTTGAGCTAACTAGATGGCCGTGGGCAGCGTCATTTCACCCAAAAATGTAAGCAGCCTCGGCCCTGTCGCAGTGCCGTTGGCATACTCCGCTAGCTTGTCATGAATCATCCCGTTCTCCGATAGTCCAAGCTGGCACCCATTGACCAACAGCTGCAAGTCCGTCACAAACTGCTGAATAGGCTCGCCTACCTGCTGGCAGTGCTGTCAAACCCGAATCTTGAAAACCATGACGTTTTTCAGGGTACAAAAATAGCACGACATTATCTCAGCCACTTCAACAAAGCTATCACAGCCACTCAGTGCACTCAGAACATGCAGTTCCTCCATTCCAGGGCTGTGCACCAACAACTCACATGCCCAGAACTTCTCCAGCCTCCTAAGGTCCAGTGCCACCATGTACGTCTGGAAAACGGCGCATCACTTCGGCCAGGGGACCGTTGGTTCACTGGAGAGCTCCAAAAATGGCAGAACTTCAAACCCACACGCTTCCATTCATTCATTCATTCATTCATTCATTCATCTTCTTCCGCTTAATCCTTTTCGGGTCGCGGGGGTGCTGGAGCCTATCCCAGCATCTTTGGGCGAGAGGCAGGGTACACCCTGGACAGATCGCCAGTCCATTGCAGGGCCAACACAGAGAGACAGACAACCATTCACTCTCACAGTCATACCTAAGGACAATTTAGAATCCCCAGTTTTTTGATGCCAATTAACCTAACTTGCATGTTTTTGGCATGTGGGAGGAAACCGGAGAAATCCCGGAGTAAACCCACGCAGACATGGGGAGAACATGCAAACTCCACACAGATCACTGTTGGTTGGGGGCTGGGATCGAACCCAGGATCCCCCGGCCAAGGGTGAATTGCTGTGCTGCCGCAGTGCTAACCACTCCGCCACCACGCCACCCTACCTTGTTTTAATCCACTTTTATCCTCGTTGCCAAATGTTATATCTGTATATGGAGCCAAGGACAAGGCCAGGTGTTGAACTGAGCACACGTTTATTAGAGAAGACCTATTCAGCATTGGCACAACTGTCAAGCAGAAGAGGTGGCAAAGAAACCGCCCCTCCTGCCCACTGCCCTCTTATAGAAACAGGTGGTGGCAGAACTGGAAGGTGTAGCCACCACCCGTACCACACAAATAACAGCCCAAACCCCAACACAATATGTATATTCTTGATTTCTTTCGGGGGGGGGGGGGTCTTCTGTAGTCTGCATACTTTTTTTCTGTCACCCTACTGTAAAAGCTGAATTTCCCCACACTGTACTGTTTAAGGCTGTTCCTGCTGAGGAGACTCAGGTCTTTTGGTGTACAAGGGGCGCTGCTGAAGTCATTCTATGACACGGTGGTGGCATCAGCCATCACTTTTGGAGTGGTCTGCTGGGGCAGTGGCATTACTGCAGCCGATAGGAAGAGACTGAACAAACTGATTAAGAAAGCTAGCTCTGTCCTGGGGCAGCGCCTTGATCCGATGGAGGAGATAGGAGAGAGAAGGACGGTGGCTAAACTGTCATCTCTGCTGGAGTCCGAGTTCCACCCTATGCAGGACATACTGGATGCACTGAGGAGCTCATTTAGCAGCAGACTACATCATCCCAGGTGCACAACCGAGAGGTTTCGTAGGTCCTTCCTACCAACGGCTGTCAGACTGTACAACCTAAGCAGGGCTGCTCGCAGAGATAGCAAAAAGACGTAACAAACTAATAGTTTTTTGAATGCAAAAGATGCAATAGACTTACACAATGGTCCTCTCCGGCATACAACTAGGAACATACCGGTCGCTATGGAGGGTGAGAATATGTATGGGCACATAATCATACCATGTAGGATAACTAAGTAGACGGTTATGCTGTTTCATCCCATCTAGCAACAATGCTCTGCACTGTGTGTGTTTATATATTTACATATTTATTCCATCTAGCTACAATGCTCAGCACTGGGTGTGTTTATATTTATATATCTATATATTTATTCCATCTAGCAACAATGCTCTGCACTGTGTGTGTTTATATATTTACATATTTATTCCATCTAGCTACAATGCTCAGCACTGGGTGTGTTTATATTTATATATCTATATATTTATTCCATCTAGCTACAATGCTCCGTACTGTGTTTTTATATATCTACATATTATTCCATCTAGCTACATTGCTCCGCACTGTGTGTGTTTATATACTTGCATATTTATTCCACCTAGCTGCAATGCTCCATACTGTGGGTGTTTATATATTTACATATTTATTCCATCTAGCTACAATGCTCTGCACTGTGTTCATATATTCATATATTTATTCCATCCAGCTACAATGCTCTGCACTGTGTGTCTGTGTGTGTGTGTGTATATACTGTATATATTTTATAGTAATATGTACATATGTATATTAGCTGCTCTTGCTTGCTTGTTTTTTTTTTTCTTGCCTTCTGATTGTTGCTCTGAGTGTTGCTATCCCTGTGCTGTTGCAATCCTGTAATTTCCCCGTTGTGGGACTAATAAAGGCTTATCTTATCTTATCTTATCTTATCTTATCTTATCTTAACAAGCAGTACCAGCTTGTATGTTATATGGCAGGGACCACCAACTGGTGGACTCTGGTCCGGATCCAGACCCCAAGAATCCTCCGTCCAGACTCTGAAGCCTTTTGATAGAATTTGGTGGGGAAAAAAAAAAGCATACTGTATTGTTTTGGTGGAACTGAAGTGCTGTATCGGTGACCGCCTGGACAGTGTATGGTATGAGCCCTTTGGTGCTCAAATTCCACTCTACGCTGTCTCACTGACTACGCTTTCTGCAGAGACTCTGGATCCAACCGCTCCAGTGGGTATTCAGTAGGTTGCAAAAACACGGTTCACTGCCGGCCTCACACATGCACAAGGCCAGGATATCCACCCGGACAGACATGCTTTGTTCCTTTGCTTTAAAAGTACCAAGTTTTCACATAATGGGAGCCAAAATCCTGAATAGAAAAAAAAAAAGGCATCAAGACGCATGGAGAATAGTTTTAGAATCAAATCGGAGCCCTGAATCATAATCAAATCATGAGGTGCCTAAAGATTCCCAACCCTAGTTTGGACCTCAGCTGGGGAGGATGACCGACTTCTTGCAGTTGTAGTTGGGGATTCCTGTTATCAGCTAACTTCCATTTAACTTTAAACCACTGAGCATTCCAGCCAATGTGAAATGTTCGATTGGTGGAACATCAGAATTTTAAGAGGTTTTAACTGTAATTTGATTGGAGATAGGCCTACACATGTAATTGTGTAATAGTTTCAGTTTAAACATCCAGGGCAGGTTCAGGTTCAGGTTCAGGTTCAGGTTACTTTATTTGTACCCGTAGGTAGATTTGTTTTGCAGTTGGTGACATCCATATTTACAAGCCACTAATTACATTCAACATAGACACAAACACAGGCACACATCTTACAAAATAGGTAAATATAGAATATGTACAATATAATTTTATAGCTTGTTCAACTCTTTGACAGCAGCAGGGACAAAGCTGTTTTTGTAGCGCTGGGTTCTATTTTTTGGGACAGCAAACCTCCGTCTGGAGGGAAGAAGCTGAAAGTTGCAGTGCAAAGGGTGGGAGTCATCATTTAAAATCGAGTCGGCCATCCTCTGTACTTGTTTGGCGTACAGGGATGCCAGGCTCAGCTGTGACTCACCAAGCAAACGACTGGACCATCTGACTACCTGATCCAAGGATTTCCTCTGTTTCAGTTTTATCTGACCAAACCATGACATTAAAGAAAAGGATAAAACAGATTCAATAAAAGCCCGATAAAACATAGTCATTATGGGTCGGTCAATTTGGAAGCGTGCAAGTTTCCTCAAACAATGCAAATTTTGCTGACCCTTTTTGCACACCCTTTCACAGTTCACCTCAAAGTTCAATCCACTATCAATAATCGTCCCAAGATATTTGTACGATTGTACACATTCGGTGGTCTGGCCTTTTAGTATGGTGACTTTGTGCCTGGGAGTTTTCCTCCTAAAGTCAATAATCATATCTTTCGTTTTTGTTGTATTCAGCTGCAGGTAGGAATCCTCACACCAGTGAACAAAGTCATCAACTACTGGGCCGTGGCCACTCTCACCATCCTGGAGGAGACTGACAATGACTGAGTCATCAGCATACTTTATAATGTGTCTGTTGTCATGTCTACTCCGACACATGTTTGTGTACAGGATGAAGAGTAGTGGTGAACCTCAGCAGGAATAATATTGCAGCAAGAATAATGATGCACTTCAGTAATTTTGATGAATTTACTATTATTTTCAAACTAACAACAGTCTGTGTAATGCAGGATCTCTTCCACACACATTTATTTATTTGATTTCTGCAAAAGCTTATGTGCAATAATAGAGTATTTAAATAGTATGGATTGCATGTTTGAATTTCTCTCTAAAATCCCTAAAAAATAATCATTCTGTGACTTTCATGTTTGGATATGGCCAAAATGTCATGATTAATTGATTGACAGCTCACGTGCAGAATGCAACAACAAAAGAACACTCCAGACACAAAAAACATATCTGAGATTTTATTAAATCTCAAAAGGTACAGAGCACAGCTACAGAAAATGTCACTCGCCAGAGGAAGTGGCCTGTGGAGAGAGAGAGACAAGAGCTGTGAGAGGAGGAATGGAAACAGGGAGATGGCAAGCCCAAATACCACTTACGTGGGCTGAACAAATGAACCGGCAGGAACCCCAGCAGGGAGAGACGAACCAGCAGGATGAGGCAGGTGGAGCTGATGGTGCCTGACCGGGTGGAGAACGATTGCAGCTGAGTGTGGATGATGGTGCAGGTGAGCGCACGCAGTCCCCGAAGATGCACCCGCAGTGGTGGCAGCAACCTGAGAGAGAAAGGATAAAGAGAGACAAAGGTGAGTGCGAAAACTTCACCGATGGCATAAACAGTACTTGCTTTGTTTTTGCTGCGAGGCAGTATATCCAAATGAGCCAGAGCTGAGGCACTGAAGAGATGGTCCTAAAAAGCACTGGCTGAGCAGAGGCAGCAGGTGTGTCTAATCTCCCAGGTGCGTCGATTACCTGAAGAGGAGGAAACAGGAAGGAGGGGGCACACCCTAACCAGACCATGACACATATTATAAAAACAAAACATAAAAACATACTTCAGGTAATTCTCTAAGATCTAGGGTATGCTACAAGCTAATATGCATTGCATTGAGAACCAATAAAATAGCTAATGCTACCTAGCTAAGACCAGACAAACAAAACAGATAAAACATTTTGTTCCCTCCAAAGGGTTAAAAATTTACCACTTATAGTGGTGTGAAAAAGTGATTGCCCCCTTCCTAATTTTTCTATTTTTTTTGTCTATTTGCCACACTTAAATTTTTCAGATCATCAAACAAATTTAAATATTTGACAAAGATAACACAAGTAAGTACAAAATGCAGTTTTTCATGAAGGTGTTTATTATTAAGAGAAAAAAATCCAAACCTACACAGTCCTGTGTGAAAAAGATGATTGCCCCCTAAACCTAATAACTGGTTGGGCCACCCTTAGCAGCAACAACTGCAATCAAGCGTTTGCAGTAACTGGCAATGAGTATTTTACAGTGATGTGGAAGAATTTTGGCCCACTCATCTTTGGAGAATTGTTGTAATTCAGCCACATTGGAGGGTTTTTGAGTATGAACCTCTTTTTTTAAGGTCATGCCACAGCATCTAAATCGGATTCAGGTCAGGACTTTGATTAGGCCACTCCAAAGTCTTCATTTTGTTTTTCTTAAGCCATTCAGAGGTGGACTTGCTGGTGTGTTTTGGATTATTGTCCTGTTGCAGAACCCAAGTGTGCTTCAACTTGAAGTCACGAACAGATGGTAGGATATTCTCCTTCAGGATTTTTTGGTAGACAGCAGAATTCATGGTTCCATTTACCACTGCAAGTCTTCCAGGTCTTGAAGTAGCAAAACTGCCCCAGACCATCACACTACCACCACCATATTTTACTGCTGGTATGATGTTCCTTTTCTGAAATGGCTGTGTTACTTTAATGCCGGATGTAATGGGATACACACCTTCCAGAAAGATCAACTTTTGTCTCCTCAGTTCACAGATTATTTTCCCAAAAGTCTTGGGGATCATCAAGATGTTTTCTGGCAAAACAGAGATGAGCCTGTATGTTCTTTTTGCTCAGCAGTGGTTTTTGTCTTGGAACTTTTCAATGCAGGACATTTTTGCCCAGCCTCTTTCTTATGGTGGGGTCATAAACACTGTGTCATGGCGGCCTCTGGGCCGTCATTGGCATCATTAACTCCAGCTGCGCACAGATCCACAGGTGTTAATCAGCAGCTGTTAAAAGCCAGCGTTGCTGACAGCCCGGCACGGAGTCGTCTGTCCTCCTCGTCTGAGAAAGAACCAGCACTCCGTTCTCTGGCCTCGTCAAGGTATTCTCTTGTCTCGTCAGAATCTGTCTCGTCAAGAATTGTCTTGTCAAAAACTGCCTCGTCAGAAGCTGTCTTGTCAGAAGCTGTCTTGTCAGAAGCTGTCTTGTCGGAACTGCCTCGTCAGAATCTTCTCTGGCCTCGTCTAGAACGTCTCTCGCCTCGTCAAGGACTTCAGTTCAAAGTCAAGCACGTAAGAGAGCTGTTTGCTACTCTACTCCTAACCTCTACCCCTGTGCACAGGTGGACTCCCTTGGCGGCGGACCTGCGTCCCCAGCTGACGGGGTTACGCCAACTCGCACACGTAGCGGTTCGCTACCACCACGACTACCGGTACGTCTGGCTCCACAAATTCCTGAATTGTTACTGTATCAGTTACAGGAGTACTGGCCACCGTTACCGGTGGAGTTTGTGTCATCGTCATCTGTTGTGTCATTGTCACCACGCTCTGTGGAATCACTCACCTCGTCATCGTCTGGATTGTCATGGTCACCACGCTCTGTGGAATCACTCGCCTTGTCATCGTCTGGATTATCATCGTCACCACGTTCTGTGGAATCACTCGTCTTGTCATCAGCTGGTTTGTCATCGCCCCGGTCTGTGGTGTCACAGCCGGAGTCACTGGAAGACCTGTCCTCGTCTCAGTCACAGGTGGAAGCCCCAGCTTGTTCCCGGACATCTTCACCTCCACGTTGCACGGCCGCTGGTTCTCAGCAGGACGTAACCTGTGCTTCTCCCAAGTAAGCCTCACTACTGATAGCTTGTCATTAGCGTGGGACAAAAGTAATTGTCTGTGCTTATATGTTCCAGGGTTGCCGGGTCTCCATCCAGTGTGCTCAGTTCCAGTGACCAGGATACTGTCCATGCGCTCACACTTGCACTACACACCCTTTCACTCTAATAAAGATTATTGTTCACTAATTTGCCCGTGTCAGTGTCTGTCTCCTGGGTCCCGAAACATGTCACACTGACCTTAACTGAGGCAAGTGAGGCCTGCAGTTCTTTGGATGTTGCTGTGGGGTCTTTTGTGACCTCTTGGATGAGTTGCTGCTGCGCTCTTGGGGTAATTTTGGTCAGCTGGCCACTCCTGGGAAGGTTCACCGCTGTTCCATGTTTTCACCATTTGTGAATAATGGCTCTCACTGTGGTTTGCTGGAGTCCCAAAGCTTTAGAAATTGCTTTATATCCTTTTCCAGACTGATAGATTTCAATTACTTTGTTTTTCATTATTTCCTTAATTTCTTTGGATCACAGCATGATGTCTAGCTTTTGAAGATCTGTTGGTGTACTTCACTTGGTCAGACAGGTCTTATTTAAGTAATTTCTTGATTGAGAACAGGTGTGGCAGTAATCAGGCCTGAGTGTGGCTGGAGAAATTGAACTCAGCTTTCTAAAGATGTGATAAACCACAGTTAATTTATGTTTTAACAGGGGAGGGCAACCACTTTTTCACACAGGGCCATGTAGGTTTGAATTTTTTTACCCTTAATAATGAACACTTTCATTTAAAAACTGCATTTTGTGTTTATTTGTGCTATCTTTGTCTAATATTTAAATTTGTTTGATAATCTGAAACCTTTAAGTAGGACAAAAATACAAAAAAATGAGGAATCAGGAATGGTGCAAACATTTTTTCACACCGCTGTATGTGTGCCTCACAGTTTTAGACAAGTTCTACCAACTTCTTCCCATGGGAAAAGATGACCATCTTTAAATTTCCTTTCTTCTCTTACAGAGATTTGTTTTTAACAAGTTAATGCCCTCACATCAATTAGAAAGAAGCAGTAACTAGCAGCTTTATTGGTCCTAAAAGTGCAATCTCTGACTGCTGAACACTAAGTGACTCTCGTGCACCATGTACAGCAGCTCAACCAGACTCATGTCAATCATCACTGTTTTCTTCCTGCATTACCGACTGCACTATATAGTTCTCCACAGTATCTGCTGCTGGCTAATATATATTTTAACTGTTGACCAGTATCACTTAATCTTATCCTACACTTTATTACATGTATAGTTTATTTCTCTTATCTTATCATGTTTAATGTTGCAGCATTGTACCGAGACAAATTCCTAGTTTGTGTACTACATGAACAATGGCAATAAACCTGATTCTGATTCTGATTCTGATTCTTCATGGTGAAACAAAAGCAAACTGCAATAACTTCAGTTACTGCACTCTGCCATTGTTTTTCAGTGCGTTTTTGCAGATACTGCAAAATAAAAATGTTAATATCTCAGGGGGGTTAAGCAGGAGCCCTACGAAACTAACAGATTGAAGAGCAGATACTTCACTTTTGACTGGTGTAAAAAAATGAAACAAGTGCAGATACTGTGCATTGCCTTTGTAGGGCAGACCTCTTTAGTCACCCAAGAAATTCTCACTGATCCCTCAGTGATCTTTCCTGGTCTCTCAATGATCTCTTCTAGTCTCTCAAGGATCTCTCCAAGAGCACTATAGATCCCTATGAAACTGGCCGAAAATTGAATTGCTGACTGCACAACAATCTCCCAAACATTTACACAGAAGCGTTTTCGAGGATTTAGGACATTGGTGAAATAAGAGGGGCCAATATGTGATTGTTGGTCACCCATCACTCTGTGCTGTGTAAAGGTTCCCTTAGTCTGAACTTTTTTAAAGATATGATGATATTTTAAATTTGATGACATATCTTCAAACAACAAGAAACATAGGTGGGACTTTGCATCTAACCTCTCACCACAAGCTATTTTAATGAGGCCTCACCGGACTGACAGTCAGAAAGAGGTCAGTGTGATGTTGTGCGAGGTGCAAGGAGAGACCAAAGATTTCATGCAAAACTAGGCTAAGGTCAGCTGAGAAACTTAGCACTTCCCACAAATGCTGAACACACAACTCTAATAACCCTGTTTATAGCCAGAGCTATGCAGGATGGTCTTGGCAGGAATTCTCAATGCATTTGGCACAGTCTCAGACAAAATGGGGCCAGAATGCAAGCTGTTTCCTTCAAAGAAAGCATTATTTCTAGTTATTTTTTTACAACTGAGGGAAAATGTTATTCACATGATTTTCTGTTAAATATCAATGTAAACATAAAAACAACCTATCCCCCCCCCCCTTTATGCTTGCATGCATACAGACATGAATCCTGACATTCTTTGAAAACATCTTGGCAAATCTGTCAGAGTGTAAGAGCTTCTCCTGTTTACAGTGCTCTTCAGGGTCCCACAGACATTCAACTGGATTCAAGTTTTTGGACCATTTTAAGTCTTTAGTCTTCTGAAACCTATATTTTATTGATATTTTGGGTTTCTGCAAAAGGTCAAATTCATTTTCATTATCAGCATTTTGAAAGAGGCCAGATGGTTTTGTGTGCAAACTCAAGCAACCACATTTAATTTATTATTTATTTCACTGAACATGTTTAATATCTTAAATAACCTTTTTTTCATTTTAATCAAGGTTTTATTCCTACCCTATATGGATGGCAAATATAGATAGATACAGTGGACATAAAAAGTCTACACACACCTGTTCAAATACCAGTTTTTTTGTGATGTAAAAAAAGAGACCAAGATAAATCATTTCAAAACTTTTTCAACCACTAATGTGACCTATAACCTGTACAACCCAAATGAAAAACAAACTTAAATATTTTAAGGGGAAAAAAAAAAACTTTCAATAACCTGTGTGCATAAATATGCACACCCTTAAACTAATACTTTGTTGCAGCACCTTTGGCTCTTATTACAGCACTCAATCTTTTTGGATAAGAGCAATCTTCTTTGCAAAAATGCTCCAAATCTGTCAGATTGTGAGGGCATCTTCTGTGTACAGTACTCTTCAGATCACCCCACAGATGTTCGATCGGATTCAGGTCTGGACTCTAGCTGGGCCATTCCAAAACCTTAATCTTCTTTTAGTGAAGCCATTCTTGTGTTGATTTGGATGTGTGCTTTGGGTCATTGTCGTGCTGAATGATGAAGTTCCTCTTCATCTTCAGCTTTCTAGCAAAAGCCTGAAGTTTTTGTTCCAACACTGACTGGTATTTGGAGCTGTTCATAATTCCTTCCACCTTGACTAAGGCCCCAGTTCAAGCTGAAGAAAAACAGCCCCAAAGCATGATGCTATCACCACCATGCTTCACTGTAGGTATAGTGTTCTTTTGGTGATGAGCAGTGTTGTGTTTGTGCCAAATATAACTTTTGGAATTATGGCCAAAAAGTTCAACCTTGGTTTCATTGGACCATAACACATTGACCCACATGCGTTTGGGAGATTTTAAATGGGTTTTTGCAAAATGTAGCTGAGCTTGGAGGTTTTTCTTTGTAAGAGACGGGAGATGTTGTCACATGTACTAAACAGCCACTACTTGCCAGAAATTCCTGATGCTCCTTCAGTGTTGCTGTTGACCTCTTGGCAGCCTCCCTGACCAGTTTTCTTCTCGTCTTTTCATCAATTTTGGAGGGACATCCTGTTCTTTGTAATGTCACTGTTGTGCCATATTTTCTCCACTTGATGATGACTGTCATCACTGTGTTCCATGGTATATTTAATGCCTTGGAAATTATTTTGTACCCTTCTCCTGACTGATACCTTTGAACAATGAGATCCCTCTGATGCTTTGGAATCTTTCTGCAGACAATAGCTTCACCTATAAGATGTGACTACAAAAATATCAGGAAAAGCCTACTAGAACAGCTGAACTTTATTTGGGGTTAATCAGAGGCACTTTAAATGGTGGCAGGTGTGTGCTGACTCCCATTTAACATGAGTTTGAAAGTGATTGGTTAATTCTGAACACAGCTACATCCCCAGTTATAACAGGGTGTGCATATTTTTGCAACCAGGTAAGTTTTGTATTTTTGATTTTTCCCCTTAAAAGACTTCAGTTTGCTTTTCGGTTTGGTTGTACAGGTTATAGGTCACATTAATGAGGGAAAAAGTTTTGAAATGATTTACCTTGGTCTCATTTTTTTCATCACAAAAACCGGGCATTTGAACAGGGGTGTGTTGATTTTTTACATCCACTGTATCAGTTTACTATCAAGAGTTCTTGTATGCATTATATCTGTAGCAGAGGTTGTGCTTGACTTTTTTGTTGTATGTAATTTTAACAGAAAGGGTTGAAAAAATTATCTCATAGTCTATTATTACCTGTCATTTTAATTTATTTTAATTAGATTCCCCTCATTGTAATCTGTCAAAATGGCAGACAGCTTTCAGATTTTTTTCTGCCACTGCTGAAAAAAAATCTGTCCAATGAAGGACATTTTAAATTTAATGGCAACCCCTGATCTGTAGTGATCAAAGTGAGCATGCACCATTTTGTTCTGTGTTGCTCTCTGTTTGTTGCATAACCTCTGTCATTAGGGGCAGAATAGGGAGAGTATTGCTAAATCTGGATTACTTACATTTGTATTAATGTTCATTAGTATGTAATGTTCCTTTCAAATAAGCATTAAACTTAAACTTAAGAACTTCATATACGAAAAAATTCCTAACCAACATCCAACCTTCAGGATCTGCCTCCCATTTTGCCCCTCTCATGGAGGACTTTTACCTGGATCTGGATCAATCAAATTACAGTACCTTCAGATAAGGAGCAATAGTCGCCCAACTCATCTGCAAATTAACTGCCTCCCGTTCCACTCACCAGCCCTCATCAACCAAGACTCTTCCTACCTAAAGTAATAACTTATTCCCATATTATACCAAATTATACTTACTGTGGTGATTTACCTTCCACTTACCTTCTCCCTCTCATTTCTCCACAGGAGTTTAATCCTGTGGTGCTTTTCCATAATTCCATTCCAATTCTATACAATACATAAAATCATTCATTTGCTTGTATATCTGCCTCTGTGTGTTGTGTCCTGCATTTGGGTCCAGTAAGTGTATTAATCATGACAATACCCTTCAAAGATTGAATATCCTTCAGTGTCTAATGTTGGTCGCAAAGCATACTTCTGTAAAATGGTTATGTAATGAAGTAAGTATACCATAAAGATTGTATATTTTCCTACATATACATTAGCTGTCCATGTTTATGTAGTATGACTAAAGCAAACAGTACCTGAGTCAGGTAAAGTCAAATCAAACATGACAACCCCCTGTTCTAGATGGCCCTCGTGGTCATAGGTTAGTGCAAAGACCTTAAGTTTTTGTCCATGCTGAGATCTATCCTTGTCACTTCCAGTGTGGCCAATTGAACATGATGGCTGCTCATGACAGCACCCCCCCCCCCCCCACACACACACACAAACACTTCCTTTCCAGGCTGGGTTTTCACTCAGATATGAGCAGCTTTATAGTGTAACAGTAACAGCCATTTAAGTAATTTCAGAAGTCAAAGGGTGGGTCAACATGGCTGTGAGAGAAGCAGTGAAAGGTTATTCTTTGATAACTCATTGTATAACTCACTCATATGTGCTGTGTCCTCTTAGAGTAGTAAACCTTATTGCCACTTGTCAGACTGAATTACATCAAGACTGTATATCACACACATGGACACACATTGCGTTCCTTCATTGAAAAAGGGATTTGGGCATTTCAGTCCCTGGCACTCAGCCCAGAATAATATGTGCAACCCCTGTGCAACCTATTTGCCAAAGAAAACTGTTTTACTCAGTCCCACACTGCTTACTTTATTACTGAATTCAGTTTTTTTTTTCTTCTCTGATGTCCTTTTTAAAGAAGAACATGACCTTTGTATGGAGCATCTTCATTTGTTGGCTGTCTTTCAGAATCTGGCTGCTAAAAGGTCACCTTCTCTTTGGCAGGATGGAAAAAGGCAACTAATTGTGAGCAAACTGTTAAAAGACGGCCTCAACTCAATTTTAGTTCATAATCCACTTCAATTATGAAACAGATAAAATTCATTTAAAACTAGAATTGTTTTGTAATTGTGCCCTGCATATTGTGATTAACTTAAGATTTTGCAATGTTATTCTATTTCCTACCCTTTACCAAACGTTATGACATGCAGAGAGAAGGTTTATGATGCACATGGCAGAGATATAATATGCAGATGTTTTCTTTGGAGGAAAAAAACATGTAAAGAATGCAAAACTATCATTTAGCCCCATAAAAAATGGTTAACAATAACAATTGCCAATCAAAAGAACTCTGGAATATAAACACCAATATTAGGAGACATTTACAGTAAAGATGATGTTTTTACATTGCTACTTCTACTGTTTGCCAATGAAAAATAAGGGAAGCTGTGGAAATCAACATAAGATCAGAAATATAAGAAAAAAACCCTTTGGAGTAAAATAGTAGAAATTACTCATTGCAAATACAGGATGGAAACAATGCCATGTCAAGAAACAAAGCTGACATCAGCAACAAGTGACGGATCCAAAGTCTGTCACAAAACACTTTTACTCATGATGGGCCTCTCTTTTGTTGTTTAAATGCAATTACAGCAGCTCAAACTTTTTTTAATTTTAAGTCATTTATTTTAACATTATGTAAAATGTGCAAATCGGAAAAAATGGAGACCAGAACAATAATGTTTTTGTTGCTGCTAGTGTCCAGAGTCAGCTCAGCTTCTAATGATTACTTGGGAGTTACTTGCTGATTTAATCGCAGGTGAAACAGTAAGACCATGTTGCTGTGGAGGCAGAGGTACTTTCAGGTGTCCCTCTCCCATCATGAGAAGAAATACGCAATCTCTTGCCAATAATTTGGATGAGTTAACAGAGTTTGCAGGACACAAAAGGAGAGAATTGCAAAGAACAAGCAGTATAGTGGCTAAAAATGCTAACAATGCTAAAGGAGTGTATTTGGTTGATCCGCTGGCAGACAGAGAAAAGGGGTAAGTGAAAACGAGGGATTGTGTTTTTTTGAATGCAAGTTAATTTACAGTAAATGTGTGCATGTCATCAGGACTTTCTCCCTGCTCAGTAACATTTAAGACCAACCAATGATACAGTGGAAATTAACATTAGAGAACAATGAAATAATACTTGATTTATTCTGAAATATTATTATAATTCATTGTTCAGAATTTGACAGAATATCAACTGTGGCTATACCACTGCTGTACTAGCATGTTATTTTTTAAATAACCAAGGCACTTCAACACATTTACACTACTGTTCAAAAGTTTGGGGTCACCCAGACAATTATTTTGTGTTTTCCATGAAAAGTCACACTTATTTACCACCATGAGTTGTAAAATGAATAGAAAATATAGTCAAGACATTGAAAAGGTTAGAAATAATGATTTGTATTTGAAATAATAATTTTTTCCAGATACTCAACCTGCTCAAAGGAAGGTCAGTTTTATAGCTTCTCTAACCAGCTAAACCTGTTTTCAGCTGTGCTAACATGATTGCGCAAGGGTTTTCTAATCATCCATTAGCCTTCTGACGCAATGAGCAAACACATTGTACCATTAGAACACTGGAGTGATAGTTGCTGGAAATGGGCCTCTATACACCTATGTAGATATTGCACCAAAAACCAGACATTTGCAGCTAGAATAGTCATTTACCACATTAGCAACATATATTAGATATTAGAGTGTATTTCTGATTAGTTTAAAGTTATCTTCATTGAAAAAAAAAACAGTGCTTTTCTTTCAAAAATAAGGAAATTTCTAAGTGACCCCAAACTTTTGAACGGTAGTGACATAAGGCACGGCTCAGGAGACACACACGCAGGCTCAGAGTAGCTCAAATAGCTTTATTAACAACAAGGGTGTATGAATGTGTGTCTACGAGATGTAAATGTGTTGGTGATGGCGTCTGCTTCGGGCACAGAGGCAGGAGACCGTACAGCCGGACAACCCTATGGGAAAAAGCACAGGGAGAAGGGTGACGGGCACACACCAACACAGGAGATGTACAAGTTGGAGAGGAGCTTACTTGGAATGGGCAGGTGGCTGGCACAGCAAGGAACGAGGTCCGGTAGACAGCAACCTGGAGAGCCCAGTGCAGCAGCAAGGGACAGGCGACGGAGAGGAAAGGTCCGCCGCCGGGAAATCCACCTGTGCACAGGGGAGCAGACTTGGAGAAGAAAAGGTAAGGGCTTCTTACCGCGATGCTTGCTGAAGTATGAGAGGGAACTCACAGCAATCCGATGAGTGAAGTCTGACGGCTTCAGGCCGAAGCCGAGGGCGAGGCGGCTTAAATCCCTCGCCGCTGATGATGTGCAGGTGTGCGTGCAGCTGGCGCCGCTGATGAGCGGCGCGGCGTGACAGTACTCCCCCCTCTAGCAGCGCCTCCTGGTGATGGTTTCTCTGGGTGCGCTTGTGGAACTCAGTGATGAGAGATGGGTCCAACACAAACGACGAGGGTACCCACTGCCGATGTTCAGGCCCATAGCCCTCCCAGTCCACCAAGTACTGCAACCCACGACCCCGGCGCCGGGAGTCCAGGATGGAGGAGACGGGCCAGGCCGGATGGCCATCAATCATCCGGGGCGCGGGTTGCGCAGCAGGAGGAGGGCAAAGGGGGTCGGAGATTGCCAGCTTCACCTTGGACACATGGAAGGTGGGGTGGATGCGGAGGGAGGGGGGAATAGCTACACGCACAGCCACCGGGTTGATAATCCTGGTGATGGGGTATGGGCCCATAAAACGCTGTGCCAGCTTCCTCCTCTCGCCCTTTAAAATCACGTCCTGGGTCGACACGTAGACACGCTGGCCAACTCGGTACGCTGGGGCAGGTCTTCTGTGCCAGCCCGCCACGGCTCTGTTGCGCTCTGCCGTGCGTAAAAGCGCATTGCGCGCTGACGCCCAGATGGAGCGGAACTGCCTGAGATGCGCCCGAACTGAGGGGACAGTTACCTCACTCTCCTGCGCCGGGAACAGCGGGGGGTCGTAGCCCAGGGACGACTTAAAGGGGGACATCCCTGTAGCAGAAGAGCGAGCGGTGTTGTGGGCATATTCAACCCAGGCGAGGTGGTTACTCCAGGACGTTGGTTTGGACGCCGTGACGCAGCGGAGAGCAGCCTCCAGCTCCTGGTTGGTCCGCTCACACTGCCCGTTGGTTTGGGGGTGATGGCCGGAGGAGAGGCTCACCTTGGCTCCCAGGGCATTGCAGAACGACCTCCAAACCTCTGAGGAAAATTGGGGCCCCTGGTCCGAGACCACGTCCACCGGAATCCCGTGCAGCCTGACCACGTGCTGGATTAGGAGGTCCGCCGTCTCCAGGGTGGTTGGAAGACCTCGTAGGGGGATGAAGTGTGCCGCCTTGGAGAAGTGGTCCACGATGGTCAGGACGGTGTCGAAGGTGTTTGAAACTGGGAGTCCGGTGACAAAATCCAGGGCGATATGCGACCAGGGCCTGCCAGGGAAGGGCAGAGGCTGGAGCAAACCCGCTGGAGGGGCATTACCTGATTTGCTGGTGGCGCACACTGGGCAGGCCCGGGCGTAGCGGGCAGCGTCCCTCCGCATGCCCGGCCACCAGAAGGACCGTTGGAGGAGGTCAATCATCTGGGAGGAACCAGGGTGGCAGGTGAGCTTGGACATGTGCAACCAGTGGATGACCTCCCCCTGAACTGTGGATGGCACGAACAGCCTCCCCTCTGGTCCGCCGCCAGGGTCAGGTTCCACTTCCTGCGCCTTCCGGATCTTGCTTTCAATGTCCCAGGTAACGGCTCCCACGACGCACGACCTGGGTAGGATGGTGTGGACCATGTCCTCCGACTCCTCAGGGGCAAATTGCCTAGAGAGGGCGTCGGGCAGGCCGTTCTTGGAGCCAGGCCTGAAGGTGATGTTGAATCGGAACCTGGCAAAGAACAAGGACCAGCGCGCCTGGCGGGCATTCAGACGCTTGGCAGATCTCAGGTACTCCAAGTTCTTGTGGTCCGTCAGGACCACGAACGGCAGGTCCGCCCCCTCTAGCCAGTGACGCCACTCCTGCAGCGCGAGCTTGATGGCGAGGAGCTCTCTGTCCCCCACGTCGTAATTCCATTCCGCCGGGGACAAGCGCCGAGAGAAGAAGGCGCAGGGCCGTTTGACTCCATCATCTGGCGACCGCTGGGATAGAACCGCCCCCACTCCTGTGTCCGAAGCGTCCACTTCCACGATGCACTGCAGCGCAGGGTTGACTTGGCTAAGGACCCGGGAGGAGGAGAACTCCGCCTTCAGCGCCTGAAAAGCAGCCGCGGCCTCTTCGGTCCACCGGAACGGGACCTTAGAGGACATGAGGCGGGTCAATGGGCCGACGATGGTGCCAAAATTAGGGACGAAGCGGCGGTAGAAATTTGCAAAGCCGATGAATTGCTGCACCTGTTTTCTCGATGCAGGTGTGGGCCATTCCACCATCGCCTTCACCTTCACTGGGTCCGGAAGCACCTGGTCGTGGGAGATGATGAACCCGAGGAAGGATGTTGTTTTAGCGTAGAATTCGCATTTTTCGGCCTTCACATACAACCGGTTCTCCAGCAGTCTTTGAAGGACCCGCCTCACATGGACCCGGTGCTCGTCCCTGGATTTGGAGAAGATGAGGATGTCATCCAAGTAGACGGACACAAAAAGGCCAATGAAATCCCGGAGGACGTCATTAATTAGGCGCTGAAAGACGGCTGGAGCGTTGGTCAACCCGAACGGCATCACCAGGTACTCGAAGTGGCCATTCGGGGTACGGAAGGCTGTCTTCCACTCATCTCCCTCCCGGATCCGGACGAGGTGGTATGCGCTGCGTAGATCCAGCTTAGTGAACCAAGTCGCCCCCTGGAGGGAGTGGAAGGCGGTATCCATGAGGGGCAGGGTGTAGCGATCCTTCTCCGTAATGTCGATTAGGGCGCGATAGTCAATGCAAGGACGGAGGGAACCGTCCTTCTTGCCCACGAAGAAGAATCCTGCCCCCAATGGTGATGACGAGGGACGGATAATCCCAGCACTCAGCAAATCCTTGAGATAGGCGTTCATGGTCTCCTTCTCCGGCGCCGACAGGCTGTAGAGTCGCCCAGAGGGTAAGGGTGCCCCCTGGCAGATGTTTATTGCACAGTCGTAGGGTCTGTGTGGAGGAAGACACATCGCCTTGGACTTGCTGAATACCATACCCAGGTCGTGAAATTCCGATGGCACCAGGGATAGGTCCGGGGGCGCAGCGTCCGTTGATAATGGGGAAGAGGACGGAGAGCAGGCAGCGGACTGTAAACAGGTGCTCATGCAAAATGTGCTCCATGCCGACACCCTGGCGGACTTCCAATCCAAAGCGGGGTTGTGGAGGCGTAGCCAGGGGTACCCCAGGATGATGGGCGACACAGAGTTGGGCAGGACGTAGAAGGTTATCTCCTCCCGGTGGTTCCCAGAGATGATAACCGGAACGGGGACGGTCTGGTGTGTTACTCTCCCCAAGGAGGCACGGGAGAGGTTGACCAGGGAGAGAGGAGTTTTTAGTGCCTGGCAGCGGATGCCCAATCGGGTTGCCAGGCTTTGTGAAATAAAACTGCCCTCTGCGCCCGAATCCACCAGTGCGTGAGTGAGATGCCCAGTGGAGTTGTGACAAAATCGGACGGGCAGCTTCAATTGGGTGAGGGGACTTAACCGATTGATGTCCGCGAGGCCCCCTACAGTGACTTGCGGACCCCGCCGTTTGGCTTCTGTTGACAAAGCTCCACCGTGTGTTGACTGTCCCCGCAACACATGCAGAGATTCAACTAACGGCGGCGTTGTCTCTCTGCTGGGGAAAGCTTTGTCCACCCCGTCACCATCGGCTCCGACTCCTCGGGGCGCGATGGTGGCGGCGTCACCAGGGGGCGAGCTTGGAACTGGCGTGACGAGGCTCCACGAGGGCGAGAAGAAGACGACTTCCGCCCCGAGGAGCGCTCGCGCAGCCTGTTGTCCAAACTGATAGCTAGAGACGTTAGCTCCGCTAGAGTCTCCAGGATATCCCGCCCAGCCAGTTCATCCTTCAGATCATCGTTGAGACTGCAGAGGAAAAGGCCGCAGAATAAGCGTTCATCCCAGCCCAATTCCTCCGCCGCTACCCGGAAGTCGATCGCATAGTCCGCTGCCGACCGGCTTCCCTGCTGGAGGCTGAGAAGCCGATCGACCTGGACTGTCTCGGTACGAGAGTGATCAAAGACCTCCAGGAAGCGTCTCACGAATTGGTCATAAGTGAGGGTGGCATAACTGGGCCTCGCCATTACGGCGTAAGTCCAGGTTAGTGCTCGCCCCTCTAGGAGATTCCCAATATAACCAATTCGGCTATGATCTGAAGGAAAGTCTCCGGGCACACGGTGGAACACGGACTCACACTGCATTATGAACCCCCGCGCTCTGCCGAGCTTACCGCTAAAGCGGGCGGGGGTTGGAATGGGCGTGAGTCGGTGCTCCCGGAGCCTGCTGGACGGCCGCTGGAGCAGCAGGAGCCGCGCCACCCTGACGAGCCGGGGGGAACGGCTGTTGGGGGTCCAAGCGGTCCAATCGGTTAGTTATACTGATCAATTGGTTGAGTATCACCTGTTGCTGATAAGCTATTTGGTCCACTCGAGCCTCGAGAGTGGTAAGTCGTCGTGCGAGCCCGCCGTCTGCCGAGCCGCTCTGCTGAAGCCGTACTGACATAAGGCACGGCTCAGGAGACACACACGCAGGCTCAGAGTAGCTCAAATAGCTTTATTAACAACAAGGGTGTATGAATGTGGGTCTGCGAGATGTAAATGTGTTGGTGATGGCGTCTGCTTCGGGCACAGAGGCAGGAGACCGTACAGCCGGACAACCCTATGGGAAAAAGCACAGGGAGAAGGGTGACGGGCACACACCAACACAGGAGATGTACAAGTTGGAGAGGAGCTTACTTGGAATGGGCAGGTGGCTGGCACAGCAAGGAACGAGGTCCGGTAGACAGCAACCTGGAGAGCCTGGTGCAGCAGCAAGGGACAGGCGACGGAGAGGAAAGGTCCGCCGCCGGGAAATCCACCTGTGCACAGGGGAGCAGACTTGGAGAAGAAAAGGTAAGGGCTTCTTACCGCGATGCTTGCTGAAGTATGAGCGGGAACTCACAGCAATCCGATGAGTGAAGTCTGACGGCTTCAGGCCGAAGCCCAGGGCGAGGCAGCTTAAATCCCTCGCCGCTGATGATGTGCAGGTGTGCGTGCAGCTGGCGCCGCTGATGAGCGGCGCGGCGTGACAGGTAGTGTATTTTGTAAAAAACAAAAAAACAAACAGTGAGCAAAATTAGAGAACAGTATGTGTCATAAGAGAAGATTTAAATAATGTCTTTTTTTAGGACTATAGGATTCAAAAATTAATAGGAAGTGTAGAGGTCCTTGCTTTGATTGACTTCAGCACATCTGCACCCACAGGACATCACTTGTTTCTCACACTGCTCTGGTTTGGGGGACAGAATTATGCGAAGACTGTCAATGGAGAATCAGTTCAACACTGCAGATGGAATTACTCACCAGTTCCTGAACAGGGCAAGGATCTGTCTTGGCACACAGTGTCTCATCATTCAAGACAATTTGGACTCTAAGCTCACGCTGCAGTGACCGAACCTCTCATCAGCAGAAAGAATAAAAAGGCTAGACTTGCCTTTGCTGAGAAGCCTGTTTTGTGGACAAAGGAGAACTGGTCCAGAGTGCACTTCAGTGATGAGAGTAAGTTCACTTTATTTGCATCTGAAGGGAAACAATATGTTCGGCATCAAACTGGGAAAGACTGAACCCAAAGTGTGTAAAGAAGTCAGTTAAATTTGGAGGAGGAAGTATCATAGTTTGGGGGATGTTTTCTGCAGTAGGAGTTCGGCCTCTTGTACAGCTACATGGCAGGGTGAATTCAATGTTTATGTGAACCTCCTTTGGCAACATGCAGTTCCTTCACTGCAATTGTCTCCCAATCAGCCTGCAATTTTCATACAAGACAATGCCCCCTCTCACACTGCAAAATGGGTTAAACAGTTCCTTGACTCTAACAGTACTGAAACAATGAAATGGCTAGCCGAGAGTCCAGATCTAAACCCTATAGAGAATCTCTGGAAAATCCTTGGTGACAAAGAGATGGCTAAGAAACCCACTACAGTTACTGAACCGTGGAAGAGATAGCAAGAAGAATGGACCAAGATCAAACAAGAGCAGTGTGAGAAACTAGTGACGTCCTGTGGATGCAGAAGTGCTGAAGTCATTCCAAGCAAGGGCCTCTAAACTTCCTATTAATTTTTTAATAATTTTTTTGAAGACGGGCTAAAACTGTGCTGCAAAAGTGGCTTTAAAAGTAGTTCTAACACACACACACACACACACACACACACACACACACACACACACACACACATACATAGGCATATATTGTCATGATCAGGTGAGTGTGCGCTCCCCCTCCTTTTCTGTGAGGCTTTCCCTGGCTTCGCAAGTAATCATCGCACCTGCATGAGTAGACGCACCTGCTGCCTCTTCCCTGCCAGTGCTGAAAAGGACCAGTTTATGAACACTCCAGTGCTGGCTCGTTGGATAAACTGCCTCAACAGCAAATAAGTCTATGATTCTAAAGAATCCTAATTTAACTCCTCTTGTCCTCTTTCTCCTCCAGGTTGCTGCCATCTTCGTGGTGCGTCTCCGGGGATCGTTGTGTGCTCACCTGCCCCATCATCCTCATCACCACTTCAGCTGCCGTATTCCACCCGGTCAGACACCTCACCCAGCTCCACTCCAGCTATTTCCCTGCTGGGTCCGGCTGCCGGGCTCGCTGCTCACCCCATGTGTGTACTGCCCTATTTTTCCCTTGTCCTATCTCCCTCCTCCACTAATTCACTCTTGTCTCCCCTTACAGGCTGAGTCCTCCTCTGGCGAGTGGCGTCTTTCTTTAACTGTGTGTCATTTTTGAATCAATAAATTGTGGTTATACTACTTCTCTGTGTCATTTGCGTGATTTCTCTGCTGTTGTTCCCCTGCATGTGAGCTGATCATTCTTCAGTCATTACATACAGTGGGGTAAAAAAGTATTTAGTCAGCCACCAATTGTGCAAGTTCTCCCACTTAAAAGATGAGAGAGGTCTCCAATTTTCATCATAGGTATACCTCAACTATGAGAGACAAAATAAGAAAAAAAAATCCAGAAAATCACATTGAAGGATTTTTAATGAGTTAATTGGTAAATTCCTCGGTAAAATAAGTATTTGGTCAATAACAAAAGTTCATCTCAATACTTTGTTATATACCCTTTGTTGGCAATGACAGAGGTCAAACATTTTCTGTAAGTTTTCACAAGGTTTTCACACACTGTTGATGGTATTTTGGCCCATTCCTAAAATGCAGATCTCCTCTAGAGTAGTGATGTTTTGGGGCTGTCGCTGGGCAACACAGACTTTCAACTCCCTCCAAAGATTTTCTATGGGGTTGAGATCTGGAGACTGGCTAGGCCACTCCAGGACCTTGAAATGCTTCTTACGAAGCCACTCCTTCGTTGCCCAGGCGGTGTGTTTGGGATCATTGCCATGCTGAAAGACCCAGCCACGTTTCATCTTCAATGCCCTTGCTGGTGGAAGGAGGTTTTCACTCAAAATCTCACGATACATGGCCCCATTCATTCTTTCCTTTACACGGATCAGGTGTCCTGGTCCCTTTGCAGAAAAACAGCCCCAAAGTATGATGTTTCCACTCCCATGCTTCACAGTAGGTATGGTGTTCTTTCTCCTCCAAACATGACAAGTTGAGTTTTTACCAAAAAGTTCTATTTTGGTTTCATCTGACCATATGACATTCTCCCAATCCTCTTCTGGATCATCCAAATGCTCTCTAGCAAACTTCAGACGGGCCTGGACATGTACTGGCTTAAGCAGGGGGACACGTCTGGCACTGCAGGATTTGAGTCCCTGGCGGCGTAGTGTGTTTCTCATGTAGCCTTTTTTACTTTGGTCCCAGCTCTCTGCAGGTCATTCACTAGTTCCTCCCATGTGGTTCTGGGATTTTTGCTCACCGTTCTCGTGATAATTTTGACCCCACGGGGTGAGATCTTGCGTGGAGCCCCAGATCGAGGGAGATTATCAGTGGTCTTGTATGTCTTCCATTTTCTAATAATTGCTCCCACAGTTGATTTCTTCACACCAAGCTGCTTACCTATTGCAGATTCAGTCTTCCCAGACTGGTGCAGGTCTGCAATTTTGTTTCTGGTGTTCTTTGACAGCTCTTTGGTCTTGGCCATAGTGGAGTTTGGAGTCTGACTGTTTGAGGTTATGAACAGATGTCTTTTATACTGATAATGAGTTCAAACAGGTGCCATTAATACAGGTAACGAGTGGAGGACAGAGGAGCCTCTTAAAGAAGTAGTTACAGGTCTGTGAGAGCCAGAAATCTTGCTTGTTTGTAGGTGACCAAATACTTATTTTACTGAGGAATTTACCAATTAATTCATTAAAAATCATTCAATGTGATTTTCTGGATTTTTTTTTCTCATTTTGTCTCATAGTTTAGGTATACCTATGATGAAAATTGGAGACCTCTCTCATCTTTTAAGTGGGAGAACTTGCACAATTGGTGGCTGACTAAATACTTTTTTGCCCCACTGTATATGGCGATCTGTCCAGGGTGTACCTGCCTCTCTCCGAAAGATGCTGGGATAGGCTCCAACCTCCCCCCCCCCACACACACACACACAAAAAGGATCAATTGGTAAAAGATGGGTGGGTTATAAATGAATTTGCTTTTGATCAAGGAAAATAAGTATTTGATCCCCTACTAATCAGCAAGAATTCTGACCACACAGACCAGTTATTTATCCATGAGGCACATAAATTAGTCCTGTCTCTTTAGGGAAGTACTCCTAATCTCAGTTCATTACAGTATATGTATAAATGATTCCTGCCAAAGATTACATCCATCTATCTTCTACCCCTTAATTCTTCTTGGGTCATGGTGGGGCTAGAGCCTATCCCAGCATCTTCTGGGTGAGAGACAGGGTACACCCTGGACACATCGCCAGTCCATCGCAGGGCCTTTCAAACAATCAATCTCTTAAATGCAAACTTCTCTGCCAGCATGGGCAAGACCAAAGAGCTGTCAAAGGATGTCAGAGACAAGATTGTGGACCAGCACAAGGCTGGAATCAGCTACAAGACCATCAGCAAGCAACTGGGTGAGAAAGAAACCACTGTTGGAGCAATAATTCCAAAGTGGAGGAAATATAACAACAATCAGTCGCCCTCATTCTGGAGCTTCATGTAAGATAGCACCTTGTTGGGTAAGGATGATTTGGAGAAAGGTGAGGGATCAGTCCAGAATTATATGGGAGGAGCTTTTTAATGATCTCAGGGGAGTTGGGACCACAATCACTAAGAAAACCATTGATAACACACTTCGTTGTAATAGATTGAGATCCTGCAGTGCTCGCAAGGTCCCCCTGCTTAATAAGGCAAGTCTGAAGTTTGCCAATGAACATCTGAATGATTCAGAGAAGGCCTGGAAGAAGGTGGTGTGGTCAGCTGAGACCAAAATTGAATTCTTTGGCATCAACTTGACTTGCTGTGTTTGGAGACAGAAAAATGCTGAATGTGACCACAAAAACACCATCCCCACTGTCAAACATGGAGGTGGAAACATTCTACTTTGGGGTTGTTTCACTGCTAAGGATACAGGAAGGCTTTTTATTTATTTATTTATTTATTGACTGTGCTCTCTGATGCATGAATTGAGTATTGGTGCTAATTAATGGACTTAGAAAAACTCCACCTTTTTTTGGTTTGCCTTTCAGGGCATTAATAAGTTTATTGAATCATTTCTCAATATAGCAATTCACTGGCGTGGTTAACCTAGGAATTGCACTTTAAAGCACATCTAACCTCCTACAAATAACACAGGGTTACAAAAATAATTTTTGTGTAAGTTGTCTGTGTTTTCTCAAATGATTTAAGACAATTTTGACAATTTTTTTTTTCTGAATCGGAAAATGACATCCATTTCTCTCGATCAGGTGCTAAGTAAAAACCTGTACTTTCTTGTTACTTACTTTGTACTGTGCATGCATTTACCTTTATATAAAGGTAAGCACATGTAAATTGAATGCTACATCATCATTGTTCAAAATTCAGAGAATTTCAAGACATAAAAAAGAAATCTGCATCATATAATGGGAAAATACCCATTCATGTAAACACCCATCCATCCATCCATCCATCTTCTACCGCTTTTCCGGAGGTCCGGGTCGCGGAGGCAGCAGTTCAAGCAGAGAAGCCTAGACTTCCCTCTCCCCAGCCACCTGCTCCAGCTCTTCAGAGGGGATACCAAGGCGTTCCCAGACCAGCTGGGAGACACAGTCTCTCCACCGAGTCCTGGGTCTGCCCCGGGGTCTCCTCCCAGTGGGACGTGCCTGAAACACCTCAAGTGGGAGGCGTCCAGGAGGCATCCTAATCAGATGCCCATACCACCTCAACTGACTCCTTTCAATGTGGAGGAGCAGCGGTTCTACTCTGAGCCTCTCCCGGATGACTGAGCTCCTCACCCTATCTCTGAGGGTGAGTCCAGCAATCCTACGGAGAAAGCTCATTTCAGCTGCTTGTATCCGCAATCTCGTTCTTTCGGTCATTACCCAAAGCTCGTGACCATAGGTGACAGTAGGAACGTAGATTGACTGATAAATCGACAGCTTTGCCTTAGAACTAAGCTCCCTCTTCACCACAACAGACCGGTACAACGTCCGCATCACTGCAGATGCTGCTCCAATCCGTCTGTCGACCTCTTGCTCCATTCTCCCCTCACTCGTGAACAAGACCCCAAGATACTTAAACTCCTCCACTTGGGGCAGGAGCCTGTCCCCAACCCGGAGAGGACAATCCACCTTTTTCTGGCTGAGGACCATGGACTCAGACTTGGAGGTGCTGATTCTCATCCCAGCCGCTTCACACTCAGCGGCAAACCGTCCCAGCAAGAGCTGTAGGTCATTGCTGGATGAAGCCAACAGGACAACATCATCTGCAAACAACACAGATGAGATCCTGTGGTCACCAAGCATGACACCCTCCATTCCCTGGCTGCGCCTAGAAATCCTGTCCATAAAAATTATGAACAGGATCGGTGACAAAGGGCAGCCCTGGCGGAGTCCAACTCTCACTGGGAATGACTCCGACTGAGTGTTGGCAATACGAACCAAACTCTCACAACGGTCATACAGAGACCGAATAGCTCGTAACAACAAGCCCGATACCCCATACTCCCGAAGCACCCCCCACAAAAATCCACAAGGGACGCGGTCAAATGCCTTCTCCAAGTCCACAAAACACATGTAAACTGGCTGGGCAAACTCCCACGAACCCTCGAGAATTCTCGAGAGGGTAAAGAGCTGGTCCGATGTGCCACGGCCAGGACGAAAACCACATTGCTCCTCCTGAATCCGAGGTTCGACCAACGGCCGGACTCTCCTCTCCAGTACCTTGGCATAGACCTTCCCAGGGAGGCTGAGGAGTGTGATCCCTCTAAAGTTGGAGCACACCCTCCGGTCCCCTTTTTTAAAGAGAGGAACCACCACCCCGGTTTGTCATGCCAAAGGCACTGCCCCCGACCTCCACGCAATGTTGCAGAGGCGTGTCAACCATGACAACCCAACAACATCCAGGGCCTTGAGGTACTCAGGGCGAATCTCGTCCACCCCTGGGGCCCGGCCACCAAGGAGATTTTTAACCACCTTGGCAACCTCAGCCCCTGTGATAGACGAGTCATACCCCTCGTCCCCAAATCTTGCTTCCTCTGTGGAAGGCGTATCAGTGGGATTGAGGAGATCCTCGAAGTATTCCTTCCACCGCCCGATGATGTCCCCAGTCGAAGTCAACAGTGTCCCATCCGCACCATACACAGTGTGGACGGGGAGCTGCTTTCCCCTACTGAGCCGCCAGACAGTTTGCCAGAATCTCTTTGAGGCCGACCGAAAGTCTTGTTCCATGGCCTCACTGAACTCCTCCCATACCCGGGTTTTTGCTTCAGCAACCACCCGAACTGCACTCCGCTTGGCCTGCCGGTACACCTCAGCTGCTTCGGGAGTCCCACAAGCCAACAAAGCTTGATAGGACTCCTTCTTCAGCTTAATGGCCCCCCTCACCACTGGTGTCCACCACTTGGTTCGGGGGTTGCCACCACGAGATGCACCGGCCACCTTGCAGCCGCAGCTCTGGGCCGCCGCTTCAACAACAGAGGTGGAGAACATGGCCCATTCAGACTCCATGTCTCCAAACTCCCTCGGAATGTGGTTGAAGTTCTTCCGGAGGTGGGAGTTGAAGACCTCCCGGACAGGGGCCTCAGCCAGACGCTCCCAGCACACCCTCACTATACGTTTGGGTCTACCAGGTCTGAATGGCTTCCTCCCCTGCCATCGGATCCAACTCATCACCAGGTGGTGATCAGTTGACAGCTCTGCACCTCTCTTTACTCGGGTGTCCAAGACATACGGTCGCAGGTCTGATGACACGATAACAAAATCGATCATCGACCTGCGACCTAGGGTGTCCTGGTGCCAGGTGCACATATGGACACCCTTATGCTTGAACATGGTGTCCGTTATGGACAGACTGTGGTTAGCACAGAAGTCCAATAACTGAACACCACTCGGGTTCAGATCGGGCAGGCCGTTCCTCCCAATCACCCCCCTCCAGGTTTCACTGTCGTTGCCCACGTGCGCATTGAAGTCCCCCAGTAGGACAATGGCGTCTCCAAGAGGAGCACCCTCCAACACCCCAGTCACAGACTCCAAAAAGGGTGGGTACTCTGAAACATCATTTGGTGCATAGGCACAAATGATGGTCAGGACCCGTTTCCCAACCCGAAGGCGCAGGGAAGCAACCCTTTCATCCACCGGGGAAAACTCCAATATAGAGGCAGCAAGGTGGGGCGATACAAGAATACCCACCCCTGCTCATCGCCTCTCGCCCGGGGCAACTCCAGAAAAGGCCAAGCTCCAGCCCCTCTCCAGGAGACTGGTTCCGGAACCGGAGCTGTGTGTTGAGGTAAGGCCGACTATATCTAGCCGGTATCTCTCAACCTCGTACACCAGCTCAGGCTCCTTCCCCACCAGAGAGGTGACATTCCACGTACCAAAAGCCAGTTTAGAAAGCTTGGGATCAGTCCGCCAAGGTCTCCGCCTTTGACCGCCACCTGATCCACATAGCACCGGACCCCCATGATCCCTCCTGCAGGTGGTGAGCCCACTGGAGGGCGGACCCATGTAACTCCTTCGGGCTGAGCCCAGCCGGGTCCCATGGGTGGAAACCCGGCCACCAGACGCTAGCCTTCGAGCCCCTCCTCCAGGCCTGGCTCCAGGGTGGGGCCCCGGTAACCCCATACCGGGCGGGGTACACTGAATCCTTGATATACAATTCATGAGAGTCTGTTGGATCGTTCTTAGTCTGGCCCTTCACCCAGGACCAGTTTGTCTTGGGAGACCCTATCAGAGGCAAATTGCCCCGGACAACATAGCTCCTGTGATCACTGGGGCACGTAAACCCCCCCACCACAATAAGGTGACGATCCATGAGGGAGATACATGTAAACAATCAGGTCAACTTTTTGAATTATGGCCACATGTTGTTTTATACATACATGTAAACAAAAATGTATAAAACAACATGTGGCCATAATTCAAAAAGTTGACCTGATTGAGCAAAATCAATGTGTATTTTTGGATTCAGCACATCAAAATTGTCCTAAATCAGCTAAAAAACCTTAGACAATAAATTTGGTGTTGACCAGTGTAATAGTACGGTATCCCCTGGTTGTGAAGAAACCTATCTAAACTGCAAAAATTCAATAAAGTTACAATTTAAAGCACCTGTTCTTGTGTGATTATCCCAACAGCATTAATTACTGAGAGGAAAATTCACACCTCAGACTATAGATAACATCCAGAGCTAACTTCGAGACTTGCAAATTCTGAGTTAAAGAGCCCTGATTAGCTAATAGTATTCATTACACTTTGGCAAGTATCCCTTGTACTTCACTCTCCACATGGAGTGTTAACCTGCAGGCATTCAAAACCTTTCCAAACACTGTTGGCCAATATGCCAGGATGAACTCAAACTGGATTCAGTGCACATATGAATAAATCATTGTTTACTAAGATAAGTGAAAGCATAATATGCCATTGCTTTATAAAAACTATCAAGAAAAATACTTTATGATACATAGATTAAATCATCTTCACATGAAACACTTCAAGACAGGGTGAGACATCAGAACATCTCTTTTTTTTCTCTCATGACAGCAGTATTTTAAGTCATCCCAATATCTTCTATTGTTTTGCAGCCTTGATCCAAGGCTGAAGCATGCTGCACAAAATAGCTTTTCTCACAAGAATGACATCTTGATGGGTCACTGAGTTTGTGTGCTGTCTGCACACACTGTGTGCACCTGCTCCCTTATGGTTTTGGGAACATGCAATGTGACTCAGGAAAAGGTTGTGTGCATATGTATATAAGGTACTGTATAAAATGTACAACCCCAATTCTGGTGAAGTTGTCATGTTGTATAAAACACAAATTAAAAACAAAATACAATGATTTAAAAATCATTTTCAATCTATATTCTTTTTTATGTGAATTTTATTCGGTAATGAACACACATACAATAAGAACAATAAAAAATATGTAGGACACATTCAATCGAATATACTACAAACTGATAAACTTTTTCATTTTGCTGTAAATATTCATTCATTTTGACTATGATGCTTCTAGCATGTTTCAAAAAAGCTGGGGCAGGGACAAGAAAAAACTGGGAAAGTTGAAGAATGCTCAAAAAACACCTTTTTGGAACATTCCACTGGTCAAGTGGTTAGTTGGAAAAAAAAAATAAATGTCATAATTGGGTATAAAAGGAGCATCAGCGAAAGGCTGAGTCATTCACAAGCAAGGATGGGGCAAGGTTCACCACTTTGTGAACAACTGCATGGGCAAAATGTTTCTCAGTGTACATCTACCATGCATTTGTACACTGAAATCATGGACGTTGTGACCTCTGGGCTAAAGAAGAAAACAACTAACCAGATTGTTATCAGCGTTAAGTTTAAAAGACACCACCTGTGTTGGCATGGGGGTGTTTTAGTCCCCATGGCATAGGTAACTTGCACATCTGTGAAGGTATCATTAATACAGAACAGAGCATATCGGTTTTGGAGCAAGCTATGCTGCCATCCAAGAAACATGTTTTTCAGGGACGTCCCTGCTCATTTCAGCAAGACAATGCCAAGTCACATTCTGCATGTGTTACAACAGCATTGTTTCACAGTAAGAGAGTGTGGGTACTAGATTGACATGCCTGCAATCTAGACCTGCCTCCCACTGAAAATGTGTGGCACATTATGAAGCACAAAATGAAACAATGGACGCCCCACACAGTTCCCATTCAACCAAGAATGGCAAAGAACTCCACCAACAAAGCTTCAACAATTATGGCCCTTTTCCACTAGTATCGCTTTGGCCTTACTCACTTCTACTCGACTCGCTTTCTATCTTTTTCCACTGTACCCAGCACGGTTTAACAGGCGCTATTTCCGTGCCTTATCAAGGGCAGGGTACAACCGTGCTGAGTCGAGCCGAGATGTGACGTCAACAGACTGCGAGCCACTGATTGGTCAGTGCGTAACGTCATGAAAGGGTCTGTCTTCAGTGGAATTTACACGACCGCCATTTGCAATATTTCACGGACTAACTCGGTCACGGAGTAAATACGATATTAATACAGACACCGTTGTAGGTTTTGCGGAAATCTACACCGTGGTCCAACGAAGAGGTGCGGGGTTTTCTCTGCTTGGTGCCAGATCCACAGTGAGGAGCGACCCGCACCGATACAGATGCAGCCCAGCATAGAACCGGACTACGGACAAGCTGAAGACAAACGTGAGAGAATCATCGATGGTGAGTGATTTGTAATATTGTGCATCTGTTCGCTTATTTATCCTGTTGGTGGTAAGCTCACTTTTTTTGAGCCATACAGCGCAGTCCTGTGCTGGCTAACGAGTATTAGCTAGTAGCTAGCTAGCTAGTACCAACTGCTGATTCGCACTTGTTTTGTCCTAAGTATTCGCTTGTGAGAGCAAAATGATGAAAAATATGTTAATCCTGGTTAAAGTCCTGGTTTGTGTACGTGCTGCACTTTGGTGCTGTGCATTAAATTGTGTGTAATTTCTTCCTAGAATGTGTGTCCACATGCCAGGGTTTAGCCTCCCTCAGTGTTTGTGGATGCAGGTCAAGTGGACCACAGGAGCCGAAATCTCGACATATACAGGTGCTTTTTCAAACCAGTGATTTATAAAGTCATTCATATAATTTTCTAAAGCGTCAGAGTAGACCCACACACCGATTCTGTGGATTTTCCATAAAAGGTGTTGGAAAGTGTTGTTGTGATGTTCCACCATAAATCCCTGGATTGATAATGTACTTGTACATGTAAGAGTGGATCCTGCGGTGCTTGTCAGGGAAACAAAGCATTTTTGTCACATCCCATCACTGACTTTAAGTGTATTTCCCTAATAGAGCTACATCTCCAAAAATTAGAATGTCATGAAAAAATTCAATATTTTTTGTCACTCATTTCAGAATGAGAAATCCATATATTATATACATTCATTACACAGACAGTGATATATTTCAAGCGTTTATTTATTTTAATAGAATTTAAGTTTTTAAATAAAAATGTTGGCCGCTGAGGTGTTGGTTAATATGGGCTGTAGCCATAATCATCAAAATTAAAATAAACACTTGCAATATATCACTGTCCGTGTAATGAATCTATATATGGGTTTCACTTTCTGAAATGAGTCACAAAAATATTGAACTTTTTCATGATATTATAATTTTTGAGATGTGCCTGTATAAGTGTTGAACTTGCTTTAACTAATCAACATCCATTTCTGTCGTTCGTCTAGGCAGGAGGAAAGGAAACGCAGCCGCCCCACAATGGACCTCGCCACTGTGGAAAGTACTGAAATCCTTTGTTTTTATAGGTAAAGTATCAAAACCAAAGTAGTACAACCAAAGTAGCACAATTTCCACTTAATATAAAGGGGACTGAACTGAGATTTATTTGATTGTGTGAATATTAATTACAGAATAATTGAAAAGGAATGGCACATCAACTGTAAAATAAACCGCTTGTTAAAGTATTTATTTTTTTGTCAGATCACTTGTGTGATCCTTTGTGAGTTATGTTCATAACTGTATCTTTTGGGGAATGGGAGTTGTTCAGTCATCAATATAACTTACTTTATAAGTGTAGTTTATAGTCTATCATCAATAAACTCATGCAGTAACAGGACACATTACAAATATTTGAGACCCATTGTAGTGCTTCCTTTTATATTTTAGCAATACAAGTACAAAACACCGCCCACACTTGAAGCCAGGGCAAGAAGAGACACTTTTACAGACAAGACAAACTTTTATTGATAAAAACTCCATATTTTGACTGAGCGACTCCATACTCGGTGATGCACACCCTCAGTTAAAGTACTAGATTCCATTCAAGTGAATGTATTAATTCATTCTGATTGCTGAGGCCACAATAAAAACAGATGATTTTAAATGTAACGCAGCCCTTATAAAATCTACTCGACTGAAGCACAGCTACATGAAAATTGTGGTTAAATACAACAACGAAGTACTTTATATTCACATTGGAATTGGAATCGCTCCTGTTTTGTTTTTCTTTTGAATTCTTGGCTGGAATATGGGTGGACAATATAAGCTGCAGCTTCAGCCATCACCCATTTCAGATAACCTATGTTGAACTGTATAATCAGAGGAGTTATTGTTTAATTCGACCTTGTTAGATTTTTTTCCCCTTTGTTATATTATTCTATTTTCTTTTAATCTTTACTTTTAATCTATCCAAAATAAAGATTCATTCATTCATTCACATTCCATCACTGGCTTTTAGCAACAAGTGTATTTCCCAAATATGTTTTAAACTTGCTTTAATTAACCACCACCCATTTCTGTCTTTTGTCTAGGCAAGCGGGAATCAATCCAACCCCAACTGGACCTTGCGTCACTATTTTCAGAGATGCAGGCCTAAGATCTGCTGAACTGGGACCAGTGTGAGCTGCACATCCCAGCTGCTGAGTGACCCAGTCTTACAGTTTGAATTTTGCACATTCTGAATAATCTGGAATTTGCTGCTGATTGTAATAAACAATTTAGTGACTTATGTGTTTGCATCATGATTTCTATTTTTGTCTGTTAACACACTGGTGGGAAGAGTCAATAGTACAAACCATTAATGGTTGATCTTGAAAATAATGGCTCATTTTTAAGAAAAGTAACCAAAACAATTGTTTTATTAACTGAAGACTGTATTGTTGGATGTGCCACATGCAGAAGACCCTGCATACTTTAGTGACAGTACCAGTATATGGAGGAATTCTGGGTCATATTAGCATCTGCTCTTCATCATAATGGGTTTGGGGAGGGGTGTCCAATCATGTGCCATGGAGGGCCAAGACCCTGCAGACTTTACCTCCAACCAGTGTCTTCAACGGCAGATTCCACTGAACTTCTTCCACTGACTGCAGATCAGTGAAAACACCTGCTGAAGAGACTGGGTAGAAGAGAGAACCTGCAGGGTCTTGGCCCTCCATGACACATGATTGGACACCTGTGGGTTAAAGTTTAATGGTATTTAACATTTTAACACAAACTGCTTTATGGTTCATAATCCTGTTGACAGACTTACACCAAACCAAAAGTGATTTCTCAAACTGCTGGATTGTTCTTAAGACAGCTTTTCCAATCTGTCAGTATTAAATTTATGTCACATGGTGGTAACCTTCACAATAAAAAAAAGAGACATCTGCAAAAACTTCACAGGTTTATTGTCAGTGCAATACTACATGAATGCATGTATAGTACATTGTTGATGCAGAGAATATATATTTCTACAATACAACAGTGCATGTATCTAGTAAATCAAGTATTTTCCATGTATCCTGGTGACTGCATTATTTTAATTACTTTTAATCCTAGATCAAGTTTGTTTTGGCCTAAAATACATCATAGCTGTCAAATATATCTTATTATACCTAACTCAGTACTGTTTACTTTTTGAATATATATTTTGTTGCTAATATAGTTGTTAACCTGGTGATCAATTTGTGTCAGCTTATCATTTTTTGCTATGACACCACCTCAGACTCAGTACTGCTGGAGCAGGTACGTCCCATGATGTCTCAACAGTCTCTCCATGATTTTCATGCAGATCAGAGCAATTTGTTGCACAGGAAATAAATGTTTCTACAGACATTCTTAAGCTCTATAACCACTGATCATTTGTGAAGCTGTGTTGACATCAGTGACAGGCTGTGTTGAACGCCCAGACCGAATGTTTGAAGCGGTAATTTTCCCACAACAGAGGCATCTGAAACACACACAGCGTACATATTTTAGTACCTAACAGCGATAACTTGCAGACATTACAGTGTAGTACGACGTACTTATAGCAAACTAGCATTAGCAACCATTAGCTTACCGTCATATATGACCTAGTTTGTATCCTCACGTCTTCGGCTCTCCCAGAAGCTGCAGAACTATTCCAGAGTGTTTTGTCTCGCTGCCTGTACGCTTGTCTGGCGGTCCTTTTTGGCATTTATGGTGAAAAAAGTCACAGACCGAGGAGTCGCCTTGTACAGCCACCATGTTATGTTTTGCTTGGATTGCGTGTTTTACGTCACGGGAGTGTGGCGCCGCCTTGCTGTAAAAAAAATCCCGCCCACCCCAGCTTAACCCCGCTTTACCTGGCTGCTATGGAGACAAAACCGAGGCCGAACCGAGTAGTAGCGAAACGAGGCGAGGTGAGGCGAGCTGTGCTAGTGGAAAAGCGGCTTTAGTGTCCTCAATTCCTAAGTTCTTACTAAGTGTTGTTAAAAGGAAAGGTGATGTAACACAGTGGTAAACATGACCGTGTCCCAGCTTTTTTGGATTGTGTTGCAGGAATCAGCTTCAAAATGAGTGAAAATTTGATATATTTGAACATTAAATATCTTATCTTTGTAGTGTATTCAATTGAATAAAAGCTGAAAAAGATCTTAAAATCATGATATTTTGTTTTAATATATGTTTTCCACAGCCTCCCAACTTCATTGGAATTGGTGCTGTACAGACATACAGTGGTGTGAAAAAGTGTTTGCCCCTTCCTGATTTCTCATTTTTTTGTATGTCTGTCACACTTAAATGTTTCAGATCAACAAATTTAAAGATGAGACAAAGATAACACAAGTAAACACAAAATGCAGTTTTAAAATAAGGGTGTTTATTGTTAAGAGAAAAAAAATCCAAACCTACATGGCATTGTGTGAAAAAGAGAAAAGGTAACAGGTGTGAATCACATGAGCGGGCTGGGGAAGAAGATGATGACAATAAGCTGTGAGTCATGAGGAGATGAAATAGGGCTGACAGCTTGACAGGGGCACCGCCCACAACCAAGGAAAAAACCCAGAAGTTCCACTGACAGCTACAACCCCGGAGAGAGAAAGAGAGGGAAGAAAACCAGCAAGAAATGAATACTAAATGATGACAAATAAAGACAAGAAAACCCAAATGCGTAAATAACAAAACTACAATGAACGTCAACAGGAAAATTAGTCAAACTAAAAAACAATACAGAATATGTGAGAACAAACCAAAAAATAACAGGAATTAGAACACAAAATTACAACACTACACAAATATGGAAAAAACGTAAAGATATTAAGCATGGCGGAAGCCCCCCCCCCCCCCAATCAAGGGGTGGATACCAGATACCCCGGGCAACATCGAAAAGGAAGAGAAGAACCCAACCACACAAAGAACCCACCCCACCAAAAAACAAGAAAACAACCCCTCCCCGGGCGGGAGGACGGGGGCCCAGGCACGGAGGGACCGAAACAAATCAGAAAAAATAAGAAAAGCTCTCATGACTCACACCCTAAGCAAACCCAGGTTAGGAGGAAAGGATCCATACCAGGCAGGACCAGGACCCTTGGCCCCCTGGACCAGAGAGCTGGACAGTTCAGGAGGCCTGATAAAGTCCCTGACCTGGCAGATGGTGTGATGGTAAAAGTTGGGCAGCCTGCCAGAGAATGTGGGTCACCTAACCCAATAGTACAGTCTGTCAGGTGGTCTGCCAGAGTTCTTTAACCACCTAAACAGAAGGGGTGGTCTGGGGGTGGCTGCCCAACATGGACAACCAGCAACGAGGAGGATGGAGGAATAGGGGGACCCACGATGGCCTCGGGCAGAGGAGAGGGAACAATGATGGCCTTGGGCAGAGGACGGGGAACCACAACGGCCTCAGGCAGAGGAGAGGGGAGTACGACGGCATCTGGCAGAGGAGAGGGACCCACGACGCAACAGGATTGGCCAGTAGCACCCTTGGTGGTCCCATACTGGGACATAGTAGCACCCACGGTGGCTCTGGACTGGAGCAAGGCTGCACCCATGGGGGCTCCAGGCTGGAGCATAGCTGCACCCACGGTGGACCGGGACTGGGCCATAGCTGCACCTACGGTGGACCTAGGCTGGGCCATAGCTGCACCCATGGTGGACCTGGACTGAAGAGGAGCTGCACCCACGGAGGCCCCGGGCTGGGATGGAGCACCCGCGACGGCCTCAGCTGACGGGAAGACAGCACCCTCGGGGGACCCGGGCTAGGGCAGAGCACCCACGAAGACCTCAACTAGAGGGTGAGCAGCACCCACGGAGGCCCTGGGCTGGGATGGAGAACCCGCGACAACCTCACCTGACAGGGAGGCAGCATCCTCGGAGACTCCGGGCTGGGACAGAGCACCAGTGATGACCGCAACCAGAGGGGGAGCAGCACCCACGGAGGTCTCAAGCTGGGAAAGAACACCCGCGATGACCTTGGCAGCAGAAGCTGGACCCATGAAGATCTCAGGTGGTGCGGCTGGACCCATGGAGACCTCTGGCGAAGTTGGACCAACCTCAGTGACCCTGGGAAAAGGCTCAAGCAGGAGAAGCAGAGAAACAGGGTCAGGGTCACTGGTGGCAGTGGAGCCCGGCAAAGTGAGCTCAGTTGCAGCTGATGACTGCACCTAGCTCTCCCCACCAAGAGCTGGAAAAGCTCTCTCCTACATAGAAAAAAACAAACAAGCAAACAAACAAACAAAAAAAAACTAAGGAGAGCTCTTTCCTGAGCTCAAGTTCCACTGCTGTCCAGGACTCGGTCGATCCAAGCAGAGACATCTCATGTCCAGCCCTCTGGAGGTCAAATTTCGGCCCTTCTACAGTGGCCCCTCCAGCAGGCATGGTTTTGGATGCAGTCCCAAGGCCCCCCAGCGGAGTGGCCCATGCAGGTGGCTCGCCCGATGTGGGCGCAGGAGATCGGTTTTCTGCTGGCACTGGACTCTGCACCACTAAGGCTGGGGGACATTCCTTCATCGGCGCAGGCTTCAGCTTGGTCTCAGTGCTCTCGCTCTGTCTAGACCGTGGTCGCGGGGCTGGAACTAGGTCCTCCAGGGCCGCCGGCTACTCCATCGTCTGGTGGTTCAATCCTGGGTCCCTTTTTGGCCACGTCCACTGCCAAACCACAGGTGAATGAAACAAAAAAGAACCACAAACTGCAGCAGCTGGGTCTCCAACTGGCTGGAGTCTACTGTCATGAATTGCCCAACAGCGGAGAGGAGAGACCCAGACGCTAAACTGCAGTTTGTGATTTTTATTAAAAAAACACAAAAGTCCAAACAGCCCACAAACACAAAAATCCAAAATAAAGCACAAAACAAAACTTACAAGCGGCAGGGAGAAAACAGGATAACACAGAAGATGAACGTCAGAGCGGGGACAGGGTTCTGACACTGATGATGCTTGAGACTCCAGCAAACAGAAAAGAAATAACCACCCTTAAATAGGACCCGAAACAATTGAGCACAAAAGATAACAGGTGTGAATCACATGAGCGGGCTGGGGAAGAAGATGATGACAATCAGCTGTGAGTCATGAGAAGAGGAGATGGGGCTGACAGCTTGACAGGGGCACCACCCACAACCAGGGAAAAACCCAGAAGTGCATCTGACAGCTGCAACCCTGGGGAGAGAGAGAAAAGGAAGAAAACCGGCAAGAAACAGATACTAAATGATGACAAATAAAGACAAGAAAACCCAAATGCGTAAATAACAAAACTACAATGAACATCCATAGGAAAATAAATCATACTAAGAAACAAAACAGAATATGTGAGAACAAACCGAAAAAAAACAGGAATTAGAACACAAAAATACAACACTATACAAATATGGGGAAAAGGTAAAGATAGTAAGCACGGCAGAATCCCCCCGCGCTTAGAGTGTGACATGATGGTCCTTTTCTGAACTGCTGTGTTACTTTTACGCTAATTGTAATAGGACACACACCTTCCAGAAAGTTCAACTTTTGTCTCATCAGTCCACAGAGTATTTTCCCAAAAGTCTTGTGGATCATCCAGATGTTTTCTAGCAAAACTGACACAAGCCTTTATGTTTGTTTTGCTCAGCAGTGGTTTTCGTCTTTGAACTCTGCCATGCAGGCCATTTTTGCCCAGTCTCTCTCTTATGGTGGAGTCATGAACACTGACCTTAACTGAGGCAAGTGAGGCCTGCAGTTCTTTGGACGTTGTTGTGGGGTCTTTTGTGACCTCTTGGATGAGTCGTCACTGCAGTCTTGGGGTAACTTTGGTTGGCCAACCACTCCTGGGAAGGATCACCACTGTTACATATTTTCGCCATCCTTGGATAATGGCTATCACTGTGGTTCACTGGAGCCCCAAAGCTTTAGAAATGGTTTTATAACCTTTTCCAGACTGATAGATCTCATTTACTTTGTTTCAGATTTGTTCCTGAATTTCTTTGGATCACAGCATGATGTCTAGCTTTTGAGGATCTTTTGGTCTACTTCACTTTGTCAGGCAGGCCTTATTTAAGTGATTTATTGATTGAGAACAGATGTGGCAGTAATCTGGCCTGGGTGTGGCTAGAGAAATTGAACACAGCTTTCCAAAGATAAGATAAGATAAGATAAGATAAGCCTTTATTAGTCCCACAATGGGGAAATTCCAGGATTGCAACAGCAGAGGGATAGCAACACTCAGAGCAACAATCAGAAGGCAAGAAAAAACAAGAGCAGCTAGTATACATATGTACATATTAATATAAATACATATATATATAGACACACAGTGCGGAGCATTGTGGTTGGTGGATGTGCAGCAGAAAGTCTAAGCTCTCTCTCCATGGATGGGGCGAGCCAGCTGGATGTCTTTGGGCATGATGGTGACCCTCTTGGCGTGGATGGCGCACAGATTGGTGTCCTCGAGGAGACCCACCAGGTAGTCCTCGCTGGCCTCCTGCAGAGCCATGACGGCGGAGCTCTGGAAGCGCAGGTCGGTCTTGAAGTCCTGAGCGATCTCCCTCACCAGGCGCTGGAAGGGCAGCTTACGGATGAGGAGCTCCGTGGATTTCTGGTAGCGACGGATCTCTCTCAGAGCCACGGTACCGGGCCTGTAACGGTGAGGCTTCTTCACTCCGCCGGTGGCCGGAGCGCTTTTCCGAGCAGCCTTGGTGGCCAGCTGCTTCCTGGGGTCTTTTTCCTCCAGTAGATTTACGGGCGGTCTGCTTGGTTCTTGCCATCGCACTTTATTATTCTGTCTTATATTTCTTGCACGCCGCCTAAACTCCAGCCCGGCACCCGTGTCGTTTTCGCTTCAGTTCCCCGGTATGTCGAGTTTCTCCGTTAGCACCGGGTGGCGGTTGAGTGCTAGCTAGCTCTTCCCTGCTGTATCGTCTCCTGCTGTAAACAGAGGCTCCATCCGCCGACTCGGGAGACCTTTGGGGCGATCTGTGTGTCCGTGATATATATAGAGTGAAAGGTGTGCTGAATCAGAAAGTTATCACCGGATCAGAAAGAAAAAGGAAGATAAAGACTCAGAATTGAGCAGCTGTTGCAAAAGGTAGCCGACTCGTGTGGCGCCGGAAGTAAAAAAAAAAGATGTGATAAACCACAGTAAATTCATGTTTTAACGGGGGGTGGGGTGGGGGGGTCACTTTTTCACCCAGGGCCATATAGATTTGCATTTATTATTTTTTTCACCTTTAATAATAAATACCTTCATTTAAAATCTGCATTTTGTTTTTACTTATGTTATCTTTTTCTAATATTTAAATTTGATGATCTGGAACATTTACAGTAAGTGTGGCAAACATACAAAACTAGAAAAGCACTCGGAGAGCGCAGACCTCCGCCAAGCGCCACAGTTCCCCCCATACAGTGTTTGTGTGTACGTTTTCAGATTCCTTGACCATGAAAACATATGACTAGCAATTGGATTGACAAAGATAGGATTAGTGGTTCAGTAGTTATTCACGAAAATGGCATTTTCCGTAATGGCGGTTTTCTTCTGGACGGTGATCCGGATCACCACCAAATGTAATCATCTGTAGGATACCCCATTTCTGACAATCTGTGAAAATTTCATGAAAATCCGTCCATAACTTCTTGAGTTATCTTGCTAACAAACAAACAAACAAACAAACAGACAAACCAACGCCGATGATCATATAACCTCCTTGGTGGAGGTAAAAAATGAGAAATCAGGAAGGGGAAAATACTTTTTCACACCACTGTATATAAAATTCCTTGGGTTTGCAGCTATCATTTTCTCAAAGGACACTGACATTGAAGCTTTCTTACTGGCCATTTAAAATGTTGCTTCTTTGCTTGCTGTTGCTATAGATCTGTTTAAGCAATGTGTAAAAAAGGATGAAGGATTCCCAAATACCTTCTCAAGGAATTAACCAGAATAACTGCTGGCTTAAATATAGGGCCTCCAAATCCGTTCATGTTGTATTTTATTTGCAGTGTCTAAATGTTCAGGTTACCACACAAATGCTCTCACGGAGAGAATTGGTGAGGAAATCTTTGACTTTGTCTCCTAGTCTCCTATTCAGCCTTATCCACATGTAAGGATCAGTACCCCCAGGAAAGCCCTATTGCTCTGAAAACTCTTTGTAAGCTGAATCACTTAAAGACAAGCGGGGCAGAATTTTGCTACTCTGCGCAATGGATGAAATGCTCAGTGGGGGACGTGAATCAGATGTCCCTTCAGCACCAGAAATCATGAATTATAAGAAGTACACAAATTGCTTTTCACACTACCTTTTGCTCAGCTTCCAGGATGCAACAGTAATGCGATTTGGCTAAATGTGTATTGGCATACAGTTCTGTGCATGTTCTTTGACTGATATAATGGGGGGGGGGGGGGTTGATTTTCACATTAAAAAGTGAAAATTTATGTCAAAAATCAGTGAATGTCTCTTTTTTAATACATGAAAATATACTCCCAACAAATTCAAGGGGTTACCTAATGCCTTTATATATGGTAAAACATTGTCTTTTCTTCTGGGTAATCAGAGTATCTGCGAGGTTTGTGTGATTGCTGCCATACTGCACCTTACAGTACATTTGGTACCTTGTATTTCACCCTGTGCCTTATAATCCTTCTCTCTCCAGACAGTACTATCCATAGACTCATAAGGATCATCATCTGTTTAACCTAGTATTAGCCTGTGTTGTATATAAAGTTATCTAGGCATTTTTACTTTACTTCCCTGGGTAAATCCTTTTCTATTATGCTGTGTGTTTCTCTGTTGGTTGGGTTGTCTGTGTCATGCTGCTCTTACTCTGTAATTTCCCATAGGATCAATAAAGTACATCTATCTATCTAGCTAGCTAGCTATCTAGCTAGCTATTGAGACAACACTTTTTCTAAATCAAAATAAAGCATTACTTACTGAAATAGTCTGACCACCCTTCTATTATGTTGATTCCTTTTGTTGATTTTCTTTTTCATCTTGACATTTTAATGAGTTCATAGTTAAAGCAACTCGTCGGCCTCCGTCAGTCTATGATGACCATGGAAGAGAATCCTAAACGTCTACTCTGCTGGAACAGCACCGCCTGTGGCTGAACAGGCCGATGCACACCGGTGTTCTACCTTCCAGCGTTGGGCGTTGGTAGGATTCAAGCATGGGCAGGAAGATATGGAGGACAAGATGTTACCCATGCAGCATGTCCCCCCTCTCCACGTCACTGATGAATCCAAAGGAACAGCGGGACTGCTATAGTTTGGCACCAGCGTCGTCGCAGGAGCTGCCAGAACAATGATGAGCACAACAGAGAGCTGCCTTAGGGGCTCCGACTCCGGATTTTTCCTCAGGGTTGACTCCCGAAGCCTTTCCCGTGGCCGGGTGTGCCGCAAGGCAGCGGAGGTTTGAAATCAGGGTTTACCTTCCCCTAGATGGGCTACCTTCCCAGGTTGACGAGCCACCATCTACCCGAAGCATCTGGTTTTAAGGCACCAGAGATTCGCCCTCGCCCCTTCTCCTATTAGTAAAAGCAGTTCCGCCGGGCTTAGAGACTAAACCACACGGGCAGGCTAGGAGTTGGACTTAGTTGTCAGAGGCTTTTCGAGATGCACGCTGTAAGGAGCATTTTATGAGCACTGGGAGCTTAACCCCAGCGCCGCTCCTGGCAATGACAACCTTGGAACTGTGAGCAGGAAAAGCAACTGTGAGCAGGAAAATAAGCTTTTTTTTTAAATATGTTTATTGTATTCACAGTTTCTTCAACAGGGATACTGCATACCAATGCACAGCAACGTAAACAAACTGGAATTGTGCCAGATTGTACTAAGTTGCTCATTTTCATCAACTGTCTACAGAAGGGAAAGACAAACAACAAAGTGTGTCCAGTATACCAGCCCATTGTTACAAAAAGGCATAAAAGTGTCACATTTTTGCCACCCTTAGAAAATATGAAATACTGTATATCCACCTTATTTCTGGGGGTGCTGCTGTAGGAATGATTATGGACAGAACTTCCGGTTTCAGCTGACCAAGTGTTAAATCAGTCAGTTTGAGTGGAGTAGCAGGGGCATTTAAAATAGCGTTTTTAAAAGTTTTTTTTCAAATTCATTTTAATGTATAGTCCACATACGTGTTTTGCTTTCAAGTGGCAGCTAATTTCAGTTCTTCTAGTTTTTGTATTTTCTGAATGTTTTGGCGTCATTCTGGCACTTGCTGGCTGTGCCAATGGACTGGACAAATGGAGGCTTCTTTGTGGCTCTGACTAGATTCTACATCTGCTCTGAGGTAAATTTGATTATGTCCAACATATTTTAACAAAATGCGGCCAACTTTATTGTGGTGGAGACATTGATATTGTGACCCGTGCTGACAAAATGAGTCAGAATGTGCACCGCATCATTATGAGCTACAGGCAAAGAAGTCATAAGTCATGGCTCTTACTTTGTTTGCTAGCGGCAAGTCCCGGGAAAACCCCCGTGGGTGTTTGGTATCATTTTAAAGCTTAGAAATTGTACTTTCTAAAAATATCTCTGTTTTTGTGGAAGACGTAGCTCCCCACTGATCGAACTTGAGTTTTCAACCTAGCTAAAATACAAACAAATCACCTTTTTCTGGGCCAATTTTTGCACACTACCTACAAATTAAATATCATTTTGAAGGTCTTTCAATGCAAAATATGGAAATAACGATACATCAGTTTTGAAAATGTCCTCAAAGTGACATTTTGCCAGCACGGGTCATTTGTTTATATCATTAGCATCTTAGCAGCAGCACTAACTAACAGAGCTACTGTGTACGAGGCCACTTTTTAAGGTCATCTTCCCATCCCTCAATAGTCGTGGGAAGTGGTATGATTATGTTACTGTTTTGAGGTGCAAGAGGCCGTGTTCCCGCATTTCTGATGCCAAAGTCAGTTTTTTTTAACAAGGAAAAGTGTCCTGTTTCAGTGACAACCATATGTAATAAACTAGTACCGGAAGTTGGGTCCATAATTCACGCAAGGCATCATGGGGCCTAGGAATAAGGTGGATACAGAAAAACAAAAAAAAAATGTATTGGATATGCCTGACACTGATGGAATACAACCTCAAGTAGCAAGCACAAACAGTGCCTTTGGTTTTTTCATCTACTTCCTTTAGGGGTCAAATCCTGTGTGCTACGTCACAGCCCCCACTCGTGATGTCGATATCACTACCAGCTCTCAAACCAATTAACTCATTTAAAGAAGATGGAGAAAAGTAACTGTAAAACATTAAATATAAAACAAGCGTATTTGAAACTCTTCTCAAAGTTTAAGCAACTGTTTTACAAAATGTGACAATGATGAAATATATACATACTGTATATTGGTGTGGGTTTTTTTATAGTTATGTGACAACTGACATGAGTATCTTGAATATGCATATTCAGTAATCCTAGAGCTGAGCCCAATAGAGCATATTAGCTCAAACATATGCAACAACCTCCAGGGAAAGACAGCAAATATTTAGCTGAAAAAATATCTTGTTATTGGATGAGTAAACCTATTCTCATTTGCATAGTCCCTTGGGAGAACTACTACATGTGTTTCTTGAACTCCTTTAAATAGTCAGTGCTTATAAAAACCCACACTCCACATGCCCTGCAGTGGAGGCTGTCTGCCAATAGAAATTTTTGTAATGATATATTAAAAAACAGAGTGCTAATCTATACTGAAGGACTTATGAATGTAACAGTTTTGTTTAAATATGTGGGTAGGGGAAGGGTGGGTTACAGAACAGGAACTACTCACAGCAGACTTATTTGGCAGATGTTCTGTTTATTTGAGCCACAACCTGGAATTTTTGGTAGACGATAAAGATAAGATAAACACCACAAATAAATAATGAACATATTACAAATAAATAATACTGTAATAATGCAGTTTTTAAATAATGATTTCATTTATTATGAGGGAAAGCAATCCAAATCTACCTGGTCATATGCCAAAGCATACTTGCCCCCAAAACCTAATAACTGGTTTCTTGGTGTCAAAAACTGCAATCAAGCATTTGTGATAACTGGAGATGAATCTTTTACATCAATGTTGAGGAATTTTTGTCCACTCTTCTTTGCAGAATTGTTCTAATTCAGCTACATTGAAGGACATGAGGTTGAGATCACACACTGATGGCTGGAAATTCTCCTTCAGGAGTAAAGTCCGTCGGTCCAAGCCTTAAATTAACCCAGAAATAGACGCTGAAAACTGGGCTGTGTTTAGTCCACCTAAAATGGACCACATTTAACCCAGAAATAGACGTTGAATGTTGGGTTGTGTTAAGGCCATTTACCACAAATCATATTTAAATCAGAAAAAAGTTGTTGAAAATTGGACATAAAATAGTCTAGTTATTGTGTTGTTTAGGCCACAGGATTTGGCCCAACTTTATCTTCAAAATAGGTTTTGGCACTTGGTGATAGTGGTGGGGGTCTGTTTCTCAACAGTCACATATACAGTTAGGCCCAGAAATATTTGGACAGTGACACAATCTTCATGATTTGGGCTCTGCATGCCACCACATTGGATTTGAAATGAAATAACTACAACGGAATTGAAGTGCAGACTTTAAGGTTTAATTCAAGGGGATGAACAAAAATATATGATTAAACATGTAGGAATTGTAGCTATTTTTATACAAACGCTCCTCATTTCAGGGGCTCAAAAGTAATTGGACAAATAAACATAACCCTAAGTAAAATGTTACTTTTCAATATTTTGTTGAGAATCCTTTGCAGGCAATGACTGCCTGAAGTCTGGAACCCATGGACATCACCAAACGCTGGGTTTCCTCCTTTGTGATGCTTTGCCAGGCCTTTACTGCAGCGGTCTTCAGTTGTTGCTTGCTTGTGGGTCTTTCTGCCTTAAGTTTTGTCTTGAGCAAGTGAAATCCATGCTCGATTGGGTTGAGATCTGGTGATTGACTCGGCCATTGCAGAATATTCCACTTCTTTGCTTTAAAAAAAACTCCTGGGTTGCTTTTGCAATATGTTTTGGATCATTGTCCATCTGTACTGTGAAGCGCCGTCCAATCAATTTTGCTGCATTTGGCTGAATCTGAGCAGAAAGTATATCCCTATACACTTCAGAATTCATCCGGCTGCTTCTGTCTTTTGTCACATCATCAATAAACACAAGTGACCCAGTGCCATTGGAAGCCATGCATGCCCATGCCATCTCACTACCTCCACCATGTTTTACAGAAGATGTAGTGCTTTGGATCATGAGCTGTTCCAATTCTTCTCCACACTTTCTTCTTCCCATCATTCTGGTACAGGTTGATCTTAGTCTCATCTGTCCAAAGAATGTTGTTCCAGAACTGGGCTGGCTTCTTCAGGTGTTTTTTTGGCAAAGTCAATTCTGGCCTTTCTATTTTTGAGGCTGATTCACGGTTTGCACCTTGTGGTGAATCCTTTGTATTTACTCTCATGAAGTCTTCTCTTTATGATAGACTTAGATACTGATACACCTACTTCCTGGAGAGTGTTCTTCACTTGAAAGGATGTTGTGAAGGGGTTGTTCTTCACCATGGAAAGGATTCTGCGATCATCCACCAGTTGTCTTCTGTGGACGTCCAGGCCTTTTTGAGTTCTCAAGCTCACCAGTGCACTCTTTTTTTTTTCTCAGAATGTACCAAACTGTTGATTTGGCCACTCCTAACATTTCAGCTATCTCTCTGATGGATTTCTTCTTTTTTTTTCCAGCCTGTTTCACCTCCATTGAGAGCTCCTTTGACCGCATGTTGTGTGTTCACAGCAACAGCTTCCAAATGCAAACGCCACACCTGGAATCAACTCCAGACCTTTTAACTGCTTAATTGATGACAGGTTAACGAGGGAAGAGCCCATGCAGCCTTGTTATTTTTTTTTTGCAGCTTTCTGAGTCAATTGTCCAATTACTTTTGGTCCCTTGAAAAAGAGGCGGCTACACATTAAAGAGCTGTAATTCCTAAACCCTTGCGCCAGTTTGGATGTGAATACTTTCAAATTACAGCTGAGAGTCTGCACTTTAAGCCCATATTGATTATATAATTGCATGCTGAATATGTTTTCGTAAACAGCTAAAATAACAAAACTTGTGCCACTGTCCAAATATTTTTGGGCCTAACTGTACTTTTACAGCCACTGGGAGTCTTTGTTAAAAAAGCTTTATAAAATGCCTATTTTTAACAGCTTTTTTAAAAATTCAACATTTGGCATAATGTGTGTTACATAATATCTGGAACAATCTGAAACCAGTGCTACTGCTATTGTGCTGAAAATTTAAAAAAGCACTATTTAAATAGAAGCAAGTTCTACAAATTTCTCTCTATGTTGTCTTTTTATTGATGTTCATACCTTGGGCTCCAGGTGCCCCCAGACACCCCTGCTGTTGTCTGATCTTGAAAGCGCAGCAGGGTCCACCTTGCTTAGTACTTAGATGGTAGAGTGCTTGGGAATACCAGGTGCTGTGATGGACTGGTGATCTGTCCAGGATGTACTCTGCCTCTTGCAAAGATGTCGGTGTAGGTGCCCTGCCACACACAACTCAAACAGAATCAGGATGTTGGTGACTGCATGTTGTTGTGTTTAAAAATAAAATCAACCTTAAAAAGGCAGCTTTTCATCTTCATTTTTCAATTAAATTTAGACCATACAGAGATATCTGTGTGAAGATGCCTTTTCAATTACCTTAAAAAGATTACTTTTCATCTTTCATTTTTAAAACAGATCCATACATTTTTTAAGACAGTTGGCAAAGCTGTCTTTTCAACGTTTTTTCAACCATTTGGTGCTGGGAGGGTTCAGTTATTTGGCTGACATAGCCTATAGTTAGGGCTGGATCATGAGACCTGGAACACTCCCTTAGTTATGCTGCTAAGAGGTTTAGAAAGCTTTGGGACCTCTAATGATGCACTGGGATTCATTCCTTTCTTTACTCTCAATGTAATAATTTTGCTGGTCATTGACATCTGTTTGCTCTCTCCCAAAGATTGAGTCCCCATTGTGCTGTTTGCTCCCTGCATGTCTCTTCTTTACTTCTTCTTCTTCTGTCTCCTCACTCCCCCCCCACCCCCTAGCCAGTCACAGCAGATGACTGCCCCTCCCTGAACCTGGTTCTGCTGGAGGTTTCTTCCTGTTAAAATGGAGGTTTTCCTCTCCACTGTCTCCAAGTGCTTGCTCACAGGGGATCACCTGATTGTTGGGGTCTTTCTGCAATTGTGAGGTTCCCCCCTACAGTTTGAAAGTGCTATGAGATGACTGTTGTTGTGAAAATAGTGCTATATAAATAAAGCTGAATTGAATTGAAAATTGATTTACCACATAATATGCAGGGTGCCCATAAAGTCTCTTTACAATTTAACAAATTTATTACAAGAGCCAATGAATAGAGAAATCTGTGGAAATTATTACAAAATGAGGAGTAGATATTGAAGTTTTTGTCTCATTTAATACACCTCAATATGAACACCATTAGTTGTACAAAGCACATCAAGACGGTACTCGATTTCTTGCCATGTTTGCTGTAGCATAGCCTCATCAGTGGTGGCAATGGCACCAGTGATCTTTTGCTTCAGGTCATTGATGTCCCGTATCTTTGTTCAATACACAATATCTTTAACATAACCCCATAGAAAGAAGTCCCGGGGAGTGATATCTAGGGAATAAAGTGGCCAAGGAATCGGGCCATCCCTTCCAGTCCACCCATCTGTAAATGATTGATTTAGGAACCCACAAACATTGAAATAAACAAATGCAATCTGAATAAAAACAGTGATAACCACTGAGTACATAGAACAAATCTGATTCACAACATATCTCTTCAATTGCTTTTGTAATACATTTTTAAATTGTAAAGAGGCTTAGTGGACACCCTGCACTTTTCTATCTTCACCTATGGTCACAAAATTTAGGTCGTGACTGAAAGACAAGAGATCATGGAAACAAGGGCTGCAATGAGCTTTCTCATAGGGTGGCTGGACTCACCTTATGAGTCTCACCTCATCTCTCAAGGATAGTTGGCTGTCAGAGTAGAGCTGCTGCTCATCCACATCAAAAGAAGCCAGCTGACGTGGACAAGGTAACTGATCAGGATGCCTCCTATGTGAGGCGGATGAATGGATGGATGGATGGATGGATGGCATGTTCAGTGTGTGTGTGTGTGTGTGTGTGTGTGTTTGCGCGCATACGTGTATTGCGTGTAAACTTTTTACTGAGAAAATAAGACTAAATAATTTTCAGCTTGTTAGAGAGATTAATTATCTTCCTTCTATACAAGAATTATTACTCATGAGAGAGAATACTGTAAGCAAAATCATAATAAGGACTGTACATCACATTAAAGGGATAAAAGTGGCATCAAGAACAAAGCAATGAAGCAGAGCTATTACATCAAAGGAAGTAACTGGCATTTAATGGCATACCTTAGAATTTTGGAGTAACTTTTTTTTATTGACGATGCATAACTATACAGGTCCAATGAATCATTTTAATTTAAATAAGCAGTCTTAAGTAAATTATTTTCAAATTATTTTATCATTCCATCTCTTCCAGGCTTTCATGCATCAATTCTTTTTCAGCAAATCAGTCTGCTAATATGAACAAAGCAACCACTGGCAAGAAAATCACTCAGGCTTCACTTAACCAGCAGGTGACCACATCAGCAGAGGAGAGGAAATGACTAAGGCTTTGCAAAACATCAGCTTTCCAACATGATTGAGCAATCTCCACAAAATGACTAATAATCTTCAACCATGTTAGTTTTCACAATGAACATAATTAACAAACTGAGATTTTTGGTAATATTGGGAAAATTGTAAAACAGTGAAATCTTTTAAGATCCAAAGACTGAAGTCTCCTGAGACCTCATCCAGGTTCAACAGGCCCAGAACACCTTGAGAGGCTTCTAGAAGGCATACCCAATCCAATGTCACAGCCACTTAATGAGGAACAAGGCAGGTTGGAAGCCCTAGTTGACTAATATGTAGAAAAAAAATCCATTTTCCAATCCATCCATTTTTTAAAAAAAAGTGACTTAAAGTAACTTTTACAGATGCTTCATAGCAGTTTAAGTTCTCAAAACCAGCAGCCTGATTGTAACATCATCAAAAAGACAGATTAGCAGTTTAAATCTGTGTATGCAATGAGAACAAATTCTGGTGCCCCGCCTGTGGAACGTTATACATTGGCTGGACACTGGCTGGAATGGTAAGGGGTTTAAATCTTAAGTTGTAAATCAGGTATGTGTCAGTTAGTATATTACCAATTTTCTGCAAAGTTTTAGAAAAAAAAACCTTGCTACACAGTTATTGGAGTATAAGGAGTCTATCAATTAATTACATCCTCTCTATGGCTTCTGACCAATTCAAATTCAAAACAAAAAAAAGTCAATAGATCAAAGTCAGGTTGTGGGAGCTGTTTTACTGAACTTAAAAAAACAACTTTTGATGCAGTAAATCAGCACATTTTAGTTACAAAAAACCCCATCTAGATTAATTTTTCTAATCCGACCATGAAATTTTTTATCTTATCTGTGACAGACAACAATGTGTAATGGTGAATAATGAAAGATCTTCTTTCTTAGCCTCTTAAAATTCTAGATTTCCACCTGCAGAATGTTTCACACTTGCTGGAAATTGGCAGGAATAGTAAGGGGTTAGCAGTCTGTACTTCTATGATGGACCATAGCATGATAATTTAGAACCTGTTGAAGAAAAACATTGCAGACACAAATTTTAAAAATCAGAGAGGAAATCTTTTTGTGAGGAAAAACGATAAGAGAAGTCACCAGGTCTATAGATGAATGACCAACTATCACAAATACTTTAGCACATGCTACTTATAACAGTTTTTGCAAATATAAAATTATCAAAATTGAAAAAAAAACATGAGACAGTGGGTTATGACTGTAAATTAAAAGGCTGAGTGTAACATTTTTCAGTTTTATGTCACTGCAAAATCTGTTTGTCCCCCATGGTTGTAATAGAAAGATGGACTTGGAATGTCCATAAATGTACTTTTGACATTGTACTTTTGTCTAATCAAAATCAATTTGCAATAGGGCTCTTATAATTTGAGAGTTTGTTCATTTATTAACTGACCTCACGCATAAATGCCATGTCTTCCATTTTGTTTCATGCTGTGGTGAAGATCACTATAGGCCTGAATGTTTTCTTAGCATGGCCAGAATACTGTCAACTTGTGAAGTTGAGAACAGCCTTTGGGCCGTATTACAACCACGGGGTCAATTGATCAGTTGTCGCTGATGCATAATGCGTTTATGGGCGTGTCCAAGTTCATTTCCTTATCACAATGCCGTGAAAACAAACCTTCCACTGGCGCATGACGCAAAGAGGCTGATCTGATCATTCAGAGGTGTGTTTTGGATAATCCAACCCAAAGTGCTCCTTCCCATCCCTTTAATGCAAAGAGGCGCATTACCTAAAGTGAATTGTGATCAGGACGGGTTTTGCGCTGACCAAAGCACGTGTGTGTGAGCCAAAACGCACATGATAGTAATGCTGCTTGGTAATAAGGAAGACATCAATCACAGTTGATACACAGTTAATTATGTTAAAAAGAACAAACAATGAAGAATGGGCTGAAAAAATTAGCTGAGTGCGCACGGACAGTCATCCGCGCACTTTTCTGACAAACTTTCTGCCGTGCACCAGTGTATGGAATAAGGCTTGAGCCAGCAGGAACTGAATTTGAATTTTTTTTATTTGAGTTTGAATAACTGAATTTGAACCTGAATTAATCAGTTTGAATGATTGCTTTTAAAATTTGAATCTGAATTGCCTAATTTGAAATTGAATCTATTGGACTGAATCTGTATTGTGATAAAATTGAAACTGTATTTCATTTACTTGAAAAATGTGGCTCCCTAATTCATTATCAGAGTTCAGTTTCACTTCCTGTCATACAAATTCAGTTTTTTATTTCAGGTTTTTGTGCCACACATCCAGGACCTAGGCTCAGTCAAAACTAGTCGAACGCAGATAGAAAGAACTCTGCTTTACGCCTGCAACTCTCGCTTTACGTGCTGTTTACCTGTTAAACACCCAAACGGACTTGAGTGGTTAATTCAAAGTGATGTCCAGCAGCCACACGCCAGGTTTATAATAATAATAATGACATGTATGAGAAGAGGCATCATGTATGCATACAAAACATCATTAGCCAGGGCAACAGATTAGCAGAGATTAACAGCAGAGCCTTCATTCAGGTGTACAGAGGTGTAGCAGCCCAGGAGGTGGTGATCCTGCTGTCAGGACACTGCTCTTTCAAAAACCATAGGCTTTCTGTGAGAGATGTGTGATGTTGTTTATTGATATCAAAACTATGTATTATTGTGGATAAGGGTGGGGGCTCCACCTTTCCGGTTCCGCCGCCACCTGGGGTATAAAGGGCCGATGCGAAAGAGGCACGATCTTTTCGACCACCTCTCTGCCTAGCGGGTGTGTTTGGCTGTACCCAGTGAGTTATATAATAAAGTCCTGTTCAGTTCACCACTCACCTCATTATCGTGCCACGTTTTGCGGACATAACATTTAGCGACGAGGATAAAGTATGGATGCGGGCATGTTGTCTATTCGGTCATTTTTGGAGACTCCGGAGGAGCCTCTGGTTCCTTGGACAAGGTGGTTCACCACTTTTCAGAACTATCTGACGGCACTAAACATCAGCAAACTGAGGAAGGTACGAGCACGGGTGATTTTAGAACACAATTTGGGTATGGAAGAACAGTGTATCCTTTCTACCTCGGGAGCTAGCGATAGCTTAGATGATGCGGTTGAGCTTATGGTGCAACATTTTCACGCGCCATCAAGAGGATCCAATTTCGGCAGACCCTCCAGCAGACCAGCTAGTCAGTGCAGCATTAAGTTGTGGACCTGCAGCAGCTGGCTGGAGGCTGCCAATTTGGTGATTTAGAGAAAGAAATGGTCCGCGACCAGCTGGCGGAGCACACGCTGTGTTTGTCAGCATGGTCGAGATTGCTTACACACTCCTGCAAATTGACTTTAGCCACAGCTGTGGAGATAGCTCAACAGTGTGAAGCAGCGGACAATCTATCACATGACCTCGGTGAGAGAGCTACGCTATAAGATAAGATAAGATAAGATAAGCCTTTATTAGTCCCACAATGGGGAAATTCCAGGATTGCAACAGCACAGGGATAGCAACACTCAGAGCAACAATCAGAAGGCAAGAAAAAAAAACAAGCAAGCAAGAGCAGCTAATATACATATGTACATATTACTATAAAATATATATATACACACACACACACACACAGACACACAGTGCAGAGCATTGTAGCTGGATGGAATAAATATATGAATATATGAACACAGTGCAGAGCATTGTAGCTAGATGGAATAAATATGTAAATATACAAACACCTACAGTACGGAGCATTGCAGCTAGGTGGAACAAACATGCAAGTATACAAACACACACAGTGCGGAGCAATGTAGCTAGATGGAATAATATGTAGATATATAAAAACACAGTACGGAGCATTGTGGCTAGATGGAATAAATATATAGATATATAAATATAAACACACCCAGTGCTGAGCATTGTAGATAGATGGAATAAATATGTAAATATATAAACACACACAGTGCAGAGCATTGTTGCTAGATGGGATGAAACAGCATAACCGTCTACTTAGTTATCCCACATGGTATGATTATGTGCCCATACATATTCTCACCCTCCATAGCGACCGGTATGTTCCTAGTTGTATGCCGGAGAGGACCATTGTGTAAGTCTATTGCATCTTTTGCATTCAAAAAACTATTAGTTTGTTACGTCTTTTTGCTATCTCTGCGAGCAGCCCTGCTTAGGTTGTACAGTCTGACAGCCGTTGGTAGGAAGGACCTACGAAACCTCTCGGTTGTGCACCTGGGATGATGTAGTCTGCTGCTAAATGAGCTCCTCAGTGCATCCAGTATGTCCTGCATAGAGTGGAACTCGGACTCCAGCAGAGATGACAGTTTAGCCACCGTCCTTCTCTCTCCTATCTCCTCCATCGGATCAAGGCGCTGCCCCAGGACAGAGCTAGCTTTCTTAATCAGTTTGTTCAGTCTCTTCCTATCGGCTGCAGTAATGCCACTGCCCCAGCAGACCACTCCAAAAGTGATGGCTGATGCCACCACCGTGTCATAGAATGACTTCAACAGCGCCCCTTGTACACCAAAAGACCTGAGTCTCCTCAGCAGGAACAGCCTGCGCTGCCCCTATACCATCATGACTCACAATTATCGACGCAGGCTGTGGATCCAGACAGCAAAGACAGTGAGCAAGAGGAATGCGCTGCAGCTGTGAAGATGAAGTCGGTCCTGGGATCACCCAAATGTTCTGGTTGTGGGTCCACTAAGCACCGACATAAGGCTAGAGAGTGTCTGGCAAGAGGTGAATGCTGTGGCAAGTGCGGATACCTGCATCATTTTGCCAGGGCCTGTAACAGGTTTGAGCGAGGGGAACGGCGACACAAAGCGGATACCCCTGCTTCAACTCCTACAGTGATTCACACCGTCTCCCCGAACACAGATGGCCGTGCATACTGTATGGTGAAGTTGGACGGCGAGGAGGTGCTGTTACTGGTGGACATGGGCGCGGTGAGGTCCGTGCTGAACTGGCCTACTGTGAGGAGTTTTTTTTCCCATATCACTAAGTGAGAGGTCTTTCAACGTCATTTTATGGATATGGTGGGAATAGACTGCCCATTGTGGTTTCGCTGGAACTAACAGCTAGATAGATACAAGGCAGCAGAGGTAGCCAATTTCCAGTTTGTGGTGACCGGCAGTGGAGCGAATGTGATGGGTTGCGACCTTTTCTACAGACTTGGCTTCACGTTCACCAGCGGTAGTGGAGAGAACTGGTTGGGCTGTGGCTTGTGGGACCGGCCAGTTCCGCGAGTGTTGGATGACGCACTATGGGATGAACCTTGGCCTAGTATTCTAGGAGATGAGCAGGACCAACCCCATCCAGGACCATCGTGGGAGGGTGCCTGCACCAGGGTCCAAGTTGCCCTAGCTGAGGGAACTGGGCAGCGTGATGGGATGCCCGTGATGGCAGATGGAGCCAAGTGGCTGGCCCAATCTGCCACTGTAGTTCGGCTGGGAGGTACCGAGAAGCAGGGAGTCACAACAGCTTTGCCAGCGTCCGAAATGAAAGTGAGTGGGGCAGGACCGGCTGGCACGGTGAAACGATGTGCCACACAGAAACACTGGAAGCTGAGTCAAGCTCCTCTATGGGTCACCGATGTGGTCCGGCCCAGAGGGGTGGCCCGGTCGAGAGGAGTTCATAAGAAGCGCAAACATCAGGAGGACCAGGGGCGGCTGCAGGTGGTGGCTGTTCGGGAGGGCGGCTACCTTCAGCTGTCTGATGGATCATGGAGACATCCTAACGCGCTGCAGCACACCACTGATGAGAAGGAGGTGTCCTGGCATCGAAGTGGGTCATCTCCAGGCTCAAAGAGAAAAAGTGCTCTGGATGGGACCTGCCTGACGGGTCTCCGGGGGGTGGTTTCTTCATGAGGACTGTACGGCAATGGGGTCAATGTGTTTAATATGTGTTATTACTAATTGCCCAGGCTACTTAGTCAATATGTTTTTGTTCATCACAGGGCAGCGCGGTGGCGTCGTGGTTAGCACTGCGGCAGCACAGCAACTCACTCTTGGCCGGGGGATCCTGGGTTAGATCCCAGCCCCCGACCAACAGTGATCTGTGTGGAGTTTGCATGTTCTCCCCGTGTCTGCGTGGGTTTACTGCGGGATTTCTCCGGTTTCCTCCCACATGCCAAACACATGCAAGTTCGGTTAATTGGCATCAAACTGGGGATTCTAAATTGTCCTTAGGTATGACTGTGAGAGTGAATGGTTGTCTGTCTCTCTGTGTTGGCCCTGCGATGGACTGGCGATCTGTCCAGGGTGTACCCTGCCTCTCGCCCAAAGATGCTGGGATAGGCTCCAGCCCCCCCGCGACCCGAAAAGGATGAGGCGGAAGAAGATGGATGGATGGACAGTGTTGCTATGTGAGTTGCCTATGTGAAAAAAAAAGACCAATTAATGTTTGTGCCGCTGTGTTTGGGGTGTCTATTACAGTGTGGTTTTCCCGGGTTATAGGGGTGGTTTTGGTTGGGCGTATTTATAGCATGGTGTGGATGTTAACATTGACTGTGTTGTGTGTTGAATTAAGGTTTTATCCTGTTTGTACATATGTTCATGGGATTATTACCTCCGCCAGGCCGAAAAGGCCAGGAGGAGGTAATGTTTTTGCCGGGGTTTGTCTGTCTGTCTGTCTGTCTGTCTGTCTGTTTGTCTGTTGGTTAGCAAGATAACTCAAAAAGTCTTGGACGGATTTCCATGACACTTTCAGGCGTTGTTGGAAATGGTACAAGGAAGAACTGATTAAATTTTGGGGATGATCCGGATCACCGTCTGGACACAGGAATTTTTTAAAGCATTCTTTAACACTGTGACATACGGCTATTTTCAACATGTGCGCAGGCGCAATGGAGGGCGCTGGTCATCGTGTCTGACCAAAAGCACGCGGAAAACACTGGTGGGCTGGGCCCGCCACCGTGCCTGTGTTTGCGCGACGCTGCAAAAGCTGAGACGGGCAGCTGTCCGCCGCCGGATTATTTGGCAGAAATTCCCCGGCCAGCCATAGGCGCTGCGCAAAAACGAGCTGCTCGGCAGTGTGCTGTGTGCCTGTGTTTGCGCAACGCTGCAAAAGCTCAGACGGCCAGCTGTCCGCCGCTGGATTATTTGGCAGAAATTCCCCGGTCAGCCATAGTAGCTCCGCAAAAAGAAGCTCTCTGCCGGGGAAGTTTCCAAATCATCTTTGGCCGCGGAGCGCAACCCCAATAAAGATAAAGATTAGATGTACCACGAAGGTCGAGTGCAAGTAAGATGTTTGTGTCTGTGAACATTCCGTCTTTTGGCAAGTTGATACGTAACAATGTTTACAGTTTGATGAGAAGGTTGCTGCCATGTAACAATCATCTTATATCAGCAATTGTCAACTCGTCACTCACACTTCACTCCAGCATTTGGAAGTGGTGGCGTTCCATTTTATACTGAGTCCAATATTGTATGTTATTGTTGTTACAAGACCGCCGACTGTCTGCTGATCTGTATATACTTTTATTTATTTATTTTCTACTCCTTTTAGTTCTGCATTTAATATGAACCCTGAGTTTGAAATAAACGTTTGAATTTTGAATAAAACCCACGCCAACCCGTCTACCTAATTGGCATCCGTCAGTGAAGCCCTCAGTGCTGCTTTCAGTGATCTATAATGCTCACATAACCCATTGGCCTGTGGGTTGTACGCAGTTGTGTCATGACTTCTTTTGTTTTTTCTTTTGAATTCTTGGATGGAACATGGGTGGCCAATATAAGCTGCGGATTCAGCCATCACATATTTCGGATAACTTATGTTGAACTGTATAATCAGAGGAGCTATTGTCTAATTTGACCTTGTTGGATTTTATTACCCCCTTTGTTATATTATTCACTTTTTTTAACCTGTACTCTTAATCTATTCGAAATAAAGATTAATTAATTCATTCATTCAATTGCAACGCCCCCATCCTGGGAGTTTGCAGATGCAGGACATGGACACAACACCAACACTTCAGTTTATTACCTCTGCCAAGGAGGTAATGCTTTTACTACTGAACCACTAATCCTATCATTGTGAATCCAATTGCTACTCAGATGTTTTCATGGTCAAGGAATCTGACAACGTACACACAAACACTGTATGGGGGGAACTGTGGCGCTTGGCGGAGGTCTGCGGTCTCCGAGTGCTTTTCTAGTTTTATTTGTTATACTAGGAACACAGCAGTTTTTTTGGTTATGGACTATACAGTACAAAGATGGCAGAATAATATGTCTGGCCGTGTGGAGGTGGGTCAGTAGTCCACCTGGACCCCTCTAGCTTTAGTTATTTGTGTGCATGGATTGGTCCTGCATATTTCTGTTTATTGTTAGTGTGTGATTCGGGTAACAAATTTGGGAGGGCCTGAATTTGTGTGTATGCGTTTTGGACTCTTTTAAAGGGGTGGCGGGGGTGATGTTGTTTATTGATATTAATACTATGTATTATTGTGATTATGGGTGGCAGCTCCACCTTTCCGGTTCCGCCACCACCCAGGGTATAAAGGGCTGATGCGGAAGAGGCATGGTCTCTTTGACCACCTCTCTGCCGAGTGGGAGCATCTGGCTGTACCCAGTGAGTAATATAATAGTCTTGTTCAGTTCACCACTCGCCTCATTATTGTGCCACATTTTAAGGACATAACAACATGTTTCTTCTACACAAAATTCAGTGGCGTCAGAAAGTGGACAAAGGTCAGTAACTTGTGCTAATCTTGGCTATTTAGCATCACAGAAGACATAAATATGAAATGATAATAAGAATGAAGCATTCTGCCTTCTCTGAGTTACTAAAAGGATGGAGACTGTAGTTACAGTGGTTGCCTGTCCTTTAAAATTAGGTTTTAAACAAATAAAGCTGTTAGTAGGTTGGCAAGTAAATTAGTAGTGTTGTTAGCTTGATAACTAGCCACAGTCAGCTGGTAAGATGCCAACGTCAAAAATCAGTACTTAAAATGATTTTAGATATAATCTATAGATTATCCATCAAAACTGCCACACTTTAGATTTGTAAAAGCCTAATATTATGTTTAATGTATTGATAAAAACCACTGTCATAAAATGTATTGTCATATTTGCCATGTGACAGCAGATGATCAATAACTGTCCGGTTTTGTCTGTTTCATTATTAACTACACAGAGCTCATCCACAATATTAGTGCAGCATTGTTTGGATGGTAATTTATAATCTGTAACATATCACATGATGTACAGAAACATGATAGTATTAACATGATGAGCCTATTCAGAGCATACTTAGAGCTTCATCAGAATAAATTATTCTATATTGTCATGTCAGGTGAGTAAATCTCACTAAATATAAGCAAAAATCTGTGACATGTATACTGCATTTTATTTTTTTAAACAAATGTGTAGTACCCGTGAAGAGTAAACTGCTGTGGTAAAGTTTCAGCCATGCACACATTAAGCTTAATAATTATTTTTAAAAGAAAACATCTATCAACTTATTTGTGAGATTTTTTTTTAAAACCTAGCACTGATTTATAGTGGAACTCACCCCTTTATATCAACTTCATAGACAACGAGAAGGCCTTCAACAGTGTGGCCCATGAGACGCTGTCAAAGTTATTGAGGCAATATGGAGTTCCCGAGACGATAATCTCCCTCGTCCAGTGCATCTACCAGGACATGAGCTGCAGGATCGCACACGCTGGCCAGCTGTCAGAGAGCTTGGAGGTGAAGACTGGAGTCCACCAGGGGTGCTTGCTGTCACATTCCTCTTCCTTTTGGTCATCAATTACATCATTAAGATCATGACAACAGGCAAGAAAAACAGGATACAGTGGACACTCTGGACGCAGCTGGATGACCTCAACTTTGCTGAAGACCTGGCAGTCCTGTCACATACAGTGCATCCGGAAAGTATTCAAAGCGCTTCACTTTTTCCACTTTTTTTTGTTACAGCCTTATTCCAAAATGGATTAAATTCATTTTTTCCTCAAAATTCTACACACAGCACCCCATAATGACAACATGAAAAAGTCTGAGATTTTTGCTAGTTTATTAAAAATTTAAAAAAAAAATAAATTGTGTTCGAAATAAACTATCTATCTATCTATCTATCTATCTATCTATCTATCTATCTATCTAAATTAAAAAAAAAAAAGAAATCACATGTACATAAGTATTCACAGCCTTTGCCATGAAGCTCAAAATTGAGCTCAGGTGCATCCTGTTTCCCCTGACCATCCTTGAGATGTTTCTACAGCATAATTGGAGTCCACCTGTGGTAAATTCAGTTGATTGGACACAATTTGGTAAGGTGCACACCTGTCTATATAAGGTCCCTCAGTTGACAGTGCATGTCAAAGCACAAACCAAGCATGAAGTCAAAGGAATTTTCTGTAGACCTCCGAGACAGAATTGTCTCAAGGAACAAATCTGGGTATGGGTACAGAAAAAATTCTGCTGTTTTGAAGGTCCCAATGAGTAGAGTGGCCTCCATCACCCATATATGTAAGAAGTTTTGAATCACCAAGACTCTTCCTAGAGCTGGCCGGCTGTCTAAACTGAGCGATCGGGGGAGAAGGACCTTAGTCAGGGAGGTGATCAAGAATCCAATGGTCACTCTGTCAGAGCTCCAGCGTTCCTCTGTGGGGAGAGGAGAACCTTCCAGAAGGACAACCATCTCTGCAGCAATTCACCAATCAGGCCTGTATGGTAGAGTGGCCAGATGGAAGCCACTCCTTTGTAAAAGACACATGGCAGCCCGCCTGGAGTTTGCCAAAAGGCACCTGAAGGACTCTAAGATGATGAGAAACAAAATTCTCTGGTCTGATGAGACAAAGATTGAACACCTTGACCAAAAATACCAGGTGCCAAAAATGGTGGATTGTCCTCTCTGGATTGGGGACAAGCTCCTGCTCCCAAGTGGAGGAGTTTAAGTATCTCAGGGTCTTATTCACGAGTGAGGGAAGAATGGAGTGAGACATTGACAGATGGATCGGAGCAGCATCTGCAGTGATGCGGATGTCGTACCGGTCTGTTGTGGTGAAGAGGGAGCTGAGCTCTAAGGCAAAGCTGTCGATTTACCGGTCAATCTACGTTCCTACCCTCACCTATGATCATGAGCTTTGGGTAATGACCGAAAGAATGAGATCATGGATACAAGCAGCTAAAATGAGCTTTTTTCATAAGATTGCTGTACTCACCCTTAGAGACAGGGTGAGGAGCTCAGTCATCCAGGAGAGGCTCAGATTAGAACCGCTGCTCCGCCATGTCAAAAGGAGCCAGTTGAGGTGGCTTGGGCATCTGATCAGGATGCCTCCTGGATGCCTCCCACTTGAGGTGTTTCGGGCACATCCCACTGGGAGAAGACCCCGGGGCAGACCCAGAACTTGCTGGAGAGACTACGTCTCCCAGTTGGTGTGGGAACACCTTGGTATCCTCTCTGAAGAGCTGGAGCAGGTGACCGAGGAGAGGGAAGTCTGGGCTTCTCTGCTTGAACTGCTGCCTCCATGACCCGGACCTCCAGAAAAGTGGTAGAAGACGGATGGATGGATGGATGGATGGATGGATGGATGGATTTTAAGGGTTTTAGTGACACTATATGACCTACAGCACACATCAAACCATCTCTGAATTAAATGAAATAAATATGGTTGCATTTTCCAAAAGTTCCTTATTTTTAAACTCATGTTGAACAAGAATTTACATGATTTTATATCACTTATTGGGTACTTTTTCATCAGCCACCCCTCCAACAGCTATAAACTGGGGCTGAAGTTATTCCTCCTGTTCAGTCTCTCATGTTTAGAGACGAAGGTCCATTCATTCCAGTCTGATGTTGATGTTCTCCTCTGCCTGGTAGGAGATCTGTCATGTTGGAAAAGAGAGCAGCAAAGACACTGAGAACTGGAACAGATCTGTTCAGGTGTGCTTGAGCTGATAAAGTGAAGGTGGAAACTGACACGTGGTCAGGAAAAAGAGCAGCAGGATCCTAATGGTCATCTCTTCCCTGCCAGAGGAGACAGAGGTGAAGTTAGGAGTTTTTATAGTGAAATAATTCAGTCACATGATGGCATCAAACAGGAACCTGTCTGGAGTCTACAGTCTTCTACATCTTATACCTACACGCTCTTGGGGCCCCTTAATACAGCATGGAGATCTTTGAGATGTTGGACCAATTTTTGATCTTAGGGATCATTTAGGACACAGGTGTCAAACTCATTCCATGGAGGGCCAAGACCCTGCAGGTTTTACCTCCACCCAGTGGCTTCAACAGGTGTTTTCTCTGAATTTCTTCCCACTGATTGCTGATCAGTGAAAACACCTGCTGAAGAGACTGGGTGGAAGTAAAACCTGCAGGGTCTTGGCCCTCCATGGAATGAGTTTGACACCCCTGATTTAGGAGATCCATGTGTGTTTTGCACTGAGACAAAAGTCTGAGGACACTGTGGAGAGTGTGGAAATCATTAAATGTCATTGATAGATTAAAAAAAAATGGCCAGATCTGCACCTCTGTGTAAAGAGGGTATTACACTCATATCTATGTTCCAGGGTCTGATCTAGATGGTTTATGGATTTGCCCTAAAATGTATTGAAGCAAACAACCTTCGTTGTCTTACTGGTGGAGGACTTTCTGACTTCTAATAAAATCATATACCAGGGGTCACCAACTGGCGGACTTCAGTCCTGATCCGCACCCCGAGAGTCCTCTGTCCTGACCCCGAAGCCTTTTGATGCAATTTGGGGAAAAGGAAGACCGTTTTATTTTTGGGGGAAAAAAGTAGAACTGAACTGCTGAATCAGCGACCGCTTGACAGGTTATGGTACGGGCCCTTGGGCGCTCTCCTCCTGCCGCAGACTGCCCTCTTTGCTGTCCCATGAACGCCACTCTCTGCAGAGACTTTGCAGCTCCAACCACCCCAGAAAGTATGCAGCGGGTTGCAAATGGCAGGCAGGTTCGCTGCTGCCCCCCCCCCCCACACACACACACAAGGCCGACACGGAAAAACTCTGTAAAAGCTCCATGTGTTACTCAACATAAAAAGTTCCACCTCCCCTCTCCCTGTAACCATGGAGTTACAGAGCCATCCATGCTGTAACAGAGCTTACTATTGAGATTTTAAAAAAATGTCAAGAAATTCTGTTCTGTGGAATTATTTTTTGTGTCCATTTTTTTCTCTTACATTGAAACAGTTTTTTCTGCAATGAAAATATTGTATAGAGGTGGACTTTTTGTGAAATTATTTTTTTCGATATTAATCTTTTTATAAAATGCAATACAATTTAGTCTGTGTTCTCCTATCAAACATTTTTTTAGGATTTTAGTTGTAGATTTTAGAATTTTAGACCTATTTATTTGGAGTCAACAAACACATTTAGTGTTCTCCTGTATTATAAAATTTTATATTACGGGGGATCACGTGATGAGTCGAGGTGAATGGACGTGAGTTTCCTCGTATCTGCACTGGATTGCCAGAAATGTAAATTTAATCATATTTTACCGGTGAAATTTCATCTTGAAGACGCCTATAATGTCATTGAATAATTTTTTTTACACAGCCTGGATCAACTAAGAAGAAAGAAATGCGGAAAAGAGGAGGAAAAGCCAGTGCTATTGCTAGCAATGCAGGTGTTAGCCATAGCCCTGATGAAGACACAGCAGATGTAGCTAATGCTAACACTGTGGGCGAGGAAGACCTAAACACACAGCGAGACGACTCAATAGTGGAGCAAGTGTCTGCTAACATAGTGAAGATGTTGGACAGCAAGCTGGCCGACATAATTACGCTGGTCACTGAGTTGTCTGAGAAATTTGACAGTCTAATTGAAAGGCTGGGAACGGTGGAGCAGCGGGTCTCTGACCTGGAGGACGTCACGGCTACTAACACACTGCGGGTGGAGGCGCTGGAAACCCAGCTGAAGAAAGTGCAAGACCGCTTGGAAAGTTTTGAAAATCAAAGTCGACGGCAGAACGTGAGAATTGTTGGGCTGAAGGAGAGAATGGAGGGCCAAACACCAGTTGATTTTTTTGAAAAATGGATTCCAGAAGTTTTGGCTATGCAAAAGGACAGAATCATGATTGACAGAGCCCATCGTACTGGACCTCCAATGAGACTGGCTGGAAAAGAGGGACCGCGGGCCGTCTTGGTAAGGCTGCACAACTACACTGACAAGCAGAGGATTCTGTATGCTGCAAGGGATAAAGGAACAATTAGCACTGAAGCGGGGAAGGTATCCTTCTATCAAGATTTTTCTGTGGAAGTTGTAAGGAGGAGGGAGGAGTCCACAAATGCACGTAACGTTTTAAGGGATGCCGGAATACGGTACTCCTTTCTGTATCCGGCAGTAATAAAAATTTTCCATCCTAACGGTTCCAGCACTTCACTCATAAACATGGAACAAATCAATGACTATGTGAACAAACTACAAGCTTCAAAGTAACGTGTTGAACAGAAATTCTGATTGGCTAAGACATGACTGTTAAATCCAGGTGGATGTGATTTAGAAATTTGGGGTGGTTTTGTTCTTTGGTATTCTTCTCTTTGTATTGAGTTCAATTATATATACACCGGTATTTTAATAGAGGCTTTCCAGTAAGGGGGAACTTGGCTTCTTTTTTTTCTTTTTCTTGTTATCCCCTATAGGTGTACTTTTTCTAGTTAAGTGCAGCTAAGCATAGTTGATTTTTTTTTTCTTGTCTTTTATTTTAAGTTTTCAGTGATTCCGAGCTTGTGGTTCTGGTTTTGCTCGGAATACATGTTATTATTTTTGTTTTTTGATATAGTTATTGAAGACATAGACTGGTCTACTACATGTTTTTTGGTCAAAGTTAGCACCTCACAATTTATAATGCAGCCTACTTCTGATGTCTTTTAAGATTAGTACATGGAATATTCAGGGATCTAATCATGTGGTTAAAAGAAAATCTGTTTTGAACTCTCTTAAAAAGGATAGAGTCCAGATAGCTTTTTTTACAGGAAACACATCTAAACGACGATGAGCATAAGAAGTATCGCAGAGAATGGGAGTGTCAGATCTTTTTTACATCATATTCAACTAACAAGAGAGGGGTAATTATTTTAGTACATAAAAATTTGCCATTTACTCCCACAGACTTTTACAAAGACACAGAGGGAAGATATATCCTGGTTAAAGGGGTGCTATATGGTGAAGATATTTTGCTGGGAAATGTGTATGCCCCTAATGTCCAAGATGAAGAATTTTATGCATCCTTATACTGTATAGTCAACTTGGTAATTTGGACTGCACTAATATTATCTTGGGGGGGGGGGGGGATTTTAACTGTACATTGTGTCCCAAGGTGGATAGACACCCATCACAAATAGCTCAATCTAAAAATGCTAAGAATCTTTTAAATATTATGAAGGATTTTGATCTCTTGGATATGTGGAGGTATCACAATCCCCTTGCAAGGCAATATACATTTTATTCTCAACCACATTTATCAGCATCACGTATAGACTATATCTTTGCCTCTAAACACCTTAATTATTTAGTTGAACAAGTAGACATAGGTACTATTGCTCTTTCGGACCACGCACCAGTGGTTTTGTCCATGCAGCCCCTTAGACCCTCTGAAAGTTCATTCTCATGGAGAATGAATGTGTTATTGCTTTTGGATGAAGAATTTGTTAGGTTCTTGGAGGGACAAACAGATTTATTTTTACAGTTAAACGATAAAGATGGCATTGACCCCAGAATCCTCTAGGATAGCTACAAGGCCTATATGAGGGGTGTGATTATCTCACAAACATGTTATATAAAAAAAAAAAAAAACAGCGAATAGCAAAGCAAATGGAGTTGGAAAAGAAAATAAAACAATTAGAAGAGACTTACTGTATTATGCAACAAAATCTGAGGTGACATTAACTGAACTTAAAAATACTAGAAATATATTACATGACTTGATAACTAGGAAAGCTGTAAAAGATATATTGTTTGCTAAGCAAAAAAATGTTCGAAATGGGTAACAAACCCAATCGTCTTTTAGCACGGCTGGCAAAGAATGCTCCAGTGAAATCATTTATTCCAGCTATATTAAATGACAGTAATCAGAAACAAGTTAGTAATCGTCAAATCAATGAGAGCTTCAAAGAATTTTACACTAATTTATATAGATCACAGGCTGATGAGGAGAGGTTTGGATTAGGTTTCTTTTTAAATAATTTAAGTTTCCCGCAGTTAGTAGAGGACCAAGTTAAATATTTTGAATCACCGATATCCCAACTTGAGATAGACATGGCTATCTCAGCACTTCAGTCAGGGAAATGTCCAGGAGCAGATGGCTTTCCGGTTGAGTTCTTTAAAGTGATGAAAGGGAAAATCAATAATATCTTACTGAGGGTTTTCAATAAGTCATTTGAGGGATCCGAACTTCTAGAGTCTATGTATAGAGCAAATATAATATTAATAGAAAAAAAAGGTAAGAACCCAGAATTATGCTCTTCTTATAGACCCATTAGTCTCCTGGGCATGGACAACAAAATACTGTCTAAGATACTGGCTACTAGATTAGAGCAGATTCTACCTTCCATTGTGAATTCTGATCAGACGGGCTTTATCAAAGGTCGGAACTCATACTGTAACACAAGACGGCTTTTCAACATTATTCACTGTCTTAATTTTCATCAGACTCCTGGGGCCATTGTTTCAATGGACGTTGAAAAGGCATTTGATAGAATTGAATGGATATATATGTTTGAAGTGATGACAAGATTTGGTTTCGGACCAAATTATTTGAAATGGGTTAAACTTCTGTACCGAGCGCCTACTGCCTCAGTTTTGACCAATGGCCTTCTATCGACTCCATTTAAAATGACTAGAGGTACAGCACAGGGAAGCCCACTATCTCCTCTTTTGTTTGCTCTGGCCATTGAGCCTTTAGTAATGGCTATTAGACAAAACTCACATATTCAGGGAGTAACTGTGGAAACAAAACAACACAAAATTCTGCTGTATGCTGATGATGTCTTGCTGACATTAACAGACCCGGCTAAATCATTACCAGTAGTGACCCAGTGTGTCAGGGAATTTGGTCTAATATCTGGCTATAAGATAAATTTTGATAAGTCGGAGATAATGCCCCTGAGTTATACGGAAAACACTGAACCTATGTATGTCAAACCCTTCCGCTGGGCCCCATCAGGATTTACTGTATATATTTAGGAATTAAAATTACACCTAAAATTACTCAGTTATATGCAGAAAATATTAATCCCATGATAAAAGAGATCAAAGAAAGTCTGACCAGATGGAAGAGTCTTCCAATATCATTTTTAGGCAGAATTAATCTTATCAAGATGACAGTTCTCCCAAAAATAATATATCCTATATCTATGCTATTTGTGATATTAAAATCAGAGGATATTAAAATGATTACTAAAGCTTTATCAGACTACATCTGGGCAGGCAGGAGGCCTAAGGTTAAATTGGAGATACTACAATTGCCAAATGATCAGGGAGGATGGGGTTTACCAAATGTAGAAAATTATATTTTGGCAATTCAGGCAAGAATTCTCTCCTCCTGGGTTAATGAACATTCACGTCAATGTCCCTGGTTTGAGATGGAGTCAGTAATGTGTAAACCTTTTTCCCCTGTGAATTTGCTGGAAAGACGTGTAAATGAGTTACCATGTATTGTTAAGGATAATTTTCTGATAGGAAATGTATTATGGGCATGGGGAAAAAAAAGAGGAAAATATTTAAAAGTAACTCACTTAATACCCTCATAACATTGGATAATCCAGAACTCTCACTACAAAGTGCAGGATTAAATTTTACAAGCAGGTATAAAGAGACTTTACGATCTTTTGGAAAATGGAAGATTTAAAACATTTGATTCTTTGAAAACTCAATATCATCTTGAAAATAAGGATTTCTATAAATATTTACAAATTAGACATTTCATATATAAGAAAGCTAATTCTTTGGACTTTATAGGTGATTCTCACCAACTGGAAAAGTATTTTCTTAATAATAGAGAGCACAAACACTTCATATCAAAATTTTACTCTGAAATATATAGTTTGAGTTTAGATAAACTTGGATGGTTAAGAAAATCCTAGTGTACTCTATTCAAATGTGCCATAGAAAATGATGTCTGGGATAAAATGTTGTTGCTGCCTTCCAGAATTTCATTATGTAACAGACTTAAAGAACTACAGTATAATATATTACACAATGTTTATATTTCGCCATATATTCATAGTAAATATAAAACAGGAATTTCATCAAATTGTCCTAAATGTAAAAGTCAAGATGGCACAAGATTTCACTGTCTGTGGGAATGTAATATCATTCAGACATTCTGGAGGGCAGTATGCACAAACATTAGTAAAGCAATAGGTAAACAAGTAGCAATCAGTCCTCTACTATGTTTACTTGGAAATGTTCCTGACTCTTTGATGCAATATGAGGATGTTATTCAAACACTTCTAATGTTGACTAGGAAAGTCATTATGGTGAAGTGGGACGGAGATGAACCTCCCTCTATTGCTATATGGAAGTCGCTGATGCTGGAAACCCTGACTTTAATAAGACTGGGATATTATATTGATGGGAAAGCTAGAGTCTGTCTACAAAAATGGACGAAGCCGTTGGAAGCATTGGGATTGAACGGTGTTTTGGACTCAAGTGGACTGCAGGTGAACGTGTAAACGAAAAACCCATGTACAAAAAATGTTTGCTTGGTGGCTCTTTCTTTGTCTTTAAGCTGCTGTGAATATGTTTGACCGATCCTGTATTGTTTTGTGAATTTTGCTTTTTCTTTGTATAAATTTTAAAATTAATAAAAAAAATTTAAAAAAAAATATGTTTTGTTTGAAATTGAACAACAAATTCTTTTAAATATTTTTTTTTTGTTTAAAAATTAATATAGCGCTAAAAGCAGGTAAAACATGAGCTTAATAAAATAATGTGTGAAAGCAAGTTAAATGATCCTGTCCTGTCTTGAGACAGCTGTGGTCTTCTGAAAGAATGTCCATGAAAGGATGACAGTTCTTTAAAGTACATTTTGAGATAAATTTGTCCATGTTTATTTTACCTCTATTTATACAGGATAGCTCCATTGAGAGACAACCTCTCCTTTTCAAGGATGCTGTTCACACTCACACCAGGAAGCTGCCCAGTACAACCACAGACTGACCTATGACCACAGATCAGCTCCAGTTGGGATTAAGGGCCTTGCTCAAGGGCACCATGGTGGGGTTAAGGAGGGTGAGGCAAACACTGCTATGTTATCTGTCCCACCCAGATCTAGTTCTGCAGGTTCAGGGATCAAACCTGCGACCCTCCGCTCACCAATCCACATCCCTAACCATTAGGCCACCACTGCCCACCATTATAAAAACAAGGTTAGTGAAGAATCATCTTTCATCATCAACTGGGCTGCACGGTGGCGCAGTGGTTTAGCACTGTGGCAGCACAGTTTTACCCTTGGCGGGGGGATCGTGGGGATCATGAGATCGTGGGTTCGATCCCAGCCCCCGACCAACAGTGAGCTGTGTGGAGTTTGCATGTTCTCCCCGTGTTGCGCGGGTTTACTCCGGGATTTCTCCGGTTTCCTCCCGCACACCAAAACATGTAGGTTTAGGGCGCTCGCGCACGCAGCGACCAGCAGCCAGTGGCTTGTCACCAGACTGCAAACCAAGTCTACCTACGGGTACAAATAAGTAACAAAAAAAAAAAAAAAACTTTGATAAATTTCACCATTATTAATACAAGATCTTGTCATGCCGATGATGGTGAATACTATTTGTTTTCTGTTATGTTGGACTCTTGATTTCTCGTTGTTGTGTTCAGGTCATGTTTAGTTTTGCTTTGGGTTGACTTTGGGTTTATTTTGAAAAACTTCCTGTTCAATTCTTCTTTAGTTTCATTTAGCTTGATTCTAGTTTTACTTTGGTAATACTTCCTATTTAGTCAGGGTTATGCACCTTCAGCTTTACTATTGGGTTTATTTCAGAGTTTTCTGCATGATGCTTTATTTTCAGTTTAGACTCCGGGTAGTTATTTGTATGCATTTGGTTTCTATGTTTTGATTAGGCTTTATTCCTTCTTCGTTAGTTTTCTGGTTTGTCTTGTCTCCTGTGTGTATTCCCTTCTTGTTTGTTTGTATTTGTCTGTTTGCCTCTCCCTTATTTGTGTCATTCTCCTCACCTGCCTGATTGTCTCCACCTGTTGTAAGTTCCCTGAGTGTTTCCGTCCCATTATATTCTGTCCAGTTTCCATCCTCAGTTTGGTATTGTTTGTCCTCTCTGATGTCCTCCTGTGTTCCTATAGCTCCTCATCCTCTAAATCCCAGTCAAAATTAGTATTAAGTATTAGTATTAAGATAAGATAAGATAAGATAAGCCTTTATTAGTCCCACAATGGGGAAATTCCAGGATTGCAACAGCACAGGGACAGCAACACTCAGAGCAACAATCAGAAGGCAAGAAAAAACAACATCTAGCAAACATATGTCCATATTACTATAAATGTATATATATAGACACACAGTGCAGAGCATTATGGCTGGTGGATGTGCAGCAGAAAGTCTAAGCTCTCTCTCCGCGGATGCGGCGGGCCAGCTGGAAGTCTTTGGGCATGATGGTGACCCCCTTAGCGAAGAAGAGACCACCAGGTGGGTCTCGCTGGTCTCCTGCAGAGCCATGACGGCGAAACTCAGGAAACGCAGGACGGTCTTGAAGTCCTGAGCGATCTCCCTCACCAGGCGCTGGACGGGCAGCTTACGGATGAGCAGCTCCGTGGATTTCTGGTAGCGACGGATCTCTCTCAGAGCCACGGGCCTGTGACGGCGAGGCCTCTTCACTCTGCCGGTGGCCAGAGCGCCTCTCCGAGCAGCCCTGTGGCTAGCTGTCTCCTGGGGGGCTTCTTCCTCCAGTAGATTTTACGGGCGGTCTGCTTGGTTCTTGCCATTGCTCTTTATTATTCTGTCTTATATTTCTTTCACGCCGCCTAAACTCCAGCCCGGCACCCGCTTCGTTTTCGCTACAGCTCCCGGTATGTCGAGTTTCCCATTAGCACCGGGCGGCGGCCAAGTGCTAGCTAGCACTAGCTCCTCCCCGCTGTAACGTCTCCCGCTGCAAACCGTGGCTCCGTCCGCCGACCCGGGAGACCCCCGGGGCGATCCGTGCGTCCGTGATATATATACAGAGTGAAAGGTGTAGAAAGAAGAAGGAAGATAAAAAAAAAGGCTGTTGCAACAGGCAGCCGACTCGTGTGGCGCCACCGGTCCGGCAGAGCCGGAACCGGAAATACAGGTATTTTGTGTTTTCCTGCTTATGGAGCACTTTTCATTAGTATTTTTAAGTAGTCATTTGTGTCACTTTTCTCTTTAGTATTTCTCAGTTAGCCCACGTGCTTCCATTTGTTTTCAGTTACTCCAGTGTTAGTTCGGTTCCTAGTCTTGTACCTTGGTTATCTGCTTAATATCATTCAATAAATCTCCGCTGATCCTGATTCCGGCCTGCATCTAGGTCCTCCCTTACCTGCTTTTGCTCCAACACATGACAGGTCTTTGTGAAAAATTAATGAAACTCTGGCTGGAAATTAATATGAATAACAAAAACGTATAAAAACAATCACATCACAACTGCATGTTGTAATCAATCTTAAAAGCTCAAATACAATTAAATAACAATGTGTGACCTTTTTTTTTGGGGGGGGGGGAGTGTAGGTTTTTTTTATTTGAGTCAAATTTCAAACCAGACAGGAAAAATAAGATTGCTGGGGTCATTAAAACTTTTTAAAGCTATTTTCTCTAGATGTATCAAGATAGTCTTAGGGTTATCCTACAAGACACACTGGTACTACTTTAAGTTATACAAGTTAAGTTATATAAGAAGAGACTGCACAAGGGACTTGAAGTAAGGAAAAACGTCTTCTGTTGGATTGTCGATGCCCAGACCATACCCACCTTTAAAAGGAAATTAGACCAAATATGGAAATCTACAAGCCTAGCTTACTAATAAATCTCATCAATCATTATGTGTAAGATCAAGGTACTTTACATACATTTGTTAAAAAATGCATTTACAATATGACATAAACTACCCTATTCAATTTTCAGATTTCCAAACAGGATATTTTATGTTTATGTTGGTTTCTCAGTTACAATTTTTTTGTCCATAAACGGATAATTTGGAACAATAGATATATCAAAAAGAAAAGTTTTTTTTTTAATCATAAATGGGTTGAAAATATTATGTATTTCATAACAGTTAAATAAAATTAAAACGATCACTTACTGACTTACAGTACAGTTTTAAAAGATTTTGTATTCATGAAACAGCACTAAAATTAATAAGGTTTCTAATAGTTTAACCACCCACCCCCCACCCAAGCAATGTTGCCAGAAGTAGAACTTGTCTGGCTTTGCTGTGCTTGACTTATACTCCACCCATGAAAACGCATGCAGTTCATTTCACACGCTTGAGTCAGCTGCAGTCAGTTGCAGTTCATGTCAAATACGCCTATTATCTGAGGGGAAATGCATAACAATTTTAACCCTTACATCAGAGGTTCCCAAAGTGGGGGTCCCGAACCCCCGGGGGGTTCCGAGATGCTGAAGGGGGGTCGCGAGATGATTTTCACAATCCTCCTGAGGCGATTACGCAGGGGACATGTCACTTTATCTGCGCCACAGTAAACGTCACAGGTCACACACAGGTCAGTGTGCACCAGTAGATTTCATCTGAACAGCTCAAATCAACACACTACGCTTTAAGCCTAGGATAGTATTTTTAAAAATGAAACGTTGGTTAATACCAACCAAAGATAGCGCAGAGAGGCCAGCGGAGACGGCAGCAGAGGAGAGTGGAGAAATGCCGTCAGAAAGCCCATCGACTTCTGGCACAGGGGGAGGAGGAGGAGGAGGAGGAGGAGGACAGCACCAGGTTCAGGTTCAGGTTACTTTATTTGTACCCGTAGGTAGATTTGTTTTGCAGTCTGGTGACAACCATATTTACAAGCCACTAATTACATTCAACATAGACACAAACACAGGCACACATGAAGCTGACTATAAACATGATAAAAATACTCAAGGCTCCATCAAACAGGGTATAAAAAGACAAAGAGATGAGGGAGAAACCAGAGGTAAGAGAGAGGGGTCATATTAAAGTTAAAAGTTAAAAACTAGTCAGAGGTTAAAAAACTCAAAGGTCTAAAACCCAATAAAGTATTTAGAACCCAAGTGACATCATACAAAATAAGTAAATATAAAATATGTACAATATAGTTTTATAGCTTGTTCAACTCTTTGACAGCAGCAGGGACAAAGCTGTTTTTGTAGCGCTGGGTTTTACTTTTTGGGACAGCAAACCTCCGTCTGGAGGGAAGAAGCTGAAAGTTGCAGTGCAAAGGGTGGGAGTCATCATTTAAAATGGAGGCAGCCATCCTCTGTACTTGTCTGGTGTACAGGGATGTCAGGCTCAGCTGTGACTCACCAAGCAAACGACTGGACCATCTAACTACCTGATCCAAGGATTTCCTCTGTTTCAGTTTTATCTGACCAAACCATGACACTAAAGAAAAGGATAAAACAGATTCAATAAAAGCCCGATAAAACATTGTCATTATGGTTCGGTCAATTTGGAAGCGTGCAAGTTTCCTCAAACAATGCAAATTTTGCTGACCCTTTTTGCACACCCTTTCACAGTTCACTTCAAAGTTTAAATTACTATCAATAATTGTCCCAAGATAGTTGTATGATTGTACACATTCGGTGGTCTGGCCTTTTAGTATGGTGACTTTGTGCCTGGGAGTTTTCCTCCTAAAGTCAATAATCATATCTTTCGTTTTTGTTTTATTCAGCTGCAGGTAGGAATCCTCACACCAGTGAACAAAATCAACTACTGGGTCGTGGCCACTCTCACCATCCTGGAGGAGACTGACAATTACTGAGTCATCAGCATACTTTATAATGTGTCTGTTGTCATGACTGCTCTGGCACATGTTTGTGTACAGGATGAAGAGCAGTGGTGACAACACACACCCCTGAGGAGAGCCAGTAGAAGAGCACTTTAGGTCAGACAATGTACCATTGACCCTTACTCTCTGCGTTCTGTTGGTTAAGAAATCCAGAATCCAACCCACCAGATTATTGCTCAAATCAAATTGTTGCAGGAGCCTTTCAACTAAAATATGCCCATACAGGGCTCCATAATCAGTCAGACCAGCCTTCCTCCAAGTGTCGCAAGTTTTGAGAGGAATATATTCAGTATGGATTCATGCATCGTTATCAGTGAAGTACAACATCCCCAATGCGTAGTGTGCACCGAGGTGCTTGCAGATGAGAGTTTAAAGCCTATAAAAATGCTCAGAAACTTGAAAACTAAACACCCATCTCTTGCTGCTAAACCAGTGGATTTTTTCCACTAAAAGGAGAGAGAATTGCAAGACCAAAAGAAAATCATAACTAATCAAACAACAACCACTACCAAAGCTCAAAGGTGGCATATTTATTTGCACAGGCAAAAATGCCACATATAATCAGAGAAACCCTAATAAAACCTGCTGCTATCGCTACGAGTTGGACAATGCATGTGTCATGTTCCGGTGAGTGCACTCTCCCCCTCCCTTTCTGTTCAGCTTTCACCAGCTCTGCAGGCAATCATCTCACCTGCGTGATGAGACGCACCTGCTGCCTCTGCCTCGCCAGCGCTTAAAAGGACCTTCTTGTCAATGCTTCAGCGCTGGCTCGTTCGGTTGCTACCTCCTTCGTGGTGTGTCTCCGGGGTTGTTGTGCACTCACCTGCCTCATCATCATCACCACTTCAGCAGCCATTTTCACCCGGTCCGACACCTGACCTAGCTCTATCCCTGCCATCCAACATTACTCCTGGTTTGCCGTTTGTGCTGGGTTCCGCTGCCAGCTTCTCTATTTCTCCCACGTGAGTGCAGTCCTATTTTTCCCTTCTTTGTTTCCCTCCTTATCTAACCTGCTCTTGTCGCTCCCTACAGGCTGGGCCTTCTTCTGGCGAGTGGCATTTTTCCTTAACAAAGCTTTCCCCTTTGCATTAATAAAATCCAAATCAAATTTGCTTCTCTATGTCATCGTGTGTTTTCTCTGGTGTCACTCCCTGCACGTGAGCTGTCAAGTATTGCCAATCATGACAGCGTGGGGATAAACAGGCGCGGGAGCTGGAAGCAGTGCCGCTGTCTGACGGGACCATATCCCGGTGTGTCACGGAGATGGCCCAGGACATAAAGTGTCAGCTGACTGACAGAGTGAAGAAAGGAAAATATGCTTAGCAGTTAGATGAATCCACAGATATATCAAACTGTGTGCACGTTTTCTTATGTATCAGTCACCTCTGGGGATAGTGGGGGTCGTCAGTCTCTGTCACCATTATTTCGGGGGTTGCGTGCTGAAAAGTTTGGGAGCCCCTGCCTTACATCCCCATCAGGGGTGTAACACATGTAATTTTATTCCACTTTTCCTCAGTCCTTGAACCACATGCCATACTTGTATGTGAATTAATGTTCTTTTTGAAGGATGCCGTTCAATCTGCAATGCAGAGCAAGTGTGGGTACACTGGTCCAGTGCAGCTGTTTGTTCTCTCCCACTGAAATATCACATGTGGAATGCCTTTAATTTAGCAGCTTCTCTTTGTTATGAGGTTGTTGTGTTTCACAGCTGGATACCTTTGATTTGCATGAAAAGCGATAAAGAACAAAACCACCTAATTCTCATGGTATCAGCACATTTTATTCACTCAATCAAGTCTTATCCTAGCGGGCTGCCCACTGTATAATGACAGTAATAAATTTAAATACAAAGAGCACCATTTAAAGTTAATTTTACGTTTCAAGAGTTTGTAGTGAATTACACTCAGCTCAAATGCACATTTTCTTACAGCTGCTCCCTGTATTAGTAGTCGCCATAGTGGATCATAAACCGGAGTGGTGGCCTAGTTGGTAGAGCATCCGCCCCACAAGTGGGAGGCCGGGGTTCAAATCACGGCCGGGTTATACCATAGACCATATAAAAATGGTACTTTCCGCCTTCTAGTTTGGTTCTCAGCATAATAGAACGGGGAAAGGAAAGTTGCGCACAGAGCTACCAGAGGACTGACCCCCCCCCCCCCCCCCCCCCCCCCGTAGCTTTCACTACTCACAGTAGCTGTGTGGCCTAGGGTCAGAGAAATGGAGATAGGTGCCACCCCTATAAAACCACATGGTGTCCCACATGCTGTGGAGAGGGGGGCAGTGGATCATGGGTCTGCATATTTGATTTGGCAAGGATTTTAAGCCTGATGCCATTCCTGACTCAACCCTTCCCATTTACCCGGACTTGGGATTGGCACTAGGAGTACTTAAGGACTGAAAGTTTATGTTCCAAGGAGTAAACATATTTCAGCATGTTTAAAGCCTGAACACAATATTGCTGCTGAGTGTGCTGCTCGCCAGCCTTCATCGTCGGAGCAATACACTCTACCTTCATCGTCGGAGCAGTCCGCTCCAACCTGGCCATCTGATGCACTGTGTTCCTTCGTCTGGTGGCCCATGGACTTTAGTAGGCCACCCAAAATGTCATGCTCCTGGGTCTGGTGATCTACGAACTCTGGAAGGCCACCAGACCCACCGTGTTTTTTGGTTTGGGGAACCATGGATTTTGGGTGGCCTCCTGATCCACTTTGATCTTTGATTGGGGGGGTCCTTGGACTGTAGTTGCCCCCCCATCCCCCAAACCCTGTTCTCTTGTCTGGGGAGCGTGGACTCTGGTCATTCCACCGACATGCCGTGCTTCCCCGGGTGGTGGTCCCTGGACTATGGCTGACCACCCGATGAACTGCTTTTGTTTTGTTTCATATTGACTCTTTCCCTCTTGTCGTTGTCCCCCTCCACCCACCCAATTTGGTGTTTCTTGTTTTTGTTTTTGTTTTTGGAGCATCTGGAATCCGCCCTTAAGGGGAAAGGGGCACTGTCATATCTGGATGCTTTCTATTGTTTTTAAACTGTTTGGAAATTTATTCTGCTATCATTAGTTTGTTGGTTTACTCTTTAGTTTCTTGTTTCAGCCCCATTTTGTAGTCTTCCTTATTATTTTCTATGCCTATAGCCACTCATGTGTGTTTTCCTTTGGCCCCCTCATGTCTTCCACACCTGAAGCCTGTCTCATATGTAATCAGTTAGTTCTTGATTTGTCTCTACCTGTTTTGTGTTTGGACCAGTTTCCTTTATTAGCCATCTTCTTCTGTTGCCTGGGGTTGGAACATTGTTAGTCGCTGTACAAGTTGTGTACGGGTTGCACCTCTGGTGCCCTGTTATGTACACAAACCTGGCACAAAAAGAGACGGACGAGGAGGTTGCACTGGAACACAGGTTTAATGAGAATCAGGTTGCACTACAGGGAACACACCATAGGCGGAGTCGTCCTGGGCAAGAGGAAGCCCGGATGGCAGATGCCCCTTATTATAGGGCAATGTGATGACATAACTGGATGGCAGTGTCATCACACTGCACTTCATAATAAAAAAACCCATCATGCCCCCCCTTTTTACAAAACCAGAAAACACGCCTAATTAAAACCAACCCAAATCTGGAAACACAAACCACAAATAAACACACTAAAATAAAAGTAGACATAAAATCTTAAAGAACGCTAAAACTAGGACCAGTGGGTAGACTGCAACATGGTCCGCGTGGCAAAGTGGTTTATTCTGCCACTTGCAACGAAACAGCCATGCTCCTAACTAAAGATTGTCAAACAGTTTTTAGTCTCTTATGCACAGCCCTCCACGGTAATGGTGGGTCAGGCGGGGGGTTTCCTGCAGCAGCCCCGCAGCAGATGCGCCCCCGGGACGACGACTGATCTTCAAAACGCAAGAGCCCAGGTCCGACATCACCTTTGCCGGCTCCTGCGCAGCCTCTCCACCCAAAGCGTCCGCCTGGACGCACCGCAGCTGGTTTGCATGCATGATCAAGCCGTCCATCATCCAGGATCACGCCGCTCCCAACTTTGCCACAATCTTCCGCGGCGCTCAATGTTTCACCGGCTATGGTCCGGCCAGATGTCGCCCTGGTCTCTCATCAGCCCAAACCCGAACCCAGTCCATGACCCGGAGCGGTACCTTGCTCGGTCTGATGCGCTGCTGTGCACGTGGCAACTCCATGCACTCATGTTGTCTGGCCCCATTTTTTCACTGTGGCAATGCAGCAATCACCGTCGTTGCAGAAGACCCCCCACCCATCTTTGGCTGAAACCCAACAAGGACGCCGAGGGTGTCCAGTGCCTTCCTGGTGTCGCTCATCGGAAAAGGTATTCCACCCGCCGACTTGGCCACCTTTACTGCCTCCAGCTGAGCGCGGGCACTGAAGCCGTCCCATTCTACCACTGAGCTAGAAGTGGACACCTTGGTGCTGGTACCATCTGCCAGCGCGTCGTCCCAAATCACAACGTCATCGTTCACCAGAACCAGCGAGCTCCAACGACCACACCCAGACCATTCAGTCTCAGCACTGTCTCTGATGGCAAAACCCAGTCCGTAGAACAGATCACACCCCATGATGTTATCGCCATGTGCCACCACCTGGAACGTGAAGTCATGCACCGCTTCGGTTTTGTAGTGAATAGTTAACGCCACGGTCTGTTACCGCTGTAGCCGTGAAATGGTGCTGGGTTACTCCTGATCCTGTGGTATTAGAAAAACTTCTACGCTATGGCCCAATTCAGCATTGACTGCACCACCACCGTGTCGAGCAATAATGGCAAAGCAACACCGTACAATTCCACCGTACAATAAGAATATCCATTGGAGTTGGGACTCACCGAGTGGACAGTCGTTGCAGGCGGGTGGGCTGGCTTCTTCGGTGGGCTCCACAGCACTGGAAATTGGCACATTCTGGCAAAATGATTCATGCACCCACACTTACTGCACCGCCTCCCTCTTGCCAGGCACACTCTCGCTTTAAACCGGTGCGTTGGGGGCCCACAACCCCTGCCAACGGGGTCTCTCAGGGCAGACCTTCAGCTCATTGTGTTAGCCTCGTAGTCCTCGTCCATACTGTCTTCATCCTCCATGTCCACCACATTCGTTGATGTAGTCGTCTTCAGCGGCTTTTGGGACTTTTTCCAGTTTAGCTCTGAAGCTAGCTTATCTGTGGCCTCCAACTGGACAGCTAGCTCAACAGCCCTAGCTAATGTCAAGTCACTGGGCACTATTAGCAACCTAGCACGTAGCCCAGCGTTATACGTGTGCTCGGCCAATTGGTCTTGCACCATCTCGTCCTGCATCGGCCCAAAACAACACTCACTAGCTAACTGTTTAAGGTCAGCGACAAACTGCTGAATTGGCTCACCAACCCTTTGGTATCTCTGGCAAAAGTGAATCTGTTGTACTGTTATGCTGTCCAGAGTGGTAAAGTGGTTAGCCATTAGCTCCACGATGTCCTCGTATGAGTCCATTGCGCCGAGCATCTGCAGAATCCTTTGGCCTTCGATACCCAGGTTGTGGACAAGGAGTGCTCTCGTCCTCACCTTATCTAGCTTCTCGAGGTCCAAGACCGTGATGTAGGTCTTGAAGGCCTCCAACCAGTGAGGCCATGGCACCGGTCGGTGGTTCATTGGGAAGCTCCAGAAAAGACTGCAGTGGTGTAACGCATGCCTCAATGGTTTAATCCTCAATCGCCAAATGCCACAAACCTGGCACAAAAGGAGATGGACGAAGAGGTTGCACTGGAACACAGGCTTATTGAGAATCAGGTTGCAGTACAGGGAACACACTGTAGGCAGAGTCGTCCTGGGCAAGAGAAAGCCCGAGTGGCAGACGCCCCTTATTATAGGGCAGTGTGATAACGTAATCAGAAGGCGGCGTCATCACACCACACTTCATAGTAAAACCCTCATCACACATCCGTTCCTCATTCATCCTTTGTCTAAAACCAAGTTATAGTAAGTGTTTGTTTAACAGCTCAGTCTGTCTAGTCTATTTTCTTCATCTTGTGTTTGGAATAAATCCTTGTTTGCTCTTCACCGTTCCCGCCTTAAGGAATCAGCTTACTGTCTGCCAGAGGCAGCCCATGACAAATATACTGTAGTTGTTTCCCAAGTTCATCTCCAGTAAGGCAACCCTTGGCAAAAATTATAAAATCCCAACTCTTTGAGGATGTTTATACAGCTGTTTTATTTTGTAGAAAAAATAGGATAAAATAACAGGCATGACAAAAAAACTATTTTTAGCTAACAGCTGAACATCCTGACTGTGTAAAACATACCTTACTTGTAAGAATTATAAAACATATGGAAATCAATTTTTGTAATAAAATTATTAAAATAAACACAAACTTATGATATTCTAATAATTTAAGATTCACCTGTATACAGTTTGGTCCATATATTGGGAAATGATACTGGGAAAGTTAGATGAGCTAGCGGCTATCTCCCGTTATGATAGCACATACCGGGAATGCTCTCTCCTTTTGTTTACTGAGACGTGGCTAACTGAACTAGCAGCAGATGCTAACATTGAGCTGGAGGGTTTTCACATGATACGAGCTGACCGAACACCAGACAGTGGCAAGGCTAGGGGCGGTGGAGTGATAATGTATGTTAACAACAACAGGTGCAGACCGGGACATATCACTGTTAAACAACGACACTGCAGCAATGACATTGAGTTGCTAGCTGTTAGCATGAGGCCTACATATCTCCCGAGAGAACACTCACACGTGATCTGCATTGTTGTTTATGCAAATCCGACGGCGAACGCTGGGACAGCACGTGACGTCATCCATTCAGTAACCAGCAGGCTGCAGACAGAACACCCAGATGCTCTTCTCCTCATCTCAGGCGATTTCAACCATGTTTCACTGTCTCCCATTCTACCCACGTTCACCCAGTATGTCACATGCCACACTAGAGACAATAAAACACTGGATTTATTCTACGCAAACACTAAGGAGGCGTACACCTCATCACAACTCCCCCCACTCGGGAGATCGGATCACAACTTGGTTCATCTCCGGCCGGTGTACAAACCCCTAGTGCACAGACAACCTCCGGCCATGCACACTGTGGAGTTATGGTCTGAGGAGACAATGGACACCCTAAAGGGCTGTTTTGAAGCCACCGCCTGGAAGCAGCTCTGCGATCCACATGGTGAGGACATCGATGGCCTCATTCACACCTTCACGGGCTACCTCAGCTTCTGTGTGGACAAATCCGTTCCCACCAAGACCATACGGCGTCACTCAAACAACAAACCCTGGATCAACCCTGAGATAAAAACACTTCTGAGAGAGAAGAAGAGGATCTTCAGGTCAGGGAACAGGGAGATGCTGAAGTCCGTACAGAGGGAGCTGAGGAGAAAGATCAGAGAAGGCAAGGACAGCTTCAGGAAGAAGATGGAGGACAAGCTGCAACAGAGCGACATCAGCGGGGTCTGGAGAAACCTCAAAACCATCTCGGGGCTCCAGAATACCTCCCCCCAGGCCACAGGGGGCAGGGAGTGGGCGAACAACCTGAATCTGTTCTTCAATAGATTTGACCAACCGCCCTCCCCCCTGACTGCACAACAACCACTGCTGCCTCTAAAGAAATCAAGTCCTGCTGCCCACTCCCCACTCCACCAACACCCCCCCACTCCCAACACACAGCCCCCCATCCTGACCCTGACCAGGACCCAGGTGAGGACGGAGCTGAGGAAGATCAAGGCGAGGAAGGCGCCGGGACCGGACGGCATCAGCGCAAAGCTCCTCAAGTCCTGTGCAGACCAGCTGTGTGGGATTGTGACGTATATCTTCAACATGAGCCTGAAACTGGGGAGGGTACCACAGCTGTGGAAAACATCTTGTGTGGTACCTGTACCAAAAACTTCCCACCCCAAAGACCTGAACAGCTACAGACCGGTGGCCTTGACGTCCCACTTGATGAAGACCCTGGAGAGACTGCTCCTTGCTCACCTCCGCCCCCTGGTGGAACCAGCGATGGATCCACTCCAGTTCGCCTACCAGCATGGCATTGGGGTGGAGGATGCGGTGATCTTCCTCCTTCACCGTTCTCTGTCCCACCTGGAGAAGCCCGGGAATATGGTGAGGATCATGTTCTTTGACTTCTCCAGTGCTTTCAACACCATCCAACCGATGATCCTGAAGGACAAGCTGCTGCGCGCAGGGGTGGACCAGCACCTGTCATCATGGATCCTGGACTACCTCACGAACCGGCCTCAGTTTGTGAGAACCCGGGACTGTGTGTCCGACACGATCATCAGTAGCACGGGGGCCCCCCAGGGAACGGTGCTGGCTCCCTTCCTGTTCACTCTTTATACTGCGGACTTCTCACACAACACAACACACTGCCATCTACAGAAGTTCTCTGATGACTCTGCGATCGTTGGCCTCATCTCCAATGGAAATGAAGCTGAGTACAGAGGGCTTATCCAGGACTTCGTGGACTGGTGCCATCGGAACTGCCTCCAGATCAACGCGAGGAAAACTAAGGAGCTGGTGGTGGACTGCCGCAGGCATGGGCAGCCCCTCACAGTACCAGTAAATATACAGGGAACAGACATCGAGATGGTGACATCCTATAAGTACCTGGGTATTCATCTGAACAATAAACTAGACTGGTCACACAATACTGATGCACTCTACAAGAAGGGACAGCGCAGGCTGTTCCTGCTGAGGAGACTCAGGTCTTTTGGTGTACAAGGGGCGCTGCTGAAGTCATTCTATGACACGGTGGTGGCATCAGCCATCACTTTTGGAGTGGTCTGCTGGGGCAGTGGCATTACTGCAGCCGATAGGAAGAGACTGAACAAACTGATTAAGAAAGCTAGCTCTGTCCTGGGGCAGCACCTTGATCCGATGGAGGAGATAGGAGAGAGAAGGACGGTGGCTAAACTGTCATCTCTGCTGGAGTCCGAGTTCCACCCTATGCAGGACATACTGAATGCACTGAGGAGCTCATTTAGCAGCAGACTACATCATCCCAGGTGCACAACCGAGAGGTTTCGTAGGTCCTTCCTACCAACGGCTGTCAGACTGTACAACCTAAGCAGGGCTGCTCGCAGAGATAGCAAAAAGACGTAACAAACTAATAGTTTTTTGAATGCAAAAGATGCAATAGACTTACACAATGGTCCCCTCCGGCATACAACTAGGAACTTACCGGTCGCTATGGAGGGTGAGAATATGTATGGGCACATAATCATACCATGTAGGATAACTAAGTAGACGGTTATGCTGTTTCATTCCATCTAGCAACAATGCTCTGCACTGTGTGTGTTTATATATTTACATATTTATTCCATCTAGCTACAATGCTCAGCACTGGGTGTGTTTATATATTTATATATCTACATATTATTCCATCTAGCTACATTGCTCCGCACTGTGTGTGTTTATATACTTGCATATTTATTCCACCTAGCTGCAATGCTCCGTACTGTGGGTGTTTATATATTTACATATTTATTCCATCTAGCTACAATGCTCTGCACTGTGTGTTCATATATTCATATATTTATTCCATCCAGCTACAATGCTCTGCACTGTGTGTCTGTGTGTGTGTGTATATATATATATTTTATAGTAATACGTACATATGTATATTAGCTGCTCTTGCTTGCTTGTTTTTTTTTTTTTTTTTTTTCTTGCCTTCTGATTGTTGCTCTGAGTGTTGCTATCCCTGTGCTGTTGCAATCCTGGAATTTCCCCGTTGTGGGACTAATAAAGGCTTATCTTATCTTATCTTATCTTATCTTATCTTATATATTTGGACACTGACACAAGTTTTGTTATTTTAGCAAAACATATTCACGATAGTTATATAACCAATATGGGCTTAAAGTGCCACCTTTCAGCTTTAATTTGAAGGTATTCACATCCAAATTTGAGTTACAGTTTAGGATTTGAAACCATTTGTAACGGAAATATGGAATATTAATAAATAATAAATATGATCAGGTATGAATTATTTAATTTATATTGATGTATTGGAATCTGAGCTCAAATCTCATTTCATATACATCAGAAAAGTTAATAACACTCGTAAGGGGCACCAGCTTCTATCTTTAAGAAGCAATTTGATCTTTAATTTCACTTCATACCTGTTTGATCACTCAATAAATTAATCAATAATCAGTCTCAAAAATTTTCCGTGAATTCGATACCTGGGCTTGAAACAGACTCGGAATGAAATAAATTTCCAACAACTTCTCTCATTTTTAAATATTTATTAAACGAAATGATTAACAGACATGGTAGTAATTTCCTTAATCATAAAATCAATCTTGTAAATGATAGATTAACAATGTCAATATTTTCGGAACCAGAGTTAAACTGAGAAATGAATTTCTATCAGTTTGAGTTAACAGATTATTAAAAACAACGCAAATTTATGGAGAAAGTTTATTAATTATGAAAAAGTCCTAAATTAATCTTAAGAAAATAAAAACGGAATTTTAATGAAAAGAAGAGTTATGTTAAGGGCTTCTTAATTTGCAACTGATTAGATATACAAATTATTACCGAACCTCAGAAGTTTATTCAGCAGTTGAATTAAAAGTTTGCAGCTCACGTGATCCTCGGCCTTCGTCCTCAGCCCAAGATTTCGTGGATGTTAGGGGAAATATCTGCCCGCAGATATTTCAGGGTCCACAGTTCGACCTTTAGATTCAAGCGGTCGAAGGGGCTGGATCTTGGCCGTATGACCCACAGTTGAAACGGGTCCTAGCCAGATGGTGCCAATGCTTCTTCAGCGCGATGAGCAGCCTTGATTCCTCAGCTGCACGTGACGTGGAAACTGTGTCTTCTCAAGAGGTCTTCGATAATAATTAAAAGATATCTAATCCGATCTCAAATTAAAAAAGGCTTCGGACTTTAGATAAAAATAGTAGCTTCTGGTGGGTGCTTGGTCAAGAAAAATATAAAATAAAGTCAAGATTAAAGTTTACATACAAACAAACGGTGGTTTTACAGAAAGTTTAACAAAGAAAAAGTGATGAATAAAAATTGGAGTTTAACTCCGATTAAGAATTGAGCTCAAAGAAATAGGAATTCCTAGGTATTTAAGAGGAAAAGAAAATACAAAGTGACATAAACAAATTACGAGTTATCTGCTCTGTGTTCAGAAAACCGACATGTGGTCGGACGGTCCTTTGTTCTTCCTTGCTGTGTGTAGACAATGGAGCAGATCAGAAAAAAGCGAGCAGCCGGAAAGAAATCCGGGGGGAAAAAAGGGCGAAAAGAGGTCTCTCTGCTTTTTATCAGCTCTGTTGAGTTTCGTGGGCTCCCGGCCTGACCGGAATCTCAGCCAATGAGCGTCCTTCGTGGGCGGGCTTGATGAACTTTTAGTCCAATGAACAAACAGTCTATTGTTCGGAGTCCTTTGGAATGAAGAGTTGTCATGCAGAGATTGGCTGTTGGAGTCACATGTGATATTGAGGCAAAACTTTGATACATACTGGAAGTATGTATCAAAGTATAAGTATGTATAAGTATGTATGTAATAAGTATGTATTAAACTAAGATAACTTTAGTGATTAGTATAAATTATAAGCAGTGCTTCTAAATCAACATGCAGGAATAAACATTCATATAAACATTAGCATGCATATATATAAAATCACAGATCAATGCATTTCACACATATTTTCCACATCAAAAACATCAGAGTCCATCTGCATTTTCATAGTTCTGAAAAGAATGAAAGTTTAGAATTGAGTTTGTAATAATGTACTTTAAAAGTTCACTGTTTAAATCCAGCATGTCCACAGTTTAAGGAAATTAGCTGAGTCGTGGATCTGTGTAGGTTTTATGGGGGCAATAAAAGTGAAGCCGGACATTGGGGAAATTCCTTAGGCTTGTTTTAACAAAAGAAGGGGATTTCAGCCGTGGCCTGGGGGAAGAAAATCCATTTCTTTACGTTATTCCTGGATGAAACAAAAATGTCTTTAAGCAGAAGAATAATTGCTGCTGAGCCAAAGTGAGATGATGCTACACATTTTTATACAAAATGTCATTTCAGGTGCTCAAAAGTAATTGGCAAAATTAACATTATCATAAATTAAATGTTCATTTTTAATACTTTGCTGAGACTCCTTTTAAGGCATTGACTCCCTGAAGTCTGGAACCCATGGACATCACCAGATGCTGGGTTTCCTCTTTTGTGATGCTTTGCCAGGCCTTTATTACAGATTTCATTAGTTGTTGCTTGTTTGTGTGTGTGAAATACATGCTCAGTTGGGTTGAAATCGGGTGAGTTAGTCGGCCATTGCAGAATATTCCATTTCTTTGCCTTAAAAAAAACTCATTGGTTGCTTTTGCTGTAAGTTAGCACCAGATGCTAACATCGAACTGGAGGGTTTCCACGCAATACGGGCAGACCGGACACCAGACAGTGGGAAGACAAGGGGCGGAGGAGTGATAATGTATGTCAGTAACAACTGGTGCAGACCGGGACATATCACGGTTAAGGAACAGCACTGTAGCAAAGACATTGAGTTGCTAGCTGTTAGCATGAGGCCTACATATCTCCCGAGGGAATACTCACACGTGATCTGCATTGTTATTTATGCAAATCCGACGGCGAACGCTGGGACAGCGCGTGACTTCATCCACTCAGTAACTGGCAGGCTGCAGACGGAACACCCAGATGCTCTTCTCCTCATCTCAGGTGATTTCAACCATATTTCACTGTCCCTCATTCTACCCACGTTCACCCAGTATGTCACATGCCACACTAGAGACAATAAAACACTGGACTTATTCTATGCAAATACTAAGGAGGCGTAAACCTCATCACCACTCCCCCTGCTCGGGAGATCGGATCACAACTTGGTTCATCTTCTGCCGGTGTACAAACCCTTAGTACACAGACAACCTCCGGTCATGCACACGGTGAAGTTATGGTCTGAGGAGGCAATGGACGTGCTAAAGGACTGTTTTGAAATCACTGCCTGGGAGCAGGTCTGCAATTCACATGGTGAGGACATCGATGGCCTCACTCACACTATCACGGACTACATCGGCTTCTGTGTGGACAACACCGTACCCACCAAGACCATGAGGTGTTGCTCGAACAACAAACCCTGGCTCAACCCTGAGATAAAAACACTTCTGAGAGAGAAGAAGAGGATCGTCAGGTCGGGAAACAGGGAGATGCTGAAGTCCATAGAGAGGGAGTTGAGGAGGAAAATCAGAGAAGGCAAGGACAGCTTCAGGAAGTGGATGGAGGACAAGCTGCAACAGAGCGACATCGGCGGGGTCTGGAGAAACCTTAAAACCATCTCTGGGCTCCAGAATACCTCCTCCTAGGCCATGGGGGGCAGGGAGTGGGTGAACAATGTGAACCTGTTTTTTAATAGGTTTGACCAATCGCCCTCCCCCCTGACTGCACAACAACCACTGCTCCCTCTAAAGTCATCGAGACCTGCTGCTGTCCACACCCCACTTCACCAACACCCTCCCACTCCCAGCACACAGCCCCCCAACCTGACCCTCACTAAGACCCAGGTGAGGACAGAGCTGAGGAAGATCAAGGCGAGGAAGGCGTCGGGACCAGACGGCATCAGTGCGAAGCTCCTCAAGTCCTGTGCATACCAGCTGTGTGGGATTGTGGAGCTCATCTTCAACCTGAGCCTGAAGCTGGGGAGGGTACCACAGCTGTGGAAAACACCTTGTGTGGTACCTGTACCAAAGACTTCCCACCCCAAAGATCTGAACAGCTACAGACCAGTGGCCCTGATGTCTCACATGATGAAGACCCTGGAGAGACTGCTTCTTGCTCACCTCCGCCCCCTGGTGGGACCAGCGATAGATCCACTCCAGTTCGCCTACCAGCATGGCACTGGGGTGGAGGATGCAGTGATCTTCCTCCTTCACCGTTCTCTGTCCCACCTGGAGAAGCCCGGGAATGTGGTGAGGATCATGTTCTTTGACTTCTCCAGTGCTTTCAACACCATCCAACCAATGATCCTGAAGGACAAGCTGCTGTGCGCAGGGGTGGACCAGCACCTGCCATCTTGGATCCTGGACTACCTCACTAACCGGCCACAGTTTGTGAGAACCCGAGATTGTGTGTCTGACATGATCATCGGTAGCACGAGGGCCCCAGGGAACGGTTTTGGCTCCCTTCCTGTTCACCCTTTATACTGAGGACTTCTCACACAACACAACCCACTGCCATCTACAGAAGTTCTCTAACGACTCTGCGATCGTCAGCCTCATCTCCAACAGAGATGAAGCTGAGTACAGAGGACTTATCCAGGACTTCGTGGACTGGTGCCATCGAAACTGCCTCCAGATCAACGCAAGGAAAACTAAGGAGCTGGTGGTGGACTGCCACAGGCAAGGACAACCCCTCACAGCACCAGTAAACATACAGGGAACAGACATTGAGATGGTGACATCCTACAAGTACCTTGGTGTTCAACTGAACAATAAACTAGACTGGTCACACAATACCGACGCACTCTACAAGAAGGGACAGCACAGGCTGTTCCTGCTGAGGAAGCTCAGGTCTTTTGGTGTACAAGAGGCGCTGCTGAAGACATTCTATGACACAGTGGTGGCATCAGCCATCACTTTTGGAGTGGTCTGCTGGGGCAACGGCATTACAGCAGCCGATAGGAAGAGACTGAACAAACTGATCAAGAAAGCTAGATCTGTCCTGGGGCAACGCCTTGACCCAGTGGAGGAGATAGGAGAGAGAAGGATGGTGGCTAAACTGTCATCTCTGCTGGAGTCCGAGTCCCACCCTATGCAGGACATATTGAACGCACTGAGGAGCTCATTTAGCAGTAGACTACATCATCCTAGGTGCGCAACCGAGAGGTTTCGCAGGTCCTTCCTACCTATGGCTGTCAGACTGTATAACCTAAGCAGTGTCATGCGGGGCTCTAGGGAGCCACGCAATAAGAGCCAAGGGCGAGCCAGTGAGTCGTGATGTTTTATTAAAGGTAAGGGGTAAGGGATGAGGAAAGCACAGATACTCGTACAGAGGTACACTCACGAGTTGCACAGCGCAGGAGCAGGGAGCTCGTACCGGACGTAGGGGTAACAAGGCATACATACTCTCAGCGGGTAACAATCACAGGAATGCTGTAAGAGGAGTAGAGACTGACACCAGACGAAGGGGCTTCAGCCTAGCAGTGCTTATGTCGCAGCCCCGAGTGATCGAGGCTGCTCCTATTTATTCTCATTGGCAGCGCCCCAGCTAACTAACTAACTAACCTGCACTTATATAGCGCTTTTCTAGTCACAAAGACCACTCAAAGCGCTTTCATTAATACTAACCCTCTATTCTAAGGGCCTATAGGAAACAGATATCTAGGGACAATTTAGAACAGCCAATTAACCTAACATGCATGTTTTTGGCATGTGGGAGGAAACCGGAGAAATCCCGGAGTAAACCCACGCAACACGGGGAGAACATGCAAACTCCACACAGATCACTGTTGGTCAGGGGCTGGGATCGAACCCACGATCCCACAATCCCCACAATCCCCCGGCCAAGGGTAAACTGTGCTGCCGCAATGCTAACCACTGCGCCACCGTGCAGCCCAATCACCGTGCAGCTGATGAGGATTAATTGGCCCCAGCTGTCCCGTAATGCTGCCAGCTGGGAGCCTGCTGAGACGCTGCTCAATGAGAAACAGGGATGAGGAGAAACATGGGCTGAGCGCCGAGACGGCGTCTCATCCCATGGTGACATGGCCTCCCCCTCAAGGTCGGGCTCCTGAACGACCAGGAACATCCCAGCCCCCCCTCCCCCCACCTAGGGTGGGTGGAAGGGAGGCAGGACCGGAGGGGAAGAAGCAAAGGGCAGGACAACACCAATGGACCAATGTAGAGTAACAGGGCAGAGAAAAAAAAATCGCAAATACGGTACTCTACATCGCACAAGAAAAAAAACCAGGGCACAGATGGGGAAAATACAGAACATGGGAACAGATAACCCACCTAAAAGGATGACAAAAACGGATAAAGCAATTACAGAGTATGGATAACAGAAAAAAACACTACTCCATAATGCACAGACAAAACTAAGAACAGGACAAGAGTGATAAAAAACGCTGAGTACGGATAATGAAGGGGGGAGAAAAAAACCCCACAATACACAGCGCCATATATATATATATATATATATACACACAGTCACCTAGAGGAGTGAAGGTGACTGGGACAAACGGACAATTACAGAGTATGGTTTGATGGGAAACAAAACACATAACTCTATAACGCACAGACAAAGCTACGAACAAGGCACAAAAAGGAAAATGCTGAGTACGGACAATGGAAAACAATACACAGCACTTTGAATATATATTCACCAAAAGGACAAAATATTACACCCGAGTGACCTTAATAATAACAAAAGAAAAGCGACACCCGAGGAATATGGCAGGCAGAGTCCAAAATGGCCGAGGTGGCTCCGGAGGTCTCCCCGCCCATTGTCCAGTTGGCGAACCGGGGAAAGGGAAATGTTCGGACGGCGAACTCCGGACCCAGATCCCAGGAACCCAGTCCACCGGTAGCCAAGCCAGGCCACCCAGAAGCAAACACAGATCATCGGGGGGTTGGACCAGATCACCGAACCGAAAGTCTTGCGGGTCGGGCCGTCGACCCGCATCACTCAACCACCAGGACCGTTGAGACGGACGAAGGGTCAAAGCGGGTCCCGGTGGAAGAGGCTCAGGGGAGAGCCGATGACGAGGGCGACGAGCGTCAGGCCGCAGGGAAACGGCCACCTCCTCACCGGACCTGGACAACACTGGGGCAGCACCCACGTCAGACCCCGATTGGGCCTTAGGCGAACCCACGTTGGACGCCGCTGGAGCAGCACCCACGTCGGACCCCGATTGGGTCTCGGGCGAACCCACGTTGGACACTGCACCAGAACCGACCTCCAATGTTGAACCTGGACCCTCCAGCACCACGAGGAACGGCAACTCCTCGCCGGTGACCCTGGAAGAAGGCTCAGGAGAGAAAACAGAACCGGGATCAGGATCACCGGCAACGCCAGAACCCGGCGAGACGAGCTCGGACGCAGCGGGTGGCTGCACCCGGCTCATCTCCCCTAGAGACAGGCTAAAGTGCTCAAAGATATAAAGGGAGAAAAGAAAGGAGAGCACTCGCCTGATCTCGGGTTCTGACGCCATCCAGGACTGCGAAGATCCAGGATCTGTTGTCAGGAGGTCGTTGTCAGGCTCCCATTCAGCTGCGTCGGGCCCCGCAGCCAGCACGATGGTCAGCGCAGCTTGAGGTTCCTCCAGCTCCGGTAACCCCGCCGACGATCCACGCGGCGTGAAGCCAGAAGAATCTCATCCAGCTGGACCGAACCGCTCCTCCGTGGAGACCCGGGGACGCTTAGTCGTCGGCGCAGACTCCACGCAGCAGTCAGTCCTCCTCCTCCGTCCGCAACGTAGCTGCGGAACCGCAGGCCCTCTCCTTATCCCACCACGTTGACCCGGAGCCGGGGATCGCTCGGCGGAGAGAGACACAGAGGATGCAGGATTAGGAACACAGGTTACAGCAGGTGGGGGGAGTTCAGGGAGCTGCGAACCCTGAACTCCTCCTCCAGGAATGTGACAGAGCAAATCATTAAGCTGATGTGAATAAACTATGACTTGCCTGTCTCCTGGAGGTTGGATATCGCCTGCTGTGGTGGACACTGCTTCTTCCTCTCCCCGCCCGGCGATAACGGAGGACCCCCTGGGAAACCGTCTGAGGATCGCTCGCGTAGTCTCCAGCAGAGAGCTCACCAGGCCGAGATTCCAAGCACACACAGCAGTCAGGAAGCGCGTCGAGGAGGAGGGGGAAACAGCCGGGATGAGCCAGCCCGAATGTCCTGGAGTGACAGCGGGGGAACGAGGCTCAGGGAACGAGGCTGTGAAATCTCCACACTGACGAGACGAGGAGGTGACAGCTGTGTGGGGGGAAAGGTCCTGGCGGCAGCCCAGAACTGGATCCGGACGGGGTTCGTGCAGAGGTGAGGCGGCGATGTGATGACGGCTATTCCCAGGGGATGAAGCGAGGGGGGAACACAGGAATCGCCGCTCCTGATCGGAGATCGAGGCGAGGAAGGCGTCGAGCACGGGAAAGCTTCGTAGCCCTGGAGTCCTCTCCACCAATCTCACTGCCGTCGCCACATGCCCAAAGATGGTGACAGGATGCACAGTGGAGCTCGCGACAGCCGCTCGGCCCCAGACGTAACTGCTGTCAGCTGCGGCTCCTTGGAGGGAATCCCGAGTGACGTGGTGCAGGTCGGGGGAAGCCCTCTGGTTGACGCGAACTCCCGGGCTGGAATGGCAGCAGGAACGGGATCCCGAAGCAGGGGGCAACGTCATCCACTTCGGCTTCCTGCCGGGGTTTCCATCCAACCCGCGGAGCTTCTCTCGCTGTGTACCTGTGGCGTCTATCCTGGCACTGTCCTCGAGATGGAACAAAGAATGAGGGTGACAGTCCAGGAGATCCTCAGCACAGCCCGGATGCCAGCTTCTCGAGTTGGAGGCGTCATGCAGGGTGAAGAGCGTCCTGTCGACAGCCCCCGAGATGGATCTCAGCTCGTCGCCCTGGCTTCGGGAGTGACTCCTGGGAAACGGCATGCTAGCAGCGCTGACACCCGGACAGAAAGGTACAATTCCACAGCGACTCACGGCCGCCGGCAACTCGTCTGGCTGCGACATACTGTCACGCGGGGCTCTAGGGAGCCACGCAATAAGAGCCAAGGGCGAGCCAGTGAGCCGTGATGTTTTATTAAAGGTAAAGGGTAAGGGATGAGGAAAGCACAGATACTCGTACAGAGGTACACTCACGAGTTGCACAGCGCAGGAGCAGGGAGCTCGTACCGGACGTAGGGGTAACAAGGCATACATACTCTCAGTGGGTAACAATCACAGGAATGCTGTAAGAGGAGTAGAGACTGACACCAGACGAAGGGGCTTCAGCCTAGCAGTGCTTATGTCGCAGCCCCGAGTGATCGAGGCTGCTCCTATTTATTCTCATTGGCAGCGCCCCAGCTGATGAGGATTAATTGGCCCCAGCCGTCCCGTAATGCTGCCAGCTGGGAGCCTGCTGAGACGCTGCTCAATGAGAAACAGGGATGAGGAGAAACATGGGCTGAGCGCCGAGACGGCATCTCATCCCATGGTGACAAGCAGGGCTGCTCGTAGACATAGCAAAAAAACGTGACAACCTAGTAGTATTGAATGCAAAAAGAAGCAACAGACTTACACTAATGGTCCCCTCCAGTATACAACTAGGACAATATCAGTCACTACGGAGGGTGACAATATGTATGGGTACATATTCATACTATGTAGGATAACTAAGTAGACGGTTATGCTGTTTATTCCATCTTGCTACAAGCTCCGCACTTTGTATATATATTTATATATTTATGTGTACGTATGTATATCCACTGCTCTTATTTATATTTTTCGTATCTTCTTAATTATTGCTCTGAGTGTTGCTATCCCTGTGCTGTTGCAATCCTGGAATTTCCCCATTGTGGGACTAATAAAGGCTTATCTTATCTTATCTTATCTTATGTTTTGAGTCATCGTTCATCTATACTGTGAAGTGCTATCCAGTCAACTTTGATGTATTTGGCTCAATCTGAGCAGACAGTATACCCCCATATACTTCAAAATTCATCTGACTCTTGTCTTCTGTCACATCAATAAATACTAGTGACCTGGTGCCATTGGAAGCCATGCATGCCCATGCGTCACAATACCTCCACCATGTTTTACAGAAAATGCGTGCTTTTGATCATGAGCTGTTCCAAGACTTCTCCATACTTTCTTCCTCCCATCATTCTGGTATGGGATGATCTTGGTTTCATCTGTCCAAGGAATGCTGTTCCAGAACTGGGGTGTTTTTTTTGGATGTTTTTTGGCAAAGTCTAATCTGGCCTTTCTACTTCTGAGACTCATTCATGGTTTGCACCTGTGGTGAACCCTCTGTATTGCTGTGAAGGGTTTTTCTTTACCCTGAAAAGAATTCTGGGATAATCCACCAGTTTTCTTCCATGGATGTCCAGGACTTTTTGAGTTCCCGAGCTTACCAGTGTGCTCTTTTTTCAGAATGTACCAAGCTGTAAATTTGACCCCTCCTAACATTTCCGCTATCTCTCTAACAGATTTCTTCTATTTTTTCAGCCTAAGGATAGTCTGTTTTACTTCCATTGAGAGCTCCTTTGACATGTTGTGTGTTCACAGCAACAGCTTCCAAATACAAACCCTTTACCTGCTTGATTGATGATGGATTAATGAGGGAATAGCCCATGCAGTCCACAAAAAAAGGCTTTTCGTGCACCTAAACTGTCACTCCAATTTGGATGTGAATACCCTCAAATTAAAGCTGAAATTCTGCACCTTAAGCCCATATTGATTATATAACTATCTTGAAAATGTTTAGGTAAGGGCTCCTTTACACAGCACAGAGATCCTTGAGAGATTGAGCCATTTTTTGGCCTTTGGGATTGTTTGGAAGATCTTTGTCTCTTTTGGACTGAGTCAAAACTTTGAGGAGACCGTGACGACTGTGCAGATCACTAAAGATCATTGTAGATCAAAAATTAGCCAGATCTCTCAATAATCTCTACCCCTGAGTAAATGGGGCATAAACAGCAAAAATAACAAAGCTTGTCATTGTCCAAATATATGTACAGTGGTGTGAAAAAGTATTTGCCCTTTCCTGATTTCTCATTTTTTTTGTATGTTTGTCACACTTAAATGTTTGATTGCCACAATCTGAGCGTGGGGGGATTCCACGGGGCTCAGTCTTTCTGCCTTTTTTCATATTTGTACTGTGTTGTCATGTTGAGTTGCTATTCCTGTTATTTTATCCTTGGTCCATTTGTTATATGCTCTATATTGTATCTTATGATTTATTTTCCGTTTACATTAATTATAGTTTGTTTACATTTTTGAGGTTATTTGTCTCAATTTTTGCCATTTCACATTTGTATTCTGTTGTGATTCTCTCTCAGGGTTGACAGCTCTCAGTGGCTTTTCTGGGTTTTTCTTCTGCGTGGGCATGGCCCTGTAAGCTGCCAGCTCCGGTCATTCTCTCCCTTCTCAGTACTCCCATCTGGTCTAAATTGCATCTCTGTTTTGTCCTGCCCGCTCAGGTGGCCCACACATGTGATTACTTGTTTCATTTGTGTCAAGCCTTATTTAAGGACTGTTGTTTTCATTTCTGGTTGCTGCAGTATTGGAGTTCTTTCCCCCTCGTCCTCACCAGAACCCTGCCCTTGTTCTGGTGAGCGTACTTGTAAGTTTGTTTATTTGTTCAGTTGACAGTTTGGATTTTTGTGTTAGTGCACTTTGTGTTTCTGTTTCTTAATAAATTTTGCAAACTAGCAGTTCAGGATCTGGGTCTTTATCTCTGCCCTGAGGGGTAATTCATGACAGAATACTGCGGCCAGTAAGAGACCCAGCTGCTGTTAGATTGTGGCCCGTTATTTTTCTTGTTTTTTTTTTTCTCTTTCCTCTGTCCACCCCGGGCTACCATGTCTGTCACCCCAGATTTATCTACCCTGGGACTGAACGAAGCAGAGTGGTGGTCTGTATGCGTGCTGGAGGACATCGCCATGCAGACTCATGCCTCCCATACCCCTGAGGCAGCCCGAGTGTCTGGAGGGCACGGCGCAGGTACTCGAGGCATGTCCAAGCCTGTGGGACCACCCGGAACCCACAGACCTACTCCTCTCTGTAATCCTCCCACCATCTACGACTCATGGGCTGGGGGAATCTACTGCAATGTCCGTGCCTGCACCGATGAAGAGCATGCACCCGCACACACGGAAACCTCCAGCCTGTCACCGTTCTCCGGCGGCAGCTCCGCCTCCTCCTTCCAAACACTGGCCTGTTCGATCGACCTAGGAGCAGGAGGAGCGCAGGCAGGTTGCATTAGTGGAGACTGAGGTCCTTCTTGAGTTCAAGCCATGACTCCTCCCGGATCTCGCCCAGAAACTGAAGAAGGTTCCAACGGGCCATCTTCCTCCACTCCAGTAGCCGATGTCTCCGCCTCCCACTCCCCTCCGTCACCCAGGGAAATCTCGTCCAAGGAACACCTCCTCCTCTCTGACAGCAGTTTCTCCCTCACCGAGGCAGAAGACTCTCGCAACGGCACCTTCTCAGTGTATTTCCTCTTCGGGTGTTCCACCAGCTTCTCTTCTCTCTGCCACTGCTGTTTCCTGCTTCTCTTCGCCGACTCCTCCCACTGCTGACAGGTTAACTGTTTCCTTCCCGGCTCCACCCGTCACCGAGCCTGCAGGGGCGGCTCCTTCACATTCCACTGAGGGGTCCATAACCACTGAGGCAACGGAGAGGGCGGCTTCAACACCTACTGCAGCAGAAAACATCATGCCCCGGGAAAACAGGCAAGTGTCTTTTCAATCTCTAGTACCCACATATAAATTATCTTGCATGATTCCCTGTGGTGAGGCTCAGCCCCCGCAGTCATGTGAGCGCTCACCACTTACTGCAGTTAAAGACTATTCACCTGCTCTCTCCGTGTCTCCTCCTCTGCCCACTGAGCATCCGCTGGCCCCAGGATCCAGCCACTGGATGATGGAGGAACCTGCGGCCGTGGAGTACCTGGTCCCAATCCAGCAGCCCCAGTCTGGATGGAAGGAAAGTGCTGCCTCCAACCTGAAGCCTGCGCCGCCAGTAAAGCATCCCCTCACTTCAGTTACACAGGAGTCCTCACCAGCAGAGATTCAACCTCCTGAATACATGAAGGACAAGCCACCTGCGTGGGTCACCTTGCTGGGGGGGTCCCGGGACTGCACCAACAACCATGCCTGCTTTTGGGGCCACCACAGCAGAGTCCGAGCTGGACCTCCAGAGGGCTGGGCACGAGATGTCATCGTCTGGATCGACGGAGTCCTGGACGGCGGTGGAACTCGAGCTCAGGTAAGTGCTCTCCCTTATTTCTGTTGTTTCTTTGTCGGAGAGATCTTGTCTGACTCTTGATGGGGAGAGCCAGGTGCAGTTGTCAGCTTTGTGGGAGCTCACCTTGCTGGGCTCCACTGCCGCTGGTGACCCTGACCTTGTTTCTCTGAATCTCCTGTCTGAGTTTTTCCCCAGGGTCACCGAGGATTGTCCAGCTTTTCCAGAAGTCTCCATGGGTCCAACCTCGCTGCCTGAGATCATGGTGGCTCCAGCTCCTCCTGTCGAGGTCATTGTGGGTGCTCTGTCCCAGCCCGGGACCTCCGTGGGTGCTGCTGCCCCTCTGGCTGAGGTCTTCGCGGGCGCTCCATCCCAGCCCGGGACCTGGGCTGGGATTGGCAGCACGGTGGTGCAGTGGTTAGCACTGTTGCCTTACAGCTAGAAGGTTCCTGGTTGGAATCCCCAGGTTGGCAGGGGTTGGAACCTTTCTGTATGGAGTTTGCATGTTCTCCCCGTGCTGCGTGGGTTTACTCCGGGGACTCCGGTTTCCTCCCACAATCCAAAGACATGCATGTTAGGTTAATTGGTTGTTCTAAATTGTCCCTGTCTGTTTCCTTTAGGCCCTTAGAATAGAGGGTTAGTGCTAGTGAAAGCGCTTTGAGTGGTCTTTGTGACTACAAAAGCGCTATATAAGTGCAGGTTAGTTAGTTAGTTAGTTAGTTAGTTAGTTAGACCTTTGTGGGTGCTGCTTCCCCTCTGGTAGAGGTCTTAGCATGTATTCCATCCAAGCCTGGGGCCTCCGTGGGTGCTGCTTTGGCTCAGTCCAGGCACTCCGTGGGTGTCGCTTCCCTTCCTGCTGAGGTTGTCGCGGGTGCTTCGTCCCAGCCCGGGGCCTCCAAGGGTGCAGCTCTGGCCCAGCCTGGGTCCACCAAGGGTGCAGCCCTTGCCCAGTCCAGGCCCACTGTAGGTGCAACCCAGGCCCAGTCCGGGTCCACCGAGGGTGCATCCCTGGCCCAGTCCGGGCCCACCGCGGGTGCTGCTTTGCTCCAGCCCAGAGCCACCGTGGGTGCTGCTTTACTTCAGCCCAGAGCCACCGTGTGTGCTGCCTTGTTCCAGCCTGGAGCCACTGTGGGTGTGGCGATGTCCCAGTCTGGAACCACCGAGGGTGCTACAAGCCAGTCCAAGGGCGTTGTGATTCTCCCTCTTCTTCCTGACACTGTTGTGTTTCCCTGTCCTCTGCCCGAGACCGTTGGGGTTCCCTCTCCTCTGCCCAGGCCATCATGGTTCCCCCTCCTCTTCCAGACGTCATCGTGGTTCCCCCTCCTCTGGCGGACGCTGTCGTGGTTCCCCCTCCTTTGCCAGACGCCATCATGGTTCCCTCTCCTCTACCAGATGCTGTTGTGGTTCCCCCTCCTCTTCCAGATGCTGTCGAGGTTCCCCCTCCTCTTCCTGATGTCGCCGAGGTTCCCCCTCCTCTGCCTGACGTTGTCGAGGTTCCCCCTATTTCTCTATCCCTCTCACCTCTGGTCGTCCTGGTTGGGAGGCTGCCTCCTGGACCACCCTCTCGGTGGTGGTGGTTAAAGAACTCTGGCCGACTGCCTGACAGACTGTGCCATTGGGTTGGGTGGCTCTTATTCTCCGGCAGACCGCCCGACTCCTACCACCTCGCCGTCTGCCAGGCCTGGGACTTCGGCCAACCACCGGAACAGCCTTGCCCTTTGGTCCAGGGGGCCTAGGTTCCTGGGTCTGTGTGGGACCTGAGTGGGGCCTTTGTTTTTTTGTGTTTCCTCTTAGTCTAGACTCTGCTGGGATGTTTATTCTGAAAGTTTTTCTTATTTTCTCTTGCTAGGTTGGGTCCCTCAGTGCCTGTGCCCCCCTCCTCCCACCCGGGGTGGGGTTGTTTCCTTGTTAGGGTGGGTTTTTTGTATGGGGTTGGGGTCTTTTTCTTTTTACCCTGGGGTGTTACCCTGGGGTATCCACCCATTGGGGGGGGGGGGGGCTTTGTCACGATCTGAGCATGGGAGGATTCCACAGGGCTCAGTATTTTTGCCTTTTTTTTCAAATTTGTACTGTGTTGTCATTTTGAGTTGCTATTCCTGTTATTTTATCCTTGGTCCATTTGTCTTATGTTCTGTATCGTATCTTAGTATGAATTATTTTCCCTGTTTATGTTTATTATAGTTTGTTTACATTTTTGAGGTTACTTGTCTCTGTTTTTGCTATTTCATTATATTTGTATTCTGTTGTGATTCTCTCTTGGGGTTGACAGCTGTCAGTGGCTTTTCTGGGTTTTTGCTCTGCGTGGGCGTGGCCCTGTAAGCTGCCAGCTCCGGTTGTTCTTTCCCTTCTCATTACTCCCAGCTGGTCTAAATTGTACCTTTGTCTTCTCCTGCCCACTCAAGTGACCCACACCTGCGATCACTTGTTTCATTTGTGTCAAGCCTTATTTAAGGACTGTTGTTTTCATTTCTGGTTGCCGGAGTACTGGAGTTCTTCCCCCCTCGTCCTCACCAGAACCCTGCCCTTGTTCTGGTGAGGGTATTTGTAAACTTGTTTATTTGTTTAGTTGACAGTTTGGATTTTTGTGTTAGTGCACTTTGTGTTTCTGTTTCTTAATAAATTTCGCAAACAAGCAGTTTAGCATCTGGGTCTTCCTCTCTGCCCCGAGGGGTAATTCATGACACAGATCATCAAACAAATTTAAATATTAGACAAAGATAACACTAGTTAACACAAATTGCAGTTTTTAAATGAAGATGTTTGTTATTAAGGGAAAAAAAATCCAAACTTACATTGCCCTGTGTGAAAAAGTGATTGCCCCTTAACCTCATAACTGGTTGGGCCACCCTGAGCAGCAACAACTGCAATCAAGCGCTCGTAGATACTGGCAATGAGTCTTTTTTAGTCTTTTAATGCTGTTTCATTCCATCTAGCAACAATGCTCTGCACTGTGTGTGTTTATATATTTACATATTTATTCCATCTAGCTACAATGCTCAGCACTGGGTGTGTTTATATATTTACATATTTATTCCACCTAGCTGCAATGCTCCGTAATGTGGGTGTTTATATATTTACATATTTATTCCATCTAGCTACAATGCTCTGCACTGTGTGTTCATATATTCATATATTTATTCCATCCAGCTACAATGCTCTGCACTGTGTGTCTGTGTGTGTGTGTATATATATATATATATATTTTATAGTAATACGTACATATGTATATTAGCTGCTCTTGCTTGCTTGTTTTTTTTCTTGCCTTCTGATTGTTGCTCTGAGTGTTGCTATCCCTGTGCTGTTGCAATCCTGGAATTTCCCCGTTGTGGGACTAATAAAGGCTTATCTTATCGTATCTTTTACAGTGCTGTGGAGGAATTTTGGTGCACTCATCTCTGCAGAATTGTTGTAATTCAGCCACAACGGAGGGTTTTTGAGCATGAACCACCTTTTTAAGGTCATGGCATAGCATTCCAATCAGATTCAGGTCAGGACTTTGACTAGGCCACTCCAAAGTCTTCATTTTGTTTTTCTTATGCCATTCAGAGGTGGACTTGTGTCATGTATGCCTTTACGAGGCAGGAGAGACAGACCTATGTGCTGGATTGTGTCCATGCATTTATTCACAAAAGAGACATAAAAGTCCCAAAACCAGTGCAGACAGACAAAAATATAAACAAGAGGTAAACTTACAGCTGGCGTCCCTGGGCCGGCATCGCCCAGTGGATGAGGGAGTTGATCAGGTGAACAATCCGGAAGAAAGTTCAGATAGACATTCAATAGTGCAGCATTGATAGCACAAACAGGCAATCATTAAATAGCAGTACAACAATCAACATAAATGATTACGGGTGTGGGATCAAATGAGCAGGAGAAGGAAACAAAAACTAGTGATAGTAACCCGGCAGCTCAGTCGTTCTGGCAGCCGGCATGAGTTCTTAAGCCACCAGGCCAGGAGAGGTGACCCAGGAGGCAGCTTCCCCACAGGAAGACAACCTGATGGGAAGCAGGACTGGGGGAGGGGGACCACGACGATGTCTGGTGGCAAAGGAGGAAGGGGCACCCTGACGGCGTCTGGCGGAGGAGGGAGAAGGACCACAATGGCGTCAGGCAGGGAAGGAAGGGAGACCCCAACAGCATCTGGCAGAGAAGGAAGGGGGACCACGACGTGCTCGGTGGCCTTGGATGGAAGAGAAGTTGCACCCACAGAAGTCCCGGTCTGGGACATTGTAGCACCCACCCGAGTCCCAGTCTGGAACATTGTAGCACCCATGGGGGACCCTGTCTAGGAAACTGCAGCACCCACAGTGGCTCCGGGCTGGAGCTCTGCAGCACCCGTGGTGGCTCTGGGCTGGAGCACTGCAGCACCCTCAGTGTCTCCAGGCTGGAGCACTGCAGCACCCACGATGACCTTGGACGGTGAACCTGGATCCATGGAGACCTCAGGCATCACTGGAACATCTCCGGTGACCCTGGGAATAAGCTCAGAGGAAACAGATAGAGAAAGGCGGTCAGGGCCACCGGTGGTGGCGGAGCCCGGTGAGGTGAGTTCTGGTGCAGCAGGTGGCTGCACCCAGCTCTCCTCACTTAGAGCAAAGCAAGATTTCTCTAGAACAGATAGGAGGAAGACAAAAGACAGCATTTGCCTGAGCTCATGCTCCACCGCCGTCCAGGACTCCGTCAATCCAGGCGATGGTGACAACTCTGGCTCGGTCATCAGGAGGTCCAGCTCGGCCACTGACTCTGTTGCGGTGGCTTCAGCAGGCATGATGGTGGTAGCAGTCCTTTCAGCCCCAGTCAGCATGACCCACGCAGGAGGCTCCTCCAGCATGGTGGCTGGGGTTCGGCTCACCATTGCCGCTGGACTCTGTGTGGTGAGCTTGGGTTCAGTGCCTTCCCTCTGTCCATAGGGAGACTGCGGGGCTGGGATGGAGTCCTCCAGTGCCGCAGGCTCCTCCTTCTTCCGGCGGCTGAGCTTTGGGGCCTGCGAACACTCTGGGGCAAGAGGAGGAGACACGGAGAGGGCAGGTGTGGAATCGTTATTTGCAGCAGGTGAAGAGAACTCAGGGGACTTCATGACCTGAGTCTCTTTACCAGGGATCAGGCAAGACAAATCATCAAAAAATGAAATAAAATGAAGTGGAACTTGCCTGTTCTCCTGGTTTGTGGTGTTGCCTGCTGTGTTAGGTGCCCATTCATCCTTCTCTCATGTCCATGGTGGGCCTGGGCCCCTCTGTGGATTGTAGAGGAGCCGCCTCAGCAGACACAGAGGCAAGTGGAGCCGGGGAAGTAGCGGCCAAACTTTCAACAGCGGATGAACATGCAGAGGAGAGGGAGGAGGCAGCAGCTGCGGAAGAAGGAGGTGCTTGGCAGCTGGAATGGAAAATAGATGAGGAGGCTTGGCAACAAGGATTTTCTCCATCAGCAGAGAAGGGGTTTCTGGCTGAGAGGGTGTGGCGTTTTTCTGCCGAGATTTCCGGGATCGGTGGCGATGAGCTGGAGATGGAGGCGTGGGCTCATCATGGAGAAGAATTGGCTCCGAAGTTGGGGAACGCTTGATCAATGGCTCCAACTCTGGGTCCCTCGGAGAAAACACCTCCCATTTGTGGGCCAAATCCGGGAGGATCCACGGCTTAATCTCCAGGAGGAGGTCAGTCTCTGCCAACAATACCAGTCTATGATCCTCCAGCTCCTCGGTCAATGGAGCGGACCAGGGCTCAGGAGTAGGGGGAGGAGCTGCTGCAGGAGAGCTGCAAGAGGCTGAAGGCTTCTTTCTGCGTCAGTGCTTCCCCTTCGTTAGGTTCGGCACTGTGCCTCCCCCAACACATCAATTGTGCACGTAAGGGAGAATGTGGAGAGGAGTTGTTGTTGCCACCGGGTGACTCCAAAGGCTGGGGCATGCCTCCATCACCCACACAGCACCATCCCGACCCTCTCGGATTGTCTCTGGAGTACGGGAGTCTTGACTCAGTGACTAAATGTCCTCCAGGACACACACCGCCCGCCGCTCCACATCGTCCAGGTCAGACATGGTGAGCTTCAATGCGCAGGTGAGAGAAAAAAGCACAAAAAAGGAAAAAAAAATGCACCTGCACAACAGCTAGGTCTTATTTCATGGGCTGCACTAGTCATTTATGCCTCTAGGCAGGAGAGACAGACACACACACTGGATTGTGTTCATACATTTATTCGCAAAAGAGACGTAAAAGTCCCAAAACCATGGCAGACAGACAAAAATATAAACAAGGGGTAAACTTACAGCTGGCGTCCCTGGGCCGGCGTTGCCCAGCAAACGCCGGAGTTGATCAGGTGAACAATTAGGATGAAAGTTCAGATAGACATTCAATAGTACAGCAATGATAGTACAAACAGGCAGTACTTAAATAGCAGTACAACAATCAACATAAATTATTACAGGTGTGGGATCACATGAGCAGGAGAAGGAAACAAAAACTAGTGATTGAAATCAGCTGGCGGTAATGAGAGATGAAGGGTGAGGGAGGGGTGGCTAGACTGACAACTGACAGGTGTCAAATCGCAGAATAAATATAGGAAATAAACACAATCTAATGCAGACTAGATAATAATACAAATGAAGTGAGAAATGGCCAATACAAATTGAAACATAAACAAAGAAATAAGAAGCAGTGTGACAACTCAAAAAGGCACAAAAAATACCACTGATAAATACACTACCGTTCAAAAGTTTGGGCTCACCCAGACAATTATTTTGTGTTTTCCATGAAAAGTCACACTTATTTACCACCATGAGTTGTAAAATGAATAGAAAATATAGTCAAGACATTGACAAGGTTAGAAATAATGATTTGTATTTGAAATAATATTTTTTTCCAGATACTCAACCTGCTCAAAGGAAGGTCAGTTTTATAGCTTCTCTAACCAGCTAAACTGTTTTCAGCTGTGCTAACATGATTGCACAAAGGTTTTCTAATCATCCATTAGCCTTCTGACGCAATGAGCAAACACATTGTACCATTAGAACACTGGAGTGATAGTTGCTGGAAATGGGCTGTCATATCCGGCTCTAGGGAGCCGGGCAATCAGAGCCAGGGACAAGCCAGTGAGTCGAGATGGTTTATTTTGGGTAAGGGATAAGGGATGAGGAGAGCACAGATACTCATGCAGAGGTACACTCACAGGTTGCACAGCGCAGAGGTAAGCAGCTCGTACCGGACGTGGGGGTAGCAAGATGTACATCCTCACAGCGGGATACAAACACAGGAATGCTGCAAGGGGAGTTGAGGCTGACACCAGACGAAGGGGCTTCAGCCTAGCAGTGCTTATGTCGCAGCCCCGAGTCATCGAGGCTGCTCCTATTTATCCTCATTGGCAGCGCCCCAGCTGATGAAGACTAATTGGCCCCAGCCGTCCATAATGCTGCCAGCTGGGGGCCAGCTGAGACGCTGCTCAATGGGAGGCAGGGATGAGGGAAAACATGGGCTCAGTGCCGAGACGGCATCTCAACCCATGGTGACAGAGCCCCTCCCTCAAGGTCGGGCTCCTGAACGACCAGGAACATCCCAGCCCCCCCCCCCCCCCCCCCACCTAGGGTGGGAGGAAGGGAGGCGGACCGGAGGGGAAGAAGCCAAGGGAAGGACAACACCAATGGGGCAATGTAGGGTAGCGGGAAAGAAAAACCCAAATACAATACTGACAAAACAGAATAATTAACCCAGGTACAGATGGGGAGAAGAACTGGGTCAGCACACCGGTTACACACTACCCAGAGAGTACCAACCATGCGTGACCCAGAGCAAGAAAAAAAAAAGAACCACCAAAAAGGTACAGGGCAAAAAATGCTGAGTATGGTCAAATAAAGGGAAAACACAATACACAGCACCAATATAAGTACATACACACAGTCACCAAGAAAAGTGAAGGTGACTGGAACAAATGGACAATTACAGAGCATGGTGTTACGGAAAACAAGGCACATGACTCTATAATGAACCAACAGGGCATAAAAAAGAAATACTGAGTGCAGGCAAAGAAAAACCCACACACATGAATATATAAATACCCACAGTCACCTAAAGAAATGAAAGTGACTGGAATGAATGGGCAACTGCAGAGTATGGTCTGAAAGGGAACAAAACATAACTCTACAATGCAAAAACGAGACTAAAAACATGGTACAAAAAATAAAATGCTGGGTACGAGGGAAGGAAAACGCACAGCACTATAAATACACATCCACCAACAGGACAGACATTACACCCAAGTGACCTTAATAACGATAAAAGAAAAAGTGACACCCCAGGTGAATGGCAGGCAGAGTCCAAAAATAGCCGAGATGGCTCCGGAGATCTCCCCGCCCATTGTCCAGCTGGCGAATCAGGGGAAGAGAAATGTTCGGACGGCGAACTCTGGACCCAGATCCCAGGAATCCAGTCCAACGGCTGCCGAACCAGGCCGCCCCAAGGCAAACACAGACCAGTGGGGGGAAACCAGATCGCCGAACCGAAAGTTTTGCGGGTCGGGTCGTCGACCCGCATCACTCAACCACCAGGACCGTTGAGACGGACGAAGGGTCAGAGCGGATCCCGGTGGAAGAGGCTCAGGGGAGAGCCGATGACGAGGGCGGCGGGCCTCAGGGAAACGGCCACCTCCTCACCGGACCTGGACAACACTGGGGCAGCACCCACGTCGGACCCCGATCGGGCCTCAGGCGAACCCACGTTGGACACTGCACCAGAACCGACCTCCAACGTTGAACCCGGACCCTCCAGCACCACGAGGAACAGCAACTCCTCGCCGGTGACCCTGGAAGAAGGCTCAGAAGAGAAAACAGAACCGGGATCAGGATCACCGGCAGCGCCAGAACCCGGCGAGACGAGCTCAGACGCAGCGGGCGGCTGCACCCTGCTCGTCTCCCCTGGAGATAGGCTGAAGTGCTCAAAGATAAAAAGAGAGAAAAGAAAGGAGAGCACTCGCCTGATCTCGGGTTCTGACGCCGTCCAGGACTGCGAAGATCCAGGATCCGTCGTCAGGAGGTCGTTGTCAGGCTCCCATCTAGCCGCGTCGGGCCCCGCAGCCAGCACGATGGTCAGCGCAGCTTGAGATCCCTCCAGCTCAGGTAACCCCGCCGACGACCCACTCGGCGTGAAGCCAGAAGAATCTCGTCCCGCCGGACCGAACCGCTCCTCCGTGGAGACCCAGGGACGCTCAGTCGTCAGCGTAGACTCCACGCAGCAGTCAGTCCCCCTCCTCCGTCCGCAATGTAGCTGCGGAACCACAGGCCCTCTCCATATCCCACCACGTTGACCCGGAGCCGGGGACCGCTCGGCGGAGAGAGACACAGAGGATGCGGGATTAGGAATACAGGTTACAGCAGGTGGGGAGAGTTCAGGGAGCTGCGAACCCTGAACTTCTCCTCCAGGGATGTGACAGAGCAAATCATTAAGCAGGTGTGAAAAAACAATGACTTGCCTGCCCCCTGGAGGTTGAGTATCGCCTGCTGTAGTGGAATCTGCTTCTTCCTCTCCCCGCCCGGCGATAACGGAGGACCCCCCGGGAATTCGTCTGAGGATCGCTCGCGTTGTCTCCAGCAGAGAGCTCACCAGGCCGGGATTCCAGGCACACACAGCGGTCAGGAAGCGCGTCGAGGAGGAGGGGGAAACAGCCGGGGTGAGCCAGCCCGAATGTCCAGGAATGACAGCGGGGGAACGAGGCTCAGGGGACGAGGCTGTAGAATCTCCACACTGATGAGGCGAAGGGATGACAGCTGCGTGGGAGGAACGGTCCTGACGATGACCCAGAACTGGATCCGGACGAGGTTCGTGCAGAGGTGACTCGGCGATGTGATGACGACTACTCCCAGGGAACGAAGCGAGGGGGAGACCCAGGATTCGCCGCTCCAGATCGGAGATCGAGACGAGGGAGGCGTCGAGCACGGGAAAGCTTCGTAGCCCTGAAGTCCTCACCATCAATCTCACTGCCGCCGCCACATGCCTGAAGGTGGTGACAGGAAACACAGTAGAGCTCGCGACAGCCACTCGACCCCGGACATAACTGCTGTCAGCTGCGGCTCCTTGAAGGGAATCCCGAGTGACGTGACGCAGGTCGGGGGAAGTCCTCTGGTTGGCGCGAACTCCCGGACTGGAATAGCGGCAGGAACGGGACTCCGAAGCGGGGAAAGACGTCGCCCACTTCGACTCCCTGCCGGGATTTCCATCCACCCCGTGGAGCTTCTCTTGCTGTGTACCTGCAGCGTCTATCCTGGCACTGTCCTCCAGATGGTACAGAGAGTGAGGGTGACAGTCCAGGAGTTCCTCAGCACGGCCCGGATGCCAGCGTCTCGCGTTGGAGGCGTCGTGCAGGGTGAAGAACGTCCCGTCGACAGCCTCCGAGATGGACCTCAGCTCGTCGCCCTGGCGCCGGAAGTGACTCCTGGGAAACGGCATGCTAGCAGCGCTGACACCCGGACAGAAAGGTACATTTCCACAGCGACTCACGGCCGCCGGCAACTCTTCTGGCTGCGACATACTGTCATATCCGGCTCTAGGGAGCCGGGCAATCAGAGCCAGGGACAAGCCAGTGAGTCGAGATGGTTTATTTTGGGTAAGGGATAAGGGATGAGGAGAGCACAGATACTCATGCAGAGGTACACTCACAGGTTGCACAGCGCAGAGGTAAGCAGCTCGTACCGGACGTGGGGGTAGCAAGATGTACATCCTCACAGCGGGATACAAACACAGGAATGCTGCAAGGGGAGTTGAGGCTGACACCAGACGAAGGGGCTTCAGCCTAGCAGTGCTTATGTCGCAGCCCCGAGTCATCGAGGCTGCTCCTATTTATCCTCATTGGCAGCGCCCCAGCTGATGAAGACTAATTGGCCCCAGCCGTCCATAATGCTGCCAGCTGGGGGCCAGCTGAGACGCTGCTCAATGGGAGGCAGGGATGAGGGAAAACATGGGCTCAGTGCCGAGACGGCATCTCAACCCATGGTGACATGGGCCTCTATACACCTATGTAGATATTGCAACAAAAATCAGACATTTGCAGCTAGAATAGTCATTTACCACATTAGCAATGTATGTTAGATATTAGAGTGTATTTCTGATTAGTTTAAAGTTATCTTCATTGAAAAAAAACAGTGCTTTTCTTTCAAAAATAAGGACATTTCTAAGTGACCCCAAACTTTTGAACGGTAGTGTATATACGAAAACAAAGAAGGAGCCACGAGGCTGAGTCTGGCAAAAGATCAGACTCAGCTCATGACAACTTGCTGGTGTGATTTGGATCATTGACATGCAGCAGAACCCAAGTGCGCTTCAGCTTGAGGTCATGAACAGATGGCTCCTTCAGGAGCCTCATTCTCCTTCAGGACTTTTTGGTAGACAGCAGAATTCATGGTTCCATTTACCACAGCAAATCTTCCATGTCCTGAAGTAGCAAAACAGCCCCTGACTGTCACACCACCGCCACCATATTTTACTGTTGATATGATGTTCCTTTTCTGAAATGCTGTATTACTTTTACGTCGGATGTAATGGGACACACACCTTCCAAAAAGTTCAACTTCTGTCTTGTCAGTCAACAGAGTATTTTCCCAGAAGTCTTGGGGATCATCAAGGGGTTTTCTGACAAAAACTGAGACAAGCCTTTATGTTCTTTTTGCTCAGCAGTGGTTTTTGTCCATTTTTGCCCAGTCTCTTTCTTATGGTGGAGTCATGAACACTGACCTTAACTGAGGCAAATGAGGCCTGCTGTTCTTTGGATATTGTTGTGGGGTCTTTTGTGACCTCTTGGATGAGTCGTCGCTGCGCTCTTGGGGTAATTCTGGTCGGCCAGCCACTCCTGGGAAGGTTCACCACTGTTCCATGTTTTCGCCATTTGTGGATAATGGCTCTCACTGTGGTTTGCTGGAGTCCCAAAGCTGTAGAAATGGCTTTATAACCTTTTCCAGACTGATAGATCTCAATTACTTTGTTTGTCATTTATTCCTGAATTTCTTTGGATTGCAGCATGATGTCTAGCTTTTGAAGATCTTTTGGTCTACTTCACTTTGTCAGGCAGGTCCTATTTTAGTGATTTCTTGATTGTGAACAGGTGTGGCAGTAATCAGGCCTGGGTGTGGCTAGAGAAATTGAACTCAGCTTTCCAAAGATTTGATACTTGTATATTTATTCCACCTAGCTGCAATGCTCCGTACTGTGGGTGTTTATATATTTACATATTTATTCCATCTAGCTACAATGCTCTGCACTGTGTGTTCATATATTCATATATTTATTCCATCCAGCTACAATGCTCTGCACTGTGTGTCTGTGTGTGTGTGTATATATATATATTTTATAGTAATACGTACATATGTTTATTAGCTGCTCTTGCTTGCTTGTTTTTTTTCTTGCCTTCTGATTGTTGCTCTGAGTGTTGCTATCCCTGTGCTGTTGCAATCCTGGAATTTCCCCGTTGTGGGACTAATAAAGGCTTATCTTATCTTATCTTATCTTAAATTTATGTTTTAATGGGAGGCAATCACTTTATCACATAGGACCATGCCGGTTTGGATTTTTTTTTTTTTTTACCCTTAATAATAAACAGCCTCATTTAAAAACTGAATTCTGTGTTTACTTGTGTTATCTTTGTCTAATATTTAAATTTGTTTGGTAATCTGACACGTTTAAGTGTGTCATACAAAATAATGAGAAATCAGGAAGAGGCAAATACTTTTTCACACCACTGTATATGGACCTAACTATATTCTGGAGGGTTTTACTGTTTAAAATCATATTCTATTCGCTTTACACCCACCAGCTACAAATGGTTTTCAGCTGGCAGAAAGACACAATTAATGATGCCCATCTAATGGCTATTAGCTAAGTGCGGCCCTGAGTGAAGGAGGAAAATGATGATTTTAATAAAAATTATCAAATTGGACCATTCCTTGGACAATCATCTATGAATTTGTTTAAAGAATTTGACTGCTAGCTGAACCCGATAGAGGCTAACTTTTGACTCAAAGAATTGAGTATCTCTTATCCTTATTCGTTTTATCTATTTTGATGGCACTTTTCCAAGCTACAGACAATACATAAAAACCACACAAGCTCATGGCTTTAATTTCTTCTTATTCCTTTTTTTTTGTCCTTTGACTTCTTTCCACACAAGTTCTTTCTCATGTTTTGTCAAAGGCCTGAATGAATGACGTTCTTCATTATAGAAGATGTTTTCTAATGCCTGCCTGCCTCTGTTTTTGCATTCATTAAAAACATCAACAAATGACAACAGAGGAAGCCCAATGTGGTTCATTTTTTACCAACAAATAAAATGTTTGTCAGTCATATTATACATACAAGCATTAATGTTATATACAGTACCTAGCTTTTGTGTTTTATGAATTAATTTTAAACAATGCTACTACAGTGGCTCTGAAGATTTCCACCTTGAATGAATGAATGAATGAATGAATGAATTTGTTTATTTCGGATAGTACATTACAGGTTAAAAGAAACTGTATAATATAACAACAAGGTCAAATTAGACAAAGACTCCTTCTACTATACAATTCCACGTGAGTTATCCGAAATGGGTGATGGCTGAAGCCGCAGCTTATATTGCCCACCCATATTCCATCCAAGAATTCAAAGGAGAAAAAAGAGAAAACAAGACAAGAGCGATTACAATTTAAAACAAGGCTAAGACAAAATATGACTGAGAGAAAAGGAAAACTGAGCTAGTCTAAGTTAAGCGGTTACTATTCAAAAACAAATCTAAGACATAGTGTCACAGAGAAAAAAGAAAAACTAAGCTATAACACAACACAGGCTGGAAATGTCAATCCTTATGTGAGTTTACATGTCGTTTTGTAAATATGTTTGGAGTATTTCTTCCTTTAGTTTTTGTTTAAATTGTCCAAGCTTTGTACATGATTTTAATTCAGGTCCAAAATCGTTCCATAATCTGACACCTTGCACTGAAATACAGTGTTGCTTGGTGGTTGTTCTCACTGTAGACTTTTGAAATATACATGTTCCTCTGAAGTGATATCGTTTCTCCCTTGTTTGGAACAACTTTTGGATATTTGCGGGCAGTAATAGATTCTTCACTTTGAACATTATTATTGCGGTTTTAAAGTCGATCAGATCTTTCAACTTGAGAGTTTTTTGTTTAAGAAAAAGTGGGTTTGTTGGTTCCCTGTAAGCTGCTTTGTTGATTATTCTAATAGCTCTCTTTTGAAGCATAAAGAGTGGATATATGTTTGTTTTATATGTATTTCCCCATACTTCATTACAATATGTCATGTATGGGAGTATTAATGAATGATACAACGTGTATAGTGTGGGTTGATTCAGCAAATTTTTCACTCTGTGTAATATTGCAATTGATTTGGATACTTTACCTTTTATATAATTAATATGTGGCTTCCAACACAGTTTGTTATCAATTATTACTCCAAGGAATTTAGTTTCGGATACCCTTTCAATCTCTACACCATTTACACTGAGTTTGGGTACTGGGTAGTTGTGATGGTTGTTAAAGACTATAAATTTTGTCTTGCTTAAATTGAGCGTTAATTTGTTTGAATCAAACCACAGTTTCAGCTTTCCTAATTCCTTTCCGAGTGTATCCAGAAGTTGTTCCAAATTGTTTCCACTGCATAGCAGGTTAGTGTCATCAGCAAACAATATTAAGTCCATTTTTTCTGAAACTTTACATATATCATTTATATACATATTGAATAATAATGGTCCCAAAACTGAACCCTGTGGGACTCCACAGGTGACCTTCAGTAGCTCTGAGTTTTTGTTGTTAACACATACAAACTGATATCTATTCTTTAAGTAACTTCTTAACCAGGACAGTGCTACCCCTCTAATACCACAATTTTGTAGTTTCTTTAATAATAGATTGTGATCTACTGTATCAAATGCTTTTTTAAGATCCAGGAATACTCCAACTGAATACTCTTTATTTTCAATGGCTGTTGATATTTTTTCTGTAAATTCCATTAAGGCATATGCTGTTGTCCTTTTGTGTCTGAACCCATATTGCTGCTCACACAATAAATCATTCTTCAGTATGAAGTTGTCAATTCTCTCATAGAATATTTTTTCAAGTATCTTGGAAAATTGCGGTAATAGTGAAATTGGTCTGTAGTTGGAGAGTTCCCCTCTGTCGCCTGTCTTGTAAATTGGAATTACTTTAGCTATTTTCATTGCATTGGGAAATATACCTGATTGGAGAGACAGGTTACAGATATACGTCAGTGGTTTCACTATGCATTCGATAACAGTTTTGACTAGTAGCATATCAATACCATCGCAGTCAGTAGATGTTTTACTTTTGAACGATTTAACAATTTCAATGTTTCACCACCTTATTGACATTTACTGTACAAAGACAATTAATGCAACTCTTTGGAATAATCCTCTGACTTTTTTTAATACCATTTTTGAACTGACTTAAATTAGTATCAAGATTAATTAGTAATTAAGTATATTTATCTGATTTCTCATAATCTGATCATGGCATTTATGTGATAAAGAAAATCTGATTATGAGGTTTACATGATCCCTTGAATAATTGTATAACTCTGATTAAAGATTATAATCGGTTTATTAGTGTCCATATAAACATGGCCATAATTAGAACTCTATTAGCATTTAGTTCAAATTTTAGAAGATAGCTGCTTTGTCTGTTTTTTTTTGTTGTTGTTTTTTTTTTTTTTATGGGCAGAGATACTGATGGTGTAATTGTTTTTGTTTGTTGTCTTCTTCTTCTTCTGGCTGCTCCCTTTATGGGTCACCACAGGGGATCAACTGCCTCCATCTCACCCTATCCTTTGCATCTTCCTCTGTAACAGGTTTTCTCGTTGTTTTCATCCTATGTCTCATAGTGGCAAATTACAGATGTGGAAACACCTAATAGGAACTACCACAGAGGGCTATTTTTAGTACTTTGGCAACTGTTGGCATCTATCCATGGACAGATGTCAACTCAAAAGCATCAAGATGTAACATAAAGTGACAACCCTTTCTTGTTGTATAGTAGAACATAAAATGCCAGCAGTTGCCTGTGGGAATCTATGGGATGTGGATAGATTAGGCTTGTTTTCATGTTTTTATGTATGTTTGTGTGACTACATTTCACAGAAAGCTCAACATAAGACATTCCAAAACACAAAATGTCTGTGCCAGCAACGGTAAAAGAACGTTTTCCCATGGCCAAGATAATCCACCTGTCTGACAGAGTTTGCATATCACCATTTTTTTTTTCTAATTTACAGTATCTAGGGGTGATAATATTTAGAAATGACAAAAGTTAGTGTGTAAAAAACAACAACAACAACAAAAAAAAAACAGTGTTCTTAATTAAACCGCCTTTACAGAGGGGTGGAGATCACTGGGAGATTGAGAGATGACAAAAAAACGCTTACCAGTGAGAGGGTTTTTGCACTGAGCACATTAAACTCTGGATTACATAGAAAAGAACCAGAAAATCAATGCAGAGTGGGAAGAAAACACACTTGGTGGACATGTAGCCATACACTTTGAAGGGGATAAATCCAAACTTTCCATCTAAACTATATATGCTTAAATCGGGGCATTTACCAGATATGAAATGTTGACTACAAACTCTTGAATGCTAAGTGGGTATGTAGTTCTCACGTTAGACAGCAGCAATCCATAACTTTCTCCTTTCAACAATATTGGGAAAGTGAAAAATGCAATTCCCTTGGTGGTAAAATTATAAGAGCAACCCACAGCAACACAAAAAGGCATGATAATAACATTAAAATGGTACAAAACCATCACAAATCAGTGAAGTTTAGCATTGTGTATCACATACGCGGCTTATAGCAAGATATCCAAAATGGTGCCAATGACAGCTTGACCTTTGACTGGGGACGTTGCCGCGTATGGTCCATATGCTGGCAGACTGCACTATTATTATATATGACATACAGTAATACTATGGTGAAACAAATATAATGGCATACAATAATTACTATATTAATACATAAGTATATGCTCTTGTGGCTGGTGTGATCCAGTCAGAAGACCTTAAGTTAATGAGAGCCTAAACGAGAGTTGTGATACTTTCAATAATGTAGTTTTGAAAGATATCTCTATGTCAGTGATCTGAAATACAGTATAAATGAACATCTAGCTAGTATTCAAGTCTTACAGTGGTGTGAAAAAGTGTTTGCCCCTTCCTGATTTCTCATTTTTTTTATGTTTGTCACATTCAAATGTTTCAGATCATCAAACATTTAATTATTAGACAAAGAAAACACAAGTAAACACAAAATGCAGATTTTTAATGGTGTTTATTATTCAACTCAATCCAATTCAATTCAACTTTATTTATATAGCGCCATTTCACAACAACAGTCATCTCATAGCACTTTCAACTGTAGGGGGAACCCCCACAGTTGCAGAAAGACCCCAGAAATCAGGCGATCCCCTGTGAGCAAGCACTTGGCGACGGTGGAGAGGAAAAGCTCCCTTTTAACAGGAAGAAACCTCCAGCAGAACCAGGCTCAGGGAGGGGCAGTCATCTGCTGCGACTGGCTGGGGGGTGAGGGGATAGAGAAGATGAAAAGAACAGACATGTAGAGAGCAAACAGCACGATGGGGACTCAGTCTATGGGAGAGAACAAACAGATGTTAATGACCAGCAAAAAAAAAAAATATTTCATTGAGAGTGAAGAAAGGAGTGAGGCCCAGTGCATTATTGGAGGTCCCCCAGCTGACTAAACCTATTAGCAGCATAACTAAGGGAGGGTTCAGAAAAACATGATCCCTCCCTAATTGTAGGCTATATCAAAAAGGAAGGTTTTAACCCTATTCTTAAAAACAGAGATCGAGTCTGACTCCCAAATCCAGATTGGCATCTGGTTCCACAGGAGAGGAGCTTGATAACTGAAGGCTCTGCCTCCTATTGTACTTTCGGAGATTCTAGGTATTACAAGGAATCCTGCATTTTGGGAGCGTAGTACTCTGTTAGGATAATAGGGTAATATCAGATCTTTTAAATAAAAAGGGGCCTTATTGTTTCAAGCTTCGTAAGTAAGAAGAAGGATTTTAAACTTAATTCTAAACTCTATGGGAAGCCAATGAAGGGAGGCAAGAACCGGAGAGATATGATCTCTCTCTCTAGTACCTGTTAGAACTCTTGCTGCAGCATTTTGGATCAGCTGAAGACTTTTTAAAGATGTTTTAGGACAACCTAATAATAAAGAATTACAATAATCTAATCTTGAGCTAACAAAAGCGTGGATCAGTTTCTCAGCATCACTCTGAGACAAAATGCTCCTAATCTTGGCAATATTACGCAAATGATAGAAGGCAGTCTTAGAAACAAATTTAATATGTGAATTGAAAGACAGATCTTGATCAAAAATAATTCCAAGGTTCCTCACAGAGCTATTAAGAGATAGAGTAACCACATCCAAACTGAAAGTTTGATTTGGAAAGGTATTTCTTAAGGTTTTTTGGACCAACAAGAATGACTTCAGTCTTATCTGAATTTAATAGCAGGAAATTACAAGTCAACCAAGCTTTGATTTCCTTAAGATAGGCTTCTAACTTGGCTAACTGATTACCATCATCCGGCTTCACTGACAGGTATAATTGTATGTCATCTGCATAACAATGAAAATGTATAAAGTGCTTTCTAATAATGTTGCCTAACGGAAGCATATATAAACTAAAAAGAGTAGGGCCTAGCACAGATCCCTGTGGAACTCCATGACTGAGCTTTGAGTTGAAAGAAAACTCATTATTGACATGAACAAACTGGAACCTATCAGATAAATAAGATCTAAACCACTGCAACGAAGTTTCATTAAGTCCAACATAGTGTTCTAATCTATCAAGTAGAATATTGTGATCGATAGTATCAAAAGCTGCACTAAGGTCTAAAAGGACAAGTACAGAAACCAGTCCATTATCAGATGCAATGAGGAGGTTGTTTGTGACCTTCGCTAAGGCTGTTTCAGTACTATGATGGATTCTAAACCCAGATTGAAGCTCTTCAAGTAAACCATTTCCCTGCAGGTGGTCAATTAATTGCGTAGCAACAACTCTTTCTAAGATTTTTGAAATGAAAGGGAGATTAGAGATTGGTCTATAGTTAGCTAAAGCTCCTGGATCTAGAGTTGGCTTTTTGAGTAAGGGTTTAATTACAGCCGTTTTAAAAGCCTTCGGTACATGGCCTAAAGTTAATGAAAAGTTGATTATATGAAGAATAAAGCTACCAATAAGTGGGAAGTCTTCTTTAAATAACCTGGTAGGAATAGGGTCTAAAAGACAAGTTGAAGGCTTGGATGATGAAACTATTTTGTCTAACTCTAAAAGGTCAGTTGGAGTAAACTCATCAAGACAGATATCAGTTGAAGGAGTTGTAGTAGTTACTGTATTTAAGTTAACGGTGGGAAGAATCTGATTGATTTTATCTCTGATGGATGAAATTTTATTATTGAAAAAGTTCATAAAGTCCTGACTAGTAAGCTCTAAGGGAATGCTAGGATTGACAGAGTCCTGACTCTTTGTCAACCTGGCTACAGTACTGAAAAGAAACCGGGGGTTATTCTTGTTCTCTTCTATTAATGCAGAATAATAACTCGTTCTAGCTTTTCTAAGAGATTTTTTATAAATTAAATATCCAAATAATTAAGGGTAAAAAAAAAAATCCAAACCTACATGGCCCTGTGTGATAAAGTGATTCCCCCCACCCACCCTCCCGTGTTAAAACATAAATTTACTGTGGTTTATCACATTTTTGGATAGCTGAGTTCAATTTCTCTAGCCACACCCAGGCCTGATTAGTGCCACACCTGTTCTCAATCAAGAAATCACTTAAATAGGACCTGCCTGACAAAATGAAGTAAACCAAAAGATCCTCAAAAGCTGGACATCATGCTGTAGTCCAAAGAAATTTAGGAACAAATGAGAAACAAAGTAAATGAGATTGATCAGTCTGGAAAAGATTATAAAGCAATTTTTACAGCTTTGGGACTCCAGCAAACCACAGTGAGAGCCATTATCCACAAATGGAGAAAACATGGAACAGTGGTGAAGCTTCCCAGCAGTGGCCAGCTGACCAAAATTACCCCAAGAGCACAGTGATGACTCATTCAAGAGGTCACAAAAGACCCCACAGCAATATTCAAAGAACTGCAGGCCACACTTGCCTCAGTTAAGGTCAGTGTTCATGAATCCACCACAAAGAAAGAGACTGGGCAAAAATGGCCTGCATGGCAGAGTTCCAAGACGAAAACCACTGCTGAGCAAAAAGAACATAAAGGCTTGTCTCAGTTTTGCCAGAAAACATCTTGATGATCCCCAAGACTTTTGGGAAAATACTCCTTGAACTGATGAGACAGAAGTTGAACTTTTTGGAAGATGTGTGTCCCATTACATCCGACGTAAAAGTAACACAGCATTTTAGAAAAGGAACATCATACCAACAGTAAAATATGGTGGTGGTAGTGTGATGGCCTGGGATGTTTTGCTACTTCAGGACCTGGAAGATTTGCTGTGGTAAATGGAACCATGAATTCTGCTGTCTACCAAAAAATCCTGAAGGAGAATGTCCAGCCATCTGTTTGTGACCTCAAGCTGAAGCGCACTTGGGTTCTGCAGCAGGACAATGATCCAAAACACACCAAAAAGTCCACCTCTGAATGGCTTAAGAAAAGCAGAATAAAGACTTTGGAGTGGCAAAGTAAAAGTCTGTGACTAGGGATGCTGTGGCATGACCTTAAAAATGTGGTTCATGCTCGAAAACCCTCCAGGGTGGCTGAATTGCAACAATTCTCCAAAGATGAGTGGGCCAAAATTCCTCCACAGCACTGTAAAAGACTCATTGCCAGTTATCACAAATGCTTGAGTGCAGTTGTTTCTGCTTAGGGTAGCCCAACCAGTTATTTGTCATGGATGGCCCTCGCGGACCATTAATGAGACATTTCAGGCAGCCGATGAGTTTGCGTATTTATTAATGGTAAATACACAGTAACAAAATAATGAGCCACATGGGGCAAAACACAAACAAGAGTCATGACTAAGGCACGGAAACAATACATACAGGAATAAGGAGAAAACTCAATGATAACCTGGAGATCAAGAAGGTGACTGGAGCCGGGGATAGGGACTTCAGCCGAACGTTGGGGAGACCAACGTTACATGTGTGAGGTCGCAGCATGGAGTAACCTCGGCTGCTCCCTTAAATAGGGCTTAGAGGACTAGACAGACAAGAGGAACTATTCAGTGGAATACAATCCAGCTGTCACCGCGGAGCTGGGCTCTGACAGGTGGAAGCCCAGCCGAGACGCTGTCAAAATAAGAGCCCAGAAAGGCCATAAGGAACTAACACAGAACGGGAAAAAAATACTGCATGATCCGAGCGTGGACAATAACAGCGCTCAGACCATGACAGTATTCCCCCCACACGGCACATTCAAGGCACAACATAACATCCAAGCCTCCCCCCATCCAGAAAGCTACTAAGGCCCACCCAGGGTTGTTGGAGGGGGAAAAGGCTAGGAGGGCGAGAACCACAAAAAGGAAAAAAGTGAAACCACTCAACCAGAAAAAAAAAAGGAAGGGAACAAGGAGCTAAAAATGACAAAGGGGCATCCATCCATCTTCTACCGCTTTTCCGGAGGTCCAGGTCGCGGAGGCAGCAGTTCAAGCAGAGAAGCCCAGACTTTCCTCTCCCCAGCCACCTGCTCCAGCTCTTCAGAGAGGATACCAAGGTGTTCCCAGACCACCTGGGAGACATAGTCTCTCCACCGAGTCCTGTGTCTGCCCGGGGTCTCCTCCCAGTGGGACGTGCCTGAAACACCTCAAGTGGGAGGCGTCCAGACGGCATCCTAATCAGATGCCCATACCACCTCAACTGACTCCTTTCAATGTGGAGGAGCAGCGGTTCTACTCTGAGCTTCTCCCAGATGACTGAGCTCCTCAACCTATCTCTGAGGGTGAGTCCAGCAATCCTACGGAGAAAGCTCATTTCAGCCGCTTGTATCCGCGATCTCGTTCTTTCGGTCATTACCCAAAGCTCGTGACCATAAGTGACAGTAGGAACGTAGATTGACTGGTAAATCGACAGCTTTGCCTTAGAACTCAGCTCCCTCTTCACCACAACAGACCGGTACAATGTCCGCATCACTGCAGATGCTGCTCCAATACGTCTGTCAATCTCTCGCTCCATTTTCCCCTCACTAATGAATAAGACCCCAAGATACTTAAACTCCTCCACTTGGGGCAGGAGCCTGTCCCCAACCCAGAGAGGACAATCCACCTTTTTCCGGCTGAGGACCATGGACTCAGACTTGGAGGTGCTGATTCTCATCCCAGCCGCTTAACACTCAGCGGCAAACCATCCCAGCAAGAGCTGGAGGTCATTGCTGGATGAAGCCAACAGGACAACATCATCTGCAAACAACAGAGATGAGATCCTGTGGTCACCAAGCATGATACCCTCCATTCCCTGGCTGCGCCTAGAAATCCTGTCCATAAAAATTATGAACAGGATCGGTGACAAAGGGCAGCCCTGGTGGAGTCCAACTCTCACTGGGAATGAGTCCGACCGAGTGTTGGCAATACAAAACAAACTCTCACAACGGTCGCACAGAGACCAAATAGCTGGTAACAACAAGCTCGATACCCCATACTCCCGAAGCACCCCCCACAAAAAATCACGAGGGACACGGTCAAATGCCTTCTCCAAGTCCACAAAACACATGTAAACTGGTTGGGCAAACTCCCACGATCCCTCAAGAATTCTCAAGAGGGTAAAGAGCTGGTCCGATGTGCCACGGCTAGGACGAAAACCACATTGCTCCTCCTGAATCCGAGGTTCAACCAACGGCCGGACTCTCCTCTCCAGTACCTTGGCATAGGCCTTCCCAGGGAGGCTGAGGAGTGTGATCCCTCTAAAGTTGGAGCACACCCTCCGGTCCCCTTTTTTGAAAAGAGGAACCACCACCCCAGTTTGCCATGCCAAAGGCACTGCCCCCGACCTCCACGAAATGTTGCAGAGGCGTGTCAACCATGACAGCCCAACAACATCCAGGGCCTTGAGGTACTCAGGGCGACTCTTGTCCACTCCTGGGGCCCGGCCACCAAGGAGATTTTTAACCACCTTGGCGCCCTCAGCCCCTGTGATAAACGAGTCGTCCCCCTCGTCCACAAACCCTGCTTCCTCTGTGGAAGGCGTATCAGTGGGATTGAGGAGATCCTCGAAGTATTCCTTCTACTGCCCGACGATATCCCCAGTCGAAGTCAACAGCGCCCCATCCGCACCATACACAGTGTGGACAGGGAGCTGCTTTCCCCTCCTGAGCCGCCGGACAGTTTGCCAGAATCTCTTTGAGGCCGACCGAAAGTCTTTTTCCATGGCCTCACCGAACTCCTCCCATACCCGGGTTTTTTCTTCAGCAACCACCCGAGCTGCACTCCACTTGGCCTGCTGGTACACCTCAGCTGCTTCGGGAGTCCCACAAGCCAACCAAGCTTGATAGGACTCCTTCTTCAGCTTAATGGCCCCCCTCACTACTGGTGTCCACCACTTGGTTCGGGGGTTGCCACCACGAGATGCACCAACCACCTTGCGGCCGCAGCTCTGGGCCGCCGCTTCAACAACAGAGATGGAGAACATGGCCCATTCAGACTCCATGTCTCCAGACTCCCTCGGAATGTGGTTGAAGTTCTTCCGGAGGTGGGAGTTGAAGACCTCCCAGACAGGGGCCTCAGCCAGACATTCCCAGCACACCCTCACTATACGTTTGGGTCTACCAGGTCTGAATGGCTTCCTCCCCTGCCATCGGATCCAACTCACCACCAGGTGGTGATCAGTTGACAGCTCTGCACCTCTCTTTACCCGAGTGTCCAAGACATACAGTCGCAGGTCTGATGACACAATAACAAAATGGATCATCGACCTGCACCCTAGGGTGTCCTGGTGCCAGGTGCACATATGGACACCTTTATGCTTGAACATGGTGTTCGTTATGGACAAACTGTGGTTAGCACAGGAGTCCAATAACTGAACACCACTCGGGTTCAGATCGGGCAGGCCGTTCCTCCCAATCACCCCCCTCCAGGTTTCACTGTCATTGCCCACATGCACATTGAAGTCCCCCAGTAAGACAATGGAGTCTCCAAGAGGAGCACCCTCCAGCACCCCAGTCACAGACTTGAAAAAGGGTGGGTACTCTGAAACATCATTTGGTGCATAGGCACAAATGATGGGCAGGACCTGTTTCCCAACCCAAAGGCGCAGGGAAGCAACCCTTTCGTCCACTGGGGAAAACTCCAATATAGAGGCAGCAAGATGAGGGGATACAAGAATACCCACCCCTGCTCGTCGCCTCTCGCCCGGGGCAACTCCAGAAAAGGCCAAGTTCCAGCCCCTCTCCAGGAGACTGGTTCCGGAACCGGAGATGTGTGTTGAGGTGAGGCCGACTATATCTAGCCAGTATCTCTCAACCTCGTACACCAGCTCAGGCTCCTTCCCCACCAGAGAGGTGACATTCCACGTACCAAAAGCCAGTTTAGAAAGCTTGGGATCAGTCCGCCAAGGTCTCTGCCTTTGACCGCCACCTAATCCACATAGCACCGGACCCCCATGATCCCTCCTGCAGGTGGTGAGCCCACTGGAGGGCGGACCCATGTAACTCCTTCGGGCTGAGCCCGGCCGGGTCCCATGGGTGGAAACCTGGTCACCAGACGCTAGCCATCGAGCCCCTCCCCCAGGCCGGGCTCCAGGGTGGGGCCCCGGTAACCCCATACCGGGCGGGGTACACTGAATCCTTGATATAGAATTTATCATGAGAGTCTGCTGGATCGTTCTTAGTCTGGCCCTTCACCCAGGACCAGTTTGTCTTGGGTGACCCTATCAGAGGCAAATTGCTCCGGACAACATAGCTCCTGGGATCATTGGAGCAAGCAAACAAAGGGGCAAATATAGAAAAAACAAGAACACGGTGCAACAATCTAAGCATGGGGGGGAAAAAAAAACAACACAAATATACTCCATAATGAACAGGTGAAAATACAGACACAGAACAATGGATGCAACAACACAGCAATACTACAAATACAGACCATGATATACAGGCAAAGGCAACAACAGAGCCTCTCTCAACCAATAGAGGAAAAAAAAATATCACTCAAAAGATAGAAATACAGGCACAAACATAACGTACCCCAATAATATCAGAAAACAGGACAAAAAAACCCCCCGCTAAAGTGCGGCGATATACAGACAGTTCCATGAAGTTCAGATAAATGGGCATAGGCAACAGAGGAAAAAAAAAAAAACATCTCCACAAACAGAAATACGGGCACTATACAATGTACCCCAAAAATACCAGAAACCAGGACACAAATCACTATAAAGAGCGGCGATATACAGCCAGGTCAATGAAGTTCAAATAAACGGCCATAGGCAGCAAAAGAACATATCTCTCAGACTACAGAAGAGACAACCAAAAAAAAAAAAAAAAAAAAAAAAAAAAAACATTACAGGAATGCAGGCAGGCAGAGCACAATAAACACAAAAAAAAAGACAAACAGTTCGGGAGGTCTACCTGCAGCCAGCGTCCAGATCGCTAGCAAGGGGAAAAGAATAAGTTTGGGTGGTCTACCCCAGTCCCAGGCCCGGAGCAACATTACCTCTGGCAGCCTGACCAGATCGCCAAACAAAGAGTCCAATCCATCGGGTGGCCGGCCCAGAATGCCGAACTGGTGAAGATGTTTCCCAGGCGGCCGACCCGCGTCAGTAGGCCACCAGGACAGCAGGGAAGAACTCGGAGGCGGCCTCCCTACCGAGAGGGATAGTGAAGGGAAGCTGAGCCGAATAGGGGAAATCCCAGCGGCACCCAGTGGAGGGGAAAAGTGATACCACGATGGACCCCGATTGGATCAGCATAGCACCCACGACGGACCCTGATTGGGTCAGTGTAGCACCCATGACGGACCTCAATTGGGTCAGCGTAGCACCCATGACAGACCCCAATTGGGTCAGCATAGCACCCACGACGGACCCCGACTGGGCCGGAATATTACCCACGATGGATCCCGACTGGGCCTGCGCAGCACCAGGAATGACCTCCAGACACAAACCCAGAACCTCCAGGACAGCGACTGGAACCGACTCATCACTGGTGACCCTGGGAGAAGGCTCAGGAGAAGAAAGAAAATGGGGATCAGGATCACCGGCAGCGGCAGAGCCCAGCAAGACAAGATCGGATGCTGTGATCGGCAGCACCCGGCTCGTCTCCCCGTGAGACAGGCAATAATGCTCAAGAATGGAAAAGAGAGAAAAAAAAATTGAGCACTTGCCTGATCTCGGGCTCTACCGCTGTCCAGGACTCCGACGATCCAGGTTCCACGATCTGAAGGTCCATTCCTGGTTCCCACTTGACTGCGGCGGGCTCCGCAGCCGGTATGATGGTCATCACAGTCTGGGGATTCCCTGGCGCTGAAGACCACGCCGAAGGCCCGCACGGTGTGGTGGCAGGGGATCCATGGCCTGCTGGGTCGAACTGCCTCTCCACGGAGACCTGGGGACGCTTAATTGTTGGCGCAGGCTCCAAACGGCAGTCCGCTCTCCTCCTCTGCCCGTGACGTGGCTGCAGGGCTGGTATCAGGCTCTCCGAGGCCGCAGGCTCCTTCCTCGTCCGGCGGTGTAATCCTGGCACCAGGGAACGCTCAGGGAAAGGAGACACAGAGGATGCAGGTTCACAATTAGTAATTGCAGCAGGTGGAGGGAGCTCGGAGGACTGTGAGCCCCGAACTCCACCCCCAGGAGTAAGACAAGACAATTCACACTGTGAAGGAAAAGAATGAAATAGCACTTGCCTGCTCCGGTGAGGGTCGATGGAAACTGCTGCAGTGGGCTTGGTTTTCTCCTTCTCCCTCTGGATGGTGACAGAGGGCCCCCCGAGAAGACAAGGAGGAGCTGCTCGTACAGGGGAGACCAACGTTACATGTGTGAGGTCGCAGCACGGAGTAACCTTGGCTGCTCCCTTAAATAGGGCTTAGAGGACTAGACAGACAAGAGGAACTAATCAGTGGAATACAATCCAGCTGTCACCGTGGAGCTCGGCTCTGACAGCCGGAAGCCCCGCCGAGACGCTGTCAAAATAAGAGCCCATAAAGGCCATAAGGAACGAACACAGAACGGGAGGAGAATACTGCATGATCCGAGCGCGGACAATAACAGCGCTCAGACCATGACATTATTAAGATTAGGGGGCAATTACTTTTTCACACAGGGCCATGTAGGTTTGGATTTTTGTTTTCTTTAATAATAAACACCTTCATTTAAAAACTGCATTTTCTGTTTACTTGTATTATCTTTGTGTAATATATTTTTTTTGATGATCTGAAACATTTAAATGTGAGAAACATACAAAAAAAATGAGAAATCAGGATGGGGGCAAACACTTTTTCACACCACTGTTATGTTTCTTTTTATGAAAGGTTTTCCTTCATTTATCCTCTTTAATGTTTACTGTTCCAAGCAGTTTATATCTTTGGCTTTGGAAATGTGTTGGACATCCCTTTTTCATTGTGTGAAAATGGAACAGGGATGGGTGCAACAGACAACAGAGTCACTTCGGCTTTCCTGCTTGTGAACAAAGTCGACAAGCAGGCAGAGATTTATGAGGTACAATCACATTTATCTGTGGCAACTGGGACAGGACTTGTGTAAGCCGACTCTCAAATGGCTCTGAAGGGTTGAAAGCTGATGAAAATGAGGTAAAGACACAGGAAGTGATAGGATGAGGAAATGCGGGGGTGCTCCAGGGGTGGAGAGAGACAGAACATATGATTATGATGCAGTAAGCAGTGTGTAAATTAGTCTGGGGGGCTTCAGTAGTACAAGTCAAGTGCTGAATTCTTTGTTTTCCAGTTGCTCATATAGCCTGTAGGAAAACACGGTGACTAGTCAAAATTTGCAGCCTGTGCCAAGCCCCACGTCCTACTTGTTTGTCCCAGATCTGCTGATGCAGTCCTCTCCCTTTCTATGTTTTTTTTTTTCCTACAGCTGTGGCCATTTATTATTCAAACCATTCCTTTTGAGTTCTCCCTCTTCCATGCTTTGCATGAGGATTAGCAATGCACCACTTGTGATTTTTTTCAAAGCAATATCCAAATATTATAGTAACATTAAATTGGATAATCAAGGTGGAATTCATTTTCCTTTCCATTTGGCAGGACGGTATCCCAAGTTCAATGCTTCTTACGGGGTTTATAACAGCTCAGTATGATCAGGGCTGAGTACATCTTGGGTTGTGTAAGGATATAAGAGCCACTCCCCAAGGGAAAACAGACTGCTGCATCCAAGCTTCTTTACATCAGCTTGCTATTCAATCGCGGCTTTTTCCTTTTGCTCTCATCTGACGTTTTTGAGGTTTGAGTTGTGTCATTTAAATTAGCTTTTTAAGAGTGTGAAATGTGACTTGATCACTCATTTCAGCTTGCTGTATTCTTGACAGCTCAGTAGAAGAGCTAGAAAACATATTGTCATAATGGAATTTTCCTCCATGCTCACCAGGGTAGACTGAACCATTGTAACATGATGCCAATAGGGTTTTCTGAAATGATTCTCAGAAGTTCATTAAAAATCTTATCTGGATGTGTCTTAAGTGATGTGATTAGGCTTCTGAAGGACCCCAGAGTTTGTGTGAAGTATCCCACTAGCTGATATCTCATCCTCTTTATAATTAATTTCTCTCCCATGACACAGAGCAACCAATAGTGTTCACATATCCTAAGATGTATTATGCAATAATTACACCAGGAGTTGCACTATGTGAAGAATAATTAATAACCTGATAGTCAAAATTTCCAGAGCTGCCAGAAGAAAGGCTTTTTTTTTTTTTTGCATAACAGCTTAATTTGGACACATAAATAGTTGCTCTCCCAACAAATAACTGCAAAAGTTCAGCAAACTGTCTAAGAGTGGATGACATGGCCAAAGAAATAATATGACATGATAACCATATTCTTGATGATATCACGAAATGATTTTTTTTCTTTTTAATTTATAAAGGACAGAATCACAGGCCAGTATTATCTGCCTTTAATATATTCAGTAAAAATAATTTAAAAAAAATTCTCCTGTTTATAAGCAGTAGCTCAGATTGTGGTTCAGTGTTTTTTTTTAAATACATTCTGTATCAAATATTACTGCACGGTGGCGCAGTGGTTAGCACTGTGGCAGCACAGTTTTACTCCCGGCCGGGAGATCGCGGGGACCGTGAGATCGTGGGTTCGATCCCTGCCCCCGGCCAACAGTGATCTGTGTGGAGTTTGCATGTTCTCCCCGTGTTTGCATGGGTTTACTCCGGGATTTCTCCGGTTTCCTCCCACATGCCAAAAACATGCAGGTTAGGGAGTTAAGGGGCGCTTGCGCACGCAGCGACCGGCAGCTGGTGGTTTGTCACCAGACTGCAAAACAAATCTACCTACGGGTACAAAATAAGTAATAAAAAAAAGGGGGGTCATTGACTTAAAAATAGTGGTTTTGTAGGTTTTAACCCTCTGCAAGGTGTCTATTGGTCACATGATTATTGAAAAAAAATCGTAGCATCAACTTCTCTTCACACACACACACACAGAGCCTTTATATCACTTTTCACTCCATAAAGAAAACTTGACTGTTCCAGGTTTGCCATGGGACATCATTCATATAGTAAACCCAGTCCAGCAATGTCCTTGATAGCCGCCTACTGCTCTGTTATTGGTCAGCCAAGCTGTCTGTCATTGAGTAAGCTAACAAGTTTCCTTAATGAGTATGGTTTATATTGTTATTTCTTTTAGATTTCAGTCACCTTAATAGACATCCCTGTTCCCACCTGGTTCACTAATACACAGCTGATAATATATCTTGTGTCAGTCTGGTTTATTTTGTTATATTTTTGCCATGATGCTACAGCAATCATTAGCGTTAGCATGGCTAGGCAGTTAGAGTCGGTCAGTTTAATGGCATTACAGCTCACCTCAGTGGAGAGGAGCAGACAGGCCACCTGGCATTAGCTTAACTGCACATGAAATTTATGCCACTCTAATCCAGAATGTATAAAATAAAGTTGGCAAAAGTATAATAAAAAGGGGTCTAATCATACATTGGCAGCAATTATGTGCCCATTTACAACTTTTCTACCATTAAGGGGCATAGACAGAACATCACAGAATTTGGTGACGTTGCTGCAAATCCGGGGAGGGGTGAAGCCAGCCTGCTGGCGTGGGAAGCTTGGCGAGGAGCAGGGGGCGGATGCGGCTCAGGATGACAGCCGTGATTACCTTGCTGGGGATGGAAAGCAGTGTGATGGGACGATAGCTGGCTGTGCTCTGACGGTCACCCTTGTTCTTGTAGAAGGACATAATGACCCTGTCCCTACACTCCCCAGGGATGGGTTCTTCTGCCCAGATGAAGTTACACAGATGTCCCAGCCAAGAGATGACAGAGGTGAGGGCGGCTTTCATCATCTCTGCCGAAACTCCATCAGCGCCGGGGGCTTGCCCAGAGGGGAGCTTCTTAATGGTATCTGACAGCTTACTTACTGAGGGCGAGCCTAGGCTGATCGAGTTGTTTTCAACACCGGCATCATCATACTGCTGCAGCTTATCCCAGGTGGGAGGAGGGGGTGTGCCGAGGACACTTGCGTAGTGCTCCTGCCATCATTGGAGTTTGGGCGTCAGATCCGGACGAGGCTTATGACATCAGTGGCTAGCAGGGGGGGATGACAACTGTCGTTTCTTTCTAGCATGGCACAATTCCTTGATAGACTGGTAGGAGGACCAGAGGTTCCCTGCTTGGAAGCTGCTGTTGGCCTTTTTGGTGATACAGTGGAGCCAAATGGTTACATCGTGCTGGAGGCTGTGGCATCTCTCTATGTTCAGCTTGTGGTAATTGTCCTTCCCCTGGAGTCGGGCTTCACGGCATCGATCGACCAGCTCCAGGGAGGCATCAGAGATCCATGGCTGAATCCTCTGGCAGCGATCACCTACGACGTTTGTGGCAAGCCAGAGTGAGAGTGGCGGTAATCTGTTCCCAGGCTTTTTTTCCTCATCGGTCCACAGCAGAATGCATCCTTACCTTGAGTGTCCTGGCGCAGCAACGGAGGGAGCACTGCCAACCTCTTTATGCGGCCTACGTCAACCTCAAAGCTGCCTTCGACTCCTTAGACAGGAATGCCCTATGGGAACTCCTCCATGGTTAGAGTCCTGTCCAAGTACATCAACATTCTCCGGAACCTCTACTCTAACACCACATGTAGGGTCTGCACTGAGGGTGACATGTCAGACTCATTTGTCACCACCTCAGGATTCCAGCAGGGATGCGTCACCATGCCAAACCTCTTTATCTTGCAGTTGACTGCTAGGTTAAAAATGTGACAGAACACTGCCCCAATCTCAGAGTTGACTTCCACTCCCACTTCACAGACCTGTGCTATGTGGATGACAAGGTGCTTTTTGCCACGCATACAGACATATTCGCTGAGGCACTGGAGCTGCTTGCAGAGAAAGCATCGCCCCTAGGCCTCACCATAAGCTGGGAAAAGACAAAGATCCAGTCACTGTCAGACTTCTTGCCACCACCACCACATGTCATCACGATCAACAACAAGTCGGTTGAGATTGTCAATGACTTTGTCTGCCTTTGATCTAAGATCACCAGCTCCTGCTCGTCCGACCCAGAGATCACTTGCCATCTACAGCTGTCTCGCAGTGCTTTCGGCCACCTCCAGAGAATCTGATGGAGTGGGAAGTTCTACATGTCCACAAAGTTGTGAATCTTTATCACCTGTGTGATCCCGATCCTCCTTTACGGGTCCGAGACCTGAATCCTCTCAACCACAACCACCCACCATCTGGATACATTCCATCAGACCTGCCTCCATAACATCTTCGATATCTGATGGTTCCACCACACCACAAATGATGGGGTTTACAGGAGGGCTGGCTGCCTCATCCCCATTTTCACCATCATCAGAAGAGGGAGGCTGTGGCTCCTTGGCCACATGGCCAGGTTGGAAGACGGGACACCGGCCAAGCAGGCCCTCTCTGCCAGCACTTGCCCACTGCCCCAGGGCTGGCATTGCCCCCGAGGTTGGCCCAGACTGTCCTGGACAACCCAAGTTGCAATGATAAGACCTCTGGCTGACCTCACTGCCCTAGCTCAGGATCACCCTGCTTTCAGACGACTGGCCGCAACGGTCACTTAAGTAGTCAGGTGAGGATTAAGTTAAGTTAAGCAGGCTGCAAATTCTAGTTACTGAATGAATGATAACTGAAACAGGGCTTGCATATTATGTGGCTGTATACAGAGCAGTGAAGGGAAAGAAGTCTTCAGTCCTTTAGCCAGAACCACGGGGAGAGCAGAGAGACTAGGGGGAATCAGCGGCACAGGGAGGCACAGAGCTTGGGATACTTGAAGCAGGGGTTAGTGTTAATATTGAATGTGCTGCACTGATGAGGTGGCTTTTGTTGAAGCAGAGGGGTGTTCCACACAGCAAAATAACGCTTGGTCTAAGTGCACCTTAGAGCAATGTATATGGTCAAATTTTGATAGATGAACAAATTCTGTCTCAGGTTAAATCCATGCTAAGATTAGGAGCTAAGGCTAGCAATAGAGATGTAAGAGGGAGGGTGGAGTTGAATGGGTCTGAGACATTTAAAAAGACATGTACTGACATGAAGTGTTCTCAGAATGGCTGGAAAAGATAAAAAAAAACAATTTTGCTGCGATAATTAATTTTGGCCAAAATATGTCACAAACATTTCATGAAGACATGTGTTAGCTGCTAAATGTAGAAAAGTGCAATCAATATCCCCTTTAACCCTTTGAGTGTGAGATTCAATGTGCCCTGAGTGGCAGAGCACGGTGCTGCGCCTGTCAAATGATTCTGACATCCCTTTAACTCCCCAGCTATACTGACGACTTGTACTGATTGTGCCAGTTCAGAGGGTGGCAGGCACGCGTTAGAGGACTCATGGATGACACATAATACACCCAAGAAGAAGAAATCCTTATTTCCTTTTCCTTTTTTCCTCCTTTGAGCCCAGAAAGCAAATATGGCCGCCATGCACAGTCATGTACCGTCACATAAAACTGCTTCATACTCAAAAAATTGCCAGGGTATACACATGAAATTGATGTGGGATAATCATAAGAGTGTCTAGATGTGGGAGAGAGTGCAAATGACCAACAGAACGGAAAATAACGACCATGATGGACAAAAATGGACCGCGCACTCCAGCGAGCAAGTCCCCTTCACTGCCGGTAAGTGACAAATTTCTTTGTTTCTTTACATTGTACTGATTTTCTTGTTCATATACTTACATAAAAAACGGTGTCAAAAAACTGAACCATTCTTTGTGTAAATATGTCCAAAGTCCGCTTTTGACTGAATTTTGTAATTCAATATAGCTGCCGTGGCATTATGCAAATTAGACACGTAAATTCACTAATGTCTGAAACTTTGAATCACATTTTACATCTTTCTAATTGACAGTAAGCCATTATCTCTTACTACTTTAAAGTTATCGCCTTGGAAAGTTCTGACATCTGATCTGACTAGTTTCTTGGAAAAAATCTTTACCACTGTTGACCACTAGGGGTTATGTTGCAGTTTGGCGACAGTCACACTCAAACAGTTAAGTGTACTTTTAGATGTGAGGGATTATCAATATGCTAAATCAGTTTACCTGCATCAGAAGTCTCTCGCTCAGACCTCTCCTCAGGCTTTTTGGCTCTGGTCACACTGAACAATGTTTGGTTTTTTTCCTTCGGTTGGCTGAATAAATTAAATCTGAAGCAACTGAAATGGAACGAAAATAGACCACAGTACACTAGCCACTTTGCACTGGAGTGGTGTTGTCGATCTGTGAGAAAAATTGCAGGCAGATTATTTGCACTGCCATACTGTTTTTTGGGCAATCTGAAATAGACTTAAAATATATATTTCCACACAATTAGATGAGATTTCAGGTAACTCCAACCAAAGAGAAGCTGCTGTCTTCCCACATCATGTCTGTTTATGTGTAACTATAGAAACACGTAACTTATGTCATCGGCGTAATGTTATAATTTTGATATTCATTTTTACATCTGTATCAAAATTTATACCGGTATTATTGTGAACGATATTATATGGTACACCCCTACAGCTGTCATATTTCTTTTAAGTCATTTTATGGTCTTGCCACACTTTGAAAATATCTTTATTGCTTTCTACACACTCCATTACTGGGCTGAATTCATTGCACAAATGTTGGATCACAGTTAATTTAAATTGTCCTGGCTATACCAATCATTGTAATTCCATGCAGACCAATTGCATTTTCTCAAAATCCTATCACCGCAACAACCTTGCAGCTCACAGTAAATTATTTCCAACTGTCACTGAGCTATTTCAGCATTTTCTCATTGACCCTGCGAAGCAAAGCACAGCACTTCTCGGTGCTCTCTCACTCTTGTGTAAACTAAACTCCACAGTTACACCTTGTTCTCTTCAAAGCCCATTTCTTCCCCACTTTCCCAAGGCTATCCATATCACCTGAAAGTAATCCTACAATATGCACCTGCTGCCATGATCAACAACAAGACTGCCACAGGGGAAATGTAAACACTGAGAAAACCCTTTGGCTATGTGGTTTCCTGTTCTCTAGCAAGTCAATTAAGCAGCAAATGACCCCTAGAATCCACTGTAGTAAGCCAAGCACTACAGAATTGGCTTTAATACATCATAATGATGACAGTAATTGGACTGGACGGTTGATTGCATTTTCTCCAGCTGTAAAGATATTTCAGTAACAGAACGATGCAAATCAAGGTTCCACCCTATAATGCAGAGTTATAAAAAGTTAATGTTTTGGTGAGGTGTTTTGGGTATATTTAAGTGTACCTTTGTAGAAAAGAAAATACCCCTAAAAGTCTCATGAATGAGTATACCAACTTGAATGCAGAATCAACATAATTACCGTGTATGCAGAAGTCCAAATTACACTGCAGAACTCAATGTTGAATCAACAAGATTATGCTACCTTTGAGGGCATTCTCTGCTTTTAAAATAGTAACAGGAGCAGCTACACTGAAGTAGGAGTAGTTATCCATGAAAAAAAAAAAAACCTCAGAAGTGTGATATCTGTAGCATTCCTATACCGTGCATTTTCCAGGGATGCATTTCAAGTTTTGGCAGACATGTTGACACATTTTAGTCCAAAAGACAATTTATGTGTCCTTTTACAGCTCACCAGAAAGGTTGTCTGTAAAAATCTGTCAGAAAAGGCTTTCAGTCTGCTCTGACTCTTAACCCACACCCAAAATCTGATTGATAAAGTTAGTTTTTTGGGTTTTTTTTTAATGGGTCAGTTACAATTGTAACCAGAGTGATGGTCTAGACTCTAGAGGTAGAGCATCTGTGAGCTGTGAGGTTGTGAATTCACGCCCAGCCAAGGTCATACCAAAGACCTATTAAAAAAAGAAATGGTACTTACTGCTCAGAGGCTCTGCATGCCGCCAGGCAAGGCAGACAAATGCTTGGTGCCCCAAGTAAGAAGGGGGCTGACCAGCTTTGAATCACTACATCAGTGGCACTGTGAAGAGTTTGCAATGACAGTGGTAGCCCTGTGCAGAACCCCCAAAATGGGCCCTACCCTCATCTCTTACTCTTGCAAGTATGGGTGCTCGTCTTATGTAAACAAACAAGTGAGAGTGGCGGTATCAAAATGAAGCAAAGTTATCCATCTGGCAGTGACAAAAGAAAGAAGACAGAAGAGGAGAAAGGAAAGCATGACAGTGGTAAGTAGTGCAAATAACAGAGCCGTAAATTTAGCTCAGAGCAGCTTAGTGTGTCCTGCATTTGCTGGTCCTGATGGGACTGTGTTGAGTCCCTGTCACAGTAAGGACACTGGCACTTTTCTTGTTTGCTCAGTTAGCAGGCTGAAAATAAAAATGGCTGACTTGGTTAATACTTTTTCTTTAGTTATTAAATGAAAGCTGTGTGTAGCCAAGCTTAACTTTCAAGCTAAGAATGGTAAGTTGTAGAATTTATGTGCAAGAAATCTGAACAATGTACTACTAAGTTAAAACAAATTTTTATATTTAGTGTCAGATTATTTATTAGATAAGGTTGATGAACGCTGATTGGAGGGACCCCCTGTGAATTTTTTCCTAGGGCCCCTAGAGACTTTCAAATCACCCATGTTTCTGCCCTATAGTTTGGTGCTCAGCATAAAAGAATGAGAAACTTTCAGTATTTACAGTAGCTCTGTGATCTGCAGTCATTGAAATGGAGACAGGTGCCAGTGCGACATTAGTATGTATTTTGTAATATAAAAATACAACATTTGCAGCTATTGGAACGTTTACTTGAGTGAATAAAAATGTTTCTGCCCATGCTTTGTCTTTAGTTTTCAGTTATTATGTTGTTTGGTTTAGATGTTTCATAATTTGAGGGGGGTTTGCTGTGTGTGAGTCGTATTAATATTCAAGAATGCACTTTGAAAAATCTCCCTATAGGTTGCTTGTGCAGGCAGCTTATTACAGAGCAAAGTTACATTTAAATCCCCTGCAATCTCTAGCATCTGAGTGAGACATTAATCAAGTGAAGCTATTACAAAGCAGCAACGTTTGTAGAAGAGGTACACAAATCCTGGCAACTTTTTGTGCCCTGCTTCAAATCAATAGTCGGCACAGTTTGGTTTGACAAAGGAGTCAACTGTCATCCAAATGACTGTGCATAAAAATAGTTGGGATTGTTAGTTTTACTCATATGTACTGTATTTTCTATAGTTCCAATCACAACAAGTATAGCCAAGTGGCGATTACTGGGTTCCAAACAACTGCAGACTTCAAGGTTTTGTAATGTTTACCAACAGCATTTACAGCCAAAAGTGTGCTACACATTAGGTTTTAAAATGCACAGGAGAGGCATGTTGTACTTCAGTTGTTAAAAAGAATATGAATTTGCTGGGAAGATTTTTTTTCCCTTAATAATGAAATCATCCTTTAAAAACTATATTTTGTATTGACTTGGGTTATTTTTGTCTCATATTAAAATTTGTTAGATCTGAAACTTTTAAGTGGCATATACAGTATGCAAAGCTATAAGAAATCGGGAGGGGGCAAATACTTTTTCACAGCACTGTAGCTTTAAAAATAGACATTTTAATTGCTTTAAATGTTTTAAAAGGGGACAAGGATCTGTACTTGTACAGTGCTTTTTCTAGTTTCAAAGACCTCACTAGTACTAACCCTCTATTCTAAGGTCCTATAGGAGACAGATACCTAGGGACAATTTAGAATCATCAGTTAACCTAACATGCATGTTTCTGGATTGTGGAAGGAAACTGGAGCACAAGGAGAACATGCAAACTCCACACAGCAAGGTTCCTACACCTGCCAGCCATGGAATTCAAACCTGGAACCTTCTAGCTGTTAGGCAACAGTGCTAAGCACTGTACCATCTTGCTGCCTGGTGTAAAAAAAAAAAATAGTGAAAGGATTACAAAACGTGAGCAAATTTAGGGTGTGGACAGCAAGTGTTGCACGATTCTCCGTTGCTTCTGTGCATCACCAGTATGACAAAATACCTTTAATTTAACAAGTCCTGATAAAAACTCTTACGTTGTTCAGCAGACTGTGGAATATTGTCCCACCAGTTTAAACTTTGTTGTGATAAATTGTTTCTGAAAAGTTGATGTAAAATGAAAGAAACCAATTTTTCATTTTAGACTTTTTGTTTTTCCTTTTACACATTTTTTTTTTTCTGTGAAGCATTACATCTTAAACACCCATCTAAAAAGTACAAACAACTACTGTTTTGGCCTTGTATAAGATTAGCCTAGTGAGAATAGATGTGATTGAAATTGGAAGTGGTGCTCAACCATGCTGAGTGTCTTGATGATCACATTTGTCAAAGGCCCCCACCATTGATTTGGGGAGATAATTATCTTGAGTATGTGACCAAGGTCACTCTGCTGGTTTATTGGAATTGAGAAAATCTTCAGCTGAAAACTAGTATGCTCCATTACCATTTCATGAGCTTGTAATAGCTGAATGACATCATCTTCACCACAAAACCGTTTCTATTCCAGTCTGAGACCTGCTTGATTAATCAAGCACATAAATTTTATTTCCGGTTTTTACATATAGATGTGTTATGGGTAACAAATAATAAAAAAATAATGATTAGGTAACTTGTGTCCAATTAAGAATGTTATTGTAATTTGAAAATGTAAAATAATACTAAAGGGGGAGGTGGATTTATTTTTTTTTTGTTACAATATCCTTTGTTCTGTAGCTGCAGCTGCCATTTTATTCCAGAAATTACCCAAGAACAAAGTTTTAAGAGAACTACAGTTTACAAGAGTTACACCACACCATTTACTGTAATCTTCAAGTCTTCCATATATTACACTATAGGAGAAAAAATATGAGGGAACATCAAGAAATTTCACATCAAAGCCACCTGAAAATCAGGCTCCTCATTGTTATGTTTTAGGAATTTGGATGCATTCTTTGATGTACCTTTCAAAGCCACTCGCAGTCGTAACATCTGTCATCGGTGTGTGTTCTCTGAAGGCTTACAAAAGGTGGAAAATGGATATAATTTGTAGCACAAGTCAGAGCAAACACTCTGTCCTTGTAAATCCCTCTGGCAGTAAGTAGAAACCCAGAAATTATTTCTGTGAATTATAATGATGAGTGCTTACAGCTATAGTTAGGAAGCTCAAACTTTAATTTTTGAGTTTTGTGTTGCAACGGCCCCATAACAATTAGTCTATGTATGTGTATTTATAAAAAAATATGTTGAAATGTAAAAAAAAAAAAAAAAAAAGTAAAGAGAAAAGAGTCAGTGTTATACAAAAAAATGTAATAAAAAAAATTAGTGGTGAAAGATGATTAATATTTTTTTAATCATCACTAATCTTTTGAAACTGGTAATTAATCGCATTTTATCATCTTTTCTACATATTGTAACTTAAATTGGTCAAACTGGTTCAACTTTTTCATACTCTTATTAACATGGGAGTGGTCAAATCTGCTTGCTTTCTGAATCTTCAGATTTATTTCAAGCATTCAACATGTCAAAAATGCAAAAAACTATCCAGAATATTCAACAGAAAAACCTTGTAAATACTGCAGAAACACTGCATGTGCAAACAACAGATGGGCCTCACTGTGACGTTACCTAAAATACAAACACAGTTCAGTGTCCAACTCCCGCTGTTCCTTAAGCAGCCAAACGCAAAACGGTGGTCCTCGGGTGTCACAACAGACACAACTGTCCCCCTCTCTTTTACACACGTCTCACACTCTTAAGCACATCTGACATTAAACCACTTTGACTAAAGAAAAAAAAATCACAAAGGATTGCATCAATAAGTCACCTGCAGTGCTCCGGCGGGGTCTCTTGCTGTATTGCTAGCTTGTTGTTGGCATGGCAGGCCTTTGTGTCCCTGGGTGGATTGTTTCCATCAGGCCCCTCCTCGACCCTGGTCAGCCCACGGGGGCGGCCACCAACTGTTGGGGAATTGATGGATGTGAAGTTGTCCAGGTGTCTCCATTGTGGACTCTCCACTTCAGCCATGTGCTTCTCTGGCGGATATCCCGGTAATGACTGGGTTTGGGTCAACGGCGGACATGGTTTGCTTGTGTTGGGAGAGTCATCCAGTTCTTTGGAGTTGGAGCTGCCATTCAGAATACACCTTTCATTATTTCATGGAGGCCTCCATCCCATGCTGCAATCCAGTGTGCGCTATACCAGTGATTCTTAACCACAAGTGTGGGCCGCGAGCGCCACCTAGAAGGCTGCAAAAAACTTTCAGTTTAACACGTGTGGGCCGTGAGGGCCACGGGGCAGCAACTGAAGACACCAAAGATATTATTGCTTATGCTGACATTCATAAGACAGCCATCCGTCCATCATCTTCCGCTTAATCCTTTTTGGTTTGCAGGGGGGCTGGAGCCTATCCCAGCATCTTTGGGCGAATGGCAGGGTACACCCTGGACAGATCGCCAGTCCATCGCAGGGCCAACACAGAGAGACAGACAACCATTCACTCTCACAGGCATACCTAAGGACAATTTAGAATCCCCAGTTGATGCCAATTAACCCAACTTGCATGTTTTTGGCATATGGGAGGAAACCAGAGAAATCCCAGAGTAAACCCACGCAGACACGGGGAGAACATGCAAACTCCACACAGATCACTGTTGGTCGGGCGCTGAGATTGAACCCAGGATCTCCCCGGCCAAGGGTGAGTTGCTGTGCTGCTGCAGTGCTAACCACTCCGCCACCGCGCTGCCCGTCCATAAGACACTCAGTTGCAATACAGCTTCCCACCAGTTGATGGTGGTAATGTGTAAGTCAGCTGTTTACAAGCTCCAATGTAAACAGAAGAAGACACTCAGCCAGCTGCTAACCCCAAGAGAAAGTTATGGAAAAGTTTTTAAAAAGAAAAAAATGACGGCAACGATGATGGTAAGCCCACCCAATAGGGTAAAATTTTGCACAAGTACAATCCTGACTTCATTAGGTACAGCTTTGTGAATGGAGGAAATTAAGTAGAGCCAAGAGCCCAGTGTGTAGAATGTAGGCTAACGCTATCAAATGAAGCCCTGAAGCCTTCAAAATTAAAGCGCCACTTAGAAACAAAGCATCCGGCGCTTGTGGGAAAGCTGGTGGAATCTTTCAAGAGAAAAGAACATGGGCTACAGATGCAGAAGCGGTCTGTTGTGTCAGTGACTGGTAACTAAATGTGCTTTGAAAGCCAGCTACCTGGTAGCCAGACATGTGGCACTGAGTAGGCATTCACCATAGCGGAGCGGCTGCCTGCCACTGTGGAAACGTGTTGTGAGATGATCGGCGAGGCTGCTGTCCATCCCACTCTAAAATGATATGGTGAGTCACGGTATCATGGACATGGCCTGCACGGGCTGCACGGTGGCACAGTGGTTAGCACTGCGGCAGCACAGTTTACCCTCGGCCGGGGGATCGCGGGGATCATGAGATCGTGGGTTCGATCCCTGCCCCTGGCCAACAGTGATCTGTGTGGAGTTTGCATGTTCTCCCCGTGTTGCGTGGGTTTACTCCGGGGTTTCCTCCCACATGCCAAAAACATGCAGGTTAGGGATACGGGGCGCTTGCGCACGCGGCGACCGGCAGCTGGTGTCTTGTCACCGGACTGCAAAACGAATCTACCTACGGGTACAAAATAAGTACAAAAAAAAAAAAATGGCCTCAGACTTTATTTGCACTTTATTTAAAATTCATTTAAAGTTTATTTAATTTGAAGTTTCTATTATTAATCTATTTTAATCTATTTTTGTGTTAATAACCCTTATTTGAGCCCTTAAATTTGTTCTTGTAGCAGCTTGATGTCTTTCATGAATTGTTATAGCCTGTTTGGAAGAGGTGAATATAAAAGGGAGTTGTAGTTTAGACTGTTGTGAATATTATTGTTCTGCCAGGCAAAAATGAATGAATGAAAAATGAATCAAATTCATTCACAGATTAAAATCCTATATTTTTTCATTGGCACTTCATTTAAACTTCATTTACGCTTCATTTAATTTCTATTCTTGTAGCAGCTTGATTTGTTCCATGAAATGACGACTGTTTGGCGTCTTGTATGTACAGGTTTACATATGGATAATAAATAAGGGGGATGATCACATTGTATCATGCCTTTTATGACAAGGTTTTAACTTGTTAAGCTTTAAGTGGATTTGATTTAGTCATAGAACACAAATCAAACCAGGCGTGAGATCAATTTATTAAACCAATACAATGTTAATATTTGAATGGGCCACGGGACACTTTTTATTGGAAAATTTGGGCCCCGAGGTCACAAAAGTTAAGAACCCCTGTGCTATACTACTTCCCGATTCCTCAAACTGCAGTGGCCGCAGGTCATACAAATGGAAAGACAAGGTCAAAAACCTGTTCCCGTGAATAATTGTATATACTCATGATTAACTTTATTGATCGCGATCAACAGGATCAACTGGTGATTAGCACTTTAACTCCAAATAGATTACGTGTTTACAGCCTTATTGACAAATGTAATAAATAGGTGAGAACGCTTTAGAAAATTACATCCTTAAATATTATTAACTCATTAGATAGGCAGTGGTGGCCTAATGGGTAGGGATGTGGACTGGTGTCTGGAAGGTCGCTGATTCAATTTCTGGACTGGCAGGAGCAGATCTGGGTGGGACAGATCATATAACAGTGTTTGCTCCACCCTCACTAACCCCACTTTGGTGCCCTTGAGCAAGACCGTGAACCCCAGCTGATCAGTGGCCAGTGCTCAGTGGTCTATGGTTGCACTGGGCAGCTTCCAGGTGTGAAGGTGAACAGGGCATCTCTCAAAAAGAGAGGTTGCCTCTCACTGGAACTCCCCTGTATAAATAAAGGCTAAATGATAGACATTATTAGTTATTGTCCATCCTATAGATATGGGTATTATTGACCAGAGCCGTTTCTGGGTATAAAGCAGAATACACAAATGCAACTTGCCCCCTCAGACACTCAAAAATTCTATTTTTTTTTTGTAAATTTTAACTCTTCTCATAAGTTTGTCACTGCTTTTCTTATACATTTGCAGCTTTTTTCCTATAAAATTCTGGTTTCATTTTTATTCTGTGTAATGGTTTAATTTTTTATACTCATCTACACAATGACCCAAGCTTTTAACATATTTTTTTTAGCAAGAGGAGAAATGTTTTCCCACTTTTAAATAGGTTGGACTCCTCCCCATTCCAAGAATAGGGGCCCTCAAACACAATCTTCCACAGGACCCTCAAAAAGGTAGAAAAAGCAGTGTTTTTTGCATCCCTCAATACGATATAATCTTCTTACTGAAGCATGCATAGGGTGCACATAACAGTATATAGAGGATTCTAGTATTTGATTATGGAAATGTCATGACAGTAGTAAATCAAAATATTTACATATTCATAACAAAAAAAACTACAAACACTGGGTCGTTATTTTTTATGCCGAGTACAAAGCCTTTTAATCACTGTCTCCTTTAAAAAATGTTTTGTCTTTTACTTGTACTTGACATATTTCTTATCAAATATGATCTATTATTTAATCATTAGGTTGTCACCACTGACTACTTGCAGATAGATGAACTGATAAACATTGTACACAGACAGCAAATGAAACACGCACGCACGGCAGCTTGATATTAAAAACCAGCATGCCTATCCAATATCAATCATGACTCCATGACATGGGCTGCTAAGCCAGTCGGTTGCATAATATGAAAAAGAGAGTTTATAAAAGCAGCACTGACATTATACTGACTTCATCAATCCCAGCCAGCCTTTAATTATTTAGTGAAAGACCTCTTTTGTATGAAAAGAAATGGGGATTTTTATTGAGCATGATTAACATGTGTTGATGTGCCTTCCTTTGTAGTTTTTGGCAGCTGCCCCGTTCCCTCTGTAGAGATGCAAACATTCAGTTCATGTTGAACAAGACACAAGAAAAAGAGTAGGAGCTGGGAGACATGCAATTGCCTGGTAGCTAGGCAACCCTAGAGAGCTGCTCTGGTAGACCTTGAGATGTCTCTCATAATATCGAAAGCAAGTATTACTGTTTGGAAGCTTGCTGGGACTTTTTTCCTTCTCTCAGAGAAATGCCAGAGTTAGTTGATGGGATGAATCTGAATTGGGGGAGTGAATACATTTTGGATATGTTTCCTAATAGGCCACCGCAGTCTGGAGTTCACCAAATGGAAAAAAAAAAAAATGCACTCCTCAGCTCAAAGAAAGATTTCATGTTGCATTCAAATGAATATTCACAGTGTTTTAAGAACTGACTTTTTCACACACTCCATATGGTATTGCTGATGTCTTAAGCAAGCAGAATTTGCAACTATTCCTCTGGAGCCATCTAAGGACAAATCCATATTCCACACAGAAAACCTATTAGATAGTGAAGTAGAGGGTGGCCTGATGGTGCAGTGATACCTGCTTTGGTTCCAAACTACAGTGGTCTTTCCTGTGTGTCTCTTACCTGTTCTTCACCTCATTTCCTGCTTCTCTCATTACTGTATCTGTCCAATAAAGACAAAACTATCTAAAAATAAATTTAAAATAAAAAAGAACCATGATGATGGATTGAGTTGTTGCTTGTGACAAATCTCTCCCCTTTACTGCTATATTTGGTGTTTGTGTCTACGATGGCTGATCAACCCGGTGTGGGAGGCGCATGGCTTGTGACAGTCGGGGCAGACATGCTGATTTGATGATGTTGTCAGCATTGGTTGTGAGTACTGTGTGGTGGTGTGCCGCGTAGCACGTCGAGCATCCAGGTCGGTAATACGGTCCCTTTTGAGGTGGTCGACACCCTCTTGGCAGATCTTCTGCCATTGGTAACAGTTCGTGGCCTGTACCTCCCATGCCAAGTGGCTGATTTTTCATATCTTGAGAGTGGGTTTAAGAACGTCTTTGTAGCGCTTCCTCTGACCACCCCGTGATCTTTGCCCTTCATTCAGCTTCCCATATAGCAAGGTCTTTGGTATGCGCTCATCGCCCATCCTCACAACTTGTCTGGCCCAGTGCAGTTGGGCATGCATAACAAACGACTCGATGCTGGTGATATTGCATCAATGTAAAATTTCAGTTTTTGGGACGTTGTCTTGGCAGGTGATACCACATAACTTTCTGAGACAACACATATGGAATCGTTCAAGCATCTTTAGGTGGGGGTGGTAAGGCATCCAAGTCTCACATCCATAAAGTAGAGTTGACAGTACTACAATGTGGTACATTTTAATCTTTGTGTTCAGTCGTATACCGTGCTTCACCTACAGATGATGTTGCAGCCGTCCATATGCAACACTGGCTTTGCTGGTTTATGTTGTTTTGGTGTTAAAGTATCATTTGGTTAAGTTAATTGATAATCTTTATGCCTGGTTTATTCTAGAGGGTGGGGCTAAGGTAATATAAGGCTGAGTAAAGAAGCCTTCTGGGAGAGTTGGACAAACTGTTACAGAATGTTCAAGTTAGAGCATTTGCTAGTTACTCAATAGCCATGGGCCTAGCTCCAACCATTTGTTCGTCTGAGGATAGATTTCACTTATGTTGGGGTTTCTTTTCGATTTTAAAGACAAAAAGTTTGTTTGATGCTGCAGTATTTTTAAAATGGACACTGTAAATAAAAACTGTACTTGGTGAAGAGGTTTCCTTGCTTCCTGTGCACTTCCTCCACCACTCAGCCAGTCCTTACACATGCGGTTATCTCATCATCAATCTTGGCATTCTGAGAAATGATTCCACCAAGGTAGCAGAACTTGTCCACATCCTTGAGTCTTCCATTGCCAATCGTGATGACAGGAGTCATCGGAAAAGTGCCAGGATGAGGCTGATATAGTACCACTGTCTTCTTTATACTGATGGTGAATCCATTCTGGCTGGTGGCTCTAACAAAGAGGTCCACAATGAACTGTGCATCTTCCAGGTTGTGGCCGATAAGCATGCAGTTATCAGTTTATAGAAGGTCCCACATTATCACACAAGAAGTCTTTGTCTTGGCTTTTAGTCGTTGTAAGTTAAACACACTTCCGTCAGTTCAAAACCAGATCTTCATGCCTCTTTCACATTCACTGAAGGCATCCTGGAGCATGACAGAGAAGATGATGCTAAAAAAGAAGAGGGGCCATGACACAGCCCTGCTTTGTACCATTTATGACAGGGAACGGGTCAGAGATAGAGCCCCTCTTGATGACACGTCCCACCATGCAGACATGGAACGAGCGAATGTTGTTGATGACTTTTTCAGGACAGCTGACCTTGCCGAGGATCTTCCAAAGGTCCTCTCTTCCAGTGGAGTCAAAGGCCTTGGTCAGGTCAACAAACATAATAAATAGGTCCTGGTTCTGTTCCCTACACTTCTCCTGCACTTGTCTCACAGTGAACATCAGGTCTGTTGTACCTTGTGAACCCCAAAATCCACATTGAGTCTCAGGCAGGATGTTGATGGCGACATGTTGGGTAAGGTGGTTGACAATGACATGGGAGAGGATTTTACCTGTGAAGGAGAGCAGTGATATTCCTCTGTAATTGTCACAACAGTGATGGTTTCCCTTGTGCTTGTATAGGTGGACTATCTGGGCGTCTTTGAATTCCTGTCTAATCACCTCCTGCTTCCAGATCTTGATAAAGAGCTCTGTCAAATGTGAGACAATGATGCCAGTGCAGCACATGAATACCTCAGGGGGTATACCGTCACCTCCAGCCGCTTTCCCATTCGAAGCTTCTTGATTGCACTGCAGACCTCAGCATTGCATGGATAGTAGTGGGGTGCCATTCGAGTTCCCTTTTCTGACACCAGGATGACCAATGATTCTGTCCCATGTCGTCCAGTCATCTCCAACACAGGCATTGAAGTCTCCTAATACTAGGAGCTTTTCTGTATGTGGTGTTACCTGTATTAGCCTGTCAAGCATCTCATAGAACCACTCCTTATTTTTCTCTGTGTGCATCATGGTTGGTACGTGTGCATGAATCATGGTGATGTATCCACATTCCAGTTCCAGCTGCATCACCATTAGACGGTTGTTGACTCCATGCGGCAGTGGGTCATGCAGGCTGAGATAGCAGGACCTGACTGCAAACCCAACTCCTGACTGATGGTCTCCACTAGCTGGTCATCCTACACAGAAGAACGTGTATCCCGAGCCATGCTCAATTAACTGTGTCCAGTCAGCGAAGCAAGTTTCACTTCGGGCTTCTACAGCGATGTTGTATCGTTGTAATTCTTTGGCAACAATGACTGTCCAGCGCTGCAGACTGTTGTTGTTGTCCTGTAGAGTGCGGGCATTTCAAGCGTCAATATTGATGATTTTGCTCTTAGGTTTGCAGCCGCAATTCTGGATGAACATTCCACTGTGACTAGTGAACAGGTAAGGGGATGAAGCAAATTTTCTTTAAGGGTCCTTTTATCCCCTCTTTCTCTACATCAGCAGAAGGCAGTGTTATCCCTAAAAAGATCTGCCTTGTCATCCAGGCAGGATGCAAACTAAACTGTTGCTCCATATGTTGGCACTAGAACGACAGTCACACCCGGACCGCTATACGTGGGTAGCATGGCTAGAGGCTTCCAGGAGCATCCTCTCCCTGCCCCCGTCACCACAGTTTTCTCGCTGCAGGACTTTGAGGAGTGGGATGAAGGTGATGTGATGCAGCAGTCGTTGGGGAAGACACCTGCACAATGAACATTAAAATGGCAGTGGCGTGTGCAATTCTAAAACCACCCTCTCTTCCCGGAACCCAGCATTGACAACGGGTGCAGAAACCGCAACGTGTAGCCACTGGGTTGGGAGCAATGGCTGGCCAGGATCCACCATTTAAAGACTGCCCTCCCAGCTGCTGCAGAAGCTGGTCATTTAACCTATGACTGGGGACACTGACGAGTGGAGGAAATGTGTTCCTCCTTCCCCACCCAAGAACCCCTGGGCGGGTACCCCCATGTAGTTCAGCTGGCTGGACGACACCGTTGCCCAGGGTGTGGCCACTGCTGTGTCAAGGCAGCTATGGGGAGTCATACGTGCGAGCTGAAGTGAGCGTGGGGACCAGAGTAGTCAAACCACTCGAAGGATTGGGGCGTCTGTCCTCCTACAAAGGTGCTACCCCTCCGCTATGGCCCCATATACATATCTCCAAAAAAAGAACTATATAAGTGTCATCGTTCAGTAAGATTTGGACCCAAATTCAGGACACAACACACAGAGGCAAGAGAATTGACTTTTATTAAACTGCTGTATTTACAGGCAATTGCTTCCTATAATGCAGGTGTTAGGCTCCTGTGGCGGACAGAGGAGGAATGGTGGTAAGCATTAGTCGAGTAATATTGCAGGGTGCTTATTTACAAGCAGAAAATGGCAGACGGGTAGGTATTAGCAGAAAGAAATAGGTAGGTCTTCAACAAATTGCTAACGGGCCATGGAGGTTCCTGAGGTAAGAGTTTATTAAAAGGTCTTAAATTACTTGGGGGTTGCCCTTGAGGCTGAAGGCCTTGTTATTGAGGGAGTCCAAATCCACAGAGCAAGGAGATGAAGATCCGGCGACATGAGGGGTTGTTAGAAATTGTGCACATATTCAGAGTTCTTACTTGGCAGTCTATCCAGAGACTATGGATCTATGAAAGGAGTATCCAAAGAGAGGAGCATGACAAAGTAGGAGATCCTGAGGGGTGGGGATTAGGTAATTGTGAGATTGATCAAAAGGCTTACTTGGTAAGTTCCGTAAGAGAATGTCCATCAGGAGAGGAGATTGTCAGGTGTTGGGCAGAGGCTGCATGAGTGCACTGAGAGGTAGTAGGTCTAAGCTGGAGAACACGGGGAGAATTGAAGTTTAACAGGGGTCAGAACACCGAGGCTGTAAAAACGAGGCTGAAAAACCTACTCCCCGTGTTCCCTGGGGGTCACGGGGAGTATGTTTACCAACATGACTGTCCCGCATCGATCCACGTAGAGCTGCAATCAATCAGTTGAGCACGGGAGCTTCGCCAGCTGCCACCAGTTAACCTCCCTGGCTCCAGATGGGAGAGTTACATACCAGGCAAAGAGTTGAGCATAACAAGATACTGCAGCGCTCACCCAGATCCACAACTACAAGCACTGTTAATCTATTAAAATACTTCATGATTATTAATCTCTTATTGAATTTATGATTAATTACAAATGAAAACAGATATTTTAAAGGTTTTACTATGCATATCAGTTTGGAGTGTCAGGCATTTAGCCCCCTGAAATCATTTGTTTAAAAAAACATGAAAGATTTCAAAAGCTGACAACCACAATTACTTGAGGAGAAAAATCTAAAAACATCTATCCAGTTCAATTCAAAGCAGCATACAAGAATGAGTACATAAACTATGAGAAGGTGACACACAACAGTTTTAACTATGATTTTCTCCTCTGCATCTGTCAACAGATATTCACAAAAGTACATCACGGTGTTCACAGTGTTTTGGCAACTTCACAAACCCTTTTTGCAAATACAAATCATTGCTATACATGCGATGAAAAAGTTACTTGGCATTTCAATAAATACTCTTACTTACATTTAAGTGTGACAAATATGCAAAAAATATAAGAAATCAGAACGGGGCAAGTACTTGTTAACACCACTGTATACTTGAGTAATTATTTCATAAGGTAGCATTACATTTACCACAGTGTAACTGTACTTTTACTTAAATACAAGTTCTGGATACTCTGCACACCTGTAAATAGCTGCATGCTAAAAAAATTTTTAATTTTGCTTATTATATACATTTACTTTTCAAATTATCCATTTTTTCCGTATTAAATTTAAACTTAAGTCTCAGAAGTTGATACAAAGAAGTGCTTTATGTAAATATTGTTGCACTTTCTAAATTTCCAACATTTTTTTTTAACTCTGCTAATTAAAACCTTAAATCTGCAATGTAACTGCATTTTTGCTGTATTGCTCCTTTCTAAGTCTCACATTCTTGCACACACAGAGCCCCGTTCAAATGCATACCTCGCCCCAGCTTCATTATTCATACAGTAGGTGTTTGGCTTCACAACATGGACATCTGAAACCCTATGCTCCTGCTCATGCACAAATGTCTGGCACCGTGGGACTCAGTGGCTGGCAGATAAAAGCAAAGCAAAGTGATTCACCTGTGGCAAGAGGGGGCCCTTTGCTTTTAGGGGTTGCTCACCCACACACGTTGCGAGTTCAAAGCGCCCTTGCTGTAGAGAGTGAGCCAAAAGTCTGGATGTAGACAGAGAACGAGACAGAGTAGACGTAAGAAAGAGAGAAGATGAAGAAGAGGTGTCAGAGAGGGGAAGAGAAAAAGAAGCTGGGGAGGCAGTGACACAGGAAATGGAGAAGGGAGGAAAAAAATGGGGTTAGAGAAAGTGCTTTGGAAAGAAGTGGGAGGTGGTGGTTAGGAGCTGCTCAGCTGGCTATGAGAGCAACAGCAGCGTGGGCACTCAAGTAGAATATTTTTCCAACATCATGGCAGGAGAGCCTCTGAGTGCCCCTGTTATTAGGTGTGTTTGTGTTGCTGAGCCTTCTCTGCTAAAGGAAACAAGTGGTTCATAGTACAGTACCAGTCTGACCCACTGATGTGACAAAACAGTGGCTGGTTTGACTGACCAGGAGCCGAGCCATGTTACTGACACACAACAGAAGGAAACATCAATGTGGAATTTTAACTCGAGATTATAGAATGAAAATCAAAAGAATTCTTGTGTTACATCACCACCAACTGTTGTTTAATGTGATTTATGACTAATTCTATTACATGTTTCTTGACCGATTAAATGCCCTTTTTTCCCGTTAAGATGTCTATTTGTATGATCACTGAAATTTGATTTGTGTAATTAAAAGGAAAGATTTTGAACAATTCTGTTACAGCATCTCGTGTTTGTGTTTCAACATTACGATGTACCCTTTAAAATGCTGTGGTGTTTTATGAGCCCCTGCAGGTGTTTAACATGCATACCACAGTCATACAACATGGATGTTGAGCTTTTGCACCTTTATGAAGCAATACACAACATGACAAATAGATATTTTAGTGTTCCTTTAACTCTTTACTAATTAGTCGTCATATCCCACCACCAGGCAGTCACAGCTATATATAACAGTTATATTAAAGCAATAATTTCCTATTTAAAGAAATGAGCACTCCTTGAGCACTCAGTGATCTCATCAATCTCCCAGTGATCACTCAGAGATCTTTCAGTGATCTCCAAATTTTTCTATTCTGAAAGTAGAGATGGTTGAGAGATTGCTGAGCATTTGATGAAAGACCAGTAGTGATCATTGAAAGACTACAGTGGAGATCTCTGAGAGATCGTTGATAGATCAGTGAAATCACAGAGTGCTCCTTGAGAGTTTGTTGAGAGATTGCTTGCCTTGGTCATTGTTGAGAGATTGTTTTGGGGTGAGTCAAAACTGACTATGGAGACCAGTGAAGATCATTGCAAGATCAATGAGAGATCATGGCGATCTCTGAGAGATCCGGCCATTTTTTGTCACTTGACAATCTCTCCACAGTCTCTCAACTATCTCCACCCCTCTGTAAATGGTGTATGTGGCAGGCCGTGGGTTGTGCCCATGTCCTCACCTTGGTTTATATTTTGTGTATTTTGTTGTGATCGGGACATGGGCTCAGCCCACGTTCTCACCTTGAGTTTATTATTGTATGATTCTCTGTTTGTTATTGTTATTATGATCTCTGTCTTGTATTTATCCCTCCCTTGTTCTGAGTTCTTGGTTGTTATTTATTATCATGGTAATGTATTATTCCTCATCATTATTGGCATGACTACAAGCTTCTTGCCTTACCTTGTCCATTGCCTTGTGAGTTTGTCTAGCCAAATCTGCCTTGCCATATACTGTAAGCTTACCTTGTTACTTTAGCATTATGTTTTAGGCTGCTTTGCCTTTCCTTTATTTTTCAGCCCTTGAGTTGAGTTTTTTTTTTTTTTTCAGCTCAGTAAAACCTTTAAACTGGAGTCCAGCACTTGGGCCCTGTATTCTGCCCCGGAGGGTCTCTTTTATGACAGTATGTGCGTTAACTCTTGGTACTTTAATTTTCTCCTACTAATTGGAGGTACTGGATGTGATTTCAGATCTAAGTGATTTAGAATTCAGTGAAGGGAAAAGTCTTCAGCTCTTTAAGTGATCATTCAGGTTAGAACATTGCTACTCTATATAGGTATACATATCCAGTCCAGTCATCTAAAACACTGCAGTCACTCTGCAGCCATCCAGTCAACATTAGACTTTAAAAAGCATTTGCAGAAAATGCAATACATTTTTGTTTTTCTTTAAAAATGTCAAAATTATCATTAAAACCTTTAATAATGAGGTATTTAAATCTCAAAACAAAATGATAACTATTATAATAAAGCTGTGGGTTATGAATTGCATGTTTTGTTACTTTTCAAACCTATTTTTTGCTTTGGAATCTTTTCTTTTGGCTTATTATTGACATGATTTATTCATTTCTAAAGAATTACTTGCAACAAAGTTTGTGAAGGGCTGTAATAGATAGGTATGGGCCCCAGTGGAAGTGGAGTTTAGGAATGGTTGCTCTATAATACATTAATTTGGCCTTTCTTCTCACATCAGCTGAAGGCTGTTTGCTTGCTTGCTTTTCATTTCAATAATAAAATATAATTACCACTGAATTAAGTGAAACTACATTTGGTACACTCACACGCTTTTCCTCTGAATGAAATGTTATATGTCACCATTTAGCTCAAACAACCCAGTTACTCAGCAGTTTAGATGTACATTTAAATAGCCACACTCGCAGTTATATTTTGTTATGCTTAACAAATAGCACTCTTAATTGACCTTGAAGAGTAACTTGTTACAATATCAGATTGATGCAACTGTAAAGTAATCTCATTACCAATATACCAAAATTGCTAATTAATAGCATCTAAATAAGATATTGACAATGAGTCTGTTTAGATTGCAAAATCAAAAGGTTACATTGCTTGTCATTAAAAAAAAAATTAAAAAATACTGTTTTGCAAATTCAAGTGTTTCATCAAGAGATGAGTCGATCCGATCCGAGGTATCGGTATTGGGTCTAATCCAGCTATTTTGCCTTGATTGGTATCGGTAAGGAATAAAAGTCATTTACCGATCCGAAACATTAATAATGATATTAAAATGAAAGTGTGGTAATAGTTCTCATCCATGCTGCACGTGGCTTACCATAGACGTAAACAAACAGTGTCACTAGAGCTGCGCCGCGGTGGGTGGGACTTGCCTGAACATGTCAACATGTCTGCAGTGTGGAACTAAAAAGCAGGACTGGAGAATTCAGCTTCTTCATGGGATGGTACCAGCGTTTCCAATTTTAACACTACAAACTTGATAAAACACTTAGGGAAGTATCACGGTAAGGAATATGCCGAATTCTGCCATGCACCGGGCACAAGGTTAAGAAATCCTGCGCTGCAACAGATACTGCTGGACTCTTTTCCGAAACGTGACAAACTACCTCCTGAGAGCAAAAAAGCAAAGATGATAACAGATAACATTGTCAAATTTATCTGCTCGATTACCAACGCTTTGCTCTTGTGGAAAACGAGGGTTTCCGGCATTTAATGGAGTATTTGGAGCCTTGGTACACGCTGCCACACCGGAGCTGGTTTTCTAGCAGCGGTCCCAGTAGCTGTAATTAAGGAAGTATGCACATTTATCTCAAAACGCTTACCAGAAATCCCAGCTTTAAAGAGTCTGTGACATAATTCAACCGAGACATCATTAGAAAGAAGAACTACTGTGTTTTTATGCTGTGTAGACCAAAAAAATTCAATATTTTTTTTTTCATATACTACCATAAATTTCATTGTGATGCAGCAGATTGTGATGTTCGTTTGTCAAAATTGGGTCAAACGGCGCCGCCATATTGTGACATCATGAGAGGAACCCAATATGTAAACAAGCATGGCTGAGTACACTGAAGCGGAGGAAGTTGTGAGCGATTTCAGCAAAGATTTGAGCGATTTGTCGATAGTTTTTGAGGAAGAAACAGGACCAAGTGATGAAGAAGAGTGAGTTGGTTCTAGCGAAGGACTGCAACCCTATTTATTTGAACCATATCGTTCAGGAAGCGACGATGACTCGCAGATTTCAGAGGATGAAGGGTCCGACGGTGAAGGGTTAGAGATGGACATCGGTCGCCTCCAAAACACTGAATGGTAATATACAGATAGATCTAAAAGAACTGGATGTGCAACTTTGATCATGTACCTTTGCTATGTTGTAAATCGAAGTGGCTAGACAGCCGAGAGCTGGTCTCACCTAATTGTTAAAGGTCTTGAATCATATGTTATACGACATTACTTAAGGGTCTTTACCTTCATAATGTGCAGATACGTAGGTTGAAAAATGGCACTTGAAGATAAGCCTGCTTCTTCATGTTCCTCTTGAAGTTCTTCACTAGTGATTGTTGCTTCTAGCTTTTTTGTCAGCAGTTCTGAGACTTCCTAAATGAAATAATTAATTGCAATATTACACACAAAAGAGTCTGTGTAATTGATTTTTTTTTCCACATAAGGCGATCGTTATTTAATTGTTTGGTTTACAGAAATTTTGGCTTCATTTTTTTTTTTTTTTTTATTTCACCGATCAGGCAGTCGGGGAAATTAAAAAAAAAAAAAAAAAAAAAAAAAAAAAAGCTCAGATATTCAGTTTCGGTAGGCAATGAGATTTATAAAAATGAAAAGTGAAAAAAGTAATATAACGTTTTTTACTTTGTGTTAAAAAAACGTTATATTACTTTTTCAGTTTTCATCTTTATAAATCTCATTGCCTCTCATTGCCTACTGAAACTGAATATCTGAGCATTTTTTTTTTTTTATTTCCCCGACTACCTGATCGGGGGGGGGGGGGATTAAAGCCAAAATTTCTGTAAACCAAACGATTAAATAATGATCGCCTTATGTGGAAAAAAAAAATTACACAAGCTCTTTTTCAGGCGAGTTTTGACACTGTTGCTTCTCTACGCTGTTTTGATATGTTGATATCGTCTTGAGCTGTGGGTTTTCGTTTAAAAACCGTAGGTATGGCAGTCGGTTTTAAAACCTGTTTGTAACAAACTTTCAAGCCTAAAGATTCCTGTATAGCAGGCGCCTTCTCAAAACTGTCTGCAGTGAAATGATCGCTACAGAGTACAGAAGATGGTGTTGGTTGCCATTTGTCCCTTGTTCTCTGTACTTGTCACAATGGGATGAGACGCCGTATGATCCGGCGCTCAGACCATATTCCTCCTCTACCCGGTCCTCTCCTTGACAGTGTCTCAGCGGGCTCCCAGCTGTCAGTGTCACGGGACGGCTGGAGCCCAATTATCCCTCATCAGCTGAGGCGCTGCTAATGGGTTTGAAAAGGAGCAGCTCCGATCATTCGGGGCTGTAACTTCGCTCACCATAGGCTGGAACCCCTTCGTCTGGCGCTAGCCTCCTGCCTTTTGTTCTGCAGTATATGTGAGTGTTCCTCTGTATGGTTATTTGTGCCTTTTGGCCCCACGAGGCCGTGTTCCTTTTCCCTTGTTCCCTAACCTAATAAAACATCGCAACTCACTGGCTCGCCCCCGGCTCTTATTGTGTGGCTCGCGAGGGCCACACGTAACAGTACTTGCTTCACCCATTTTTTTTTAAGAAGATCGGGATCTTTTGGGAATGAGAAAAGGCTTATATGTTCACTGGAGCAATTAGAACACGCAGCCACGACGCAACGATTCAGCATTTCTTCGCTGATACACAAGCTAAACAGATTGTTTACATTGACAGCACACGGATCAGCTGAGATCAGAATCAGAATCAGAATCAGGTTTATTGCCATTGTTCATGTAGTACACAAACTAGGAATTTGTCTCGGTACAATGCTGCAACATTAAACATGATAAGATAAGAGAAATAAACTATACATGTAATAAAGTGTAGGATAAGATTAAGTGATACTGGTCAACAGTTAAAATATATATTAGCCAGCAGCAGATACTGTGGAGAACTATATAGTGCAGTCGGTAATGCAGGAAGAAAACAGTGATGATTGACATGAGTCTGGTTGAGCTGCTGTACATGGTGCACGAGAGTCACTTAGTGTTCAGCAGTCTAATGGCAGAGGGGAAGAAGCTGTTCATGTGACGGGAGGTTTTAGTCTGGATGGACCGAAGTCTTCTACCAGAGGGGAGGGGGGCAAACAGTACATGACCAGGGTGTGAGGGATCGGCTATGATCCGGCCAGCACGCCTCCGGGTCCTGGAGATGTACAGATCCTGGAGAGATGGGAGCTTGCAGCCGATCACCTTCTCAGCAGTGCGCACGACGCGCTGCAGCCTTAGTCTGTCCCTGGCAGTGGCTCCTGCGTACCACACGGTTATGGAGGTGGTGAGGATGGACTCGATGATGGCTGTGTAGAACTGCACTAACATCTTGGTGGGTAGCTTGAGCTTCCTCTGCTGCCGCAGGAAGAACATTAAAGGAAGAAGATTAAACTCCTCTCATGATGTCATATCCGGAAACGAGGCGAGTCTCCAGATATCGTGTTACTGCAACACGGCACTAAATTTAAATTCATTTAGAAATATTTTTCCACTTATTTAGCGTTCTAAGTCAACGGAACCAACTATGTGGACGATTAAAGATAAATTCATACCGAATATTGAGCCATACTTCATACATCATGTCACAGACACTTTAAGCTTCAATGAACCAGAGTTTAAAATTAAAAAAAGCAGCAGCATTGCTGAACAGAGTCAAATTTGTAATGTATTTCTTGTTTGACTTTTAGATTTACAGTCGTGAAAAAATTAGGACATCCTGTATAAGCCTGTGTGTGCAGTTTTAACATATTTGGATATATGGATATTTAATATCAGTGTTAAAAATACTGGGCTATACATATAATATAACTAAACAATTAAAAATGAAAGACTTTTTTTCAGATTTTCTGTAAAATGTAATTCTAAACAAATAGTGAGGAATAAATTAAGACACCCCCCCCATCTTTATTATGACACCCCCACCTTCATTCTCACTTAAAATGGCTAAAATAATTTAAATAAATTATAATAAAAAAACCAAGATCAGACATAGATATGTGAACATTTCTTAATAAAGAACTGAATATTTAAAGGGGTGTCCAAATTTTTTTCACGACTGTATGTTTTTATGTGTGCAAAATGCAGCCGGTCATTACCAAAGTATGTTCTGTACTTAAGAGAGACGGTATCGGTTTTGGATCGGTATTGGTCGATACTCAAGGCCACAGTATCGGTGTCGGACTTGAAAAAGTAGTATTGGCTCATCCCTATAATCTAGCACTATGCTCATCTTATTTGTGGTACAGTCTATATTTTCAAAATGCAGCTACAGCCTTTCACTCAGACCACAGACATTTCATTCCATTGATAAGCTACAGCATAATTAACCAGATATATGGCAAATGCTTCATAAGTGGAGAGGAATGAAATAAAGAGAGGGTCAGAAGTTTATGAATCAAACTTAATTCATAAAGGAGCCTGAAATCTTTTAGCTCAGTCAAGGCAACAAAGCAAATATTTCTGCAAGATGGAGCAATAAGAAGATAATGAAATTAAGTTTTAATGTAATGTAAAATATTCAGGCATGTGACTCTACTGATTTGTTCCAAAGCAATAAGAACCTCTCTTTGGTTGTTTGCATCAAAGCTTTACAAAGCTTCTGGGAGCCTCAGACAAGACCCCGTGCATAAGATAAACTAAGTATTTTTTCCTCTAATTACAGAATTTCTGAACAATTCACACTGGTCACAGTGATGCAACAAACTTGCAATAGAGCCTAATTAAAAAGCCCCCAACAGCAATCATCTCCATGAATCACTCTCTAAATAATTTCATGTGATGAAATATGTCATAGCCTTTAGAGCCTACAGACTGCAACCAGGTGCAGCTGAGGCAAAATGTCCTATTATGGATAAAGTCATTTAGTAAAAATGGTAAAACCTGACATTACTGCACCTCAGGTGTGACACCTTTTATTAATGATACACACATAAGGCTTCTGCATGTGCAAATAAAGCCATGCATCTGGAAAATTACCTCTCACCTGCTGCTCTGCAAAAAAATTCCTATGAATTTTGAAGAGTTTAAAACAAGGCCTACAATACATTTGGGGTATGCACCATGTCTTAAGTGCAGTGTGACGTAATATAGAAGATTGTATTCAGTGCTATTAACAGAAATATGCTGAGTGATTTAACTCAAAGCTTAACTGTGAAAAATATTTGTCATACTAACAGTGTGAAAGACTTCATTCATGATGCCACTGTGGCTCTGGAATATGCAGCGTTAAGTCTTCAGAACTGAAACAACCGCCTGTGATTGGGTGCAAAGGTTCAGGGAGGAAGCTGCAATTGCTGCCTTCTGGATTTATTGTTCGCTGCCATCTCGACAGATGTTTAAGACCTAAAAATTCTAAATCTGGGTTCTGTGGCGCAAGTGCCTGGGTGGGACAAAACCATCACATCATGGTAGGACAAAAGAAAATCAGCCAGTTAAACTATTGATGTTATTAGTTTTAAAGGTATATTATTATTATTATTATTATTATTATTATTATTATTATTATTATTATTATTATTATTATTATTATTATTATCACTGCTTAGTTATTCCTAGTTTCTTTGTTGGCTTTTAGTTTGAAACATTCTTGCTGCATTTCCTGTTCTTTTATTGTGGTAGCCCTCCTTTTGATTCACCGTCAAGATTTACATTTTACTTTTTTATTACATAACCTTAACAAGCTGTTTCCCATCCACCTTCATTAGTGTTTTGTATTTAGCTCCTCTCATTCCTCTGTTCCCTGCCACGAAATAAGTTCCTGTTATGATCGTCACTCCTCTGCTTTCCACCGCGCTCCAGTTTGGTTCTTACTTTAGTTTATCGTTCTTGTCTTGTGTGTTAGTTTAGTGTTTTCCAGCCCCTGTGCTGCACCCTTTGTTTATTAATACACACGTGGACAAAATTGTTGGTACCCCTCTGTTAATGAAAGAAAAACCCACAATGGTCACAGAAATAACTTGAATCTGACAAAAGTGGTAATAAATAAAAATTCTATGAAAATTAACAAATGAAAATCAGACAGTGCTTTTGAATTGTGGTTCAACAGAATTATTTTAAAAAAACAAACTCATGAAACAGGTCTGGACAAAAATGATGGTACCCCAGAAAAGATCGAAAATAATTTGACCATAGGGACATGTTCAACCAAGATGTGTCCTCTAATTAACATCACAAGTGTCTACAAACTTGTAATAAAGGGTAACAAGTAGTCACTGTGCTGTTTTGTGACATGGTGTGTACCACACTAAACATGGACCAGAGGAAGCAAAGGAGAGAATTGTCTCAGGAGATTAGAAAGAAAATTATACACAAGCATGTTAAAGGTAAAGGCTATAAGACCATCTCCAAGCAGCTTGATGTTCCTGTGACTACAGTTGCACATATTATTCAGAAACAAATCATAAAAAAGCCAGACTGGAATTTGCCAAACTGAGCTGCAAAGCTTCTGGGAGAATGTCCTATGGACAGACGAGACAAAACTGGAACTTTTTGGCAAGGCACATCAGTGCTATGTTCACAGACACAAAAATGAAGCATACCAAGAAAAGAACACTGTCCCTGAAACATGGAGGAGGTTCTGTTATGTTCTGGGGCTGCTTTGCTGCATCTGGCACAAGGTGTCTTGAATCTGTGCAGGGTACAATGAAATCTCAAGACTAGGTATTCTAGAGAGAAATGTGCTGCCCAGTGTCAGACAGCTTGGTCTCAGTCGCAGGTCATGGGTCTTGCAACAGGATAATGACCCAAAACACACAGCTAAAAACACCCAAGAATGGCTAAGAGCGAAACATTGGACTATTCTAAAGTGGCCTTCTATGAGCCATGATCTAAATCCTATTGAACATCTGTGGAAGGAGCTGAAACATGCCATCTGGAGAAGGTACCTTTCAAACCTGAGACAACTGGAGCAGTTTGCTCATGAGGAGTGGGCCAAAATACCTGCTGATAGGTGCAGAAGTCTCATTGACAGTTACAGAAATAATTTTATTGCAGTGATTGCCTCAAAAGGTTGTGCAACAAAATATTAAGTTAAGGGCACCATCATTTTTGTCCAGGCCTGTTTCTGAGTTTGTTTTTTACAATAATTTACAATAATTCTGTTGAACCACAATTCAAAAGCATTGTCTGATTTTCATTGGTTAATTTTCATAGAATTTTTTTTATTTATTACCACTTTTGTCAGATTCAAGTTATTTCTGTGACCACTGTGGGTTTTTCTTTCATTAACAGAGGGGTACCAACACCGTGCTGGCAAAATGAGTTGGAATGCACACCGCGTCATTACAAGCTGCAGGGACAAGAAGTCATAAATCATGACTCTTTCTTTATTTGCTAGTGGCAAGTCCCTGGAAAACCCCCATGAGTGTCTGGTATCATTGGAAAGCTTAGAAAACGTACTTTCTAAAAATACATATGGTTTTGCGAAAGACATAACTTGCGACCAATCGAACGCGAGTTTTAAAGCTAGCCAAAATATAAACAAATCGTCTTTTTCCGGGTCTGTTGTTGCCCGCTTCCTACAAATTAACTAGAAAAGCACTCGGAGAGCGCAGACCTCCGCCAAGCGCCACAATTCCCCCCATACAGTGTTTGTGTGTACGTTTTCAGATTCCTTGAGCATGTAAACATATGACTAGCAATTGGATTCACAATGATTATTTGTTTATTTGACAGGGACAGTGCAATAAACACACAATTAATCAATGACAATCAATCTGATAGTGATAGGATTAGTGGTTCAGTAGTAAAAGCATTGCCTCCTTGGCGGAGGTAATAAACTGAAGTGTTGCTGTTGTGTCCATCTCCTCCACTGACAGATGCAAATTGGGTAGACAGGTTGCCGTGGGTTTTATATTATATTATTTTGGGGTTGCGCTCCGTGGCAAACGAGAATTTAGAAGCTTCGCCGGCAGAGAGCTCGTTTTTGCGCAGCGCCTATGGCTGGCCGGTGAATTTCTGCCAAATGCGCAGCTCCTATGGCTGGCCGGGGAATTTCTGCCAAAGAATCCGTCGGCGGACAGCTGCCCGTGTGAGGTTTTGCAGTTGCGTGCAAACACAGGCACGCTGGCGGGCCCAGGCCAGCAGTGTTTTCCGCATGCTTTTGTGCCTAAAACGTTGAAGAACGCAGAGTTTGTGTTGCAGACACAACGACCAGCGCCCTCCATTGCGCCTGCGCACATGGTGAAATGGCCGTATGTCACAGTGTTGAAAAAAAATGCTTTAAAAAATTCCTGTATCCAGATGGTGAACTGGATCACCTCCAAAATTTAATCAGTTCTTCCTTGTACCATTTCCAACAACGCCTGAAAGTTTCATGGAAATCCGTCCAAGACTTTTTGAGTTATCTTGCTAACCAACAGACAAACGGACAAACAGACAGACAGACAGACAGACAGACAGACAGACAGACAGACAAACAGACAAACACACAGACAAACCCCGGCAAAAACATAACCTCCTTCTGGCCTTTTCGGCCTGGTGGAGGTAAATATCATTTTGAAGGTCTTTCAATACAGAATATGGAAAAAAAACGTTACCTCAGTTTTGATAATTTCCTCAAAGTGACTCATTTTGCCAGCATGGGTCACAGTTACTGAAAACTCATTCCTGCATTTGAGTCTGTCTTGTGTCAGCCTGCTGAGATCCAAAACATAACACTGGAAACACTTGCATCAAACATGCCCAAATGAATTTTTGAAGTGATCAGCAAGAACGATGGGGCTATTCACTGCTAAGTCCTTTTTGGACACTTTTACCTCTGTTTTTTTTTTTTTTTTTTTTTGGGGGGGGGGGGGTCAGCTATGGTCTTAAACCTTTGATCAGCTAACGACCACCCTGTTTGAGTTTAAATGCATTTTTCAATAAATTGCCTACCCTCTATATTTTTTCTCTTGCTCATGATTCTCCTTTTTGCATTTTGAAGCTCTACTTACAACTTGGTTCTAATCCACTACCAGCACGAAATATGAACATCTGTAATTTTTCCCCCAGTCTTAAGATCTTGATCAAAAGTGTTCCCAGTTGATTCATGAGTCCGCGCTCTATCACATATTTCCCTTTGAGGCATTAATCTGGCTTATTCTGTTATATTTTGGTTGGGATAGACAAGTAATCACACCATGAGACACACTCACTGAGTTAGCCTTGCTTGGCTCTCATGGTTTTATGGCTACACCATTTGCTCACTCAATGCATTCATGTTCTCATCTGCTTCATTAATCCACACTGCATCATTAGTCATTAGGGGCCATTCAGTCACTCATTTCAATTTGTTTCTGTGCTCCGGGCTGCACGGTGGCGCAGTGGTTAGCACTGCGGCAGCACAGTTTACCCTTGGCCGGGGGATTGTGGGGATCGTGGGATCGTGGGTTCGATCCCAGCCCCCGACCAACAGTGATCTGTGTGGAGTTTGCATGTTCTCCCCGTGTTGCGTGGGTTTACTCCGGGATTTCTCCGGTTTCCTCCCACATGCCAAAAACATGCATGTTAGGTTAATTGGCTGTTCTAAATTGTCCCTAGATATCTGTTTCCTATAGGCCCTTAGAATAGAGGGTTAGTATTAATGAAAGCGCTTTGAGTGGTCTTTGTGACTAGAAAAGCGCTATATAAGTGCAGGTTAGTTAGTTAGTTAGTTAGCTTATTGTACCCCATGGACTGGTTCTGTCCTATTGGCCACTTAAACCACACACCCCAGATCCTAATGATGTTTCATTTTGGCTTTTATCCTTTCACTTTCAGCCACACTATAGCCCCTTTTCCACTAGTACCTACTCAGCCTGATTAGCCTTGATTCTACTTGATTTGCAGGGTTTTAAATTAGTTCCTGGTACCAGGTACTTTTTTGCAACCTACTTCAGTAAGGTCCCAACCGTGCTGTGTCAAGCTGAAAATGTGATGTCAACAGATTGCAGGCCACTGATTGGCCAGGGTGTAACGTCACTGGATGAGAGAGATGTCTTCACAAGAGTCATAACCGCCATTTGTAAATTAGGCCATGAGTTTTTAGTATTTCTGTGATAATCAACGAAATAAATGGCTACACACAAATCAACACCATCACAAAACACTCACCATCTTCCCTGTGAGCAGCCATCAGCTCAGAAACCTGGTATTTCATTTCGGGTCACTCCGCTGGTGAAAGGGCTGAAAAGTCCATATAGTGGTCAAATTTGACCAAATGTGGTTAGTTTTCAACAGTCTCCCTGTCAGTGCAAACAGTTCTTCCATTAGTGTTGCAGCACCTGGATCCCTGCGGTTGAAAAATAAACCACATTTGGTCAAATTTGACCACTATGAACTTTTCAGCCCATTTGCCACCAGTGGAGCGACCCAAAATGAAATATCAGGAGGTCTCCGAGCTGATGGCGCCTCACAGGGAAGATGATGAGTGTTTTGTGATTTTAAACATCTTCTACGTTATTTATCCCATTGGTGGTGGAAAACAACCTAAACAGTGTTGGGTCGAGCAGAGTCAAGGCAAGTTGGGCTGAGTAGGTGCTACTGGAAAAGGGCCATATGTTAGATAGCTCAGGGTGTGTCTAACAACTACAGCTATCTAACCAACATTAACCTCAACAACAGATCTCAGAAGTGACAAAAAAGAAAAAAGAGAAAAATGAAAAGGGTCACTGTGAAGAAGAATGTTTAAACTGAGTGGAAAATAGTGCTGCATAATTTAACCCCTGAGGTATTTTGATCAAAGCATGTCACAAACTTTTCATTAAGACCTCTGAGAACTGTGTTAATATGTGGATAAAAGGGCATTATGTGTCCCATTAAAGCTGCACCTCTGGTAAAATTGTAATGGAAAACAGATAATAAGGATCGATCACATAATCACCATAATAGCAAGGTTCCCTTTCTGGTGTTGAAGAATTTCTTTAATGCATAGTTTGTCTCTCCACTGTGAAATATGTGTTTACACTCTGTAATGAATCAAACTCAACATAGATCCAACAAAGATAGTTGCATTTGCAGTTCAAGTTGAAGACAAAGATTATAACTGAAAAAAAAAGACTTGCCCATCTCTCAGGATGTTTTTTTTTTTCTTTTAAATTGTCTTGTGCCTCCTCCAAATCATTGGTCATTCCATAATGAGTTCATGATCATGCATGACAAGGGTGTCTTGGCACTCAGCCTGCCACATGGTTTGGAGATGAAAACAAACGGGCAGGGCTGACATTTTTTAATAATGCATGTGATTCAGGTTGCTATTCTGTTGGAGCCATTGTCATTCACCAGTAAACACCCTTCACAGCCAACCATTCAAGCAGACAGAATAGGCTCACTAGGGGAGAAGGGTCATTGGAATATGTATGGGGAGTCTGTTTCTCTGAAAACATGAAATTCTCTGCTTCCATCCTGTCACACAAAAACATTTCATATAACGTGTGTATACAGGCACAGTGTAATGTGGTTTTTACTTTTACTTTGTGAGTTAATGAATATATCATGGTCTCCTCCTATGATAGATAGATAGATGGATAGATCGATAGATAGATAGATAGCAATTTGAGGGGGATGGGGGTGACATGTCCCCTGTTATCAAAATAACATAAAATAATTCTCCTTGTTAGACTGTCGGAGTATCTAGTTGCAAGTATACATGAAAAATTGGAAATTTAATTGAAAAAAGTAGCAAATTCATAAATATCGTATCACAATCTGAGCATGGGGGGGATTCCACCATGCTCTGTCTCTGCCTTTCTTTCCATATTTGTATAGTGTTGTATTTTTTGAGTTCTATCACTGTTGTGTTGTCCTCGGTTGGTTTTCACATATGACTTATTTTCCTGTTTACGTTCATTGTAATTTTGTTATTTACATATTTGGGTTTACTTGTCTTTTTTTGTTATTACATTGTATTCCTTTCTTGCCAGTTTTCTTCTCTTTCTTTCTCTCTCCGGGGTTGCAGCTGTCAGAGGCACTTCCGGGATTTTCCCTAGCAGTGGGCAGTGCCCCTGTCAAGCTGTGAGCCCTGTCTCCTCTCCTCATGACTCACAGCTGATTGTCATCACCATCTCCTCCAGCCCGCTCATGTGATTCACACCTGTTACCATTTGTATGTATTTGTTTCTGGTCCTATTTAAGGGTGGTTATTTCATTCCTGTATTGCTGGAGTCTGTACTATCGTCTGTGTCTGAACCATTTCCCCATTCAGACGTTTATTATCTTTGCAAATCCTGCTTTCTCCTTTGCTACTTTTGTTCGTTAAGTTTTTGCTTTGAGCTCTGTTTGTATTTTTGGTGTGCACAGTTTGGGCTTTTGTGTTTTTCTAATAAATACCTCAAACCGCAGTTCAGCGCCTTTGTCTCTCCTCCCTCCCATTCGGGCAATTCATGACAAAAGACTCCAGCCAGTTAGAGACCCAGCTGCTGCAGTTTGTGGTTCTTTTGTTTTATTCACCTGTGGTTTGGCAGTGGACATGGCCAAAAAGAGGCCCGGGCAATTAAACACACCAGCGGCAACGTAGGTTTGCCCTTTTCCTACTTCCCCCCAAATTTTGTTTTTTACCTGGGGTTTTGCCATTTCTGCTACCCTGGATTTTTTAACTCTGGGACTGAGCGAGGAGCAGTGTGTGGCAGCGATGCTCATTGCCAGTTTCGCCTTGGGGGCTGAATCCTCCTGCACTCCCGAGGAGGCTTGGAGGTTTGTCGATGGTGTGGCCCGGGTGTTCGAGACCCATCCCAGTCTCTGGAGCTACCTGGGCCTCACAGTTTTCCTTGCTTTGGTGGTCGATGCCCATCGTAAACTCTGTGGGCAGGTGGGAAACTCCCCTTCGGCGCCACCGGAGTTCAAGAAGAAGCGCACCTGGGGGCGAAAGCCTCGCTCATCCCGTCTGGAACCTGAGGCTTCGCCCATCCACCAGATGACCCCCGGAGGTCCCAGAGGGATTTCGTCCAGCCCTGACACAGCATCCCCACCTTCTCCTCCTGAACAGTGGCCCACACCATCGGCCGAGGAGCTGGTGGAGCGCAGGCGGGTCCAATTAGTGGAGACAGAGCTCCTACTAGAACATAAGCCATGGCTCCTCCCGGAGTTTGCACAGGGTTTGGAGGAGGTCTCACCGGAAGGGCCGGCGTTTGAGCCGATGAGTGAGCGTCCCCTGACTCCGGGTCCTCTCCCACCTCACCATGAGCCAACGTCTCTGCCTCCTGCTTCCCGCCGTTGTCCAGGGAGATCCCGCCGGAGGAACACCCCCACCTCTCAGGCAGCAGTTCCCCCCGCGTCGAGTCAGACAATCCCCGCAGCAGCTCCCTCACCAGCTGTCCCATCAGGCTCCTCCTTCTCTTTTGCTCTTGCGACTCCTATCTCCTCGACATGTCCTCCTGTTGTTGAAGGTCCGGCAGCTTCTTCCCTGGCTCCGCCCATCGCCGTGTCTGCAGGGGCAGCTCCTCCATGTTCCTCTGAAGGGCCCACTACCGCTGAAGTCACAAAGAGGGCTTATTTCCAACCTGCTGCAGCAGAAGACATCACACCCCGGGAATTCAGGCAAGTGGTTTTTCACTCTCATTCAATTAAGCATAAATAATCTTGCCTGACTCTTGGTGTTGAGGCTGAGATTATGCAGTCCTCTGAGTCCTCACCATCTGCTACAGCTATAGACTGTTCACCTGCTCTCTCCGAGTCTCCTCCTTTTCCCCTTGACTGTCCGCCGGCCCCAGAACTGAGGCTTCGGATGATGGAGGAGCCTGCGGTCCTGGAGGACCTGGTTCCAGCCCCGCAGCCATGGTCTAGATGGAGGGAGAGCGCTGTGACCGAGCTGAAGCCTGTGCCTACGTTGGAGCATCCTCTGGCCTCAGCAGAGTGGGATCCATTGCCAGCAGGGAATCGACCTCCCGTATCCACTCCAGACGAGCCACCTGCATGTGACGCTTTGCTTGGGGGACCCCGGACTGCACCTACCCCCATTCCTGCTCCAGGGACCACTGCAGCAGAGTTGAAGCTCGACCTCCAGAGGCCCGGGCTTGAGATGTCATCACCTGGATCGACGGAGTCCTGGACGGTGATGGAGCTTGAGCCCAGGCAAGTTCTCTTCTTTGTTTCCTCTGTCTCTGTTTTGAAGAGATCTTGCCTTGCTCTTGGTGGGGAGAGTCAAGTGCAGCCATCAGCTGCACCTGAGCTCACCTTGCCGGACTCCACTGCCACCAGTGACCCTGACCCTGTTTCTCAGCCTCTCCTGTCTGAGCCTTTCCCCAGGGTCACTGAGGTTCATCCAACTGTGCCAGAGGTCCTTGTGGGTCTAGTCTCGCAACATGAAATCTCCGTGGGTCCAGCTCCCCCTGTCAAGGTCATCGCGGGTGCTCTGTTCCAGCCCGGGATCTCCATGGGTGCTGCTCCCCCTCCGGATGAGGTTTTCGCGGGTGCTCCATTCCAGGACGGGGCCTCTGAGGGTGCTGCTTCCCTGTCAGCTGAGGTTGTGGCGGGTGCTCCATCCCAGCCCAGGAACTCCGCAGCTGCAGCGCTTCATCAGTCCACCGTGGGTGCAGCACTGGCCCAGTCCGGAGCCTCTGCGGGTGCACTCTTGATCCAGTCCTGAGTCACCGTGGGTGCAGCCTTGCTCCAGTCCAGAGCCGCTGCGGGTGCTGCCTTGCCCCAACCTGGAGCCACCACAGGTGCTGCCTTGCTCCAGCCTGGAGCCACCATGGCTGCTGCCTTGCTCCAGCCTGGAGCCACCATGGCTGCTGCCTTGCTCCAGCCTGGAGCCACCATGGCTGCTGCCTTGCTCCAGCCTGGAGCCATCATGGATGCTGCCCTGTTCCAACCCGGAGCCACCGCAGGTGCAGCTTTCCTACAGCCCGGAGCCACCACGGGTGCAGCTTTGCTCCAGCCTGGAGCCACTGCAGGTGCAGCTTTGCTCCAAGCTGGAGCCACCATGGGTGCTACTATGTCCTAGTCTGGGGCCACTAAGAGTGCTGCGAGACATTCTGAAAGCACCGGGGTCCCCTCTCCTCTGCCAGATGCCATCACGGCCCCCTCTCCTCTGCAAGGCACCATCGTGGTCCCCTCTCCTCTGCCAGATTCCATCGTGGTCCCCTCTCCTCTGCTGGACAGTGTTGTGGTCCCCTCTTCTCTGCCAGACGGCGTCATGGTCCCCTCTCCTCTTCCACACGCCATCGGGGCTCCCTGTCCTCTTCCCAGGGCTGTCGGGGCTCCCTCTCCTCTTCCCAAGGCCATTGTGGTTCCCTCTCCTCTGCCCGAAGCTGTCGTGGTTCCCTCTCCTCCGCCCAAGACTGTCAGTTCCCACTTATCTACCTGATGTTGTTGTGGTTTCCCCAAATGTTCTGTTCCCTTCCTTGTTGGGCTTCCCCGTGGGGAAGCCACCTTCTGGGCCACCCCTTCTGTTTAGGAGGCTAAAGAATTCTGGCAGACTACCTGACAGATTGTGCCATTGGGTTGAGTGGCCCACATTTTCTGGCAGGCTGCCCAACTCTTATCATCACGCCGTCTGCCAGTCCTGGGACTTCAGCCGGCCACCTGAACTGTCCAGCTCTCCAGTCCAGGGGGCCTAGATGCCTGGTCCTGCCCGGTGTGGATCCTGAGTGGGTTTTTTTGTTTTTTTATCTTTGTTCCCTCCTAGCCTGGATTTTGCTGAGGTGTGAGTCATGAGAGTTCTTCTTATTTTCTCTGTTTTGTTTCAGTTCCTCCGTGCCTGGGTCCCCCTCCTCCCACCCTTGGTGGGGTTGTTTTCTTGCTTTTGGTGGGGTGGGGGTGGGTTCTTTGTGTGGATGGGTCCTTTTTGATGTTGTCTGGGATGTCTGGTATCCCCCCTTCAGGGGGGGCTCTGTCACGATCTGAGCATGGGGGGATTCCGCCGTACTCTGTCTACCTTTCTTTTCATATTTGTATAGTGTTGTATTTTTTTGAGTTCTATCCCTGTTATGTTGTCCTCGGCTGGTTTTCACATATTCTGTTTTTTTTTTTTTTTTTTTTTTTTTTTTCTTAGCACGACTTATTTTCCTGTTTATGTTCATTGTAATTTTGTTATTTACATATTTGGGTTTACTTGTCTTTATGTGTTATCACATTGTATTAGTTTCTTGCTGGTTTTCTTCTCTTTCTTTATCTCTCCAGAGTTGCAGCTGTCAAAGGCCCTTCTGGGTTTTTTCCTGGATTTTGGTGGTGCCCCTGTCAAGCTGTCAGCCCCATCTCCTGTCCTCATGACTCACAGCTGATTGTCATCACCCTCCATCATCATCCTCCAGCCCGCTCATGTGATTCACACCTGTTACCATTTGTGTTTATTTGTTTCTGGCCCTATTTAAGGGTAGTTATTTTGTTCCTGTATTGCTGGAGTCTGTAATAATAATAACAATAATAAGTTTATTTATAGAGCACTTTTCACAGACAGAGTCACAAAGTGCTTAACATGGTAAAAAAAAAAACAAAGCAAATAAAAATACAGGCGCATAAAGCAGTAAAAGAACAAAGTAGACAGTAAAAGCACATAAAAATACAATCAACACATAGTTAATTGAAAAGCCAGGCTAAAAAGGTGGGTCGTTACTTGCTTCTTAAAAATAGCAATGGAAGGTGCAGATCTAAGTTCAAAAGGTAAGGAGTTCCAAAGTCTGGGAGTAACAGCAGCAAAGGCTCTATCGCCTTTGGTTCTGAGCCTAGTGCTAGGGACTACCAGTAGATTCTGATTAGAAGACCTGAGAGACATGCTGGGATGGTGTAGATGGAGCAGGTCACTAATATAAAAAGGCACCTCTTCATGAATGGCTTTGTAAGTAAGAACAAGAACTTTAAAATCAACTCTATATTTTACAGGAAGCCAATGCAAGGAGGCCAAAATGGCAGTGATATGACAGAATCTACTGGACCTAATTAGTAATCTTGCAGCAGAGTTCTGGACTAACTGTAGGCGGTGTAAAGAGGATTTAATAAGACATGTGAAAAGAGCATTACAGTAGTCCAAACGGGAAGAAACAAAGGCATAAATAATAATTTCTAACTGACTGTAGGAAACCAATGACCTTATTTTGGATATATCCCTAAGATGGAAGAAACAACTCTGGGTCAGAGATTTGACATGCTGATCAAAACTCATCGACTGATCAAAAATGACACCAAGATTTTTTAGATTAGACCGTACATTAGAGCTTAATGAACCAATGCTATTAACCATCTTAGGAATTAGATTATCAGGTGCTACAAAAAGGACTTCAGTTTTGTCAGCATGAAGTTGCAAAAAGTTACTAGACATCCAGTTCTTAATTGCGGACAGACAATCATGAATAATTTTTAAATTGTCAACATGGTCAGGTTTAAAAGAGAAAAGTAACTGTAAATCATCAGCGTAGCAGTGATAAGACACACCTTTAAATTTGCTGGTGATAGAACCAAGTGGCAACATATATAGGGCAAATAAAAGTGGACCCAGAATAGAACCCTGAGGCACCCCACAGGTTAAAGGAGCAGAGTCAGATGAATAAGAGCCAACAGCCACAGAAAAACTCCTACCAGAAAGGTAGGAGAAAAACTAATCCAGAGCTTTTCCAGAAATCCCTACCCAATCTCTAAGCCTTTGTAACAAAATACGTACAATGATCAATAGTATCAAATGCTGCAGTAAGATCTAATAACACTAAAACAGAGCATTTACCAGAGTCTAATGACATTAAAATATCATTCGACACCCTAAGAAGAGCGGTCTCTGTCAAGTGTTTCTGATGAAAACCTGACTGAAATTTGTTGAAAATATTGTGTTCAATCAGAAAGTCAGTGAGCTGCTTGGCAACAACTTTTTCTAAAGGCTTAGAAATAAAAGGAATCTTAGAAATTGGCCTGAAGTTTTTTAAAAGCAGATGGTTCAAGGGTGTTTTTTTTTTTTAAAGTGACTGCACAACTGCATGTTTAAAATACAAGGGTACACAACCAGATTCAAGTGAACTGTTAATGATATTAACCAAAGATGTACCTACTGAGCCAATTACCTCTTTTCACATTGAGGAAGGCAAAATATCTAAAGTGCAGGAGGAGGATTTCATGGAGCTCACCAACACTAACAAATCATCAAAACAAATTGGGGTAAAATCACTTAAAAAGGCCTGTCTGTTGGGACAATCAAGGATTAGGAGAGAGGAATTAGTAAAACCAGCCCTAACAGCAGTGACCTTGTCAACAAAGAAGGAAAGAAACTTGTTACAGTCATTAATTGAATAAACAGGGGGAGCAGAACTGACAGGGTTAACTATACTGTCGATTGTGCTGAAGAGGATCTTTGGATTGTTACTACTGGAGGAGATGATGTTGGAAAAATAAGAAGTTCTTGCCATTTTAATCATATTGTTAAATTCAATTAACAGTTCCTTAAGGTACAATCGATGCACCTCAAGTTTAGTGGACTTCCACAGTCTTTCCACCCTCTGACATTTACATCTAAAACAACAGAGATCTTCATTTAACCAGGGGGATAAATTAACAGCATGAACAGTCCTGGTGTTAAAGGGAGCAACTACATCTAAGATGCTTGAACAGTGTGAGTTAAAAGAGCAGACCAAGCTCTCTGTAGTATCATCTGCGCCCGAACCCTTTCCCCTTCCAGACGTTTATTATATCTTTGCAAATCCTGTTTTCTCTATTGCTACCTCTGTTCGTAAGTTTTTGCTTTGAGCTCCGTTTGTATTTTGGGTTGTGCTCAGTTTGGACTTTTGTGTTTTTCTAATACATACCACAAACTGCAGCTCAGCACCTGGGTCTCTCCTCCCTGCTGTTTGGGCGGTTCATGACATATCGAACTGTTCATTTGCATGGAAAAAGGATACCTAACTATGTGAAAAAATATTTAATCTATTGCAAGTGTTGCAAATTTGCCAGGAAGAAGTTGCAAATTTATGAGAAAAAAAGTAATACATTTACAAGAAAAATGCTCAAAGTTTAATTGTAAATGAAGACCAAATTTGCAAGAATAAAAGTGCAAAAAGAAGAGAAATAGCAAATTAAAAAAAAAACTCCACATCTGTTTTTTTTTTCAACTTTTTTCTCACAGATGTCCAAGAAAAGTGTTACAAGTTTACAAGAAAAAAAAATCACAAATTGGTTTTAAAAAAAAAAGGAAATTAAGAGAGAAAAGAGTGGAAAAAAATTAGACAGTTCCCTAACTTTTGTGTTTGTAAATTATCATATTTTTTTCTTTTACGTTTATGACCATATTCTTGTATATTTCTGACATTTTTCTTGGAAATGTGTTTTTGTTTTCCCTCATTCATTAGTTGCTTTTTTTTTCCCGACAAATGTAAAACTTTAACTTTTGTTTAAGATAAAGCTGAGACTTACTAAATTGTTAATTAGCAAATTTGGTCATAGTTTTGCACCTTTGTTCTTGGCAAAATTTTTAACATTTATTTTTATACAATATGATTGTATTTAAATGTTTGAATGCCCTCCACCACCACCAGCAGCAGCAGCAGCAGCAGCACCCCTTGTTAAAAAATGCCTACTGTAGATAGATAGCTTTCTGGTTTGCCATTGCTGTTTTAATTAATGGAAAGCTTACTGGAAGAAAAATGTGTGAAATATGTGTGGTAGAAGAAGATGCACAGACAGCAGAGATGACCATAGGCTGGAGTGGATTGTCAAGAATGTCATGTCTTCCCCTTTCAGGGCAGAAATGAGACGCCAGATGCCAACAGAGAGTTTGCCGTTTATTACAAAAAACAAAAGTAATGAGCCACGAGGGGTGAAACACATAAGCTAACACTCGACCACGGAGGGTCAGAATAACTGGTAATACAAAGAGTCACAGAGAGAACTTACACTCGAACAGCGAGGACGGAACCTAACGCTGAGACTGGAGCCGGACGTGGGGACTCCAGCCTGATTGGGTGTGAGATCACAGCGAAGAATGAATCTCCACTGCGATCTTAAATAGAGCAAAGTCTAATGATTACCAGGTGAGGAAAACAATGCAATCACAGAATAGCGATCAGCTGTGGCAGCCCGCTGACCGGTTGACAGCCGGAAGTCTGGCCGCGGCGCTGTCACAGTAAAAGCATCAGGGAAAAGTGTCAAATATTAACCGGGACTAGGAATACGAGGAAAAAGGAGAAACACTGAGTGACTCAAGCGCGGAGCAGATCCGCACTCGGATCATCACAAAGAAAAGCAAACTTGGGAGTGGACCAAGTTTGTTATCAGGGCATCAAGAGCCACCACATAGACATCTTCATGAAAGGGGCTACAACTGTCATGTTCTACTAAACCACTCCTGAACCAGACATGTCAGAAGCATCTTAACTGGGTTAAAGAGAAAAAGAAGTGGGCTGTTGCTCGGTGGTTCAAAATCCTCTTTTTCTAATGAAAGCCAGTTTAATATTTCATTTGGAAATCAAGGTCCTAGAGTTTGGAGGAAGAGTGGTGAAACATGGAATTCTAGGTGTTCAAGTCCAGTGTGAAGAATCCACATCCCGCGACGATTCGGGATGCCATGACATCTGCTGATGTAGGTCCACTGTGTTTTATTTTTGCTGCTCATTATCTGGGAGAAATTTCTCTTTAGCTGTGCTGTTTGAATTCAGATTCCTTTTTTTTTTTTTTTTTTTTTTTTCAGTTTTCAGTGACCATCATGTAAACGGTGGCTGCTGCAACATTCAGAAGGCGGGGCCAGAATTTGTCATAAATGGCATGAAAGAATGTATGTGGGCAATAAATCTGCAGCAACTATGTGATGTGAGCACGTCTCTGTGCAGAATAATTACAGCACCTTGTTGAATGTATGCCATGAAGAATTGATGCTGATTCTAATTAAAAATAAACAAATCTCTACATACTGTATGTTCCACATTGATAATGGGTGTCCACAAACAAAAGCATAACAGACAGAGAAGTAAAATGCATTTGCTTACATGGGGGAAAAGAGAGAGAAAAGCCAGTATAACATGCAGTACACAGACGATGTCCTAAACCAGAATTTGAATGGAAATGAACACGATCTAATAATCGCCATACTGCATATAAAGAGGGTCAGTGCGGACTGAGATCAAAATAAGAACACGCTCTGCCCCGGTGCCATAAGTCAGCCTGACACTGTATATGGCCTGATGTTGTCTAGGCAACCAATCAACCACAAGTGCCTCCAGCTAATGGACCAATTGCCGACTGTCTCCATGGTCAAGCTAACAAATATCAATCAATAATTACTGGTCTCACTAACACACTCCCTGGAGGAACAAAGCTGATCAAGACACAAGAACTCTGCAGAGTTGTAACAATGATTAACTGATGTATAAAGAGAAACATACTACACCACACACACACACACACACACACACACACAAACATAGATTCACAGTATCTACTCAAGGCTAGAGGATCACTTTAGTCTTCTGCTTCTGTTGTAGAGCAAAGCAGCAGATCCATACAGTGTTTATGACTAGACTGAGTCTATACTGCATATTTTTTTGCTTAAGATTTGAGGCATGGCCTAAAATGTATACTGTGGTATAATTGGAAGCATAGCAAATAACGACATATATTGCAACACATTCTTTGATATTTAAGGTTCAAAGTCACTGGCTATGTTTACATGGACAAAAGTAACCGGATTAAAAGCCTGATCGGAATAAAAATGCTTCATGTAAACACGCCAATCTGAATATTCTAACCCGATTACGCTCATTTGGATCAAAATTTCATTCCGATTGAGAGGGGTGCATTATGACGATTGTTAATCCAAATGGTGTGCATGAAAACATTTATTCCGAATGTAGGGCAGAAAATATGTTTACTGTGCATGTCTGTACACCAGCCGCACATCGACGTGACGTATTTCCACCCTTAGCAGCAGCTAGTGGAAAACATAGTGGGAGTAAAACAAAACTGGTCTGTATCGTCCTGCTGTCTCCCTCTGTTCGTCAGATGCAGAAGTATGTACCTGTAGCTTCATTACGGAGACCAGCAGAAGCAAAAGTACAGTCTGAATAACACTATACAGATCAATTTCGACATGACGCGGGGCTTGCTAATTCCGGAAGTTGCTTCTTCTTCTACTATTTTCGGAATGTCAAAATGTCGACGTGCGCATGTCAATATGATTTATTCCGTTCAAACATGTGACACATAGAAACACACGTCCTAATCAGATCAGCTTTTTCAGGATCCATGTAAACAGTAAAATTCTGATCTGAATTGTAATCAGATTGAAGAAATTTTGCCCATGTAACCGTGGGCACTACTGTTGCACCTGGGCTGCAAAAGTTAGCGCTTTAGCCCTTGATGCAATAGAAGTCAGATGCCACACCTGTGTAATGAATACTCAAACTGCTTTCCATATGCACCACACAACTCATAATATACAAAATTCTCTGCTATAAGCAGTCATTAGTAATATCAGCAGTAGGGCTAGGCAATACACCAAATACATTCATTATAGCAATGCTTTCTACTATACGCGATACACAAAATGCCTTTATCGTGGATACTGAGCATTGTTGCGGCAGTGTAAGCTGTCAGCTCAGCATCTCTGTCCTCTCCTCTCCTCTCACACAGCTGCACTCAGCCCACTTCCGGCCTCCCGGCCTCCCTGCGCAGTGTTTCATTTCAGGGTCATTACCAGGTCTGTTTTTTTTTTTCCAGCAATTTTTTTCTTTAGGAACTGTTTCTTTTGAGCCTTTTTTCCTGGAGCAGCAATGCTTGTTTTTTATGCACAATCTGGCAACACTGGCAGAGCACGGGAAAAGTGAAAAAAAAAAATAAAATGACACAGACACACACCGGCTTCAGTGGAAGCAGACCTGTACAGGAAAGGGGAAAAAAAGGAAAGGAGAAAAAAACACCAGCTCCGTTCTCTGGTCGTGGTTCGGACTTGAGAAGGTAAAATCTGAACAAAATACAGTTTTGTGCAAATTATGTCTCACTTATCACTCTTATTGTTAAAAACATGACCAAACAGAAAAAGTGGGCTTTAATTTATATGGTTTTAAAATATCTTTCTCTAGAATTCTTGGTTAATGAACCTTTTATGGTGTTGAGTCTCTTTTTTTGTTTAATTTTTAATGGTTTTATTATAGGCCATATTATAGGCTATTATCGCCCATATTATAGGCCGTAACAGGAAGCCCTATCATTATTTATTCTGATTTGCTGCAAATTTATGAGCGGGGTTGTCTGGCTGGTTAAATAAAGTTTGTTAAATTTACCTTGATTTTACCCCAACCCCTATGCAATTTAAAAAAAAAAAATGCAATACATGGGTCTATTTCTGTTATCATGCAGGTGTCATCTTATGCAAAGGTTTTACAATTTTTTACATTTACACAGTGGATTGGACGAGAGCTCAAGATCTTGTGATATATATTGTGTATCGCCATAAAACCCTGAATGTATCACGATACATGTTTAAAGCCATATTGCCCAGCCCTAATCAGCAGCACCAGACACTAAAAGGTAAACTTGACAATTTGTGCTGAAAATCATGATCAACATCAATTTCTACACTATTTTTCTCAGTGATATTTGCAATATATACAAGAAAATCATCAGCGTCACACTCTGCAATATATGGGAATGTTGTGAGAGACCACTTATGTCTCTAGTGGATGTTACTCATCCAGCAAGCAGTTTACTTTTGGTTTGAATCAACCCACAAAAAAGAAAAAAAAAACTCTTTAGAAAAGAGTGAAGTGTAGGGAACCCACGCTGAGATAATCATCTCAGACTGGAAGCAGAGGGGAGGGGAAGATTCCCTCTGCCGGCAGAGCGTGGGGGATTAAATGGAGGACAGTACGTATTGTAATGTGTGAATGTATTGTGATGCAAGATTTCAGGCAACAGGGGGAAGGAATGGAGTGATATAAAAGGAGAGACCCTGGTGTATTGAAGGGAGGTTTTTCTGTGTATGAATGAAGTGAGAGAGAGAAATAAAGTCGTCTGTCGAGCAGGTCTGGTTCCTTTATTTGCACTCTCCACACTGGTGACCCTTGACGAATTATGGAACACGAGGCAAGAACCCCAGAGTCAGCCCGGACAGGAAGCCCCAGCAACGCGGCAAGCATCCCAGAGACGGCCCGGACGGGAAGCCCCAGCAACGCGTGCGCTGTTTTGGTCAAACTATGGGACTTTTGGCTGCACGACCCATGGTCTTGCTTCCACCACACTGAGGCTCAGTTCGCCCTCTGGGGAACAACGGCAGACAACACCAGATATTACTATGTGGTCGCAGCGCTGGATGCTCGCACGTCTCAGCAAGTAGCGAGCCTGCTCCAACAGCCTCCAGCCCACGATAAATACGGGGCTTTCAAGGCCGCGCTGACCCAGCGCTACACACTCTCGGACTGTGAGAGAGCGGAGAGGCTCCTGAGGCGCTCCGAGTTAGGAGATGGGTCGGCGCTCGAACTGATGGAGAAGATGTTGGCATTGATGGGCACAGACGATGGGCATTTTCTGTTTGCCCACCTTTTCCTCCAGAACCTCCCAACAGAGGCAAGAGCGGTCCTGGCCAACTCGCCGTTGCTGGCCGCACGCGACTACCGTGTGCTAACCCAGGAGGTAGATCGGATCATCCTCACCACCAGAGCCCTCACAGTGAACGTGGCGGCGTCGGAACCCAGCGAGACGACGAGCGGAGGCAAGGAGCCGGCAACGGTAGCGGCCGCAGGGGCCAGAAGGTGCCAGAGAGACACGCTCTGCTTCTACCACCGCTGCTTTGGAGAGAACGCACGCAGATGTGTGCCACCGTGCCAATTCAAGCGTTCAGGAAACGCCAAGGCCGGCAGTCAGTAGCAGCTGCGACCGCCGGTGAAGAAAACAAGCTGCTCTAAGTGACGGACTCGTGCTCGGGGAGATGGTTCCTCGTAGACACTGGCTCCCAAAAGAGCCTCATCCTGCCGTCCTACGCCGACCGGCTAGCGGGAGCTAGTGGCCGTGAGCTGATAGCCGCAAACGGCTCAGACATTAGGACTTTTGGTGAGAGGACACTGACTGTACCCCTACATGGCCATATGTACGAGTGGACATTCGTCACAGCGGCATGCAGTTTCCCAATCTTGGGAGCTGATTTTCTGTGTGCACATGGGTTGCTAGTCGATGTTGCTAACAGACTCCTGGTTAATGCTATGTCTTTTGATTCTCTCCCCTGTACAGTTCGAGGGGCCGGGCCAACAGCACTAGCCAACATCACAGCTCCAGGCGGTAAGTTCCACACACTGCTCACTCAGTTTCTAGCACTCACGGTCCCAACGTTTTCCGCGGCCATCACTAAACACGGGGTGGAACACTTTATCACCACCACTGGGCTGCCCGTTTTCGCACAACCTCGGCGCCTGGACGCAGCTAAACTGGCCATAGCGCGTGAGGAGTTTGCCAACTTGGAAAGGTTGGGCATCATCAGGCTCTCAAACAGTCCATGGGCATCCCCGCCACATATGGTTCCTAAGGCTGAGGGATCGTGGCGACCGTGCGGAGATTTCCGCAGATTGAATAACGCCACAGCGCATGACCGCTACCCGATTCCCCATATTCAGGATTTTTCCATTCACCTCGCCGGGGCATGCATTTTTTCTAAAATAGACCTGGTCCGCGGTTCCCACCAGGTCCCGGTGCGCCCGGAGGACATACCCAAAACAGCGGTAATAACTCCGTTTGGCTTGTTTGAGTTTAAACGCATGCCCTTCGGATTAAAAGGCGCGGCACAGACATTCCAATGCATGATGGATGTGGTGTTGCACGTTCTGCCATTTGTGTTTGTCTACCTGAATGATATCCTCGTGGCCACCGCGTCCGAGGAAGAACACATAACCCACCTTAGGACGGTTTTCCAGAGGTTGGAAGAGCACGGGTTAATAATCAACCCAGCGAAATGCCAGTTCGGCATGACGGGGATTGACTTTTTGGGGCACCGCATCTCACCGGAGGGAGCGGTACCCTTGCCGGACAAGATGCGCGCCGTGGCAAATTTTCCACGGCCTCAGATGGTCAGGGCGCTGCAAGAGTTTTTGGGGATGGTTAACTTTTATAACCGGTTCCTCCCCCGCGCAGCTCAGCTCATCCAGTCATTGTACGCCGCGCTCAAGAAACGGAATCCGGCGGACAGAGTCGAATGGACTCCGGAGTGGGAGCAGGCATTCTCTGAGGTTAAAACAGCCCTGGCAAATGCCGCACTGTTGGTGCACCCGGACCCAGCGGCCCGGATAGCACTCACTACCGACGCCTCGGAAGGGGCCATAGGGGCCATCGTGGAGCAACGCGTCGCCGGTTCTTGGCAGCCGCTCACTTTTTTCAGCAGGGCTTTGTGCGACAGTGAGTGTAAATACAGTGCGTTTGACAGAGAGTTGCTGGTTCTCCACCTGGCCATACGCCACTTCCAGTTCTGGCTGGAAGGGAGCAGCTTTACTGCGTTCATGGACCACAAGCCACTAATGTTCGCGATGGCCAAGGTTTTGGAACCATGGTCGGGCCGGCAGCAGAGACAGCTGGCCACAATCTCAGAGTTTACGACCGATATTCAGCATGTGGCCGGTAAACTGAATGTGGTGGCGGACTGCCTCTCGCACGCAGTAGTGGCCCCAGTCTGCGTAGGGATAGATTATACAGCCATGGCCGCAGAGCAGATTGGCGATACGGACGTGTGCGCACTCCAGTCTGGACCAACAGGGTTAAGGCTGGAGATCAGAGTACTGCAAGACGGCAGCCACCACCCCCCCCAATCTGTGACGTCTCCATGGGACGCCCGCGCCCGGTGGTCCCAGTTGCTTGGCGCTGCCGAGTGTTTGAGTCAGTTCACGCTCTGGCGCACCCAGGAGTGCGCGCTTCAGTCAAAATGGTGGGAGTGAAGTTCGTATGGCCTGGCCTGCGCAAACAAGTGAAAGAGTGGGCTCCAGCCTGCGTAGCGTGCCAACGAGCCAAAGTACACAGACACACGAAGGCCCCTTTGGAGCCGTTTCGTGTACCGGCTTAGAGGTTTGACCATGTTCACGTGGACCTCGTGGGCCCCCTCCCGCCATCGCAGGGGTTCACGCACCTTCTGACAGTGGTGGACCACACCACACGCTGGCCAGAAGCAGTCCCGCTAGCGGCAACCACGTCCACGGATGTGGCGCACGCGTTTTTGACAACATGGGTGCCGCGTTTTGGCATCCTGTCGGACATCACATCCGATAGAGGCCCTCAGTTTGTTTCCGACCTCTGGTCCGCGATGGCCCGTAAACGAGGTGTCGCAATTCATCGCACAACCGCGTACAACCCACAGGCCAATGGGTTATGCGAGCGTTTCCATAGGTCACTGAAAGCAGCGCTCAGGGCTTCGCTTTCGGATGCAAATTGGGTAGACCGGTTGCCGTGGGTTCTGTTAGGGTTGCGTTGCGCACCAAAAGAGGATTTGGAGACTTCCCCGGCGGAGCTTGTTTTTTCTCAACCACTGCGGCTCCCCAGGGAATTTTTGCCAGATAATCCCGCGCCAGACAACTGTCTGTCTCAGCGTTCGCAGCATAGTGCAGATACAGGCATGCTACCGGGCCCGGCCCACCACTATTTTCCACGCCCTTTAGTGCCAAAAACTTTGAAGAACGTGGCGTTCGTGTTTGTCAGGCACGATTCCCACTGCCCCCCATTGCGCCCACCCTACGATGGCCCGTTCAGAGTGCTGGAACCAGGGGACAAACATTTTTTGTTAGATTTGGGGGGTCATCGGGAGAAAATATGTATAGACAGACTTAAGCCCACCTTTGTGGCGGCGGACGAGCAAGTGATGTTGGCTCGGGCCCCTCGGCGTGGAAGACGCCCACTGAGAACTCCCCAGGTAGAAGATTCAGCAGAGCAGCCACACGGGCAAGTAGAATGCCCTCTCCCTCTTGCCATTGCCCACCCGCAGACAGACACACCCCCAAGAGCTTCCAACCGGCACAGCAGCACCGCGGAGTTGAAGGTTCCTCGTTACAGTAGATATGGGAAGAGACTGAAGCCAAAAGGACGTGAGGGTTGAAACTCACTGAGACTCTGGGAAAGGGGGCGGGGGGGCTGCGGTGTAGGGAACGCATGCTGGGATAATCATCTCAGACTGGAAGCAGAGGGGAGGGGAAGATTCCCTCTGCTGGCAGAGCGTGGGGGATTAAATGGAGGACAGTGCGTATTGTAATTTGCGAATGTATTGTGATGCAAGATTTCAGGCAACAGGGGGAAGGAATGGAGTGATATAAAAGGAGAGACCCTGGTGTATTGAAGGGAGGTTTTTCTGTGTATTAATGAAGTGAGAGAGAGAAATAAAGTCGTCTGTTGAGCAGGTCTGGTTCCTTTATTTGCACTCTCCACAGAGGCAAAGTTTATTATTCATCAAATTCAAACCCTTAAAAAATTACTACCCCAACTTTGAAGGAGGTGTGTTTCGTGTGATTTTATCATGTTTTTCATTCATTCATTCATTCTTTCATTCATTTTCTTTTTTAAGAAAATCTATTGCTATGTCATACTGTATTCATTAGTACGTCTCCCCAGTAGGCGATTTGAGGGGGGATGTGTGTGCATGTGTGTGTGTGTGTGTGTGTGTGTGTGTGTGTGTCTGTGTGTGTCTGTGTGTGTGTGTGTGTGTGTTGGGGGGGGGGGGTGTCATAACCCGCTATCCTCCCATCCCCACGAAGAGTACTTTTCCACAAAATTGTACTTTCATGACTCAGGTGTAGGTAGTTTAATGGATTTTCCTCAGACTAGCCCTTTTGAGAGGAAAATGTCACAAACTGGTGACTGTATTGTTGCAAATGTCAAAGAAAAATGTTTATGAGAGGGAAAAATTGCAAATTTAACAGAAAAAAGTTTCAAGTGGTGTAGAGGGTGTAAAATTGTGTGGGAAAAAAGGTAACAATTTTATCACAAACAGAGCCAAATTTATAGGGAAAATAGTCCTACATTTATTGGGAAAGTTACAAATTTACATAGTTACATACTTTCAAGAAAAATTGCTAAAAATGTACAAGAAAAAGTTCATAAACTTGAAAGCAAATTGGAAATTTATAAGTAAAAAAATGTTAAAACATTTATACAAATATGCAACTTTTGTTCTTATAAATTGACAAACAAATTTATAACTTTTTTCTCATAAATTTGGAAATTGCCTACATAATGAATTTGTATTTTTTTTAAATTGTAAATTAGCATCTTTAATCATATTTTTGCAGCCTTATTCTTGAAAATTTATACTTCTTTCTTCCTTATGCTAATTTGTAAATTCTTCCCCCGGTAGTGGTGCTTTTGAAGAGTGGTGCTTTTTGAAGAGTGTTCAGCTGACAGATTGATGTGGGACCATCAAATTTGTGACCTTCCGCCTACTTGTGAGCCTGAATCATCAGTAACCTGCTGGTGCAAATGAGTGTGACTCCTACTCCCTTCCTAAACTCTTGTAACTACCAGGTTTACCATCTACCTGCTACGCTGCCACCAAATTCAACCTCCAGCTTCTGTGCGCTCACCCACTCACCACTCCCTGTCTGGCTTCCTAGCCTTCCTCATGTTCTCCTCAACAGACCTTCAAGTAAGGACTTTGTACAAATGTATTATCTGGCAAGCACTTTGTGTTCCAGGATCTCTGGCTCCTTGTCTCCTTGCGTTGGACCGCCATGTCTCCATTCCCCATTATTTTGCCAGTTACTTTACTCTTTCTGCTCTGCCTCCGCAGGATCCAAATTATCCACACTCTCAATATTAAATCTAGTTAATCAAATCACATCCCTTTGCCTCGTCATGTGTCTCTGCTGGTTGGTGTCCAGCAGACACCATGTGTCTCTGCTGGTTTGTGTCTCTGCTGGTTGGTGTTAGTATAATGACAGCAATCCTGCAGAACTAAATGGACTTGCTTAGATTCTCCACAGAACAAACAAAAAAGAACACAGTATCCTTGCATTTAGAACATTATAGAACCTGCATTTGCCAAAAATCACCACATACTGTTTTATATGATTGGAGAATCTGTCAGAATCACCCAGGGTCTTACATCCTGTAATAGCCCGCAGGTTTTCAATGGTGTCAATGTGTGAGGACTGGGAAGGTTTTGAGGAAAAAAAAAGTGGGTCTTTCTCTTCTCTTGTGAAACAGGCTTCAGTGATAGCATCAAGGTGCTGGTGCCTCGGTGCCTGTGGCATGGTAGCATGGGGGGCTGTAAAAACGTCACACTGCCATTTTTAGTGGGTAGGCATAGTTATCACAATACCTTTTTTTCACAACTGCATTGATGGTAAAGGTGAGTTAAATTTGTGTTTTGAAAACAAAGCCTTATCTGGAAATTGTGGCAAATTTATAGTCGAGAAAATATGCCGATGCAATGATACAAGCCTTTAGTTCCAGTTTATTTTGAGTGGGTGAGCTGAAAAGCTGCTAACAGGCAGACAGACAGACACATGGAGTGATTATCATATGCCTAGGTTGCTTTTGCCCCGAAGCATAAAAATACGGAAGCACAAGAATAAAATTAGGATCACAAATCAAAATGCTGGAGTAACAGATTTTATTAATTGAATGCATGCATAGTTACGTGATGGCATGCCATAGCAGGGAATAATATCAAAATTTCCAAAAATGAAAGCATAATTATGAATATTAAATCGGAATGGTTTGGAAGGTTTCACACTTATCTAATGAATATTGAGATTTTCTTAAATAATCTTGCAAAAAATAAAGTTTTTCCAAACATTAATTTATTGAAATACAGTAGCAGTTTCTGGTATAAACAGTAAACATGTAATTGTTATGACCCGAGCGCCGGTTCTGATCGCGCTCGGGTTAAAGTTATGTCCCGCTGCCGGCCTTGACAGCTGCGGGCTGTATTCTGGCCTCACCGGGCTCTTATTGTGAAGGTGCTCGGTGGGGTTTCCGCCTGTCAATGGTCGGCCAGCTGAGCGTCATTACCGTCGTTAATTCGCCATATAAGCCCAGCACTAGCGATGGTATGACGCAGCAGTGTAAGTCGCTATACGTCTGAACTACGGACGACTTGGATCTGTATCCACCTCGCATGCTTGTGATTGACCGTCGCCTCTCCGGCACCAGTAAGTTAGCTGTAAGCCTTGCTCCTCCCGGTGAGAGTGGAACTTTGTGTGTCTTTCCTTTAGCAGCCTGTGTAGCTGATTGGATTTGAAAAATTGATTTGAAAATCCAAATCCAAGATGGCGCCCACAGTGGTCGACATGGTGCTTCGCTGCGCCCTTTGTTTGTTTTTGTTTGTCAATTGTGTGTCTGCTTGCACTTATACCCGTGAAGAACTTCTAAATATCAGGACTTTCACTCCCACGGACCTTCTCCCAGTTTTTTTAGCTCCTGCCGCCGATCTGTTTCATTGTTTGGCTCGAAAAGTGAGACGGCGAAAGAGAGGAAGACGAAAGGGCGCGCTCGTGCGGCTTCGCAGGAGAGGCACGCGCACGGCGCTGCCTGGCATATTTCTGTCCAATACCAACTCTCTCTCTAACAAGGTAGATGAACTGAGACTGCTGATGCGTTTTAAGGACCTCTCCTCCTCGGCTGCCCTCTGTTTTACTGAGACCTGGCTCAGGGAAAATATACCGGACAGCGCGCTGCGCCTCGAGGGTTTCCAGCGGTTTCGTGCTGATCGTGACACAGAGCTTTCCGGCAAGACCACAGGAGGCGGAGTCTGCTTCTACATCAACAGCAGCTGGTGCTCTGATGTAAAGGTGATTTCCAAACACTGTTCTCCCGCCCTGGAATTTTTTGTTATTAACTGCAAGCCTTTTTATTCCCCGCGGGAGTTCGCTTCTTTCATCCTCATCGCTGTGTACGTCCCTCCCGACGCGGACACGCGCGAAGCTCAGCGCGTGCTCGCGGACCACATCCAACACACGGAGAGGATTTTCCCAGACTCTCTGGTTATTGTGGCTGGCGACTTTAATCAGAGCAATCTGAGCCACGATCTCCCCCGCTACAAACAGTTTATTAAATGCCCCACCAGAGGATTAAACACACTGGATCACTGTTACACCACAGTGAAAGACGCATATCGCGCTGTTCCCCGCGCTGCGCTGGGATTATCTGATCACGTGATGGTTCACCTCATTCCCACATACAGACAGAGATTGAAGCTCACTAAACCTGTCGTGAGCACTACGAAGAAACGGACCAGTGAAGCTGAGGAGAAGCTGGAAACGTGCATGGAAATAACTGACTGGGGCATGTTTAAACGAGCCACGCATGATCTGGATGAATATACGGACACTGTGAACTCATATATCCACTTTTGTGAGGAGGACATTCTTCCATCACGCACCAGGGTGAGGTACTCTAATGACAAACCCTGGTTCACAGCTAAGCTCAGACAGATCAGGAAGGAGAAGGAAGCGGCGCTGAAAAGTGGAGACAGGGACTGCTACAGGGAGGTTAAATATCGGTTTAACAGAGAGCTGAGGAGAGCTAAATCTGGGTATTCTGAGAGACTCCAGCAGCAGTTCACTGCTAATGATTCGGCTTCTGTGTGGAGAGGACTGAGGCAGATCACCAACTATCGACCTCAGGCTCCTAAAGGTCAGGATGACAAAGCCCTTTGTCAAAGACTGTCCCAACACTATGCCCGTTTTGACACCTCGTCATGTGTGTCCAACTCCCCCCCTCCCTCCAGCTCCACAGCCTCCACAATCCCTACTTCATTAAAGGCACCCCCCCTCCTCCCCCCCTGCCCTTATCATCAGTGAGCAGGACGTGCTCAAACAGTTCTCCAGACTGAACCCGCGCAAGGCCCCCGGTCCGGACGGCGTGTCTCCCTCCACCCTGAGACACTGTGCGAAACAGCTGGCTCCTGTCTTCACAGACATTTTTAACTCCTCCCTTAAGCTATGCCACGTGCCGAACTGCCTCAAATCCTCCACCATCATCCCTGTCCCCAAGAAGCCACGGATCACTGGACTTAATGACTACAGACCTGTAGCGCTCACCTCTGTAGTCATGAAGTCCTTTGAGCGCCTGGTCCTGCCCCACCTCAAGTCCATCACCACCCCTCTCCTGGACCCGCTGCAGTTTGCCTACCGAGCCAACAGGTCTGTAGACGACGCAGTCAACCTGGCCCTCCACTCCATCCTGCAACACCTGGACTCCCCGGGAACCTACACCAGGATCCTGTTTGTGGACTTCAGCTCCGCATTCAACATCATCCGCCCCGCTCTGCTCCGGGACAAGCTGTCCCTGCTCAACGTGCCTGACTCCCTCTGCAGGTGGATCACCGACTTCCTGACGGACCGGAGGCAGCATGTGCGGCTGGGAAAGACTGTCTCAGACTCTACTAGCATCAGCACCGGATCACCCCAGGGCTGTGTACTTTCCCCCCTACTCTTCTCCCTTTATACCAACTCCTGCACCTCCAGCCACCAGTCTGTCAAGTTGATCAAGTTTGCGGACGACACCACCCTCATCGGGCTCATCTCCAACGGCGACGAGTCCGCCTACAGGAGAGAGGTGGCCCAGCTGGCGTCCTGGTGCAACAACAACAACCTGCAGCTGAACGCTCTGAAGACAGTGGAGATGATTGTGGACTTCAGGAAAGTCACAACCCCTTTGCCCCCCCTCACCCTCACAGGCTCTCCCATCACCACTGCTGATTCCTTCCGCTTCCTAGGCACTACCATCACCAGGGACCTCAAATGGGAGCCGACCATCAGCTCACTCATCAAAAAAGCCCAGCAGAGGATGTTCTTCCTGCGGCAGCTGAGGAAGCTCAAGCTACCCACCAAGATGTTAGTGCAGTTCTACACAGCCATCATCGAGTCCATCCTCACCACCTCCATAACCGTGTGGTACGCAGGAGCCACTGCCAGGGACAGACTAAGGCTGCAGCGTGTCGTGCGCACTGCTGAGAAGGTGATCGGCTGCAAGCTCCCATCTCTCCAGGATCTGTACATCTCCAGGACCCGGAGGCATGCTGGCCGGATCATAGCCGATCCCTCACACCCTGGTCACGTACTGTTTGCCCCCCTCCCCTCAGGTAGAAGACTTCGGTCCATCCAGACTAAAACCTCCCGTCACATGAACAGCTTCTTCCCCTCTGCCATCAGACTGCTGAACACTAAGTGACTTATTGACTCTCGTGCACTATGTACAACAGCTCAACCAGACTCATGTCAATCATCACTGTTTTCTTCCTGCATTACCGACTGCACTATATGGTTCTCCACAGTATCTGCTGCTCGCTAATATATTTTAACTGCTGACCAGTATCACTTACTCTTATTCTACACTTTATTGCATGTATAGTTTATTTCTTTTATTTTATCATGTTTAATGTTGCAGCATTGCACCGAGACAAATTCCTAGTTTGTGTACTACATGAACAATGGCAATAAATCTGATTCTGATTCTGATTCTGATTAGTTAATCAACCTTTGCCTGTGTATGACTGTCTCCTCCTTTGGACTCGTAGTGAGCTGTCTAGCCTCACGCCTCCAGAAGTGTGGAGACTCATGTGTCTTTGCCCCTGCATCTTGTGTTGTTAACCTTTCACCGTAAATAAAAACTCACTGTAAACTGACTGGTGACTGTGTGCGTCTCTAGCTGGCTCGCGAGGGCCAGCGCTTGACAGTACACTGCTGCCAAAACAGCGTTACGGTGACGCCAACCCGAGACGCTATTCACCAGTGAGTTTGAGTTTTTTGGGACATTTGCTTTTTCCTGTCTGGGTGCCGTGTATGTGAAGAATGCCGTCGCGGAGGAACCGTGTGTGGAGTCCGAGCCACGGGCTGTCTGATGTGCTGGAAGTGGTGGATGAGCTTCTCATCTCCGCTTCTCAGCTGGACTATGACCACGGCATACACTGGTACCTGGACGCCGCCGAGGATATACTTTGTCATCTCTCGCCCCGCTACGCTGACCACCCGGAAGTCGACACGAGGAGGGAGGACATTGCTGCGCAACGCGAGATTTATCTGATGATGGAGGAGGAACGCGGCATGAAGCAGGAGAAGAGACACTCCTGCTCTTTGCTCTTGGATCCTGATCCTTTCTTCGATCCGTTCCGGGAGATCGCACCGTCTGGGGGCCGGCGAAGGCATCGGCGCCGCGGCCGGGCACGTCCTCGGCAAGCTCCTGCTCCGGATCCAGTTCCGGGCTGCCGGGATGACCCCCTCAACCAGCTGGCTGCTGTGAGTGAGCTGAGTCCTGTGCCGGTGGGTTCCGTCCATGGGTCCGTTTCCACCATCCAGCGAGCGAGGGAAGGAGCGATGTCCGCTACAGCTGATACCATCCTCCCCCCCTGAGACAGGCAAGTTCAAGTTCACTTACCTATCGATCATAGTGATCTGTCTTGTCTGACTCCTGGGGGTGAAGCTCGGGGTTTGCAGCTCCCTGAGTTTCTTTCCCCAGCTGTAGCCATTGTTATTAAACCTGCTGCCTCTGTGTCTCCTCCTGTGGAGCGGTCCTCGGCGTCAGTCCCACGCCATTGAACGAGGGGGAGGCCTGCAGCTCTGGGAGATATCCCGGCCCTGCAGCCTAACATTGGACAGAGAAGAACAGACTGCAGTGAGGAGCCAGAGCCGACGAGAGAGCGTCCCTAGGGTTCCTCAGGGATGCAGCCCGAGTCAGCAGGTCCAGGGTCCTCTCCCTCCACGCCATGCGGGTTATTGGCGTGGTTATTGGCGTTATTGCGTGGTTATTGGCGTGGACGCCAGCGCGTGAGGATCCAGCTGCAGAGACCATCAGGCCGGCTGTGGAACCCGACGCAGCCGAGTGGGAGCCCGACGACGAGCTGCTTCTTGAACCTGGATCGGCGAAGTCCTGGACGGCTCCAGAGCCCGAGTGCAGGCAAGTGCTCTTTCTTGTTTTCCTGTATGGTGTGTTAGAGCATTTTTGCCTGCCTCATGGGGAGGCGAGTGAGGGGCAGCCAGCCGCTGCACCCGAGCTCGTCTCGCTGGGCTCTGGCGCTGCCGGTGGAACTGATCCCGGTTCTCCCTTGTGTTCTGAGCAACTCCACAGCGTTACCGGTCCGGAGCCAGTCAAGGTTACGGGACCGGCGGTTCCAGGTTCGGAGATGGAGGTCGTCGCCGGAGCAGTCCTGACCCGGTCGGGGTCCGACGCGTGGGCCGAGGAGACCCGGTCGGGGTCCGTCGTTTGGGCCGAGGTGACCCGGTCGGGGTCCGACGCGTGGTCCGAGGAGACCCAGTCGGGGTCCAACGTGGGTGCAGCGGTGACCCAATCTGGGCCCGTCCTGACCCAGTCGGGGTCCGACGCATGGGCCGAGGTGACCCAGTCGGGGTCCAACATGGGTGCAGCGGTGACCCAATCGGGGCCCATTCTGACCCGGTCGGGGTCCGACGTGTGGGCCGAGGTGACCCGGTCGGGGTCCGACGCGTGGTCCGAGGAGACCCAGTCGGGGTCCAACGTGGGTGCAGCGGTGACCCAATCTGGGCCCGTCCTGACCCAGTCGGGGTCCGACGCATGGGCCGAGGTGACCCAGTCGGGGTCCAACGTGGGTGCAGCAGTGACCCAATCGGGGCCCGTCCTGACCCAGTCGGGGTCTGACGCATGGGCTGAGGTGACCCAGTCGGGGTCCAACGTGGGTGCAGCAATTACCCAATCGGGGTCCGACGAGGTCCAGTGGGGGTCCAGCGCAGGTGCGGCTGTGACCCAATCAGGATTCGAGGGGGCCCAAGGTTTTGGTTGTTCCCCTCTCAGGAGCCACAAGCTGGGGTCCGTGAGAGGGCTCGGTTTGACGGCCTGGTGCTCCCCTGTCTTGTTCTATTCAGGTGAGCGGCTGCAGGCAATCCCTCCACGGTCCTGGTGGTTGTGGGATACGGGTCGGCCACCTGAGGAACTGCTTGGAGCATTCGGCGTCTTGGGTTGGCCACCCAATAAACTGTGTGTGTTACGGGGTGACCTGGTTCGGCCACCAGAGGACGTATTCCTGGGGGCATGGGACTGGGGCAGGCCACCTGACTGATTATTATGCACTGTGTGACTATCTGTGGGCCCATACGGGGCCTGGTCATGTGAAGTTTGTCTTGAGCTTTTTTTTTTGTTGTTGTTTTTTGTAAGCCTAAGTCACAGTCTTAGTCACAGTCTAGTCTGAGCAATTTTAGATTGCCTCTTGTTTTCCTGTAGCCAAAGTCTTAGTCTTAGTCAAGTCTGAGCAATTTGTAGATTGCCTCTTGTTTCCCAAAGTCATAGTCTTAGTCAGGTCTGAGCAATTTTTTTTGATTGCCTCTTGTTTTCTTGTAAGCCATAGTCTTAGTCAGGCCTGAGCAATTTTAGATTGCCTCTTGTTTTCTTTTTTCCCAAAGTCATAGTCTTAGTCATGTCTGAGCAATTTTTTAGATTGCCTCTTGTTTTTTTTTTTTGTAAGCCAAAGTCACAGTCTTAGTCACAGTCTAGTCTAAGCAATTTTAGATTGCTCCCTGTGTGTTGGTATGTATTTGTTTGTTTGTTTTGTTCGTGTTTTGAAAACCAGAGTCAGGTAAAGCTATCTATATTGCCTTTTGTGTTTTGTACTCTTAGTTTGGTCAAGTCTTGTCTTTGTTTTGTTCTCCCCTCCTTTTTTGAGGGGCTATTGTATGAGGATTTTGTGTGTTTCCAGGTATTTTTCATGTATTTATTTTTGATTTTTTGGTTTCGTATGGTTTTTTTGGTCTGGTCATGGTCTTGTTCAGGGGTTGGTTTTTTGTATTCTTAGTTTGGTCAAGTCTTGTCTTTGTTTTGTTCTCCCCTCCTTTATTGAGAAGCTATTGTATGAGGATTTTGTTTGTTTCCAGGTATTGTCATGTATTTATTTTTGGTTTTGTCTGGTCATGGTCTTGTTCAGGGATTGGTTTCTCTCCCTCCGCACCTGTCCTCCCACCTCCCACCCTGGGGGTGCGGGGGGGGGGGGCAGGGTGGTTCCTTGGGGCGTTCAGAGTCCACCCGTGGAGGGAGGGTACTGTTATGACCCGAGCGCCGGTTCTGATCGTGCTCGGGTTAAAGTTATGTCCCGCTGCCGGCCTTGACAGCTGCGGGCTGTATTCTGGCCTCACCGGGCTCTTATTGTGAAGGTGCTCGGTGGGGTTTCCGCCTGTCAATGGTCGGCCAGCTGAGCGTCATTACCGTCGTTAGTTCGCCATATAAGCCCAGCACTAGCGATGGTATGACGCAGCAGTGTAAGTCGCTATACGTCTGAACTACGGACGACTTGGATCTGTATCCACCTCGCATGCTTGTGATTGACTGTCGCCTCTCCGGCACCAGTAAGTTAGCTGTAAGCCTTGCTCCTCCCGGTGAGAGTGGAACTTTGTGTGTCTTTCCTTTAGCAGCCTGTGTAGCTGATTAGTTAATCAACCTTTGCCTGTGTATGACTGTCTCCTCCTTTGGACTCGTAGTGAGCTGTCTAGCCTCACGCCTCCAGAAGTGTGGAGACTCATGTGTCTTTGCCCCTGCATCTTGTGGTGTTAACCTTTCACCGTAAATAAAAACTCACTGTAAACTCACTGGTGACTGTGTGCGTCTCTAGCTGGCTCGCGAGGGCCAGCGCTTGACAGTAATATTCTTATTCTTATTCTTATTATCATTTATCTTCCAGCCTGTTATCTTCACAGCTGCTCTGACTGCTGACCCTCAGGTTCACCACCGTGGACCTCAGAGAGACAAAGACGAAAGAAAACAGCATAAAAATGTGATTTGTCATGATTGTGATAACAATCAGCCCACGTCCGTGATGCAGCAACAAAAAGGAGCAATCAAACAACAAACACATTTGAGAACTTTATTGATATCAAATAAATGCACAGCTACAGAAATGGTCACTCGCCAGAGGAAACAGTCTGTGGAGAGAAGACGAGAGCTGTAAGTAGGAGGAACAGAGTAAGGGGAAAATGGGCTGGCCAAATTACCACTTACGTGAGCTCCGAAGGAGAACCGGCAGGGCCCCAGCGGGGAGTAGCCGAACCAGCAGGGTGAGGGGAGAGGAGCTGGTGAGGTTAAATGCCGTGGATGAGTGGTGATGTGGCAGTAGAGCGCGCGCAGTCCCGGTGACACACCCGCATGATGGCAGCAACCTTATGGGGAGAAAAAGCACACAGATTAATACTTTCTTCACCGATGTGAATCATTTTTTTTTTTGATTTTGTATACTTTATTGATCCCCAGAGAGGAAACTGACGGCGTCCACCTGGATGGATGAAGCAGCCATGGTACAGCGCTATCCCTTAACCATTCACACACACATTCACACTTAGGGCCACTTAAAGGCACTTTTCCATTAGCCCAGCACACTTCAGCACATCTCGATTCACTTCGACACGATTCGGCACGCTTTTGTCTCCATTACAACCGTGTTAAGCTGGGGTGGGTGGGATTTCTATAACAGCGAGGCAGCGCCACACTCCCGTGACGTAGAACACGCGACCCAAGCAAAACATAACACATACAGCTGTACAAGGCCACTCCTCGGTCTGTGGCTTTTTTCACCGTAAACGCCAAAAAGGACCGCCAGACAAGGGTACAGGCAGCGAGATGAAACACTCTGGAAATAGTTTTGCAGCTTCTGGGAGAGCCAAAGGCGTGAGGATACAAACTAGGTCATATATGACGGTAAGCTAATGTTAGTTTGCTATAAGTACGTCGTACTACACTTTAATGTCTGCAAGTTATCGCTGTTAGGTACTAAAATATGTACACTGTGTATGTTTCAGATGGCTCTGTTGTGGGGAAATTACTGCTTCATTCGCTCTGGGCGAACCTGACCTGTCACAGATGTCATCAGCCTGTCACTGATGTCAGCACAGCTTCACAAACGATTAGTGGTTATAGAGTTTAAGAATGTCTGTAGAAACGTTTATTTCCTGTGCAACAAATTGCTCTGATCTGCGTGAAAATCATGGAGAGACTGTTGAGACATCATGGACGTACCTGCTTCTGCAGAACCGAGTCTGAGGTGGTGTTATAGAAAACAATGATCAGCTGACACAACTTGATCGCCATGTTAATAACTATATTAGCCACACAATATATATTCAAAAAGTAAACTTTACTGAGTTAGGTATAATAAGATATATTTGACATTTATCATGCATATTAGGCTAAAACAAACTTGATCTAGGATTAAAAGCAATTAAAATAATGCAGTCACAAGGTTACATGGAAAATACTTGATTTACTAGATACAGGTACTGTAGAAATATATATTCTCTGCATCAGAAACAGAATCAGAAAGCTTTATTGCCAAGCATGTTTACATAAAAAACATAAACATACGAGGAATTTGACTTGACATTGGGCGCACTGAATAAGCGCATCTCAATGACGCGGCAGCCATGGAGGTGCCTGTCAGCAGTAGAGGGTAAAGAAGGGAATGAGGGGAAAGGGAAATGACACAATGGGCAGAGAGAAAAAAGCATTGTTAATCAAAATAAAGCTCATTTTATGACCAAAATTGTGATTACATAGAAAAAAACTCTCCCATGCACAATTAGCAGACAATAGATCACACAAAAACAAAAGTTGAGAGAGACAGTGTGTGTGTATATGTGTCAGTGTATGTATCAGTCATGTGATGTTGTATGCAGTGTGTAGTGTGGGTGTGTCAGTTGCTAGTGAACAGCAGAGGGCGCCTTCTGGCAGTGGATGGATGTTAAAATCATGTGATCTATAAGCAAGTCCAGAGTCGCTCTCTCTCGTGCTTGCAGATGGCAGAGTTTGAAGACATATGGTAACACTGTCCTTGAAGAGTCCAGTCTGCTGAAACAACAGCAATTGATTGTCGATTGTTTGGGTTAGCAGAGCCGCTCCTTCCACCTTATCTTCATCGAGGAGGAATGTAAACAGGGCACCAAAAAAGACAAGGTCAAATCTGCACAGTGCACTCAGAGAATAGAATTTTCCTCTCTCATGCGATTCTGTGCTTCATAATTTCCATGTACAGGCTTAAAACTGGTCGAATTTGGTGAAGGAGCTTGCCTGGGTCCGCATTTGAACAGCTCTCCACCTTCTTCAATTTCTGAAACATCAGGAAACTCCAAAAGCCAAAGTAGAAGTCCTGTGATCATAGCCAATAGATGTCTTCTGCATCTCCAGTCGAATCATACAGACGCATGAGTTCCCAATGTCCATGAGTCTTCCCCTTGGGTCCCCCCTGACCAATCTTCTTTTAAAGTGGTGACAATCATGTTTAAGCCGCTTTCCAGATCCATAATTTCCGTTTAGATTAAGATTCAGCAGAAGAAGAGCGACTAAACACAGACAAAAATGCAACATTGCAAGCTGGGATCAGAAGGGAGAGGATAAGGAGGGAGAGGAGGGAGAAAAGCGTCTGATCTCTCTGAATGCCGGAAGAGGAGTAGTCTAGTACATCAACAATGTACTAGACATGCATTCATGTCGTATTGCACTGGGAATTTCACTGACAATAAACCTCTGAAGTTTTTGCAGATGTCTCTTTTTTTATATGTGAAGGTTACCACCATGTGGCATAAATTAAATACTGAAAGATTGGAAAAGCTAAGAATAATCCAGCAGTTTGAGAAATCACTTTTGATTTGGTGTAAGTCTGTCAACAGAATTATGAACCATAAAGCAGTTTGTGTTAAAATGTTAAATCCCATTAAACCTAATCCGGGGGCTCCCAATCATATGTCATGGGGGGCCAAGACCCTGCAGGTTCTCTCTTCTACCCAGTCTCTTCAGCAGGTGATCTCACTGATCAGTCAGTGGAAGAAGTTCAGTGGAATCTGCTGTTGAAGACACTGGTGGGAGGTAAAGCCTGCAGGGTCTTGGCCCTCCATGGCACATGATTAGACACCCCGCCCAAACCCATTATGATGAAGAGCAGATGCTAATATGACCCAGAATTCCTCCATATACTGGTACTGTCACTAAAGTATGCAGGGTCTTCTGTACAGTCTTCTAACAATATAGTCTTCAGTTAATAAAATAATTGTTTTGGTTACTTTTTTCTTAAAAATGAGCCATTATTTTCAAGGTCACCGATTAATTCTTTGCACAGTTGACTCTTTTCCCACCGGTGTCTTAACAGACAAAATAGAAAATCATGATGCAAACACATAAGTCACTAAATTGTTTATTACAATCAGCAGCAAATTCCAGATTATTCAGAATGTGCAAAATTCAAACTGTAAAAATAAAAACTGGAATGGTCACACGCTGCCTCACTGAGAAGCAACTGGATCGGCCCATCGTACTGGTCCTGGTTCAACAGATCTTCAGCCTGCATCTCTGTAAATAGTGAGGCAAGGTCCAGTTGGGGTGACAGTTTCCCTCTTGCCTAGACAAAAGACAAATGGGTGGTGGTTAATTAAAGCAAGTTTAAAACATATTTGGGAAATACACTTGTTGCTAAAAGCCAGTGATGGAATGTGAATGAATGAATGAATCTTTATTTTGGATTGATTAAAAGTAAAGATTAAAAGAAAATAGAATAATATAACAAAGGGGAAAAAATCTAACAAGGTCAAATTAAACAATAACTCCTCTGATTATACAGTTCAACATAGGTTATCTGAAATGGGTGATGGCTGAAGCTGCGGCTTATATTGCCCACCCATATTCCAGCCAAGAATTCAAAAGAAAAACAAAACAGGAGCGATTCCAATTCCAATGTGAATATAAAGTACTTCGTTGTTGTATTTAACCACAATTTTCATGTAGCTGCGCTTCGGTAGATTTTACAAGGGATGGGTTACATTTAAAATCATCTCTTTTTACTGTGGCCTCAGCAATCAGAATGAATTAATACATTCACTTGAATGGAATCTAGTACTTTAACTGAAGTTGTGCATCACCGAGTGTGGAGTCGCTCAGTCAAAATATGAAGTTTTTATCAATAAAAGTTTGTCTTGTCTGTAAAAGTGTCTTTTCTTGCCCTGGCTTCATGTGTGGGCGGTGTTTTGTACTAGCATTGCTAAAATATAAAAGGAAGCACTACAATGGGTCTCAAATATTTGTAATGTGTCCTGTTACTGCATGAGTTTATTGATGATAGACTATAAACTACACTACAATGGTTTTGACACTTTACCTATAAAAGCAAAGGATTTCAGTACTTTCCACAGTGGTGAGTTCCACTGTGGGCTGGCTGGTTTCCTCCTGCCTAGATGAATGACAGAAATGGATGATGGTTAGTTTCAAACAAGTTCAACACTTATACAGGCACATCTCAAAAATTAGAATATCATGAAAAAATTCAATATTTTTTTCACTCATTTCAGAAAGTGAAACCCATATATAGATTCATTACAGGGACAGTGATATATTGCAAGTATTTATTTTAATATTGATGATTACAGCTACAGCCCATATTAACCAACACCTCAGCGGCCAACATTTATATTTAAAAACTATTTTTTAAAGTTAATTTTATGTAATATTCTAATTTTTTGCCAAATTGAATTTGGGGTTTTCAGGGGCTGTAAGCCATAATCATCAAAATTAAAATAAATAAATACTTGAAATATATCACTCTGTGTAATGAATCTATATAATATATGGATTTCACTTTCTGAAATGAGTGACAAAAAATATTGAAGTTTTTCATGACATCCTAATTTTTGGAGATGTAACTGTATTCGGGAAATACACCTGTGAAATTCAGTGGTAGGATGTGACATGCTTCATTTCCCTGACAAGCACTGCAGGATCCACAGAATAGGTGTGTGTGTGTGTGTCTATTCTGACGCTTTAGAAAATTATATGAATGACTTTATAAATCACTGGTTTGAAAAAGCAATTTTAATATGACGAGATTTCGGTTCGTGTGGTCCATTTCACCAGTATCACAATATAAACAGGGAAGCTAACCCCTGGCATGTGGAAACACATTAAATTGCACACAATTTAATGTGCAGCACAAAAGTGCAATACAAAACAAAAACCAGGACTTTAACCAGGATTAACATATTTCATCGTTTTGCTCTCACAAGCGAATATTTAGGAGAAAACAAGCGCGATTCAGCAGTTGGTACTTGCTAGCTACTAGCCAAAACAAACCTTAGCTAAAACGAGTTAGCCAGCACAAAACGGCGCTGACAAGCACTGCAGGATCCACAGAATAGGTGTGTGTGTCTATTCTGACACTTTAGAAAATTATATGAATGACTTTATAAATCACTGGTTTGAAAAAGCAATTTTAATATGACGCGATTTCGGCTCGTGTGGTCCATTTCACCAGTACCACACTATAAACAGGGAGGCTAACCCCTGGCATGTGTAGCTAAAATGAGTTAGCCAGCACAAAACGGCGCTGTATGGCTCAAAAAAAGTGAGCTTACCACCAACAGGATAAATAAGCAAACAGATGCACATTATTACAAAGCACTCACCATCGATGGTTCTCTCACAATCGTCTTCAGCTTGCCCATAGCCAGCCATCTGTATATGGGTCCGGGTCACTCCTCACTGAGGATCTGCCACCAGTCAGAGAAAACTCTGCACCTCTTCATTAGACCACGGTGTAGAGTTCCGCAAAACCTACAACGCTGTCTGTATTAATATCGTATTTACTCTGTGACCGAGTTAGTCCGTGAAATATTGCATATGGCGGTCGTGTATCAGAAGACGGCGAAGAAGGTTGCTTTCGTGACGTTAAGACCAGACCAATCAGCGGCGACCAGTCTTTTAACGTCAGAACATGGCACAACTTGGTACGACTGGACCCTGCCCTTGAGCGGGGCTGAGAATCGCGGCTGTTAAACCGTGTTGGGGCTAGTGGAAAGACTTACAAAGCGTGCTAAGCTGTCCCGTGGCGTGCTAAGCCGGGCTAATGGAAAAGGCCCTTTAGAGTCTCCAATTAACCTAACCTGCATGTTTTTGGCCTGTGGGAGGAAACCGGAGAAATCCCGGAGTAAATCCATGCAGATACGGGGAGAACATGCAAACTCCACACAGATCACTGTTGGTCAGGGGCTGGGATCGAACCAGGGATCCCATGGCCAAGGGTGAGTTGCTGTGCTGCCCCAGTGCTAACCACTGCTCCACCGCACCATACGTTTGCTGTCTTTGTTAGGCAGTATACCCAGACGAACCACCGTCGAGTCACTGAAGAGTGCTTCCTTATATACGCTGGTTGATGAGAGGGTGCAGGTGCGTCCTCTCACTCAGGTGCAATGATGACCTGAGGAGAGATAAAAGGGAAGGAGGGGGCGCGCTCTCACTGTCCATGACATGATTATTGTTACAGATGTGATATATGTAAAAATAAACATGTCATGTTTCTCTTCAGCTTAATAAATTGCTTGGTTTAGTGAGTGAAATATTTTAAAGTGAGTGAATGAAGCATGTCACACCGTGGTGTTTTTATATGACTGACATTATTATTAAGACTCTTACACTAGAAATCAGCTGAACTTTAGAGAAAACTATTTAACAGGTTAAAATAATGTAATAAGCAGTCCCCATAAGGAACAAAAAAAAAAAAAAAAGGACTTTAAAAAAAAAAAATAACATAAGCTTTAAGAATCAAATTTTGCGGTTGTGGGAGTTATTGGTGTTTTAATATTGAAGTTGCTGCATAATTTAAGCACAAAACTTACTTTTAAATGGTTAGTTGCTGTGTTCAGCTCTCTTCTATGGGCAACCATGTTTTTGAGGTGAAGAATGTTGGGACTTGTAGTTTTTACCAATGATCTGAAAACTCCAAGAAGAAAATATCTTGTCCTTCCTCCGTAAACTTAAACAGCAAAACCAGTGTGAAAACAATTGATGTGATGAATAAATGGTGTAGTTGATGAATACATGTTTGTTTGTTTTTTCAGTAACAACCGCTATTTTATAACAGTTCAGCTAGAGATTGACCATGACAGGAAGTCATCCATGTGCTGAAAAAACATTGCACTGCTGCCTCTAGTGGCCCGGCATACTTGTTACAATGCCTTTTTTCCTAGCTCCATTACATGGCAAAGGTGAGTTAAATTTGTGTGTATTTTGAAAACTAAGCCTTATCTGGAAATTCTGGTAAATTAAAAGTCAAGAAAATATGGCCATACAATGACACAACCTTTGCACTTGATTTTTACTGGGTGAGCTGAAGCAGAGAGGCAGACAGACAGATACAACCAACCACACACAGACACACTGTGATAAACCATTTGACTCCGTTTTCACTTAGGCATAATTGCATGCATTCATAGCAATTGCCTTTTTAAGACCTTTGAAGTGTCTGACATCAACCAAGCATTGCCTGAACCTGACCAGTGAATAGTTATTAGTGTTTAATTACAGGCTCCAAATAAAACACGTTAAAAGTTAGTAACAGGGACAGCAGAAAAATATCAGGACAGGACAGGAAAGCAGAAAAATATCAAACACAAAAATTCAAACTGGGACCCAACCCTAGGCTTCCTGGATGAAAAAGCTGCAATTTAAGCCACCTCCAGTTCTTATCTCTTCCAAGCCAATATTACTACTGTTGGAAAGTCAAGGATGGCTGTCAGTGGATGCCTTCTGTTGTAGCAGGCAGACACCAGAAACATTTGACAAAACAGCAGTGGATAAAGCACTGGGTTGGCATTGTGTTGGGAAAACTTTGTTTTTCTGTTAATCCTCCTCATTTAGGATAAGCATGTGAAGAAGAAGAAGAAGAAGAAGAAGAAGAAGAAGAAGAAGAAGAAGAAGAAGAAGAAGAAGAAGAAGAAGAAGAAGAAGAAGAAGAAGGAAAAAAGTAAAATGCCTTGAACATAGAAAAAGAACAACATAAATGAAAAACAAATTTGCAAAGGAAAAGTATGAGACTGAACTGTAAGAAATCTGAACTGATATTAGTTTTCATAAACTTATATGGAAGTTTGAGTTTTTCTCTTTACTTCATTTACCTGAAACTGAAAAAAGAATTATAACTCCATGCTAACTGTTTAAATCATCATACCAATGTCACAGAAATACACCTATTGATGCAGTAGTAACTACTATGCCTATGTAAATATAACTTATCTGAAGTAAACAATGCCATGGAAAAGTATTTGCCTCCTTCCTGACTTCTTACATTTTTGTGTATTTCTCACAGTTAAATGTTTCAAATCATCAAACAAATTTTAATTAGGCAAAGATAACCTGTGTAAATACAAAATGCAGTTTAACTGATGATTTAGTTTACTAAACACAGAAAAAAATGCTATCCATCCTTCCTGGCTCTATGTGGGAAAAGTAATTGACCCCCTTGTTATATCATGAAACTAACGGTAATTAACCACATTTTTTGGAAAGCTGAGCTCAATCGCACTAGCCACACCAAGGCCAATTACTTCCAGATCTGTAGAATCAAGAAATCACTTAAACAGAACCTGTCTGACAAAGTAAAGTAGGCAAAAAGAGCTCAGAAAGCAACACATCATGCTGCAATCTAAAGAAATTCAAGAACAGATGAGAAACAAAACCCCCCAAAAATATCTAAAAAAAAAAAAAAAAACTGCAGGCCTCAGTTTGGACACTGGTCCATAATTCAACAAAAAGAAATAAACTAGGCACAAATGCCATCCATGGAAGAGTTCCAAGAAAAAAACCACTGCTGACCATAAAGAACACAGAGCCTTGTCTCACATTTGCAAAAAAACATCTTGATGATATCCAAGGCTTTTAGGAAACAATTCTAACACAAGAAATAACACATTTAATAAAAAGAGCATCATACAAACAGTCAAACATGGTGGTGGTAGTGTCATGGTCTGGGACTGCTTTGGTGCTTCAGGACCTGGATGACTTGTCATAAATGATGGACGCATGAATTCTAGAAAATCCTGAAGGAGAATGTTTGTGACCTCAAGCTCAATTCCTCCAATGTGGCTGAATTAAAACAATTCTGCAGAGAAGAGTGGACCAAAATTCCTCAACGGTGAAGTTTTCCACATGGGGCCAGGTAGGTTTGGATAGATTTTTTTTTTTCCTTAATGATTGAAATCATCACTTAAAAACTGCATTTTGTATTTACTCAGGTTTTCTTTGTCTGATATTAATGTTTGCTTGATGATCTGAAACATTTAAGTCTGACAAATATCCAAATACAAGAAATCAGGAAGGGGGAAAATACTTTCTCTATGGCACAGTATGAACAAAAATATCTTCTGCACAGTGTGTCCATAATAACCAATCAAATTCTAAAACAAAGCTATGGATTAAGCCAACAGTATTTCCTCAGATTAGATGACAGGGGTGACATCATCTTGCGAGACAGTAGATCAAGGCAGTCCAGGATTTTCACAGAGCCTGGGAACATGTGATGATGCTGGCGAGTGTTGATGATGACGATGGTGATGATGGTGATAATGATAGTGTCTGTGCCAGTGGCTGCATGTGTGTGTGTGCTGTGATGAATATCCCTATCCCAGATGGCTGACTCTCCACGAGACAGAGAACGCAAACCCTGTGAAGCAGCATGAGGCTTCTGCAGCCGGCCTCCGTCTCTCCGCCAAGGTCACCGTCAGCAGAAAGCGAGACAGAACCAGGAGTGCGTTTAATATCTCCTCTGCTGACAGCTGCAATTTAATTGTTACCTTGTGAAACAGATACAGCCGTTTCACAGAGAAGGAGACTAAGGCGCTATCTTGATGGCTCTCTGGTGAGTGCACCAAATCCTTAGTCTTTTTTTTTTCCTTCTACTTTTAAGATGTTTAAGTGCTTCTCTTAAACTTTTAACAGAGTCTTTGAGAGATACTGGAAGTCTGTGCATTCTGGAGACTTCACTGATCCCATCAATTCTCAAAGTCTGTAAGTCTACCTATATTCCGATTACTTGCTTCATTTTAAGTGTTGATTTAGTGTCCGTTTAGTGCATCATCTTTCACATGCACCTCTAAAAGGACCCAAGAGGCTCTAAAGATTTCGTAGAGTAGCCCGAGGTGTTATGGAGCTCTCAGTCATTAAACCAGCAGTTCACTTGTGTGCATGTGGAGGAGGGTTATTTAACGCTACTGTCTGCAGAACATACCACAAAGGCAGACTCTGGATAAATCAAATGTTTTCTGCAGAAACAAATGATGGAAGAAATGACTTTCATTAAACATGCCATTGATTATGACACTGTGGCTACTATTATGCATTTAATTCAGCGAAGTTCTAAAAAAACAGTAGTCTATTTTTTAAAGTTAATAAAAACAGCATATCTTTTCTAATTCATGTATTGAAAATCTCACGTTTGAACTCTGTTTTAGTTTATATAATCAAATATTTCTAAAAATAAATCCATTTTTATACATGGTTTTTAAGTAAAATGTTAATATCCATGCTTTCAAAGGTGTAAATCAATCATCATAAACCTGTCTATACTATCTTATATAACTGAATAAAATGTCTTTCAAGCATCAATGCTGAGAATAAATGCAAATAATTCATTTTTCTTTTAAATTTGAAACTTTTTTCATGAATATACAACGTTTTTTCTGTAAATTTGCCATTTAAAAAAATTGTGACTTTCTTTACATAACTGTGCTACTTTTTTTTGTAAAATAGCATAATTTTTCGCATAAATTTACAATTTTTATTCCCCCAAATTTGCAACTTATTGTTAAATTGCTATTTTTTCCTCATGATATTGTAACTTTTTCCTTGTAAATGTCTGACTTTTTTTTGTGAATTTGCTGATTTTCATCAAAAAATTAAAACTTTATTTCTCCAAATTTTGAGACTTTTTTTTTTTTTTTTTCCTTTTAAACGCTCAACTTTTTTTTCTTGAAAATTTGTAACCTTCATATGGATGCTGGTTAAATCTTTGTTTGATGATGTTTTTTTTTTCCTGTTCTGTCTACTGTCTCCTCCCCCAACCATCCACCCCCACCAGTAAAATCATATAACCTCCCATGCATGCTTCTTTATTCACCAGAAATACATCAGCCCATCCATCTATTACCACTTATCTGTGGCTTGTGGTTGTGGGAACAAACAAGATATCTTCTTCTTCTTCTTCTTCTTCTTCTTCTTCTTCTTCTTCTTCTTCTTCTTCTTCTTCTTCTTCTTCTTCTTCTTCTTCTTCTTCTTCTTCTTCTAAGATTCATGTAGCTAGAATTAAAGAACACTTCTGCAGGGGAAGCATCCCAATAAAAACACAGATGGCACTGAAAACAGTAATGGCCTGAACCAAGAGAACTCTGGGCTCACAGTGAAACACTGAGATGTTACAAATCTTTCAGGGCACATATGTCGTAAATCTGGCAGCCATAAAAGCCCCATATGTCACCGAGCTTCAAGGAGTGCAAGTATGATAACTTGACAAGCTGAGCTATCTCTTTATCTTCAGTGAAGACTGCAACCTGAAACACTGCAGCAAGTTCAGTCAAAGCTGGGCCCACATTAAAGCTGCATTGATTCTGTAATGCTGGCTTTGGATTTAGTCGTTGCTAAATTGAGATGAGTCATAATGCAGAAGATTTGTATATTTTAGCAGAGGAGAGTCATATTTGTTTGTTTCTGGCATCACTTTGACCATCAAAAAAGCAGTGCTGCAGCAATTTACAGTCAGAAACATGCTATTCCTATCATAGACATTCTTACTCTGGTTTCCTGTCAGTTTGATGATTGATTTTAAAGTTTGATTGATAACTTTTAGTGACTGTCAGTGGCCCGCCCCCAGCTGCATTTGGGACCATTTAACCCTCCATGAGACATTGTTCAGCCCCAGGCTTTACCCATGCCGGCTTTGTTACACAGTCAAACAGTGCTCCCTTTCAAATCACCTGTCAGGACACAGTTCTGCTTCTACTTTACTTTCTTTCTTTCGTGCACTTTTTGTAACATTTACAGCCACAGATTATTTTTACCTGCCTTCTTGTTAACGTCAGCCTGGAGAGGATTAACAGTTTTAATATCTTTAAAAACACTTTTAAGATAATGTTTATAGAGGTGTTCAAATCACAGGCAGCTTTTCTTCTGGCCTTTTTTTGTTCTTTTTGTTTCCAGAGCACAAACCCCAATTTCAGTGAAGCTGGGACATTGTGTAAAATGTAAATAAAAACAGAACACAGTGATTTGCAGATCTGTTCCAACCTGTACTCAATTGAACAAACTACAAAGACAAGATATTTAATGTTCAAACTGATAAACTTTATTGGTTGTTTATTGTTTACTTTTTTGAAAATATCCACTCATTTTGAATTTGATGCCTGCAAACATGTTCTAAAAAAGCTGGGACAGGGGCAGGTTTACCACTTTGTTACCTCACCTTTACTTTTAACAACACTCATTAAGCGTTTACGAACTGAGGACACGAGTTGTTGAAGCTTTGTAGGTGAAAGGTTCTTGCATGACTTCAGTTGCTCAACAGTTCAGGGTCTCCATTGGCATATTTTGCGCTTCAAAATGCGCCACACATTTTCAATTGGATACAGGTCTGGACTTCAGGTAGGCCATTCTAGTACCTGCACTCTTTTACTATGAAGCCATGCTGTTGTAACACGTTCAGAATGCGGCTTGACATTGTCTTGCATTGTCCTGCTAAGCAGGAGCGTCCCTGAAAAAGACGTTATTTGGATGGCAGCATATGTTGCTCCAAAATCTATGTGTCATAATCTGGACATGGTCTACAATCATGTCCATGCCTTTTGTTGTGTTTTGAACTCACAAAGCTGTGGTACTGTTATCTTTAATATTCTGTGGTTTTGGTTTCTAGTTTTGGTTCTTAGTTTGTAAGGTTCCCTCATTGTTTTCCCTACCTGTAGGTCCCCTTGTTTTTTCCCCTACCTGTAGTTTCTTTCCCATATGTTGTCATTTTGTCTTTGATTAGTATTCCAGCTGTTTTGTATTAGTTAATTATTAGTTCTTTATTTATGTTGTCACTATCTGCACCCTTGTCATGGCTACAGTAAGCATTGCCCTCCAGTTCTTCTTGTTTGGATTGATCGTCATCTTGTTGTGACTTTAGCCTTCCACAGTTTTCCTTTTTTTCACAGCCCTTGAGCTGTATTTGTTTCTTGTTTAATAAATTGTGTGGAAACTGAAGATTCAATCTGCTTATGAGTCCATTCCTTCATGCCTGCTGGGGGTTGCCCTGACAGTTTGTAGCCACCACAAAAGGACCCAGCAGGCATGGACTCCAAGAAAAGAATGTTCTGGGGGTGGGGTTCCCAGTCTCGGACCACTATGAGCCCTGCAGCGATCGAGGAGGCCTATTGTGAATTCCACCAAAAGGTAGTCTCCTGGTTTTCATGGTTTGAGGGGAGACACTCTAACCCAGCTGAGGCACTATGGGCACTGAGGGAGTCAAAGAGGATAGCCTCTCAGGCCCCGGGTTTTGTGGATCAGCTGCCGAAGGAGTTTAAGGACTTTGTACTTGGCCTAGAGTTTTGGCAGCCTCCACCTCAGTCCTATGTGGTGACGGGTGGTCTGCAGCTGGTTGCTTTTGCTCAGCTCTCCCAAGCTGCTGCTCCTCCACAGTTCTCCCCAGTGGCTGCTCTCCTGGTAGCTACATCCCCTCACTCCCCAGCTTCAGTGTGGGTGTCCTCCCATGGTCAGGATTCTGTCTTGGCGATTCAGCGCTCCCTGGGTTGAATATGAACTCCACACCACACTCAAGCATCGACGTCCTCCTCCTCATGCCGTTCTCCAGCCACGGAAACCAGTTTTCCAGCTTCAGTATCAGCTGCATGACCAGAACCAGTTCCTCATCATTTTGCAGCTGCTCCTCATCAGGCGATCTCCACAGCCACCTGGCATTATTTGGCAGGGTCTACAATGGCAGCAGAGTGGGATACAAGGCAAGAACCTCCATCTCATTTTTTTAACACCTATTAGAGAGAGGTCTTGCCTTGTTCCTGGTGAGCGTGTTCAGTGACAGCCACCTACCGCAGCTGAGCCCTTACCTCCTGCCTCTACTGTTATCTCTGCTGCCACCTCCTTTTCCCTACCCTCCCTTGTTTCTTCCCTCTCTTTTCCCCCGAGCGCCACACATCCAGCAGCTGCATCCCAACCAGTCCAGCGGGCTTCAGCACCTGCGTCTCAACCGCTCCTAAGGGTTCCAGTGGCAACCCTTCCTCACTTGTGTTCCAACACAGCTCCGGCTCTTCTCCTGAGCTCCTCATTAGCTCTACCCTTAAGCTCCTTTGCTCCAGCCAGAGCTCCTCATCGGCTGCCCTGTCTGTTTCTCCTATCCAGACCTCATTGGCTGCTCTGTCCACTCCTCCCGAGGTCGTCACCCCAGCAGCTCTTCCTGAGGTTGTCACTCCAGCAGCAGTGGACCAGGAGCTAAGGCAAGTTCTTTACTGGAAAGATGTTACCTTGATCCTAGCAGGGGGACCCAAGTGCAACTCCCACCTGCCTCTGGGTCCTCCCCACCAGTCCCTGCTGTTGAGGAATATGGTGTCACTCCACTTACCTCCTGCTCTTCTTCCTCGTCCAAGGTAGCTAAATCGGGGGAGAGGTCACCTGAGACCAAAACTCCTGGTTTCCACGCTCCCGAGACCCAAACTCTAACTTCGTCTCCCAAGCTCCACACTCCAACTACATCATCTGAGCCCTATGCTCTCCAGCCTTCATCGTCTGAGCTCCCGCTTGCCAGCCTTTGTCGTCTGGGATCCCCGCTCACCAGCATTCATTGTCTGAGCTCCCCACTGCAGTTTTGTCTGAGCTGCACGCTGCAGCTTCATCTTCAGAGCTGTATGCTCTCCAGCCATCGTTCCCTGAGGTCCATGCTTTCCAGCCATTGCTTAATGGAAGTGTCTGCTCCTTGGCTGGGTGGGCCGTGGATTTTGGTCACCCTCCTGACAGACTGTGTTCTCTGGTCTGGGGGCCCATGGACTCTGGTCGGCCCCCTGACGCACCGTGCTCTCCAGTCTGAGGGCCCGTGGATTCTGATCAGCTCCCCAACGCACCATGCTCTCTGGTCTGGGGGCCCGTGGACTCTGGTCAGCCCTCTGATGCACCTTATTCTCTGGTCTGGGGCCCAGTGGACTCTGGACGGACCCCCAGCACACCATGCTTTCTCAGATGGTGGTCCCTGGACTCTGGCTGACCATTCAATGAACAGTTTTTTGTTTTGTTACCTCCGCCAAGGAGGTCATGTTATCGGGGTGATTTGTCTGTTTCTGTCTGTTTGTTAGCAGGATTATGCAAAAACTACTAATGAAAAAACAACTGATGAAATTTTCACCAGAGGTAGCCCTTGGACCAAGTATGAATCCATTAAATTTTCACGATGATCTGAGAGTGCATACCTTCACCAAAGACCTTGTTTGTATTTGTGCAGCAGGATTACATAAAAACTACCTGATGGATTTGGATGAAATTTTCACCAGAGGTGTTCCTTGGGGTAGAGATGAAGTCATTTCATTTTGTTGATGATCCAAGAATGCATACCTCCACCAAGGGTCTTATCTTCTCACAGAGTGTTAGCAAGAATACTCCAAAACTATTGGATGGATTTGGAAGAAATTTTTACCAGAAGGTGGTCCTTGGGCTAGAGAGGAACTCATTACATTTTGGTGATGATCCAAGAACACATATCTGCACAAAGGCTCTTATCTTGTCACAGTGTATTAGCAAGAATCCTTCAAAACTACTGGATAGACTTTGATGTAATTTTCACCAGAAGTGGCTCGTGGCCTAAACACAAACCCATTACATTTTGGAGGTGATCCATGAGGGATGGAAGGACCCTCAATGAAGGTATGCACTCTCTGGGTGCTTTTCTAGTTTTCTTTGTGCTGAGTCCCTCCCTCTTGTACTGTATCCCCCTCCATCCACCCGGTTTGGGGGTCCATTGTTTTTGTTTTAAGGATGTCTGGAACCTGCCCTTGGGGGAGGGGCACTGCCAGTCCATGCCTTTTTGTTGTGCTTTGAACTCACTGCACAGTTGTTGTGGTATCTTTAATATTCTGTGGTTTTGGTTTCTAGTTTAGGTTCTTATTTTGTAAGGTTTTGTCATTGTTTTCCCTACCTGTACATTCCCTTGTTGTTTTTCCCTACCTGTAGTTTCTTTCCCATATGTTGTTGTTTAATCTTTGATTAGTATCCCAGCTGTTTTTTTGTTAGTTAATTATTAGTTCTCTATGTTGTCACTGTCTGCACCTTCGTTGCAGCTACAATCAGGATTACCCTCCAGTTCTTCTTCTTGTTTGGATTGATCATCATCTTGTTGTGAGTTTGGCCTTCCATGGCTTGCCTTGTTTTCACAGCCTTTGAGCTGTATTTGCTTCTTGTTTAATAAATTGTGGGGAGACTGAAGATTCAGCCTGCTTAGGTGTTCCTTTCTTCATGCCTGCTGGAGGATGTCCTGACAGTATGCACCGTTCAGCATTAATGGTGCCTTCACAGACATGCAAGTTGCCTATGCCATGGGGGAAAAAAAAAACAAAAAAACACCCCCAAACCATCAGAGGTGATGGCTTTTGAATTTTGCACTGATAACAATCTGGATGGTCCTTTTCCTTTTTACCTAGGAGGACATGATGCTCATGTTTTCCAAAAACAATTTGAAATGTGCATTAGTCAGCCCGCAGCACACTTTTCCAATTTATGTAAATCCATCTCAAATGACCTCGGGAACAGAGCAGCTGACAACGTTTCTGTGTGCTGTTCATATATGGCGTTCATTTTGCATGGTAGAGTTTTAACTTGCACTTGTAGATGTAGCGACGAACAGTGTTAATTGACAATAGTTTTCCCAAGTATTCCTGAGCCCACATAGAAATATCCTTTACAGAATTATGTTGGTTTTTAATGCAACACCACCTGAGGGATTGAAGGTCATGGACATTCATTGTTGGTTTTCAGCTTTGCTGCTTATGTGCAGAAATTTCTCCAAATTCTCTTAATCATTTGATTATATTATGGACTGTAGATGATGAAATCCTTTATGCTGTTGGACTGTTTTCCCATGCAGTTGTTTACAAAGAGGTGAACCTCACCCCATGCATGCTAGTGAATGACTGAGCCTTTTGGGGATGCTCCTTTTATACCCAATCATGACACTCCATAATGTATAAAACACATTTCCAAACTATAAAAACTTTACTCAAACTTGCTATCTGTGTAATTTCAATGTACAAAAAAGATACAATATTTCAGCTGGATTATTCCACGTTTTGTTTTTACTTATTGTTGTCTTTTGATTATATTTTTATTCACCCATTTATGAGACAATATGTTCTGATAGCACGGGTGATGGAAAGAACAAAAACTTACCTTACTGTACACTGTTTGTTATGACACATGTTAATGGTGTGCAAGGCTTTCTTCCAAATTGATTGCCATTCAGTTACCACATCAAAAGCAGAATAAACTGAATGCATATTCAGCATTTCTTCCAACTTTGATATATTCAAGGTAATACAGCACAACACTTGGAAAAATAAAGGAAATAATTTAATTAAAATGAAACAGCCAGATTTATTTGGCATAACATTCAACATGTTTCCATTTCTTTAATGTTCAAGGCATGTCAAGACTTTTGGGGCTGCAGTCTTCTCTCCTAAACTTCATCAGAATATATTACCCGTTTCAGACACACAGCCACTTAAAATCAGCCACTAGGGGGCTTCAAAGAAACAAGTACACCATTTTTGGGGGAAAGAATTATCCACGCCCAGGAATTACTAACTAACTAACTAACTAACCTGCACTTATATAGCGCTTTTCTAGTTACAAAGACCACTCAAAGCGCTTTCATTAATACTAACCCTCTATTCTAAGGGCCTATAGGAAACAGATATCTAGGGACAATTTAGAACAGCCAATTAACCTAACATGCATGTTTTTGGCATGTGGGAGGAAACCGGAGAAATCCCGGAGTAAACCCACGCAACACGGGGAGAACATGCAAACTCCACACAGATCACTGTTGGTCGGGGGCTGGGATCGAACCCACGATCCCACGATCCCCACAATCCCCCGGCCAAGGGTAAACTGTGCTGCCGCAGTGCTAACCACTGCGCCACCGTGCATGACACTATGGCCACCAAACTCTGTACACAGGTGGACCTTGGAACTAGCACCTATAGCTATACTGTTGGGATCAAAAGGTCAAAGGTCAAGGTCAGAATGCCATAAACTATATCTCAACAATAAAGACAGTAGGGCTACCAAATTTGGTACACAGGATCACCCCGAGAACCTGATCTTTGACTATACATGTGGGGTCTACAAGTCAAAGGTCAACATTTGCATTCCCTATGCCCTATTACTATAGAACAAGTAAAGCTAGGGTCACCATACTCGGTACACAGGTTCACCTTGGGATCCTAAGCTGTAACTATGGTTTTAAGATAAGATAAGATAAGCCTTTATTAGTCCCACAATAGGGAAATTCCAGGATTGCAACAGCACAGGGATAGCAACACTCAGAGCAATAGTTAAGAAGATACAGAAGATATAAATAAGAGCAGTGGATATACATACATACACATATTTATATATTGATGTGTATGTATGTATATCCAATGCTCTTATTTATATCTTCCGTATCTTCTTAATTATTGCTCTGAGTGTTGCTATCCCTGTGCTGTTGCAATCCTGGAATTTCCCCATTGTGGGACTAATAAAGGCTTATCTTATCTTATCTTATCTTATAAATATATAAATATATTGTGGTGAACACTCAATGGACCTGTTGGACCGGTTCTGTGACTCGCATTTTAGGTCAGAACAAAGGCAGGAATCTTAGCCTTGTTATGCAAGGCTGGAGACTGTAGGGGGTCGATTAAAGGATGCGTGGGAGACTGTAGAAGTGATATAATGGAGTGAAATGCATTGTGACTGTCTTTAGTATGAAAGGTGGTGAAATGCATTGTGACTGTCTTTATTATGCAAGGTGGTCTGTGTGACATGTGATTTATGAGGTGTGAAGTGCCTGATATTTAAGGACAAGAGTTGACTGTTTCATTCTCTTTGCTCTGCTTTTAAATGATGGAGATGTGAATAAAGCTGACTCTGAGAAAGAACACTGCCTCGTCATTTTCACATCTTCCACACTGGTGACCTAAGACGTAGCATGCAACAAGAGGAGAATTTCCCGGGGCCAGACTCATCGGGAGCCCCCGGCCAAGCGTATGCCGCTACGGTCCAACTACCGGACTTTTGGCAAGACAACCCGTGCTCCTGGTTCCACTTGGTTGAGGCACAGTTCGCCCTCCGGAGGATAACGGTAGATGACACGAAGTTCTACCATGTGGTTGCAAAGCTTGATAACCGCACGGCTCGGCATGTGGAGAGCCTACTGGAGCAGCCACCAGCCAGCGACAAATATGACGCGTTGAAGGCTGCATTCATCCGGCGCTTCACTCTCTCAGTCGAGGAGAGAGCAGAGAGACTCCTGGCGCTGAACGACTTGGGAGATTGCACGCCCATTGACTTGATGGAGAAAATGCTGAGGTTGAAAGGCTCAGACGATGACCACTTCATCTTCACCCACATTTTCCTCAGGACCCTACCATCAGCCACGAGAGCGGCCCTGGCCAGTTCGCCATTGTTGGCCCAGCGAGACTTCTGCGCGCTGGCCCAGGAGGCGCATCGGATTCTCAACGCCAGCAAACGGAGTTCGACGTGGCAGCCGGAGATGGCAGGGAGCCAGAGACGGCGGTAGCAGAATCACCGACGACGGCGGCAGCGGGGGCCAAGGATCGCAGAGGAGACACCCTCTGTTTCTACCATTGCCGCTTTGCAGAGAAGGCACGCAAATGTATACCACCGTGCCAATTCAAGCGCTCGGGAAACGCCAAGACTGGGGGTCGGTAGCAGCTGCGACCCTCGGGGAGGAGAACAAGCTGCTCTACTTGAAGGACGCACGCTCCGGGAGGCATTTCCTTGTGGACACAGGCTCCCAGTTGAGTTTCATCACACCTTCCTACGCTGACCGGCTGGCAGGTTCCAGAGGTCCCGGGGTGGCAGCAGCGAACGGCTCGCAGATTAAGACCTTTGGTGAGAGGAATCTGCTTCTGTCTCTACACGGCCGTACATTTGAGTGGAATTTTGTCATAGCAGCAGTGAATTTCAATATGTTGGGGCCTGATTTTCTGTGCTCACATGGTTTGTTGGTTGATCTCGCTAACAGGCGCCTGGTTAATGCACTTTTTTTTAATTCTATCCCCTGTACAGCGCGAGTGGCCTCGCCAACAGCACAAGCCAACGTCACAGCAGCAGGCGGTAAGTTCCACACACTGCTCACTCAGTTCCCAGCACTCACGGTTCCCACATTTTCGGCAACAGTCGCTAAGCACGGGGTGGAGCATTTTATTACCACTACCGGACCGCCCGTTTTTGCAAAAGCTCGGCGCTTGGACGCAGTTAAACTGGCCATAGTGCGCGAGGAGTTTGCCAACCTGGAGAGGTTGGGCATTATCCGACGTTCAAACAGTCCGTGGGCTTCCCCCCTACATATGGTCCCGAAAGCTGATGGATCATGGCGCCCTTGCGGGGATTTCCACAGGTTAAACAACGCTACAGCGCACGACCGCTACCCAATCCCACATATCCAAGATTTTTCGGTTCATTTGGCAGGGGCGCGCATTTTTTCTAAAATAGACTTGGTCCGCGGTTACCACCAAGTCCCAGTACGTGCTGAGGACATACCCAAAACAGCGGTAATAACTCCGTTTGGTTTATTCGAGTTTATACGCATGCCATTTGGACTTAAAGGGGCTGCTCAGACGTTCCAACGCATGATGGACGCGGTGCTTCACGATCTCCCTTTCGTGTTCGTCTACCTGGACAATATTTTAGTAGCTAACGTGTCCGAAGACGAACACAGAAAACACCTGGCCACAGTTTTCCAAAGGTTGGGAGATCACGGGTTAATAATCAACCCAGCGAAGTGCCAGTTCGGGGTGGCACAGATCGATTTTTTAGGACACCGCGTCTCCCCCGAAGGAGCAGTTCCGCTGCCTGACAAAATGCGCGCGGTGGCAAATTTTCCCCGGCCGCAGACAGTCAGGGCGTTGCAGGAGTTTTTGGGAATGGTGAATTTTTATAACCGTTTTCTCCCCGGCGCTGCGCAACTCATGCAGCCGCTCTATGCCGCGCTCAAAAGAAAGAAACCCACGGATAAGATCGAGTGGTCCCCGGAGCGGGACCAAGCGTTGTCGGAGGTGAAAGCAGCCTTGGCAAAGGCTGCGTTGTTGGCACACCCAGACCCAACGGCCCGCATAGCGCTCACCACTGACGCATCAGATGTGGCCATAGGGGCGGTCGTGGAGCAACATGTAGCCGGGGTTTGGCAGCCCCTCGCATTTTTCAGCAGGACCTTGCGCGATAGCGAACATAAATACAGCGCGTTCGACAGGGAGCTGCTCGCTCTCCATTTGGCCATCCGCCACTTTCAGTTCTGGTTGGAAGGACGCGCTTTCACCTCGTTCGTTGATCACAAACCGCTAACATTCGCGATGGCCAAGGTCTCCGAACCGTGGTCAGGCTGGCAGCAGAGACAGCTGGCCGCGATATCAGAGTTTACCACTGATATTCAGCATGTGGCGGGCAAACTCAATGTAGTGGCGGATTGCCTCTTGCGCGCCGTGGCGGCTCCAGTCAGCGTAGGGGTAGATTATGCAGCCATGGCCGCGAAGCAGGTTAATGACGCGGACGTGCGCACGCTCCAGTCTGGACCAACAGGGTTAAGGCTGGAGAGCAGGGTGCTGCAAGACGGTATGCCCCCCTTAATCTGCGATGTCTCCACTGGACGGCCGCGTCCAGTAGTACCGGCCGCGTGGCGCCGCCGCGTTTTTCACTCGGTTCATTCTTTGGCGCTGTGACGATGGGATGTCACCACTATTATGATTTATTGTTTGTGTGTGATTATGTTATATTTGTAATGGTAAATGTTATTATTTGTTAAAGTACACACATTTATTTGGGATCTGTCTTTGTTTAATTTGAATGCCTTGGGAGATAATTGTATGATTAAGTATTTAGGTAAAATAATGGATGATAAGTTATTGCACATACCTTTGCCAATATGCTTCCTGTGGGTATCCAGGTAAAAGACTCCTTTAGGGAGTGGAAGGCCTTTTATAGGACACCTGCAGGAAGGAAACATCTATGGTAAGTTAGAGGGGTGGTTTAGTTTTGTAAATAAGGGTTTTGAACTATTTATTGGACTATTTATATTATTATTGTTGTCATTGATTGTTATTTATTATATGTTATTTATATTGTATAATGGGGAAAATATTTATGTATTTTAGAATTAGTGGGTATGTGTAAATAATGGAAGATTTGTTGTTTTACCTGGGATTATGGTAGGGGCTAATCAGCCCTAATTATTGCTGTTAGTATAAAACAGGTGTGATGATTGTGATACGTAGTTGTAGTTGTGTTCACTGAGAGATATCAAAGAGATCGTCGATCATTGCTGTGAAGCAGAGTCCGAAGAATTGTGTTGGATATCTGGACTATTGACTTGTGAGTTATAAATAAAATGGACTAATTGACAAATTGAAGCTCTGGCCTCGCTTCGCTACGCACCGTCTATTTTCACAGGTGCACCCTGGAGTGCGCGCGTCGGTCAAAATGGTGGGAGAGAAATTTGTGTGGCCGAGCCTCCACAAACAGGTTAAAGAGTGGGCAGCAACCTGCACGACGTGTCAACGAGCCAAAGTACACAGGCACACGAGGGCTCCTTTGGAACAGTTTCACATTCCGGCCAAGAGGTTCGATCACGTTCATGTGGACCTCGTTGGATCCCTCCCACTGTCACAGGGGTGCACACATCTTCTGAGAATGGTGGACCGCACCACGCGCTGGCCTGAAGTGGTCCCGCTGGCATCAACCACGGCCGAGGAAGTGGCGCGCGCATTTTTAACAGCTTGGGTGGCGCGCTTCGGCGTTCCGTCGGACATTACGTCCGACAGAGGCCCTCAATTTGTTTCCGAGCTTTGGTCGACAATGGCCCACAGCCTGGGTGTCACAATTCACCGCACAACCACGTACAATCCGCAGGCTAACGGGTTATGCAAACGTTTTCATAGGTCATTGAAAGCGGCTCTCAGAGCGTCACTGACGGATTCAAATTGGGTTGACAAGTTACCATGGGTGTTATTGGGGTTGCGTTCGGCACCTAAAGAGGACTTAGAAGCCTCACTAGCGGAGCTCGTGTTTGCGCAGCCACTCCGGCTGCCTGGGGAGTTTCTCCCAGATAACCCTGCGCCAAACGCCTCCCCGTCTCAGCTGTTGCGGAGTAACATAGAATCAAGCACGCTGCCCGGCCCCACGCACCACAGTTTTCCACATGTTTTTGTGCCTAAAACTTTGAAGAACGCAGAGTTTGTTTTTGTTAGACACGCCGTGCATCGAACCCCGCTGCGACCGCCTTACGACGGACCATTCAGAGTGCTAGAAACAGGAGACAAGCAGTTTTTGCTAGATTTGGGGGGTAGGAAAGAGAAAATTGGCATAGACAGACTTAAACCCACTTTTGTGGTGGCAGATGAGGAAGTGCTGTTGGCAAAGGCCCCGCGGCGAGGTAGACCACCACGGAGGGTTTCACACAGTAATGGTTCCCAAAGTAATGTTTCCCCAGAACACCCGCAGAGACTGACAAAGGGTTTCCGCCCCCGGACGGCAAACCCCCAGCGTGACAGCGCCGCAGAGGCGGTGAACCCCAGCTACAGCAGATTCGGCAGGAGGCTGAAGCCTATCCAACATGTGGACTGATGTGTATTGATGCTATCACGGCATGCATGTGGTTATCTTCTGGTTGTTCTGTGTTTCTAAATTGCTGGGGGGGCTTGTGTGGTGAACACTCAATGGACCTGTTGGACCGGTTCTGTGACTCGCATTTTAGGTCAGAACAAAGGCAGGAATCTTAGCCTTGTTATGCAAGGCTGGAGACTGTGGGGGGTCGATTAAAGAATGCGTGGGAGACAGTGGAAGTGATATAATGGAGTGAAATGCATTGTGACTGTCTTTAGTGGGTGGTGAAATGCATTGTGACTGTCTTTATTATGCAAGGTGGTCTGTGTGACATGTGATTTATGAGGTGTGAAGTGCCTGATATTTAAGAACGAGAGTTGACTGTTTCATTCTCTTTGCTCTGCTTTTAAATGATGGAGATGTGAATAAAGCTGACTCTGAGAAAGAGCACTGCCTCATCATTTTCACATCTTCCACAATATATACAAAGTGTGGAGCATTGTAGCAAGATGGAATAAACAGCATAACCATCTACTTAGTTATCCTACATAGTATGAAAATGTACCCATATATATTGTCACCCTCCGTAGCGACCGATATTGTCCTAGTTGTATATACTGGAGGGGACCATTGTGTAAGTCTATTGCGTCTTTTGCATTCAATACTATTAGGTTGTCACATTTTTTTGCTATCTCTGCCAGCAGCCCTGCTTAGGTTATACAGTCTGACAGCCGTAGGTAGGAAGAACCTGCGAAACCTCTTGGTTGTGCACCTAGGATGATGTAGTCTGCTCCTAAATGAGCTCCTCAGTGCATTCAGTATGTCCTGCATAGGGTGGGACTCGGACTCCAGCAGAGATGACAGTTTAGCCACCATCCTTCTCTCTCCTATCTCCTCCACTGGGTCAGGGCACTGCCCCAGGACAGAGCTAGCTTTCTTGGTCAGTTTGTTCAGTCTCTTCCTATCGGCTGCTGTAATGCCACTGCCCCAGCAGACCACTCCAAAAGTGATGGCTGATGCCACCACTGTGTCGTAGAATGTCTTCAGCAGCACCCCTTGCACACCAAAAGACCTGAGTCTCCTCAGTAGGAACAGCCTGCGCTGTCCCTTCTTGTAGAGTGTGTCGGTATTGTGTGACCAGTCTAGTTTATTGTTCCAATGAACACCCAGGTACTTGTAGGATGTCACCATCTCAATGTCTGTTCCCTGTATGTTTACTGGTGCTGTGAGGGGTTGTCCTTGCCTGCTGCAGTCCACCACCTGCTCCTTAGTTTTCCTTGCTTTGATCTGGAGGCAGTTCTTTGGGGTCAAAGGTCAAGATCTTACATCCACAGGGCTGCAAAAGGCATGGGTCTGGATCTTTCTTGAGTCCATTCTAGTGCCTCATAAATTCACTGCATTTTTTTCTAAAGTTGCAACTTTTCCTGATAAATATATGCCTTTTTCTTATAAAGTTACAGCTTATTTGTGATAAATTTGCAACTTTTTCCATCTAAATTTGAATCTTTTTCTTTGGAAAATTTAAAAACTTTTTTCCTGTAAACTTGCAATAGTTTTCTCATTAGCTAATTTTTTCTTGTAAATTTTCACCTTTTTCTCATAAGTTTGTGACACTTTTTTAAAATGTGCAACTTTTTGTCATTAATTTGTGACATTTTTGTAAGTTTTTTTCATTATAAATTTTAAAGGTTTTTGTCTAGCAAATTTGAACCAGTCATAACAATCCTGATTAAAATTTTATTCTATGTAATAGTTCTTATTTTCTGCTCATCTAGGCCATGTCCCAGTTCATTTTAATGCTTTTGTTGGGAGTGTTTTTTTTTCCATTTAAAAGATTTTGAACCCCAAACACTTGGCCCCCCAAAAGCTAGAAACATATATGGGGGGAGGGGGGGAGGTTGAAAAGTTCATAGGCTGAAAAGTTCATAGTTGTCAAATTTGACCAAATGTGGTTTACTTTTCAGCCGCAGGGACCAAGCGCTGCAACACCGATGTAAGAAGTGTGTGGACCGAAGGGGAGACTATGTTGAAAAATAAACCACATTTGGTCAAATTTGACTACTATGAACTTGTCAGCACTCAACCCCCCTTCCTCATATGAATGGCTTGTATGTTCTTTTAGATACAGTTTATCAGTTCATCAGCTAACTAAGCTTCCTGCAGTGTAAGGAAGTTGTAAGTTGGTGGTTTGATTTTGGACAAGCACTTTTATGTCCTAGATAAAATGTGAGTAACACATCAAAAACTACTTTTACAGTACATGCAATATACCAGTAAAGCTGCAAACTGTGATTGGAATAAATTATAGTATATGCAAATATTTATCAATAACAAAATAAAAAAAAATGACAATGCAGTAGCAGGTTCTGTTATAGCCCCTTTGCACATCCCAGAGATCAAGAGATCACTGTTACATGAAAAATATGGCCAGATCTCTCAATGATCTCTTAGTGATTCCACGGTCTCAGTTGAGACTGTTTTGACCCTGTCCAAAAAAATCTCTCAACTGTGAAGACTGTGGAAACGATCACTGAGAGATCATTGAGAGACCTAGCCATATTTTTCATCTATCAATGATCTCCCAGTGATCTCCATTCCTGTGTAAATGGAGTAGAAGAGCACTAGAAACCTTTGACTGCCAAACAAATTCTCAATGATCCTTCAGCGATTGCTCAATGATCTCTCAAGATCTCTATTGATCACCATGAAAATCTCACAGTGATCTCCCAAACATTTACACAGACAGAGGTTGATGAGAGATCAGGTCAGTTTTTTAACTCTCAATTTTCTCCCAACAATCACTGTGATGTGTAAAGGGGCCCTTCCATGTCATTTTAAGTTGAACCAACTCTACACAGTATTCTTTTATAAAGCCCATGTATTCTTATGTTAAACATGGGCATGAGCCAATATAAGCAGTCTAGACTGCTTTGACAGTCAAAGCCTTATTTAGATTTCACACAGGGTTTTACTTGTCTCTTTTGAGTAATTTACACAAAAATCATCATCCCATATAATGGAAGCAGTTTGATGGCTGTGACATATTTTTTAGATCAGCCATGGGGAAAGAAATAGACCATAAGCCGATGTTAATCCCCGGAAGGGATTTTTGGTTTTGCAGCATTGTATCATAATGCCTCATATGTCACTTTGAAAAGTGTGAAGCTACAGGTTTTGCAAGTTAATTCTAAAACTATGCTAAGATGTAACTTTAGCAGGCCCTGTGTACTATGAAAGAAAGGAACGGTGTGAGCCATTTGTGTTTGCATTTTGAGTTCTTGTGAATTTATTAGTTTGCTCTGTGCTCACTGTTTCACTGTCCAGTTTTATTTCAAACTCCGTTATATGCAGTAATAATATGTGACACAGTGATACCCCAATTAGAGTAGGTCATTGAAAAAAGTGAAAAAAAAAAACCACTTAAAAATCCCATTCACTGCACTTTTTCTACATATTAATAATGGATGCATTTATATAGCGCCTTTCAAGACACTCAAAGATGCTTTACAATGAGTCCATTTGTGGCGGACCATTACAAGGCTCCACTCACACCAAGTGACTTGGGGAGAAGGGAGGAGAGATGGGGGAACATTTATGTATGTGCCTTGCCACCAAATGTGATTCATGTTATTGCTGGAGTTGAGTAAAGTTCTGAACTGGCCAGTCTCATGTCTCGAGCCTTCATTCCTCCACACTGGTGACCCATGACGTCGATAATGTTCAAAAAGGAAGTTGAAGCGAACTCCTCTTCGGGAACACCCACGCCAGGGTTTCCCTCCGAGACCCGGGCATCATTCGCCATGGCAGTCAAGCTCCCGGAATTCTGGCTCCGTGATCCCGCAGCCTTTTTCATCCATGTTGAGGCTCAGTTTGCCCTCCGTGGGATTTCTGCAGACGACACGAGATGCCATTACATGGTGGCTTCACTCAACCCACGCTCCACTCTGAGATCCTTGAGCCTCCTGCGAGACCCCCCACCAAGGGAAATATGCCGCTCTCAAGCAGCTGCTGTTATGGCGCTACACCCTTTCCGACAAGGAGAGAGCAGAGAAGGTCCTCTCTCACTCTGAGTTAGGTGACGGCTCAGCTGCGGAGTTAATGGAAAGTATGCTAGTTTTGCTGGGCACAGATGACGGATCTTTTCTCTTCGCCCATCTCTTCCTCAGAAAACTGCCGGTTTTGGGGTGGACAATTTTGGCCAACTCACCACTGCTGGCTGCCAGAGACTACCATGCATTGGTGGAAGAAGCGGACCACATTATCCTAGCAAATAGGAGTTTCGGCATCCAGACGGTAACACTATCCACGGAGGCTGTTGAGATGACGGTTGTAGCCGAGGTGACACTCAGAGACACCAGGCCAGGACTGTGTGCTTCTACCATCATCGTTTTGGCATCGACACGCAGCATTGCCTCCCGCCATGCCATTTCAAGATGCTTGGAAATGGACCAGCCAGCGGTCAGTAGCAGCTATGACTGCTGGCAACAAGCAGAAGCTGCTTTTCCTCGAGGACACGCATTCCGGGAGAAAGTTTTTTGTTGACTCTGGTTCTCAGAAGAGTCTTATTTTGCTGGCTGGTTCTGATGGACTGGCGGAAGGCTGCAGCCTGTCGTTAAATGCCGCTAATTGCTCCCCTATCAAGATGTTTGGAGAAAGGTCAGTGATTATATGTTTTCATGGACGCAACTACAAGTGGGACTTTGTGGTAGCTGCCAGTTCAGTTCCTATCATAAATGCTGACTTTCTGTGTGCTTATGGTCTCCTTATAGATGTTGCTAATAGATGTTTGGTTGATGCTGTTTCTTTTTCTTCACTGCCTTGTGTAACTCGTGGAGCTGGGCCACTAACACATGCTAAATTTTTAGCCTCAGGGGACGTGTACCAGTGCTTGCTTTCTGGTTTTCCCTTGCTCACAGTGCCTAATATTTCCGCTGCTGTGACCAAGCACGGGGTTGAGCATTTATCACCACAAAGGGCCCTTTGCCTTGACACAGCTAAGCCAGCCATCGTGCTGGAAGAGTTTGCTAACTTGGAATGTTTAGGGATCGGTAGGTGCTCCAATAGCCCTTGGGCTTCCCCACTGCACATGGTACCAAAGTCCAATGATTCGTGGGGGCCATGCAGTAACTTCAGTCACCTGAACAACATCAAGGGGCGCGACCGTTATTCCATCCCTCACATACAGGATTTTTCAGTGCACCTGGCTGGAATGTTCATATTTTCTAAGGTGGATTTGGTCTGCAGCTACTGTAACACCAGGTCTTGGTGCTTGCAGAAGATGTCTCAAAAACGGTGGTAGTAACACCCTTCAAACTTTTTGAGTTTCTTCGCATGCTGTTTGGGCTTAAGGGCGCTGCTCAGACTTTTCAAAGAACGATGGGCACGGTGCTCCATTATTTGACGTTCGTGTTTGTCTACCTGGATGACATTCTAACTAACATGTCAGAGGAGGAACACCTCTCTCATTTGAAGCAAGTTTTCCAACGGCTGGATAGTTAACCCAGCAAAATGTCAGTTTGGGTTGCCAGAAATTGATTTCTTGTGCCATCACATCTCATCTAAGGGAACGGTTCCTGTACCAGATAAAGTGCAGGCAGCGTTGGATTTCCCACATCCACAGACCACGAGGGTCCTGCAGGAGTTTTGAGGGATGGTTAATTTTTACAATTGTTTCCTTCCCCAGGCAGCCCAGCTTCTGCAACCACTTTACGATGTGCTCAAGAAAAAGAAACCCATGGATGGCATCAACTGACCCCCAATCGGGTCCAGGCTTTTTTGGGGTGCCAAAGCTACGCTCGCCAATGTGGCTTTGCTGGCCCATCCATCCTCGTTGGCACAGATTGCGCTAACTACGGATGCATCTGATGTCGCGGTGGGAGCATTGGTGGAACAATAAGTCTCCAGTTCATAGCAACCTCTTTCCTTTTTCAGCTGCGCACTGCACGACAACGAGTGTGAGTACAGCACTTTTGACAGAATTATTGGCTCTCTACCTGGCCACGCACCACTTCCAGTTTTGGCTTTAGGGTTGTGTATTTACAGCGTTTGTCCACCACAAACCTCTAACCTATGCAATGTCCAAAATCTCGGACCCATGGTCAGCACATCAGCAATGCCATGTAGCCGCAGTGTCGGTGTTCACTACCGACATTCATCATGTGGCTGGCAAGCTCAACGTTGTGGCCGACTGTCATGCCCGCTGGTCTCTCCAGTCTACTGAGGCATTGATTTTTCCACCATGGCTGCTGACCAACTTGGAGACGAGGACATTCTTTCACTCCATTCCGTAGTTACAGGTCTTAGACTAGAGAGCAAGGTGGTACAAGAGGGTTTCCCCCCTGCTTTGCAACATCTCCACCGGCTGTCCCTGCCCGGTTGTTTCAATTGCTTGGCCCCGCCACGTTTTTAAGTCAATTCACTCTCTCTCGCATCCTGGCATCCACACTTTGGTAAAGCTGATGGGGCCCAGATTCGTTTGGCCCCACTTACGCAAGGAGGTGAAGGAGTGGGCTGCAGCTTGCATTGTGTGCCAATGGGCTAAGGTTCAGAGGCACACGAGAGTCCTCCTTGAACCTTTCCGGATCCAGGATCCACGTCTATGTGGACTTAGTACGCTCCCTTCTGCCGTTGCAAGGTTTCACACACCTTTTGACAATAGTGGACTGCACCATGCATTGGCCAGAGACAATCCCGTTTGCTTCCACCACTTCTGTCGATGTATTCCGCCCATTTTTGTTGTCTTGGGGCATGCATTTTGGTTCCCAGCTGGACATCACCTTAGATAGGGCTCCCCAGTTCATTTCGGAACTCTGGTCCACCATGACTGAGAGCCTGGGAGTCAAAGTTCACTGTACCACCGCATATAATCCACAGGCTAATGGGTTATACGAAAGGTTCCACAAGCCACTTAATGCCACATTGAGAGCCTTGTTGACTGACGCAAATTGGGTCGACCTCCTCCCTTGGGTCCTACTTGGGTTATGCTCCGTGCCCAAGGAGGATCTTGCCGCTTCTCCGGCTGAGATCATTTTTAGTCAGCCGTTGCGGGTCCCGGGTGAATTTTTATCGGAAGGTCTCACTCCCGGCACTGACTCATTGGCGCAGTTTTTTCCTAGGGTCAAGTCAGTTAGCGTTCCGGAGCTGGTGCACCATTGTTTCCCAAGCACTTTTGTTCCAAAGCTTTTGGAGCATGCTAAGTTTGATTTCATCAGACACAATGCCCACAAGACTCCACTGCACCTGCTTTACGATGGCTCTTTCAGGGTTTTGGAAATGGGTGCAAAACATTTTGTGTTGGATTTTGGGGGACGCAGGGAAACAATCTGCATAGAAAGGTTCAAGCCTGCTCACCTGTTGGCAGACGAGCAGGTGGTTCTGGCCCAGACTCCCCGGCGTGGACACCTACCTGCTGTACATTTGCAGGTTGGTCCTTCCCCTACAGAGGACTTTTTGCCAAGACCGGAGACTAAATTGTTTTCCTTCCCACCTCAACATGGAGACCCCTCAGCTTGTCAGGCTGCTTCATGATACAGCCGTTATGGGCGATTGCTCAAGCTCAGGGTGCTGGACTGATAAGGTTCCTTCTGGGTGTTTGGGGTGGGGCTGTATGGCGGACCACTAGGAGGCTCCACTCACACCCAGTGACTTGGGGAGAAGGGAGGAGAGATGTGGGGATATATATCTATATGCCTTGGAGCAAAATGTGATTCATGTTATTGCTGGAACTGAGTAAAGTTCTGAACTGGCCACTCTCATGTCTCATCCTTTCATTCCTCCACACATTATTCATTCACTCTACATACAATGGTAAGTTACCTCTGTAGCCACAGCTGCTCTGGAACAGACTGACAGAAGCATGGCTGCCAGTCCTCTTTGACCATTTATTCACATTCATACACTAGTGTCATGAACACACTGGAGGAAAGGTGGGACAGATTCTCTAGTTGGTAGAGCATCCGCCCCACCACCGGGAGATCATGGGTTCAAGCCCCAGTCATATCAAAGACCATATAAAAATGGTACTTCCCACCTTCTAGCTTGGTGCTCAGCATAATAGAATGGGGGAAGGAAAAAGTTGTTTGCGGCAGTGCCTTGTATGGCAGCGACCCCTCTGATTCTAGATGTGATTAACATTGTAGATAGGAGAAACGTAATTTTGTTCTAATGTACATGATTGGCTGTATGGATTGATTGACAATAAAGCTGACTTCTTGTTCTTGTAAAGATTTTGCCCAAGAACACAACAACTGGGGTGGGTGGGGGGAGGGGAATTTGAACCACCAACCCTCTGGTGACTGGACGACCTGCTCTATCTCCTGAGCCACTACCACCAACTGCCATTGACTGGTCCTACAGGTTTTAATGAAATGTTTGTGACATACACCATTAGACATGGCTGTAATTTACAGTTACATAATATATTTCACCCAGTATAATGCTATATACTCTACTGTACTGGCCAGGGAATTATTGTAATTTTTGTTGCATTATGGGAATTTTTGTAGAATTCAGCTGTAACATCCAGTCATTTACTGTATGTTATTGTACTTTTTGAAAATACATTTTCTTACTGTATTTAGCCTACTGCAACAGTGCACATTTTTTAAACAGTTGTCTCTACAAAGAAATTTTAATTCAGTCATTTATTGTTTGTGTATTGGTGATACTGATATTTAGCTTAATAAGCCTTCATTTAAAAAATAACCATTGTTGTATTGTTTTCAATTACAGTCCTATCTGTAACTGAATAACAGTCAAGTACTATAATTCTATATTACAGTAACTTATTGCAACACTCCTTGTATTGTCTAACAGTGTACTTTGATCAAATTGCCTTTAATCATTTAATGGGTGCAGCATCATTGTGAATCATCTTTTGCAGCCTTCCTCAGAATGGCTCATTTCAGTGGCTGTGTCTTTAGATGGTCATGGGCCCCAGTTAATCCTGTCCTTACTCTTTTGTTACTTTGGATGTTGCCATTGTATGGGATAAGAATTGTGCCAGCAGAAATTTAATTTGATTTTTTTATTTGAATTTGATTAACTGAATTTAAACCTGAGTTAGTCAGTTTGAATAATTGCTTTTAAAATTTGAATCTGAATGACCTAATTTGAAATTGAATCTATTGGCTTGAATGTGTATTACAATAAAACTGAAACTGTGTTTCATTTACTTGGAAAATTTGGCTCCCTAATTCATTATCAGAGTTCAATTTCACTTCTTGTCGTACAAATTCAGTTTTTTTTATTTCTGGCTTTTGTGCCACACATCCAGGACCTAGCCTCAGTCAAAACTAGTTGAACACAGATAGAAAGAACTCTGTTTTACACCTGCAACTCTCACTTTATGTGCTGTTTTCCTGTTGAACACTTGCACGGACTTGAGAGGTTAATTCAAAGTGATGTCCAGCAGCCACATGCCAGGTTTGCAATAATGACATGTATGAGAAGAGGCGTCATGTATGCATACAAAACATTATTAGCCAGGGCAACAGATTAGCAGAGATTAACAGCAGAGCCTCCATTCAGGTGTCCGGAGGTGTAGCAGCCCAGGAGGTGATGATTCTGCTTTCAGGACACTGCTCTTTCAAAAAAACAGATGCATTCAGTGAGAGATGTTTCTTCTACACAAAGTTCAGTGGCGTCAGAAAGTGGACAAAAGTAAGTAACTTGTGCTAATATTGGCTATTTAGCATCATAGAAAACAGAATTATGAAATGATAATAAGAATGAAGCATTCTGCCTTTTTCGAGTTACTGAGGATGGCAGCTGTAGTTACAGTGATTGTCTGTCCTTTAAAATTAGCTTTCAAACTAATAAAGATGTTAGTAGGTTGGCAAGTAAATTAGTAGTGTCATTAGCTTGATAACTAGCCACAGTCAACCGGTAAGATGCTAAAGTCAAAAATCATCCATCTTCCATCCATCTTCTACTGCTTAATCCTTTTATGGTGGTGGTGGGGGGGGGGGGGGGGGCTGGAGCCTAGCCCAGCATCTTTGGGCGAGAGGCAGGGTACACCCTGTACAGATCGCCAGTCCATCGCAGGGCCATCAGAAATCAGCACTTAAAGATTACTTTAGATATAATCTATAGATTATCCATCAAAGCTGCCAGACTTTAGATTTGTAACAGCCTAATATTACATTTATTTAATGTATTGATAAAAATCGCTGTCATAAAACTTATCATATGTCATAACACTTGTCATATTTGCCTTGTGACACCAGATGATCAATAACTGTCCAGTTTTGTCTCTTTCATTAACTACACAGAGCTCATCCACAATATTAATGTAATATTGCTTGCATGATAATTTATAACCTGGAACAAACCATATGATGTACAGAAACACAACTCTATTAATATGATGAACATATTCAGAGCATACTTAGAGCTTAATCAGAATAAATTGTTCTATATTTTCATGTCAGGTGAATAAATCTCACTAAACATAAGCAAAAATCTGTGACATGTAGGCTGTATTTTATTTTTAAACAAATGTGCAGTACACGTGAAGAGAAGACTGTTGTGGTAAAGTTTCAGCCATAAATAAGACAAGATAAAATAAGCCTTTATTAGTCCCATAATTGTGAATTTCCAGGATTACAGCAGCAAAGGAATAGCAGCACTCACAGCAATAGTAGATAAGATAATAAGATAAGAACCGGTTAGCCAAAGTAGTAAATAAATATATATTTGTACACAGTTGCATACATAGTGCAGGAGCATTGCAGCTAGATAGAATAAACAGCATTATGGTTTGTTAAATTACCCTGCAGAATATGAATATGTACCCAGACAGTATATTTTGCATTTGAATCAACAGTGTTGTTGCCACCCTCAATAATGATTGTTATTGTCCTAGTTGTGTGTTGGAAGGGACAATTTCTTTTGTGCAAAGTTGTTACGTTTAGTACATTTAATATGACCTCTACAAGCAGCCCTGGTAAGGTTATAAAGTCTGACAGCCGTAGATAGGAAGGACCTGCGGAACCTCTCCGTCATGCACCTAGGATGGCACAGCCTACCGCTAAATGAGCTCCTCATTTGCATTCATCATGACCCGCATGGGGTCTGACTCAGACTCCTGCAGAGATGACAGCTTAGCCACCATCCTCCTCTCCCCATCTCCTCCACTGGGTCAAGGTGTCACCCCAGAACAGCCTGCTCAGTCTCTTCCTGTCGGCTGCTGTGATGCCACTGCCCCAGCAGACAACTCCAAATGTGATGGCTAATGCCACCACAGAATCACAGAAGGTCTTCAGGAGTGCTCCTTGCACTCCAAAAGACCTGAGTCTCCTTATGAGGAACAGCCTTCACTGCCCCTTCTTGTAGTGTGTTGGAGTTGTGTGACCAGTCCAGTTTATTGTTCAGGTGAACACCCAGGTACTTGTAAGATGTCACCACCTTAATGTGTGCTCCTTGGATGTTTACTGGTGCTGTGGGAGGTTGTCCTCACCTTTAGCAGTCCACCACCAGTTCCTTAATTTTCCTTGCAATGATCTGGAGGCAGTTCTGTAGGCAACAGTCCATGAAGTCCTGGATAAGTCCTCTGTACTCCACATCATCCCCATCAGAGATGAGGCCGACGATCGCAGAGTCATCAGAGAACTTCTGAAGATGGCAGTGTGGTGTTGTGTGAAAAGTCAGCAGTATAGAGGGTGAACAGGAGGGCCAGAACTGTTCCCTGGGGAGCCCTCGTGGAGTTCTCACAAACTGTGGTCGGTTTGTGAGGTAGTCCAGGATCCACAATGGCAGGTGCTGGTCCACCCCTGTGCACAGCAGCTTGTCCCTCAGGATCACTGGTTGGGTGGTATTGAAAGCACTGGAGAAATCAAAGAACATGATCCTCACAGTGCTCCCAAGCTTCTCCAGGCAGGACAGGGAACAATGTAGGAAGAAGACCACTACATCCTCCACCCTGATGCAATGCTGGTAGGCAGACTGAAGTCGATTCATTGCTGGTACCACCAGGGGGTGGAGGTGTTCAAGGAGCAGCCTCTCCAGGGTTTTCATTAGGTGTGATGTGAGGGACACTGGTCTGTAGCTGTTCAGGTCCTTGGGGTGCAGAGTCTTCGGTACGGGTATCACACAGGATGTTTTCCACAGCTGTGGTACCCTCCCAGCTTCAGGCTCAGACTGAAGATGTGCTCCACGATCCCACACAACTGGTCTGTGCAGGACTTGAGGAGCCTTGAGCTGATACCGTCCGGACCTGCAGCTTTCCTCGCCGTGATCTTCTTCAGGTCAGCTCTCACCTGGGTCTTACTGAGGGTCAGGTTGGGGCAGAGGGGCTGTGCACTGGGAGGGGGGATGTTGGGTCTGTGGGGGGAAAACAGCGGGGGATGTATGGGGGGTGGGGGGAGGGTCATGGACAGTGGGACTAGATCAAGGTGGAAGCAGCAGTGTTTGGTGGACAGGTGGAGAAGAGGGCGGTTGGTCAAACCTGTTAAAAACAGGTTCAGGTCATTCACCCATTCCCTACCCCCCATGGCCTGGAAGGAGGTATTCTGGTGCCCAGAGATGGTTTTGAGGCTTCTCCAGATACCGCTGATGTCACTCTGCTGCAGCTTGTCCTCCATTTTCTTCCTGTAGCTGTCCTTCCCCTCTCTGATCTTCCTCCTTCACTCCCTCTGTACGGACTTCAGCTCCTCCTTGTTTCTCGACCTGAAGATCCTTTTTTTCTCCTTCAGCAGTGACTTTATCTCAGGGTTGATCCAGGGTTTGTTGTTTGAGAAACACTGTATGTGTCATATTCAGGTGAGCGCGCACTCCCCCTTCCTTCCTGCAAGACTTTCCCCGGCTCCGCAGGCAATCACTGCACCTGCGTGATGAGACACACCTGCTACCTCTTCCCTGCCATTGCTGAAAAGGACCAGTCTGTGAAAGCTCCAGTGCTAGCTCGTTGGGTATACTGCCTTTAGCAAGCAAGAAAGTGTTTGCACTCTGAGAAATTTCTTTTCTCTCCTCCTCTTCCATGTTGCTTCCATCTTCGTGGTGCATCTCCAGGGTTTGTTGTGCGCTCACCTGCCCCATCATCGTCATCACCACTTCAGCTGCCTCATTCCACCTGGTCAGACACCTCACTCAGCTCTACTCCTGCCCACCAGCATCCTCTCCTTGTTCGCAGTTTCATGCTGGGTTCCACTGCCGGGCACTTAGCTCCTCCCACGTGAGTACTGTTGTATTTTCCGTTTACCTGTCTCCCTCCTGTTCTAACTCGCTCTCGTCTCCCCTTACAGGTATAGTCCTCCTCTGGCGAGTGGCGTCTTTCATTAACGGAGCTTCCTTTTTTCTGAATCAATTAATTGTGAAAACTAGCTTCTCTGTGTGCTTCGTGCATTTTCTCTGGTGCCATTCCCTGCATGTGAGCTGTTCATTCCTGCCAATCATGACAGAATGAGCCAGCAAGAGTGAAAGCTCAGTGGGAGCGACATCAGTGGAACACTCTTCTTTAGACCATGCTTATGCAGCAGCTGCAAACAATTATACAGCAGCTGGGCATGGTCACCAAGCATTTGGCACATCTGTCTCATCCGGGTTCTACCCCACCACCTGTTCCCTCCGCTTCTTCCACCACGAGCCGAACCACTTCCGTTCCCTCGCCTGCCCCATACACGGGGGAAGTGGGGAAATGTAAAGGGTTTCTCTTCTATGTTCAGATTTATTTGGGCCATTTGGGTGGGGAATACCCGGACAACACATCTAAAATTCATTTTAGGACCCTCCTTCTGCAGGACCGGGCCCTCAGCTGGGCCCAGTCCATTCTCGACAGTCCAGAGGGCCCTAGTTATTCCTTTTAGAGATTTGTTAGTGAATTTGATGTTGCGAGGGCAACATCATGAACCGGGTAATGTCACTCCACCAGGGAAGTCGGTCTGCAGCCGACTACTCTGTGGCGTTTTGGGTCGCTGCGGCGGACTCTGGATGGAATGACATTGTGTTACGCAGCGTCTTCCTCCAGGATTTAAACGAAAACCTCCGCAATGACCTAGCAGTTCATGCGGGTCCCTCCTCCCTGGACGGTCTTATTGATCAGGCCGTCACTCTTGACAACCGATACCATGAGCGCGCGAAGGAGCACAAATCCTCTTTTCACCAGCCCGTCGCTCGTGTGCCAGTCCAGGCTACTGACACAGGTGGAGCCGACTCTTCCTCCGAACCTATGGTGCTCGGCCAAGCCCGTCTGGCTCCAGAAGAGCATCAGCGATGGAGGAGGACCGGCGTGTGCATGTATTGTGGCTCTATGGAGCACACGCTGCCGAAATGCCACCTCAAGCCAAAAGACACGGCCTGTCAGTAGCCGTGGGGAGTTTGACGGGCGGGAATTCTTTTCATCCCCCGTAACTTCTCCATTTTGGCCCTCATCCAGTTGCCAAGAGCGCTTTCTTTGTCTCCTCATTGCTTCTATGACTGTGCCATAGACCTCTTACTGGGTGCGCGACTGCCATCCAGCCGACTCTACAGCATTTCTGGACCGGAGAGGGAGGTGACGGGGAGCTATATTAAAGATTCTTTGAATGCCGGTCTCATTCGGCCCTCCTCGGCCCCTCTTGGGGCAGGATTATTTTTTGTCGGGAAGAAGGACAGATCCTTGCGCCCATGCATAAATTACCGTGAGTTGAAGGTCATAACTGTCAAGGACAAATATCCTCTGCCGCTGATTAACTCCGCGTTTGAGCTCCTTCAGCGTGCACAAGTATTTACCAAATTGGGTTTGCGTAACGCCTACAATCTGGTTCACATTTGCAATGGGGATGAATGGAAGACAGCCTTTAAAACACACTTGGGGAAATTTGAATATCTGGTTATGCCGTTCGGGCTCACCAATGCCCCCGCCATCTTCCAATGTTTGATCAATGATGTCCTCTGCAACATGAAAAATCAGTTTGTTTTTGTCTACTTTGACAACATTTTGATTTTTCCTGCACGCCAAAGGAGCGCGCAGTCCATTTCCGGGCCATTCTACAATGGCTCCTGGAGAACCAGCTCTACGTTAAAGCCAAGAAGTGTGAGTTTTCCACCCTCTCCACTTCAATCCTTGGTTTTATAGTAGCTGAGGGGGAACTGAGGGCCGACCCGGCCAAGGTGAAGGCTGTGCTAGATTTGCCTACACCCCACTCCCGCAAGGAGCTTCAGCGCTTCTTGGGGTTCACAAATTTTTATCGCTGCTTCATTAGAAACTATAGAGGGGTAGCACAGCCTCTTACCCAGCTGACTTCAGTTAAAGTGCCAGTCATTTGGTCCGAGGCAGCTGAACAGGCCTTTTCCAAATAAAAGGGGCTGTTCTCTAACGCCCCCATCTTGGCCCTGGTTGACCCCCAGCTCCAGTTTATTCTGGAGGTGGATGCTTCTGACTCAGGGGTGGGCGCTGTCCTGTCACAGCACTCGGACTCTGATCAGAGGCTCCAACCTTGCGTGTATTTCTCTCGGCCGCTCATGCTTTCCGAGAGGAATTACAACGTAGGGGACCGAGAGCTCCTGGCCATTAAGTTGGCCCTTGAGGAGTGGAGACACTGACTGAAGGGAGCGACCCAGCCCGTCATTGTGTGGACCGACCACAAAAATTTGGAGTATCTCCGGTCGGCCCGCAGGATGAACGCCAGGAAGGCCCATTTGGCCATATTCTTTGCCAGATTTAATCAAACCATCACTTACAGGCCTTGCTCCAGTAATGTTAAACCGGATGCTCTCTCACGCCAGTTCTGTCCCGACCCCCCTACACCTCCCTCCCTTCCTCAGCCCACTGTTCCACCCTTTTGCATCCTTGGAGCTCTTACGTGGGACATTAAGCAGAGGGTCCGCGGGCTCAATCTACTGAACCCAAGCCTGAGGGGGGCCCCGACAACCGTCTGTTTGTCCCAGCTGGCCTCCGCAGTGATGTCATCAGGTGGGGCCACGCCAGTCATTTCGTCTTCCACCCTGGAGTCTCCATCAACCTTATCCGGCGTGTGTTCTGGTGGCCCACCCTGTGGACAGACGTTCGGGACTATGTCAAGGCCTGCAAAGTCTGCACCTGTAATAAATCTGACTCCTCACCCCCTGCTGGCCTCCTCCACCCACTACCCATCCCCAGTCGACCTTGGTCTCACATTGCCTTGGACTTCATCACAGGACTCCCCCCCCCCCCCCCCACAAGACAATACTGTCATCCTCACCTTCGTGGATCTCTTTTCTAAGGCAATTCATCTGGTCCCCCTCCCCAAACTGTGTTTCGCCTCCGAAACTGCGAACCTCCTCACCACCCACGTCATCTGCCTGCATGGCATTCCAGTGGACATTGTGTCTGACTGGGGCCCACAGTTGCAGCTGCAGTAAACAGTCAAAACATGTAAAGAAGGTAAAAACATCTCCTTTCTATTTTTGTCTTTAATAAGAACAAAAGGTAAAAAAAAAGTCCTTGTTCACTGTTTGTCCTGTTAGTTCTGTATGTTGTGTTTTTGTGATGAGCATCTCTCCTCCATTCCAGACAGCCATCTCCACTCAGTCTGTGTCTGCTTCTCAGCTGTGAATGATTATGTTTCTTTTTTGTCCCTTGCCTTTTCCCGCTCTGCTCTCAGGCCTCTCTCCCAGCAGCTGAGAGCAGTTACTCAATTAGTGTTTTTCAGCCTGGCTCACACACCTGTGTCCCATCCCTATTATGTATTTAAACTCTGTCTGTCCACCTTGTATTTGTCGCAGCCACATCAATGTTCAGGCTAGACTACGTTGCTATGGTCAGTCTCCCCCTCCTGTTCTCCCGTGAATCTACCCAGTGTAAGTTTTCTTTGTTTCTGTTTTTTTGCCTGCACTGGTTATTTTGAACAGCCTCTGTTTCCCACCAATAAATTGCTTCACTGCAGTAAAGCGAGTGGGTTTGTTCCTCCCCCCCCCGGGGGGGGGGGGGTGTCATGACAAATATGTCTTAAAACTAGGAATGTCAAACAATAACATTTTTTAATCTGATTAATCATACCAATATTGTGGATTAATTTAAAGTAATCATGATTAATACTCAACCATTATTACTTATGTTTCTTTTTGTGGAGGCAAAAAGACTCATGATTGAAGAAATGAACAAATATAGACAAAAATGCATCTAAGTAAACAAAATAAGCAAAGAAAACAAACACAACTGGCAGAAAAATCTAGAGAAATTAACAAAAATACACAAACTTTATGGGCAACAGTGTATTTGAACCATTTTTCAACAGCGAAAAATGCTGAAAATCATTTTCATCATCATTGATGCCAGATAAGAAAACAATTTGTGTCTGCAATGAGGGAATGTGCACTTAAACACATCCTCCTATCTAAAGGGTCATCTATGCATTTTTATTGCATTTGCAACATTTTAATCATTTATTTGGCTGCTTTTCATATAGTAGCAATTGTACAGGAAATGGGTCAAATCTTGAAGTAAATGCACTCTTTGGCTCCTAACGGATGGGGGAACTATCTTGCACACTCTTTGGAACACCAAGTCACAACAAACTGGTCTCCAGCTCTCTAAACAAAAGAGCCAAATGTTTTTCTTCTGGTGTCACTGGATCCAACAAACTCCTGGCACATCATTTTTATGTCGAGTTTGTCCAGTCTCTGCTTATGGACATTACAGACAACCACATTGTTCAGTCTGTCATTAGGGGCTTCATAGCAAAGGGGTCAATACTGTACATATGCACATGCCAATGTATGCTTTTTTTTTTTGTATTTTCATATTTTTCTCATTTCATTTCACAAATGTATTTTTTTGTTGCAAATTACTATATAAAATCCCGACTAAATACATATAAATTACAGGTTGTAATGTAACAAAATAGGTAAAAATCAAAAGGGGAAATACTTTTGCAAGGCACTGTATTTTTTCAGTAGTCTAAATAGGAGAGTTTTCCTTATTTCATCACACTAAACAAAAGCTCAACAGACTTACCTGAGACTCTATCTCTGGTTGACTGACTGTGTCTCTCTGTGCTCAGCTCTCTGCCCTGACTTTGCTGCCGCTAATGAAACAATTAAACATTTCCATAAACTCCTCATTCCTTTATATAGACATTTTTCAACAAACTGCCTTAATATTATTGGGATTTTTCTACTTACTTGTGCACTGAAAAATGAGATGAAATATTGCTTTTCATGTTCTGTATGTGATTGTTGAAAACAAGCACTGATAAATAATTTATTAACCGTTCACTCATTAAGCTTTCAATGCCCTTACTTACTCCTAACCGCTCTCTGCCTCTCTATCAGTGTGTGTGTAAAGAGCCGCAGCAGCCCCACCCACGGGGGAGAAGCAGATTGGACTAATCCACTATGAGGATGGGGTGGGCGGGGTTCTAATCTTTCAATAGTTATAAATGTCAGACAATGTGTTTTTAAGTTGCACCACTTGTATTGTGCCTTCAATGAACATTACTATGCTATTCAAATAAAACATGTTTGTGTTTACAATGTGATTTTTTTGGGGGGACAGCTTTATGGAAGGGGGGGACATGACCCCAACATTCCCCCCAGGATTTACGCCCCTGACATTTTCTCTAAGTAACTTCTTGAGTTTGATCTAGTGAGTACTGATGGTTAGTATGGTTAGACATGATCTCGAAATTAGTTTACATTAATATCATTTAGAAAAACTTAATCACTCATTTTAAGGGTTTTAGTGACACTATATGACACATCAAATGATCTCAGAATTAAATTAAATAAATATGGTTGCATTTTCCAAAAGTTCATGATTTTTAAACTCAAGCTGAACAAGAATTTATATCATTTTATATCTCTCATTTTACATGTTGGGTACTTTTCCCTCAGTTACCCCTCCAACAGCTATAAACTGGCGCTCTAGTCATTCTTCCTATTCAGTCTCTCATGTTTAGAGGTGAAGGTCCATTCATTCCAGTCTGATGTTGATGTTCTCCTCTGCCTGGTAGGAGGTCAGTCACATTGGAAAAGAGAGCATCAAACACTGAGAACTGGAACAGATCTGTTCAGGTGTGCTCAAGTTGATAAAGTGAAGGTAGAAACTGACACATGAGGTCAGGATGAAAAGCAGCAGGATCCTGATGGCCATCGCTCCCTGTCAGAGGAGACAGAGGTAAAGTCAGGAGTTTTTACAGTGAAATAATTCAGTCACATGATGGCATCAAACAGGAACCTGTCTGGAGTCTACAATCTACTGCACCTTGTACCTACACCTTATTAGGGCCCCTTAACACAGCATGGAGGTCTTTGAGATAATGGACCAATTTTTGATCTTAGGTATAATCTGGGAGATCCGTGTGTGTTTTGGACTGAGTTAAAACTCTGAGGACACTGTGGAGAGTGTAAAGATCACTAAATATCATTGATAGATCGAAAATTGGCCAGATCTGCACCTCTGTGTGAAGGGGGTATTACACTCATATCTATGTTCCAGGGTCTGATCTGGATGGTTTATGGACTTGTAGTTAAAAGTATTGAAATAAACAACCTCTGTGGTCTTACTGGGTGGAGGACTTGTTGACTTCCAATAAAATTATTTAGGAAACAATAAAAAGAAATGCATATTTCCTCAGCCTGAGTTGACAGTGATGTGAACACTGATTTACACTACTCGCAAAAAGTTGGGGATATTTGGCTTTCAGGTGAAATTTATGGAAAATGTAAAAAGTTCACACTAAAGTGATATAATATCATAAAAGTGGGGCATTTAAGTTGAAGCATGCAATGGTGATTTCCTCATCTTAGGCAATTTATTCAAACAAAAGTTAACAACAGTGGTGGGTATACCACAACAAAAAATGTCAACATCTCAGTAACTTGTCATGTGCCCTTGAGCATTGATGACAGCTTGACAATGACATCTCATGCTGTTCACAAGTCGACTGAGATATGGCATTCCCCTCTTCTTCAAGGGCAGCCCTCAGGTCATTGAGGTTGTGGGGTGCAGGGTAACAAGCCTCTACACAGTGACTCAACTGATCCCATAGGTTTTCTATAGGATTCAGGCCCGGAGAAAGTGCAGACCACTCAATTTGAGGTACCCCAGTCTCCAGCAGCCGTTCCCTGATGATGCGACCTTGATGAGCTGGAGAATTGTCGGCCATGAAGATGAAATTAGGCCTGTGTTGTTCATGCAAGGGTACAATGACTGGATGAATGTTATTCAGGTAGCATCAGCTTGTCACCGTACCATTCACAAAGTGTAGGGAAGTTCTGTATTGACTAGACACACCTGCCCAGACTGTAACATGGTAACAACAGTGACTGATGCATAGCATTCTCTTTGATGTCTCCAACATCGTTGGTGGCTATCATTTCTGCTCAGCGTGAATCGACTTTCATCAGGGAACAGCAATGATGCCCACTGGTCCCTTGTCCAGCATAAATGCTCCCTTGCTCATGCAAGACGATGACGTCTGTGCCTGGTAGTGTGGTCAGGTACCCTTGCAGGTCATCTAGCACACAGACCATGCTGATGTAAACCATTTCGAATAGTCTGACATGACACTTGGGTGCCTCTCACCTTCCTTAAATGTGCCTGGAGTTGAGTGGCATTCATCATCTAGTTCCGCGGGGCACTGTTCACAATGAAGCGGTCATCAGCGTGGGATGTGGCTAAAGTACGGCCACTTCTACGGCTTTCTGTAACTCTTCCAGTCTCTCTGTATTCGTGTTGCAACCTTCAATTTCAAAAAATGTGCTGTCTTTTAAGAAATATCAGTGATCATAAGGGAAAAAGAAATAATAAAACTGGGGTGACTCCAGTGAGTGTGTCTGTGTTACTTTGTGTGCTTGTACTACTTATTTATTTTTATTAAGAAATAATAAATTTTCAACAATCTTATACTGTTCCAGTATATTTAACTCTGGCCTTATTGTCATGCAGGGCACAATAGCAATAGTGCCTCAGCATAATGATGCGTAATAATGATCCAAGCTCTTCCTTGCAAAAAAAAAATTAAATTAAAAGAATAACACAGCTGGGATTCAAACCCAGGTCTCTGGCTTGCAAAACAGGTATACTACCACTAAGCCGTCACCTCAGTTGCAATAAAAAACCACTATTTGTCAAAAATACATCAATTGGAGAAACAAGCTCAAGTGTATTTAGTGTTGGCTCCATCTGAAAATTGGTTGTGACAAGTCCCTTACACAGTCAAACATGACAAAACAAAACGTGAGGGACGGGGATTTCCATTGGGTAGCGCTGCTCAGTTTATTTCTCCTGACCCAGTCACACGGTCCGAAGTCAACAATACGTCACGAGTCATGCCTCAAAACACGCCTCGCCAAATATTTCCTGGATAAGATCGGCTCACCGGTGCCTGCCTGCCCATCGCTAGTGCTAAGTCAATGACAAGAAGTAAGTGCAGTTGCATGTGGTTATCTTTGTTTAATAAGTTACCTTTTGATTGAGTTGCAATTCTCCAATGCAGTCATTTGTTCTTGTGGTATGAGAAGTTTGATTTGTGGGGGTGTGTTCACCTATGACTGAGACTGTAGTGAGTTGTCGTTGTTTAGAGGGAGTTTGGCAGCCCAAATGGGCCAGCAGTGCACATTCTGGTGTGGTTGCCATTAATGTGACTGCCACATACAGTGACCGGGTTTCACCTTGCAGTGTCACCATTGCCCCACTAGAATATTGATTGAATCCTTACTGCTTGCATTTTTCTTCACAAATTGAGGGTTTATCACCTGAAAAGAGGTTTGATGCTGTTAGTTGAGGGCAGCTGTGTTTGTTTATTTATGGATTATGTTTGGATAAGCCTGAACAATGCACAATGTATTTTATTTGTGTATTTATACATGTTTTATTTTGATACTTTTCCGTTTCTGATTTAGATTGTTTTCTGTGTTTGCAGACTGCTAAGTACATTACTTGTAACAGATGCTTGAATTCAATACAGTGTGGTTATAAAATCCCAAGTCTCTTCTCCATCCTTGTATCCTGACCGATACACCATCCTTTATGCTGCTAAAACCTTTAAAGAGTCATCACAGCCTAATAACTCTCCCAAACACTGGTCCTTCGAGCCAGATAGCAGCATACAAGATGGGCTCATAGAAAGAGATGCACCCTGATGTGAGGCCAAAGAGAAAAATGTGTCATCCTACCAGACTGCAGGACTTAAAAGTGGATTATACAGGATATCAACATAGAGATCTGTCAATATGGGGCCCACCTCCTCCTCTCATAAGAGAATGAGCATTTGTTCAGATGGAGGGAAAAGTTCAGATGACCCCCTTCCACACCGCCCCAATTCATTCTGGAAGTTCCTATGGGAATGCTCCTCAGTATGAGACTTCTCAGCTAGCCCCAAACCTACTCCAGAGGAGAGATATCCTACCTGAACATTCACCCACGTACCTGCAGACCCCATTCTCAGATTATCCCTTCCATGCTGAAATCAGAACCATCCAAAAGGAAACTGCTAAGCTGCTAGAGTCATGACAGGTCCTTCAAGCAGGCATAAAGGAGCTTAACGATGCACAAAGTGAAATAAGGGCACTTATGGAAGTTGCTCAGTCTCTGGAAGCCGAGATGAGACAGAATTTAAGGCCCACCTCACATTATAGCTCTCATAAACCTCCACTAGCCAGTGCTGCCAGCCCAGGCAGTTATCCTGCTACTTCAGAACCAGACAGTGAAGAAGAGTGGCTCTGATCCTCCACCCTGGCCTGAACCTGAGGAGAGTCTACTACAAAACACGGGCAACTGGCAGCTTGAAACCCAAAAGTTAGAAAGCAAGCAACCCTATTTGACCCCCAGCTATCCCGCATATAAAACCTCAAAGCAGTCCCTTTCCCCACTGCAGTTTCCTCCATCCAAGCCTGAACCTACAGAGGGAATTTTATCTCACCCACCTGCCCAAGATTTTCAGCCACCCTCACGTCCTGCACCTGACCATTCAGGTTTGAGCTATTTAACCCCTGCGCCAAAGCCTCCCTCAGCTGCCACTGTGGTGGCTCCCAGGTTGGTGCCACCCAACCATCCACCGACAGTTGCTCCATCTGAGCATGTGTATAGGGGTCCCAAACCCACTGTCCCGAAGTTCATTCATCCTGACCCCAGTGAGTTTTCAAGGTCCCGCATTGCCCTGGAGAACCTATTCCCACCTAACACCACAGAGCTCTTCAAGTACCAAATACTTGTAGATCACCTAAAGTTGGATAAAGCTAAGCTCATAGCTGATGCATACTTAAACTTGTTAACTCCTTATACAGACACTATGATAGCCCTTCACAATAAATTTGGACAACCTCACCAACTAGCCCTTAAGAAGATAGCAAATGTGTTAGATGGCCCAGAAGTCAAGTGTGGAGTCCCTACAGCCTTTCAGAAGTTCTCCCTCCAGATACAATCACTAGTGGGCCTTCTGTGGACCCTGGGTCCTGAGGGAGAAATCGAACTGAACTGTGGCTCGCATGTGGCTTGGTTATTGAGAAACTTCCTACCGAACAGTGAGTAGACTTTCACTGACATCAGTTCAAGCAGTCAGGCTCAGCCCACACCCTGTATGAGCTACAATAATAGCTTTCTTATGAGTCATGGTGTCAGGGATTTTGACAGTTAAGTCACTGTGAAGGGGGTAAAGAACGGCAGAGTGCAAGAAACACCAACCAACCAAGAAGGCAAATGGTGACAGTCCTGCATGGTGCTAAAGAGCCATCAGAAGTCATCTCCCGCCAGCCCAAGGAGAGTGTGGCAAAGAAGAAATATAAAGGTAAAGCCTACTGTGCCTTTTGTAACAGCACAGAACATTACCTCAGCCAGTGCAGTGACATCACCAAACTCTCCAAATCTCAGCTTAAAAAATGGATTCAAGTTAACAAATGGTGCTGGCACTGTGCACAAACACATCAAGCTACACAGTGCATGCTGAAGAAAACCTGCAACATTTGTCAGGAAAAGCACCTCTTGACACTCTATTAGATAAATGCTAGAGCAGAGGAGGGCCATCGAGACTCAGATGCCAAAGAGGAGAGTTGCCTAACTACCTCCGCCCACCTCTGTCTCTACTTAGACAGACCTGGAGTAGGGAATCACGTCAAGCTGAAAGTCATCCCAGTGCTCATACACTACAGTAACCGAACCCTAGACACCGTTGCAATCCTTGATGATGGATCTGAAAGAACTATGATCTTACCAGCTGCTGCTAATTCACTTTTAGTTAAATTCAATTCCACTTTATTTTTTATAGCGTCATTTCACAACAACAGTCATCTCATAGCACTTTCAACTGTAGGGGAAACCCTCACAACTGCAGAAAGACCCCAGCAATCAGGGAGGAAATAAAGGGAATTCCCAAAGATCTTCCCCTCCACACTGTCCGTCAAGGCATTCCCCCATGGGCATTCTGTGTCCTTTCATGTTTCCCCTGCTGCTCAGCCCCAAATCAGTTATAAGATAAATGGTGCATTCACAGCTAGATGTCTCAACCTGGCGCACCATAGCTATCCTGTTGGTCGTTCACAGACGAAGTATAAACACCTGTGTAGCATCCCCATACCTGCTCTAACAGAGGCCAAGCCATTGCTTCTCATCGGCTCAGACCAGCCTCACCTCATAACACCCGTTGAGCCTGTCAGATTTGGTCCACCGGGTAGCCCTGCAGTAGTCCGTACTCAACTTGGGTGGACCATCCAAGGCCCTAGCCATCTCATGGGGTGGCTGGCTCAGTTAGCATCGTGCTTGTTTACCTCATCCCCACCACAAATGGATGATGTGGAAAGACTCTGGCAAGTGGACACTGTACCCTACCGACCTGAACAAGAGGTAATGCGCTAAAGCAGGATCAGCAGGCTGTAGCCTTGCTTGAAGCCAAGACAGTGCATATAAGTGGATGGGGTACATTAATACGCTGCACCCTTGCTGCACCATGTGAACATGTCCCCATTACATGCTCCAAAGGAGTCAGTAATGCACCTGCTGCATAACACAGAGAGGCATCTTCTGAAAGACCCTGCAAAATCAGAAGCATATAAAGCAGAAATGGAGAAGCTAATTGAAACAGGTGTAGTGCAGGAGATCATTCACGAGACTCCATCCAGAGAGAGGTGGTACATTCCCCATCACCTTGTCAGCCACAACAGCAAGAACCACCTTGTGTTAAACTGCTCTCACCAGTACTTTGGGTAAACATTTAACCAGTATCTACTTCCTAGTCCTGCTCTTGGGGCCTCATTGCTGGGAGTTCTGCTGCGATTTCGTGAATGTTCAGTGGCAGTCAGCGGAGACATCAAAGTGATGTTTCACCAGGTTCACCTCCATCCTGAAGATCGACCCGTTAAGCTTCCTATGGCATGACCTAAATGTGGATGAACCTCCTCAAACCTTTGAGTGGCAGGTGCTACCCTTTGGTATCACCTGCAGCCCCTGTTGTGCCATGTATTCTTTGCAGCATCATGCTACTGATCACTGTCCACAAGATGATATCCTGAGATTTTCAGTTGAAAACTGTTTTTACGTTGACAACTGCTTGCAAAGTGTGCCTACCCCAGGTGAAGCCAAACTGTTGGTAGACCGCCTCAGAGATCTCCTGGCCTCAGCTGGCTTTGAGTTGCACCAGTGGGCCTTCAATGACCTGAGTTGGCCTTAGTCATTTTTCTCCAGAAGCTTGATACAAGAGCCTAGACCTGTGGTTAGCACAGAGTAAGTCCAGCCCCTACAAATTGACGCTTGGTCTAAGCTGGAGCTGGGAAACAGACTGTTTAGGCTACAAGCACAGACCTGTGTCCAATGAGGCTCTAACCCTGGGGAACATCTATAGAGTCCTGGCAACTCAGGATGATCCCCTGGGTTACCTGTTACCTTTTTCTACCCGAGCAAAACTCATCCTCTGGCAACTGTGGGACAAGCACCGTGGTTGGGATGACACCAATCTTCCCCAATCTTCTGCAAGCCTGGGCTAGCTGGGAGGCTGAGCTTGAGCTTTTACCACTTATTAGCCTCCCCGTGCATATGTACCTGCAAATGTTGCCCAAGAGAGTGCCACCCATGAAGTGCACATTTTTGCAGACACATCTGAAAAGGCTTATGGAACTGTGGCCTACCTGAGGACCGAAGACAGTAGTGGCCAAATTCACCTGTCCTTCATACTTGCCTGTTCAAGAGTAGCTCCAAAACGTGTGCACCCCATTCCTCGCCTGAAGCTTTGCACTGGCTGCAGCCCAGTTGGTCCAAGTGCTTAAGAAGGAGCTAATCTTAGAAGTAAGATTAGCTCCTTCTTAAGCACTAACCTGCTTAAGAAGGTTAAGCAACTTCTTAAGTTGCCAGGTTAACACTGTGTGTTAACCTGGCAACGTTAACCTGGCAACACTCCCAGTCTTGCCGTTACAAAGTCTTTGTAGGGGTGCGAATCTCCAAGATTCAGGAATTGACAGAGGATTGCACATGGCGCTACATCAACTCAGCAAGTAACCCTGCAGACGATCTTACTTGGGGCAAGACTCTAAAGGACCTTATAGAGCCAAGCCAATGGTCACATGGCCCCCCTTTCCTTCTGCAGAGCTCTGAAACCTGGCCAGAAAGGCCTAAGATTGAACCACCAGAAGACAACACTGAGCTCCAGAAAGCAGCATTCTGTGGGGTAACCATTACCTCATCTTTGCCCACCAACCTAAAGGGCAATGCCTACAGTACGTGGCAGGAGCTTGTGGACTTGGCTGCCCAGGAGCTTCATGGACAGCCTTCTTCCAATCCTCTGCCCAGTGCAGACAAGTATCAGAGCTGAGATGATTGTTCTCCAGCAAGCTCAACGAGATTTGTTTCCCGAGGACTACAAACACCTTGCCGCAGGGAAACCGGTAACATCCAGAAGTCGCTTACTCAAGTTAGCACCTGAGATGGATAGATCTACTGACTTTGCTTGTATCATGTATTTATTAATACATGATAAATATGTTTTGCACTTTGATCAGTTCTTACCTTGTGGAATACATCTTCATAAGGTTTTTTTTTTCTTTTTTATTTGGATGTGTGCCGTAGCTTACTCCGTGTGTTGACATTAACCTTAATACCAAAGCTTAAAACGCAGCAGTGATATTAATCAGTGTTTTATTTGAGTCCCTTTCTCTGGAGTTGTCAGTGGCAGTATTTTAAAATATTAGCAACAAGGCACACTGTTCCTCCACCACTGACACTGGAGGAGGTCAAGAAAGACATCAAGAACCTTTTGAAAGAATAATTGCCATTTACCCTTTCCCCATCTATTCTCAAACCAGGGGAGAAAAAAAGACTTGAACTCTTTCCAACTGAACTGACATTTTTCACCAAGGGAGACCTTTGATTTCTAATTGTGATATAGATCATAAGGGTGTGGAGTGCACCCACGGGTGTGTTTTGTGAAGTTCTGTATCTCTTAAGGTGTAATATGACTTTTTTTTTCCTGCAGTAATGATCATACCAAGGTTTTAGAGGATTTGGATGATAGAAATCAGTGACATTTGGAGTCTCCATAATGACTAAAAGGTGAGTGAGGATGAAATATGCAAGAGAACGAGATGGTAGGTGGGGGTATTCTGTCACACATGGCTGCAGACTCCAGAGCTGACCACTTGTATTAGTTTTCATCAAACTGTGCAGCTGTTGCCGTGCTTTGCCTAAGGGGAGGGCTGCAGACATAAAATAATATGCAATGTGTTGCTATAAAACATGTATGGTCAACTTGATTGCCCAATTCCTTCCTTATGAACAGCAGTTATGGCTACATACGTAGGTAACACAGTGAGAAGAACAACCTGACAGACATACCTTCACATCTTTAACTAACTGACACTGGCCACTTAACATATGGGCTGTGAGAGAACACCAAAGCATCGAGAGGAATTGCTGTTTTGAATTGATATATTTATAAAGAGACAAGTCACAACCAGAGTAATATCAAAGCATTTTATTTTGTGGTGATCCAATGACAAACCATGTAAAAAGGACTTTAGTACAGTAGAGACAATTTGACTTTATTTTGTTATTGTATCTAACAGCAACAAAAACAAGAGAGCACTCATTAGTTTACTCATTAGTTTTCTATTTTTCAGAGAAAGAAGAGAAGGACATGTTTATTTTACCTTGACATGTTTTAACTGACATCTGCAGTCTTCCTCAGAAGCACAGCTGATCGCTCTGACGTGTCATTTTATCAGCTGTTTTTACAAGCCATGGCCAGCCCAGGGGACCTGACAGATCCACCTGGCTGGCCACACCCATCACGGTCAAGTGGTCTCTGGGGAATGGAGTCCCAGGTGTGAGAAAGCATAAATGCCCCCTCATCCCGATTCATGATGTCTTTGCCCCGCTTCCTGATTTCTATGGCCTCCTCCTTAATTTTTCTCACACTTGGGACTCCATTCTCCAACTGCACAGAAAAGGACTCAAATAAGACCATCAAAAAATATGTACAATATATGCACATACTTGCATACAATGAGATTCCAAACAAAACATCTATGCAGTCAGGGGTCACCAACTGGCGGACTCTGGTCTGGATCCGGACCCCGAGAGTCCTGCGTCCGGACCCTGAAGCCTTTTAACATAATTTGGGGGAAAATGATATTTTTTTGTTTTAACAAAAAAGCGGAACTGATGCGCTGTATCAGCGGCCGCGTGGACATTTTATGACGTAACACCTTGGACATTCTCCACGGGATGAAATGGGAGGAAAAATCACTGTTTGTTGTGGGCATCACATGAGATTGACGGCCATGCTTCCTTCCTGGTGTGTCCCCACGGAATGAAACGCTGCTGTGAAATTGTGCATCCAAGCTGCCTCCAATGGTACGTGTCCACCTGAGGTTGTGTTGACAGAAGGTCACACGCCTCCTCCACATCTTCCCCGGGACTGCGTCCGTGTTGGGCCAGCATGATGTTGGTTATGGAGATAATATCCGTTACCCTCCGATATCGTGTTAAAACAATCATTTGTTCTGTGTGTTACTGAACATGAAAAGTGCCACACAACATCCACCTCCTCTCTCCCTGTGACAGAGTGTTACCCAGACCGACCTAGAAGAGTTTAAAAAGATAAGAACATTGTTGACATAAAAAAAGCCTCTAAGGAATTCTGTAGTGTGGAATTATTATATTTCCTGTCCCTTTTTTATGCTTACAGTTTGAAAATATTGTATAAAGGTGGACTTTTTGTGAGATTTTGTTGTTTTTTGACTTGTTACATACACTACTTAATGCATTTTTACAGTTCCCTATTTAGGTAGCATTGGCCTTTGGCCAGGAGCAGATATCTTAAGGTGGTAACCAACCTCCACTGAGCATTTTTACCCTCAACCACTACGCTCTCCAGATGGTGGGCCAGCAGTGATTGGCCAGATCACTGCCTATCTGCTCCTGACTTCCAGCTCTCCTCCTCCCTCTTACTCCAAACCCAACAGGAGCCTCACTATGCTTCGTCCCCCATCTTGCGAGCAGCTTGAATTTTGCTCCTTTCATCAAGGCCAAGAGCTGACAGCATCTGCCATACTCATTTAGCTGGAAATCCCCTGCCACCAGCCTCCATGGGATGAACCACACTTTCCAGCCCTTGCCTCTACAATCCTGAACTAAGGACTGGTACTTCAAGGCCTTCCTCTCGTGGACCTCCTCACAGCCTTCCTCTCATGGCACCATAAGTTCAACCAGAATCATCTTCTGGTCTTTAGCTGACTGGAGCACAATATCTGGTTGGAGAGTTGTGTACATCACCTCTAGGAACTTCAGCCTTCTTCCTACAGCTATCATAATCTCCCATGAACTACTGGTTTGTAACAGGCTGGCTTTTATCCTCTTAGTTGAGGAGGACCTAACTCCCTCCTTAAAGAAGGAAACCACCATCTTCAGGATTGTACTTATCGGTCTCTTTTTGGTTCTCTCCCATTCTAGTGTGTCAGCAAGGGATAGGAGAACTTTTTCATGGCGTCACCTATACCGTCTTTGGGATAGCGCCATTTTACACCCAGATAGAATGTGGACCAGTGTCCCTCTCTGGCCACAAAGCTTACAAAGTGGATCCTCTCTCAGTCCCCATGTGTACAGATTAGAAAGCGAGGGGAGGGTGTCGTAAACAGATCGCAGGAAGAAGGAAATGCGATAGGGCTCAAGATTCCACAGCTCTGCCAACGAGATTCTGTGCTTAGAAAGATCCCATTTTGTCCAAGAGCCCTGCAAGCCTTGTTCCACTGCTCTTGACAGCCACTTCTCTTCCTCTCAGGTTTGAATCATTTTAAAACAATTATTTGTTTTGTGTGTTACTGAACATGAAAAGCGCCACACACATCCACCTCCTCTCTTCCTGTGACAAAGTGTTACCCAGACAAACCCAGATGAGGTTAAAAAGATAAGAACATTGTTGACATAAAAAAAAAACCCTCCAAGGAATTCTGTAGTGTGGAAATATCATATTGTGGAGATGTGTGGAAAGGATGAGGCAGAGTTATTTCTCAGGTTCCATTTTTATTCACAACACACTCTCCAACATTCAAAAGCAGAAGAAGGAAAAACCCCCAACATCTGCGAGTCTTATACCCCTGACATCAAAGTACAAAATCCCATTGTCTTTAAATCCCAAATACAGTGCATCCCCCCTGCAGTTCCTCTCGCTTCCACCCCAACCTGGGTGGTCAGGCAATCATTCATGTCCATCTCTTTGCATATCAAAAGGCCAACTCTCTCATCCTCCTCTTATCCCTAGGAGGTCCAGACCTTTTGTTCCTCTTCAGACGTGAAGCCAAAATAAGCAAACAGGAATATACATGAGAGCATATGAACAGTCATACACATGTGAGCCCGTGAAACTACATATGTGCACCACATATAACCCCCCCACCCCCCAAACGTCTAAGACGGAACAAACTAACACAGATTGCATGTCATAATAAAATCGCCATACATCAGTCCACCTGCTGTCTTGGTCTCAACCGTCTGCCGTATCTGCTGCAGGATGGCTTAACCTCTTCCGCGGTGTCCTCCTGCTGTGGAGCTGCTGTCAGGGGATTAAAACTGTCAGTCAATCTCTGTGGGTGTACTGGGGAATGCTCCCTAGGGGGTCTACCCCGTCGCGGGGCCCTCGCCAACTGCACAGCTTTGTCAGCCATCACAAAAGCAGGTTTGAGTCTGTCTATGCCAATCATCTCCTTTCTGCCCCCCAAATCTAGCAAAAAATGCTTATCACCTGTTTCTAGCACTCTAAATGGTCCATTGTAAGGCGGTCGCAGAGCTGTGCGGTGGGCATCATGTCTGACAAAAACAAACTCCGCATTTTTTAAAGCTTTAGGCACAAAAACACGCGGAAAACTGTAGTGAACGGGGCCTGGTAGGACACTCGGGCCCATGCTATTCTGCAACCACTGAGCCGAGGAGAACTCTGGTGCTGGGTTGTCAGGGAGAAATTCTCCAGGCAGCCGAAGTGGCTGTGCGAACACTAGCTCTGCTGGGGAGGCGTCTAAATCCTCTTTAGGTGCAGAACGCAACCCCAATAGAACCCATGGTAGTTTGTCAACCCAATTTGCATCCGTAAGCGATGCTCTGAGAGCCGCCTTCAGCGACCTGTCAAAACGTTCGCATAACCCGTTAGCCTGCGGGTGATACGCGGTCGTGCGGTGGATCGTCTATGGGCGTCGACGAGTCGTTGCGCCTCCTGGCCCAGCTCGTGGTAGTCTCAGTGGGCCAGCAACTGTGAACTGGCCAGGGTAACTCTCACCGCTGGCGGTAGTGTCATGAGGAAAAGGTGGGCGAAAATAGAGCCATCATCTTCGGCGTCTCTCAAACTCAGCATCTTCGCCATCAGGTCTACATCTCTGTCAACTTCACACTCAGTCAATGCCAGGAGCTTCTCTGCTCGCTCTCCCAGCGAGGGGGTGAAAAAACGGATGAGAGCAGCCTTCAAGGTGCCGTACTTGTCGTCGTCTGGCGGGTGGTTGATCAGGCTCTCTACACGCTGGGCTGTGTGGCTGTCCAGCTTTGCAACTACATGGTAGAACTTCGTGGCATCTGCCGAAACCTTCCGAAGATGGAACTGTGCCTCGACTGCGTTAAACCAGGAGCGCGGACTGTTCTGCCAGAAGTCCGGAAGCTGGACTGTGGTAGCTGCATTAGCTTGGCTGGCTCCTGATGAGTCCGGTGCAGGAGAATCGTCTCCGGCCATAATACGTCTTAAGGTCACCAGTGTGGAGATGTGTGGAAAGGATGAGGCAGAGTTATTTCTCAGGTTCCATTTTTATTCACAACACACTCTCCAACATTCAAAAGCAGAAGAAGGAAAAAAAACCAACATCTGCGAGTCTTATACCCCTGACATCAAAGTACAAAATCCCATTGTCTTTAAATCCCAAACACAATGCATCCCCCCCTGCAGTTCCTCTCGCTTCCACCCCAACCTGGGTGGTCAGGCAATCATTCATGTCCATCTCTTTGCATATCAAAAGGCCAACTCTCTCAGCCTCCTCTTATCCCTAGGAGGTCCAGACCTTTTGTTCCTCTTCAGACGTGAAGCCAAAATAAGCACACAGGAATATACATGAGAGCATATGAACAGTCATACACATGTGAGCCCGTGAAACTACATATGTGCACCACAATATTTCCTGTCCCTTTTTTAGGCTTACAGTTTGAAAATATTGTATAGAGGTGGACTTTTTGGGAGATTTTGTTGTTTTTTGATATCAATCTTTTTAAAGTGTGTGTAATTTACTTTTTCTCATGTAAAACTTCACATTTTTAGGATTTAAGTTGTAGATTTTAGAATCTTAGAGCTATTTATTTGGATTAAAAAAAACACATTTAGTGTTCCCCTGCATTATTATGATTAAATTATTGCATATTTTGTTTTAAACTGAGGAAATAACTGATTTGATTTTTCATTAAAAAATTAATACAAAGCTAAAAGCAGCTAAAACATCATCTTAATAAAATATTATGTAAAAGCAAATGATATTGGCTTGCTGGAGACAGCTGTGGTCTTCTGAAAGAATGTCCATGAAAGGATGACAGTTCTTAAAAGCACGTTTTCAGATAAATTTGTCCATGTGACTTGCTATATTTTTCTTCCATTTCTTTTACTCTGAGTGTGACTGTCGCCGAATTGCGACATAATCCCTAGTGGTCAAGAGTGGTAAATATTTTTTGTCAATAAAATTGTTCAGATTTCCAAGGCTATAACTTGAAAGACCAATCAATCAATCTATATATATATATATATATATATATATATATATATATATATATATATATAATGTTTCTCCTCAGCTTAATAAATTGCTTGGTTTAGGTAGTGAATCATTTTAAAGTGAATGAAGCCTGTCACACCGTGGTGTTTTTATATGACTGACATTAGTATTAAGACTTTAAAAATCAGCTGAACTTTAGAGAAAACTGTTTAGAAACAGGATAAATTACAGTAATGGAACCAAGCAATCCCAATACGGGAAAAAATTCAGACATTGGAAAAAAAAAGTGACATAACTTAAGCTTTAAGAATCAAATATTGCAGTTGTAGGCGTTATCGGTGTTTTAATATATATATTGACATTGCTGCATAATTTAAGTTCAAAACTTTCTCCGTGCAGGCGTCTGCTGCAGTGATCTGCTGTGGAGAGACAGCAAGATCGAAAAGTGGCCAATGGTAGGTCGGTCTCGGCAAACCGGCAAATACCGATTCCCCACCGGCAAATACCACTTTTCCACCGGTTGCCCACTTTATTCCAGTGGCTGAATACAGTTGTCATACAATTGTTGAATACAGTCATACAGTTGTTACTCCCTGAGTAACTGTATGAGAAACAAATATAAACAATTGCAACACAAATGTTTGTTGAAGACTTTTACATTTGCTTAATTTTGGACAGCACCAGCACGGTCACCTAACCAACCCTGCAAATGTTTTTGAGGCAAGGAATGTCTGGACTTGTAGTATTTTGCAAACTGAAAACTCCAGGAAGAAAATACCTCGTCCTTCCTCTGCAAAATGTAACCCAGCTGAGAAAATGACCCTTTTTCTCAGATGTAAATTGTATTAATACAATTGTGTGATTTTATTTTGAAAACCGATTCTCTTGGGGAAGAGGAAGTGCGATCCTCGTCATCCAACTTTTGAATTTCCGGTTCATGGTCACGTTGGGTGATCTGGGTCTTTCTATTCGTTAAGAGCAATATTAGCCCCGCCTTCCGAGCAAAGTGCTGAGGCACTATGTTGGAAATAGTTCTTTTCACGATCTGCGAGCGGAGGAGAAGAACTGTAGGACGATCTGTCCTCACGTTGACACCTCTTCTTGGTAAGCTAATTCAGATAAATACTATAAATGGATCTAAACGCTCTCCCAACGCTAATTTGCAACCTTTATTATCCTAAGTTGATGGGAGCACGAGCTTGAGAGGCCATGAAGCGGTGACTTCTGCTGTGTTCACCCTGAATCTCATCTTTGGTGAGTGAGATACATGCTAACGTTAGTGCTATGCTAATGCTAGTTGCGAGTGGATTTTTTTCGGTTTAAAAGCAATGGAAAAGGCTGTCTTTGTGTCTGTATGGTTTCCCTAAATGTGATTTCAGTTTCCAACAGTATGCTGAAGTACTTTTAGTTCATATGCACTATTTCTGTTGAATGCAATGTGTAGTTTGATGCTAAAAGCACATGGTGTTAGCCTACTATGTAAATCCATAGGTTATGCTAAACCCAGTAACTCAGACAAGTTTGAAAGGGATTAATCATAATTTCATGGTTAAATGATATAGAGATGAACAGAGGAATTCATTTAATTGGTTACATGAAAAAAAGGGTATTTCATGTGCTACCAGAGAGATTGTGAGAAAAAGAACACATGCATGTAAGATGTAAGATGTGAAATGTAAGATATTACTATATTGCTGGATTGTGATAATGGTAATATGAGAAAAGAATTTAAACACTAAGCTATGGTGTTAGTACATGCTAACATGTATGTCACTCACCAAAGATGAGATTCAGGGTGAACACAGCAGAAGTCACCGCTTCACGGCCTCTCAAGCTCGTGCTCCCATCAACTTAGGATAATAAAGGTTGCAAATTAGCGTTGGGAGAGCGCTTAGATCCATTTATAGTATTTATCTGAATTAGCTTACTAAGAAGAGGTGTCAATGTGAGGACAGATCGTCCTACAGTTCCTCTCCTCCGCTCGCAGATCGTGAAAAGAACAATTTCCAGCATAGCGCCTCAGCACTTTGCTCGGAAGGCGGGGCTAATATTGCTCTTAACGAATAGAAAGACCCAGATCACCCAACGTGACCATGAACTGGAAATTCAAAAGTTGGATGACGAGGATCGCACTTCCTCTTCCCCAAGAGGATCGGTTTTCAAAATAAAATCACACAATTGTATTAATACAATTTACATCTGAGAGAAAGGGTCATTTTCTCAGCTGGGTTACACTCTCCCCCGCTAATTATCATGCACGTCCCATTGCATGTGCAACCAAGACTGTCCATCGTCAGTATTGGTTGAGTTGTAATGTGATCACTTTCAGTATTGCCCCCACCCGGTATCAGTTATGGGCGGAACTACGACGGTATCTGGTCGTCTTCGAACCTCCAACTTTCGTTTCTCTTTTGGCTTTGTACTGAGTGTACTTTGTGAGTTTTGAGCTTTTGGTTCTGCAGTTGGTTTTACTAGTTGCGTTTGAATCTCTGCAACTTGTTTTGAGAGTTCTTAGAGTGTGTTTAGCGTGACATTATCCTCATTTTTATCTGAACTACACTGCACAGTTTGCACGTGGGATGTCACTTTTTGGTTTGAACTGCTCAAATGTTGTCTCATCCTTAAATTTTTGGCAGCAATTTGGTCTTCTTCAATTCGTAGCAAGAGGAGCAAATCAGGAAAAGTTGGGGGACTTGTTCGGTTTTGTTTTAACTGGAGTGCAGTTAAAAAGGAATCATCCCAGCAACCTCGACAAAACTGCGTGACAAGCAGCCTGTCAAAATCCTGGCTTGAAACGCCACCACGCTTCACAGTGTGAGTCAAAGCTACGTGAAGACGTTGTAGATATGACGAGGGTTTCTCACCTGTGTTTTGGAAGGTGTCAATAAACCTGGCATAAAGCTCTCCGCCATCTTGAACTGTACCATAAGCAGAATCTAACAGCTGAAGGTATTCTGATGGTGAGCTGTTGGAGTTCAAGTACTTGACTACATCAGCTGCTGGAGGTACAAGAGACTCAATGATCTTTCGGGATTGCTGCAATTTGGACATAGCAGAATCAGTCAAGATTAATTCTACACTGGAGCGCCAAGTGTCATAATCTAGCTCATAAGTTGGTCGGGGGTCTTTGCCAGAAAAAGCTCCGAGCTTTTGTGAAAACGGCTGCACGGAAAAGTCTTCCCTTTTTACAATGTGCTCAACTACCACACGTTGCATTTCTGGGGGATTTAAATCATGTGCAGAAATGGTGGGCATACTTTGAGCTGGGGTGCTCACCGTGTGATTCCACTGGTTAGTTGGCTGTGCACCTTGAATACTGGGCTCAGCTGCAGAAGGCTGAGGCTGAGGTTCATCTAAGAAAGCTTCAGGTAAGTTATCAGGTAACTTAACCTCTTGCACTCCGTTGCACCGCGGGCGGGCAAGTCTCTGCATCCCAGAGCGCACAAGGGCGCTCTCGTGCACCCTCGTGCACTCTAGGACGCATGATGGAGATGGTGATGTAGGACGCATGATGGAGATGGTGATGGCGTCCAAGTGCGCATTGAAAATAAAAGCTGCAGACACAGCCGCGAACAGATTAGTTCATCTGATTGACCTCTCATTCGACTAATAAGAGCCTTGAATTGGGTTTCTGAAACCTTGAAGAACCAATGACAGAAAACCTAGCAAGAAGGACCCGCCTACCAGCGCTGTGAATGCAGTGAGCCAATTGAAGCAGAGAAGTTTGCGAGCTGTTTTTTTTAAGGCTGGGTGAAGACAGACTGCTGCAGCAGATGACAAAAAGGACCCGCAGGAAGAACCCCACAGACCCAGTAGCACGGAGACCATCCACAAGTGCAACCTTTGTGACAGCGACTGCCATTCGGCATGTTCGGCCAGGCGGTGCTTATTTTGTTTTTGTCACAGCAGAATAGATATTAGGATTGTCTTCTATGGTCATCATAGACCGACGGAGGCCGACGACGAAGGCTGAGTGACACACACGCGTTTGCCAGTCTATTTTTAATTACTACTGTTATTTGTTTTGAAAAATCGTTGGCCAAAAACCGCAATCATGGAAGCGCAAAACCGCAATAATGGAATTATGTTTTGATCGGGTTGCGAGACCAGCGTCGCGTTCGTCTGACAATGAGGAAGAAGTTCGCCAGCTCCGCTTCTGCTGTGAAGAGGTAAGGCGTTCTAAACTAAATTACTCTTTATCTCTGAAAATTGTAATCAAAATGACTTTTGACCAATCGGTAAATTACAGCTGTGCGTCATCGCTGCATGACGGACCGTGGCACAACTGGCGATGTCTTTCCTCTGTAGCGAGGGGGGGGGAACCCCCCCCCCCCCCCACACACACACACAGACACAGCCCTGAGTGTCACCTTTCATTAGAGCCCAAAATGAAGCTTCTACATTGAATCATTCAAAAGTTACAGACGTTTTTCCAAACTCTGCCATTTGGCACAATTTGGCACAGTTCCAAAACTCCTGGGAACTACCTAAGGAAAAAGCTGTGTAATATATTCATTTTTTGTGGTATTGTTACAAAATTTGGACCACAGCTAGATAACACTTCGTTCTACATTTCTGTTGCATTCTCCAGCCCAGATCTGAAGCTGTGTGTCATTTGCAAGCATTTGTATCTAAAAAAACACCCAGGCCAAATTTATTTTCTTCAAGTTCACTATGTTTAGATGACTGTAACTCAGTGGCCGGAGCACTTAGAGAGATTATGACTGTTTTGCCAAAAAATTCAAAGTGTTTTCTTTTAAATGAGACCAACCCCATGAAGATGCTGCAAAGGGTTGAAGAACAGCTTTCAATTTACTTTGGGCACGTTATTTTTTGGCGTTTTTAGGGAAATTGACCGGAGTGCAAGGGGTTAACTAGCTCTGATTGATCATTTTCAGATTCTTTGATTGCCTCAGACATCCGTAACAGCACGTATTTCAGGACATCTTCAAAATCTCTGCCCCTCATCTTCGCTAGGTTTTTAATTTTAGTGAGAAATGACTTGGTCATTTCGCTCCCTACACGGTGTGTATAAACACTGGCAAAGATTGTATCATATAGCTGGCTCCACTATCAGATACATGAGTACATGGCAATGGGTCAAGAGTTTCAAAAGCAATACCCGAGTGATACTCAAAAATAGCACTCTGGAAAAATTCAGACTTACTATCTGTTACTTTTATGACTCTTGAAATCGATCCATACCATCTCAAAAACTCAGTCACTTCATCAAGTTGCTCATCTCCAGCGATTTCACTCACTATCACTGCATTTGAGATTTTCACAGATTCACGTTCAACAAAATCCATTTTGGTACGTATAGGCTTGAAATAACGTAAGGGAAAGAAGAAAAAGACTCCTGGCTGGGCTCGCCACTCCATTCGGAGAGAATCCAGGATCCAGAAGGTTTTTGGTCAGCAACCAGAAAAAACCTAGCCTGCATGACAATAATGGTATTATTGTTTACAGCTAGAGTAATTCATCTTCCATTCCCTTCTTATATAACACCATAGCTTAGTGTTTAAATTCTTCTCTCATATTACTATTATCACAATCCAGCAATATAGTAATATCTTACATCTTACATGCATGTGTTCTTTTTTCTCACAATCTCTCTGGTAGCACATGAAATACCCTTTTTTTCATGTAACCAATTAAATGAATTCCTCTGTTCATCTCTATATCATTTAACCATGAAATTATGATTAATCCCTTTCAACCTTGTCTGAGCTACTGGGTTTAGCATAACCTATGGATTTACATAGTAGGCTAACACCATGTGCTTTTAGCATCAAACTACACATTGCATTCGACAGAAATAGTGCATATGAACTAAAAGTACTTCAGCATACTGTTGGGAACTGAAATCACATTTAGGGAAACCATACAGACACAAAGACAGCCTTTTCCATTGCTTTTAAACCGAAAAAATCCACTCGCGACTAGCATTAGCATAGCGCTAACATTAGCATGTATCTCACTCACCAAAGATGAGATTCAGGGTGAACACAGCAGAAGTCACCGCTTCATGGCCTCTCAAGCTCGTGCTCCCATCAACTTAGGATAATAAAGGTTGCAAATTAGCGTTGGGAGAGCGTTTAGATCCATTTATAGTATTTATCTGAATTAGCTTACTAAGAAGAGGTGTCAACGTGAGGACAGATCGTCCTACAGTTCCTCTCCTCCGCTCGCAGATCGTGAAAAGAACGATTTCCAACATAGCGCCTCAGCACTTTGCTCAGAAGGCGGGGCTAATATTGCTCTTAACGAATAGAAAGACCCAGATCACCCAACGTGACCATGAACTGGAAATTCAAAAGTTGGATGACGAGGATCGCACTTCCTCTTCCCCAAGAGAATCGGTTTTCAAAATAAAATCACACAATTGTATTAATACAATTTACATCTGAGAAAAAGGGTCATTTTCTCAGCTGGGTTACAAAAACTAAACATCAAAACTTCTGTGAAAACAATCGATGTGATGAATAAATGGTGTAGTTTCTGAATACGTGTTTTTTTTTTTTCCTGTAACCACTATTTTATAACCGCTATTTATCTCTCAGCTAGAGATCTACTGTGACAGGAAGTCATCCATGTGCTGTAAAAAAAAGTCACACTGCCACTGCATAGTTATTACAATACCGTTTTCTTGACTTCATTTATGGTAAAGGTGAATTAAATTTGTGTTTATTTTGAAAATAAAACATTATCTCAAAATTCTGGCAAATTAAAAGTTGAGAAAATAGGGTCATACAATGATACAAGCCTTTAGTTGCATTTAATTTTGACTGGGTGAGCTGAAGAGCAGGTAACAGACAGACAGACAGAGAGATGCAACCACACACACATAGACACATTAACGAACTAGAAAAGCACTCGGAGAGCGCAGACCTCCGCCAAGCGCCACAGTTCCCCCCATACAGTCTTCAGATTCCTTGATCATGAAAACATATGACAAGCAGTGGTTCAGTAGTTATTCACGAAAATGGCATTTTCCGTAATGGCGGCCACAGTTCCTCCCATACAGTGTTTGTGTGTACGTTTTCAGATTCCTTGACCATGAAAACATATGACAAGCAATTGGATTCACAATGATAGGATTAGTGGTTCAGTAGTTATTGACGAAAGTGGCATTTTCCGTAATGGCGGTTTAGCGCCACAGTTCCCCCCATACAGTGTTTGTGTGTACGTTTTCAGATTCCTTGACCATGAAAACATATAACAAGCAATTGGATTCACAATGATAGGATTAGTGGTTCAGTAGTTATTGACGAAAATGGCATTTTCTGTAATGGCGGTTAAGCGCTACAGTTCCCCCCATACAGTGTTTGTGTGTACGTTTTCAGATTCCTTGACCATGAAAACATATAACAAGCAATTGGATTCACAATGATAGGATTAGTGGTTCAGTAGTTATTGACGAAAATGGCATTTTCCGTAATGGGGGTTTAGCGCTACAGTTCCCCCCATACAGTGTTTGTGTGTACATTTTCAGATTCCTTGACCATGAAAACATATGACTAGCAATTGGATTGACAATGATAGGATTAGTGGTTCAGTAGTTATTCTTGAAAATGGCCTTTTCCATAATGGCGGGCACAGTTCCCCCCATACAGTGTTTGTGTGTACATTTTTAGATTCCTTGACCATGAAAACATATGACAAGCAATTGGATTCACAATGATAGGATTAGTGGTTCAGTAGTTATTGACGAAAATGGCATTTTCCGTAATGGCGGTTTAGCGCCACAGTTCCCCCCATACAGTATTTGTGTGTACGTTTTCAGATTCCTTGACCATGAAAACATATGACTAGCAATTGGATTCACAACAATTGGATTGACAATGATAGGATTAGTGGTTTAGTAGTTATTCACGAAAATGGCATTTTGCGTAATGGCGGGTTTCTTGTGGACGGTGATCCGGATCACCACCAAAATCTAATCATCTGTAGGATACCCCATTTCTGACAATCTGTGAAAATTTCATGAAAATCCGTCCATAACTTTTTGAGTTATCTTGCTAACAAACAGACAAACAGACAGACAGACAGACAAACAAACAGACAAACAGACAAACCAACACCGATGATCACATAACCTCCCCCTAACATATGACTAGCAATTGGATTCACAACAATTGGACTGACAATGATAGGATTAGTGGTTTAGTAGTTATTCACGAAAATGGCATTTTGCGTAATGGCGGTTTTCTTGTGGACGGTGATCCAGATCACCACCAGAATCTAATCATCTGTAGGATACCCCATTTCTGACAATCTGTGAAAATTTCATGAAAATCCATCCATAACTTTTTGAGTTATCTTGCTAACAAACAGACAAACAAACAGACAGACAAACCAACGCCGATGATCACATAACCTCCCCCTTTGGCGGAGGTAATAACTGATTACTGTATGCCTCTGTTTTCACCGAGGCAGAAAACAAATCATGGCATTAAACAGGTTGTTGTGTTAACTTGTTATTATCGCATTCCATTTGACAGCACTACTTCAGGTATCCTGGAGACACTTACATCCTGCAAGTCTTTCTGGATTTAAAAACTCCTGGATACTACATGGCAACTCAGTAAATTCTCTCTATTTTAGAGTCTTCAGCTGATTGATTCCTTTTATTGGTGTGTCCATCTTGGGGAACATAGCATGTTGGTTTCATCAGGATACCTGATGATTTTATGGGGTTGAAATGGTCTATAAGCCTACTGGGAAGCACATTACAGTTGCAAATTTGATTTAAATTAGCATTAAATTAACATTCTGCATGTGTGGAATGAATCACACATAGAAACATAAGTTTTCTGTCTCAGCATCATGCCTTCTAGCTTCATCAGAAGACTATTTTTACTGTCTAAGTTTGTATAAGCTGTCTGGTTCCTGTCACCACAAAAGTATCAAAGTAAGATGTAGGTGTAAAGTAATGAAGCAACCTTGATGTCCTCTTTGTTTACAGCATCTGTAATATGAAGATTTTAACAGTAAAAGATGCTGCACAGTTATTTAAAATGTTGTTTGATCACCACTGACTCGAATCTTTTCGTTTTGTATTATTTATTGTATTTTTTCCTCACTAGAAAGCTTCTTGTTGCTGCTTTCAACAGTAATTTAAGATACTGCCAGTTTTTAAGTGTTTTTCCACCAAGAAGTTTATGTTATAGGATTTGGTTAATTTAAATAAATGCCTTTTAAACTGCTAATGCTGTATGTGACAGTTACATCAAGCAAAGTTTTATTTGCTGTAGTCATCAACTCTCAAGTCAGTGCTTTCAATGCCAGTTTTGATTTCAGAAATAAATTAGCAACAACTAGACCACTGAGTTGGAAGTGTAAAAGATAACACCAAATCACATGTTGGTGCCTGGTATGTATCCAGACCAGGTTCAGATGCCTTGCTGTGATTTTAAACATTCCTGTCTGAAACTGAAAACTGCAGTATGGCTTGTTCTGTATGATAGTCATGCACTGGCATCAGAACTGACAGGTAGTCTCAATTATACCCTCAGTGTGCTGTGGCAAAGTATTCAGCAGCATTGCAATTACAGCTGGAAAAAGGACAACTCGCTTGAATGTAGAGCGATGTTTCCTACGTGATGTGGGATATGCTGGTTGTAGTGAAAACCTCCCAAAACTGCTGTCTGTGTGTGTGTTTTTTTTTAAACAGGATTAATAATGTGAATTAATTAGGTGGTGATATAACGACACCTTCAAGGGCCTTGGATGAATCCAAGTGCAAGAATTCATTTCAGAAATGAAAGCAAACTATCAAATTAAACTGATGGATTCTGATCATCTGAAAGATAAAAGACATTTGGAGGAAGCCCGTGAATTGATAAGGAGCCTGTGTTAATTGGATTAGCAGCCATGCAGAATGGGAGAATATCTAGCTGCTTCAGCGACGGAGGTGACAGAGATTAGATACAGGTATGATAAGGCTCTGTTACACCATTACAAGCATCATCTAAAGCCTGTCCAGCCCCCAATGATATGTCCAAATCCTCGTCATACAACCATGTGTTGTCTGCTATTACTACACATCCAAGGCTGATTGTGGAAGAAAGGGGAAGTACTGATCTAGGTGATGGGGAAGAGAACAACTGGCTAACTCCAATTTCTTATGAACTAATATCACATAATATACAGTACATATGTCCTTCGAATGTGCAAATTAATCTATTCATCTTTTTAAACTCCAACATAATTATATTATGTATTTTATCTATTTTATTTTTACTGTTTTGTGAAGCAAAAAAAAAAAGTTTTTTTTTTTGTTTTTTTTTTACTATTTTACGCAGATTACAGAATAGTTACATTCATCCAGTATTTTACTTCTAGGCCTTCAGTGGTGATCAACCCGATTTAAGCACCATTCATACCAAGCACCATAAAAATAGCCAATAGGGCCGTCCTCACAAAGCATGATAAAGATAACTTTAACTGTAAGATTATAGTTTTAAAAATATTTACCTTTTTGTTGTAGAGCTCCATTTCCCTGCACACTTATTCATTCAGCTGCAGATCCACTCTTGTTTCCTCAAAGGTTTAAAAGTACTGTTGCTTTTAAGTGACCGGCTGGCAGCTGTGCTTTGGTGTCTGATTGCTGTCTTGGTTAGGCAAAGTCACACAGAGCACACTGAAGAACGCTAAAGCACGCTGGTATATGGTATTGTTCTTCGAGCTCCTCTAAAAATTAATTTCAGCATGCTGACAATTTTCTGACATATCCAGCGTATGGCTGACACATCCTGCATGTAAGTTGTAGGGAAGTCATGCGTTTGTTTACACGTTACTTGTCAGCAACTTATAGTTACTCAAAAGTCGAAGTACATAAAGATTAATGTCTTGTGTACCCAAAAATTATTTCTAACATGAGTAATGCTCTTTGAACCTATGTGTAACTTACTGAAAGGGGTTTCTAACTTACAGCTACCCTATAATGGAGTATTTGCAGTGTTGGTTCATAGGAAAAACCCATACAGAGCTGTGCTTGCAGCACATACACACACATACAGAGAGAGAGAGAGAGCGAGAGAAAGAGAGAAAGAGAGAGAGAGCACTAAGCACACGTAGTTGTTCGTAAAACGGGACCTGTCGAGAATGTATCTGAGCACTTTCAAGCTACATGATTTAAGATCCAAATCACTGTTTAGCCCTCCCCCATGTTTTTACCTTTGACTGAAGTCTGTACCATCAGCTGTCCAGTGTTGTTCTGATAGATATGCCAAAATGTCAGAACGCGGAGGAGGAGAATCCAATCAGCTGATCGGCTGAAGTGCAGAGTGCAGCTCTGGCTTGGCTGCGCCTCCCAGCAAAAGCACACTCCATGCATCAACTTGTTTTTTTCACTTTATTGAAAATAAACTTTTTTATCGCCATCAGTTTGCATATCTTTGAGCCAGGTTGTAAAAACTGTCATCTGACAGGCGTGACTGACCTGGACAGATTTGCCAGCTCTGCCAGATCGGTCACGCCCCCCACTTGGTCTTTGGAAGGGAGAATCATCTCAGTTGAACAGACATGATCTCTCCCACACCTAGGATTCATGGATCCTTTTGACATGACTGCACTATGCAGAAGTTAGACTATCGTTGCGCATAAGTTGTGAATGTCGGCAGCACGCTAAGCATTAGGTGGTTTAAGTTACTTATAAGTTATGGAAATATTCTATATAAGTTACTAATACGTTATGTATGTACAGTATGTCCAAGTCGTTAGGGATATGCGATGCATATGGCCAAAAGTCAAAATTTTGGCGTACCTCAGCATTTTAGACCAATTTTTTCACATTTGGCAAATGCTGCTTAAATCGTCATGGTGTGACAGTAGACGGCTCAAGTTTGCATACCCTTTCTGGCTCCAAGTATCTACTTGATCAGTTGCAAATGACAGGCATTCCCAGCAAGATAATTTGCAGCACTCCTCAAAGCCTGTAATCCAAGGATACCACTCATTGCTAATATGGAAGTCCTTTAACCAGCTGAGACAGGCCTGCTAGCTTTGAGGTTGGCCGACCTCTCTTCACAATGACCAGCTTTTCTTGAAAAATCCATCTGGAAAATTGATTTTTTAAAATATCAGCGACCAAATCATTTTCCTCTCTCTTGTCAGCCATTGTGGATGGAAAAACAGCTATTATATTTAAACAGATACAATATATTGTAGCTGCTTAAGCAAGTCCTTGCACTGGCGTTTTGCTAGCTAGGATCCTCTGCATTGTGGGTGGAGGAGTCTAACCATCCAATCAAAAGATGTGAAAATGCTGACGTTCTTGGATGCCTTCTATGTGTACCCCTGGATGTACAGAAGACATTTGATTGGTTAAAACAACAGGATAAGTTTAACAGTCAATTTAACCTACAGAGTGCACTGTTAATTCCTGAAGGCAAAAGGCAGATTTTCTTGACCCTGGTAACACAGATGGCTGAAATATGATTGGACAACAAAAACTCTAACATGCATTACATTGCTGGAAGGAGTGCAACCAAGAGAAAAGCTACAAAATGAAGAGAATTGACTGGAAATAATTTAATACATCCTCATGGAACAAATATAAGAATGTAGGTCGTAAATGTAATTCTGATAGTGTTTAGGCCAGCAGAGAAGGCTTTGCTGGCCCTGAGGGTGCACCACTGCATTAATAATATTTAGGTCTATTTTTTTCTGGATAAAAGGTCAATATGTATGAATGAATTCATACTAATATTTCACAGAAAATACTGGTGACATGTAATTATGGTAAGTGGCAGCCGTTCCATTGCTATCAGCATGACTGCCAGTTTGGCAATGATGAATTGTCTCTATCAATAGATCACGCAGTCAAATCTAAAATATATGACATGAGTCTCAATAAATTTTAATGGGGCCATTTGTGCAATTTGGCAGGCAAATTCTAATGACTGTTTTTCATCTTCAGGGGTGATCAGGTCAAAATTTACCAAACTTCCAAAAATTATTTGTATCATATGTTACTACCTCAAAAAAGTCACATAGTTAACATGGGTGTCAAAATAAATAAATACATAAACATTTTAACAGTTTTTACAAGTAATGTTTTAGAGCCAAGGTGATCAAACTTTTTGGCTCAGGGGACACGGTGAGTTTTAAAATTTAACACACTGCAAAAGAATGAAATCTTAGTTAGAAACAAGTAAAAATTTCCTGGTAAAAAAAAAATAAAAAAAAATATATATACACATATATATATATATATATATATATATATATATATATATATATATATATATATATATATATATATATATATATATATATACAGTGGGGGAAAAACTATTTAGTCAGCCACCAATTGTGCAAGTTCTTCCACTTAAAAGATGAGAGAGGTTTCCAGTTTTCATCATTGGTATACCTCAACTATGAGGGACAAAATGAGAAAAAAAAATCCAGAAAATCACATTGAAGGATTTTTAAAGAATTTATTTGCAAATTATGGTGGAAAATAAGTATTTGGTCACCTACAAACAAACAAGATTTCTGGCTCTCACAGACCTGTAACTTCTTCTTTAAGAGGCTCCTCTGTCCTCCACTCGTTATCTGTATTAGTGGCACCTGTTTGAACTCGTTATCAGTATAAAAGACACCTGTCCACAACCTCAAACAGTCAGACTCCAAACTCCACTATGGCCAAGACCAAAGAGCTGTCAAAGGACACCAGAAACAGAATTGTAGACCTGCACCAGGCTGGGAAGACTGAATCTGCAATAGGTAAGCAGCTTGGTGTGAAGAAATCAACTGTGGGAGCAATTATTAGAAAATGGAAGACATACAACACCACTGATAATCTCCCTCGATCTGGGGCTCCACGCAAGATTTCACCCTGTGGGGTCAAAATGATCACGAAAACGGTGAGCAAAAATCACAGAACCACACGGGGGGACCTAGTGAATGACCTGCAGAGAGCTGGGACCAAAGTAACAAAGGCTACCATCAGTAACACACTACGCCGCCAGGGACTCAAATCCTGCAGTGCCAGACGTGTCCCCCTGCTTAAGCCAGTACATGTCAAGGCCCATCTGAAGTTTGCTAGAGAGCATTTGGATGATCCAGAAGAGGACTGGGAGAATGCCATATGGTCAGATGAAACCAAAATAGAACTTTTTGGTAAAAACTCAACTTGTCGTGTTTGGAGGAGAAAGAATGCTGAGTTGCATCCAAAGAACGCCATACCTCCTGTGAAGCATGGGGGTGGAAACGTCATGCTTTGGGGCTGTTTTTCTGCAAAGGGACCAGGACTCTGTCTCTGTCATTGCCAACAAAGGGTATATAACAAAGTATTGAGATGAACTTTTGTTACTGACCAAATACTTATTTTCCACCATAATTTGCAAATAAATTCTTTAAAAAACAGACAATGTGATTTTCTGGATTTTTTTTTTCTCATTTTATCTCTCATAGTTGAGGTATACCTATGAGGAAAATTGGAGACCTCTCTCATCTTTTAAGTGGGAGAACTTGCACAATTGGTGACTGACTACTTTTTTACCCCACTGTATACGTATATATATATACTTTATATACATATACTTGTTTTAAACAATTTGATAAGAAAAATGTTCTTGCTCCATTGGCAGAAGTTTTTTTTTACTTAAAAGTTGATAAAATTGCATAAAACAAGTAAAAAATATATTACAAGTAAGATTTTCATACAGAAAACTTGCTGAAAAGAAAAAAAAAAATCTTGTCAGACAAAGAAACAAGCATTATATCCTCGACTGAAAATATTTTTTCTTTCTAAGATTTCACTTTTTCTAGTGCAGACAGGCAAGGCCAGCATCAGATGGAGGTAGTGTGCTTATGTGAAGTAATATAAATTACATGTTAAGGTGTTCCCTAAAAGTGAATAAAAACTTACATTCAACTTACATTTACATAAATTCAGTGACAACAGTGTTGTTGGTCACCCTTTTTTTTTTTTGGCAAGTTAATGGAAATAAGAGAATACATACAAACTTGCTCCAGGTGACATGAATATGCTATTCAACTTTATTTATATAGCGCCATTTCACAACAACAGTCATCTCAATGCACTTTCAACTGTAGGGGAAAGCCCCACAATTGCACAAAGACCCCAGCAATCAGGTTCAGGTTACTTTATTTGTACCCATAGGTAGATTTGTTTTGCAGTCTGGTGACATCCATATTTACAAGCCACAAATTACATTCAACATAGACACAAACACAGGCACATATGAAGCTGACTATAAACATGATAAGAATACTCAAGGCTCCATCAATCAGGGTATAAAAAGACAAAGAGATGGGAGAAAAACCAGAGGTAAGAGAAGAAGGGTCATATCAAAAGTTAAAAACTAGTCAAAGAGGTTAAAAACTCAAAGGTCTAAAACCCAATAAAATATTTAGAACCCAAGTGACATCCTACAAAAATAAGTAAGTATAAAATGGAGTTAATAAATAGGTACCTAAATTATGTGCAATATATTGTTACAACTTGTTCAACTCTTTGACAGCAGCAGGGACAAAGCTGTTTTTGTAGCGCTGGGTTCTACTTTTTGGGACAGCAAACCTCCGTCTTGAGGGAAGAAGCTGAAAATGGCAGTGCAAAGGGTGGGAGTCATCATTTCAAATGGAGGTAGCCATCCTCTGTACATGTCTGGTGTACAGGGATGTCAGGCTCAGCTGTGACTCACCAAGCAAACGACTGGACCATCTTACTACCTGATCCAAGGATTTCCTCTGTTTCAGTTTTATCTGACCAAACCATGACACTAAAGAAAAGGATAAAACAGATTCAATAAAAGCCCGATAAAACATTGTCATTATGGTTTGGTCAGCTTGGAAGCGTGCAAGTTTTCTCAAGCAATGCAAATGTTGCTGACCCTTTTTGCACATCCTTTCACAGTTCTCTTCAAACTTTAAATTACTATCAATAATCGTCCCAAGATATTTGTAGGATTGTACACATTCGGTGGTCTGACCTTTAAGTACGGTGACTTTGTGCCTGGGATTTTTCCTCCTAAAGTCAATAATCATGTCTTTAGTTTTTGTCGTATTCAGCTGCAGGTAGGAATCCTCACACCAGTGAACAAAATCATCAACTACTGGGCCGTGGCCACTCTCACCATCCTGGAGGAGACTGACAATAACTGAGTCATCAGCATACTTTATGATGTGTCTGTTGTCATGTCTGCTCCGACACATGTTTGTGTACAGGATGAAGAGTAGTGGTGACAACACACACCCCTGAGGAGAGCCAGTAGAAGAGCACTTTAGGTCAGACAATGTACCATTGACCCTTACTCTCTGCATCCTGTTGGTTAAGAAATCCAGAATCCAACCCACCAGATTATTGCTCAAATCAAATTGCTGCAGGAGCCTTTCAGCTAAGATATGAGGTTGGATTGTATTAAAGGTGGAGGAAAAGTCCACAAATAAAAGTCTGGCATGTGTCCCATTAAAATCCAGATGTTTAAAAAGCATGTTAAACAGAGTGACAGTGGCATCCTCCACTCCTCTGTGAGGCCTATAGGCAAACTGCAGAGGATCCAATGCATGCTCAGTCTGCTTTAGGACCTCACATCTGACCAGTTTTTCAAAAATTTTCATTAAAATTGAAGTCAAAGCAACTGGTCTAAAGTCGTTTACCATTTTAGGACAGCTGGATTTTGGAACAGGAACAACCACAGCTTCTTTCCAGATCTTAGGCACATGTTGTGTCTGTAAGGACTTATTGAAAATGTAATGAAATATAGGACTCAGTTCATGTGCACAGGACTTTACCAAGCACCCACATATATTATCAGGGCCCTGACTTTTGTTCACTTTTACAGTGCAGAACTCCCTTTTAACATCCTGCACCTCAATATTAAAGTGCTGATTGTCTTTGAGTTTTTGTTTCAAATCTTGGGTTTCTGTGCTAAAATCAAAGGAGTCAAAACGACCGTAAAAACAATTGAGAGCATTAGCCAGCTCTGTGTCTGAATTAAAACCATCTAAAAACACACGATTACTGCACTCTGTGCTCTGAAGGCCTGCAATAGTTTTCATACTGGCCCAGGCTAAACCAAGTTTCTTTGTTGCCATCTTGCTTTCCAATTCTGATTTAAAATTCTGTTTTGCTCTTAAAATTTCGGACTTCAGCTCTTTTGTGGCAACCTGTAGCTCAGAAACAGACCCCTGTTTAAAGGCAAGTGCTTTCCTCTGTAAGCAGGATTTAATTGATTTTGTAACCCATGGTTTGTTGTTGGGATATATTTTGATACGTTTACGTGGAACAATCTTATTTTTACAGAAAGCCATGTATGAGCATGTGACGTCCACCAAAGAGTCCAAATCATCCCCGCAGGCCAGTGTGAACATCTCCCAGTCTGTACAGTCAACGCATTCCTGGAGGCTGTGCACTGAATCTTCTGTCCACACATCAATGTCTCTCGTCTCCACTTTGCCTCTTCTGAGAGCAGTTTTATATGTGGGCAGCAAATGTACACAGTTGTGATCTGAGGATCCTAAAGGAGGAAGGGGGAGTGATTTATAGGCCCTCTCTATGGATCCATAGCACAGGTCCAATGTCTTTTTTCGCCTGGTTGGGCAGGAGACATACTGATAAAAGTTTTTAAGTGTCTTCTTTAAAGAAACATGGTTAAAATCCCCAAGAATGAAGTTTGGCGCCTCTGGAGAAATTGATTGCAGCTGCTGGACCGCATCAAAGATAGTGCTGCAGGCGGAGTCAGCGTCTGCCCTCGGGTGAATGTGCACAGTTGTGATGAAAAGTTGGGGGAACTCGCGAGGCAAATAAAAGGGGCGTAGTGACACAGACAGCAGCTCCACATCGGGTGTACAGATGCGCTCTCTGACTGTAACAGATGTGCAGTACTGCTTATTAATGTATAAACATACGCCGCCCCCCTGACGTTTCCCCGTTACCAATTAAGATAAGATAAGATAAGATAAGATAAGCCTTTATTAGTCCCACAATGGGGAAATTCCAGGATTGCAACAGCATAGGGATAGCAACACTCAGAGCAACAATCAGAAGGCAAGAAAAAACAACATCTAGTAAACATATGTCCATATTACTATAAATGTATATATATATATATATAGACACACAGTGCAGAGCATTATGGCTGGTGAATGTGCAGCAGAAAGTCTAAGCTCTCTCTCCGCGGATGCAGCGGGCCAGCTGGAAGTCTTTGGGCATGATGGTGACCCCCTTAGCGAAGAAGAGACCACCAGGTGGGCCTCGCTGGTCTCCTGCAGAGCCATGACGGCGAAGCTCAGGAAACGCAGGACGGTCTTGAAGTCCTGAGCGATCTCCCTCACCAGGCGCTGGACGGGCAGCTTACGGATGAGCAGCTCCGTGGATTTCTGGCAGCGACAGATCTCTCTCAGAGCCACGGGCCTGTGACGGCGAGGCCTCTTCACTCTGCCGGTGGCCGGAGCGCCTCTCCGAGCAGCCCTGGTGGCTAGCTGTCTCCTGGGGGGGGGGGGGGGGGCTTCTTCCTCCAGTAGATTTTACGGGCGGTCTGCTTGGTTCTTGCCATCGCTCTTTATTATTCTGTTTTATATTTCTTTCACGCCGCCTAAACTCCAGCCCGGCACCCGCGTCATTTTCGCTACAGCTCCCGGTATGTCGAGTTTCCCAATAGCACCGGGCGGCGGCCAAGTGCTAGCTAGCACTAGCTCCTCCCCGCTGTAATATCTCCCGCTGCAAACCGTGGCTCCGTCCGCCGACCCGGGAGACCCCCGGGTCCTGCCGATCCAAGCGCAGCGGGGCTCCAAAGCCGTCAATCCACAGGTCTACGTCTCAGTCATGTGCAGTAAGCCAAGATTCGGTGAAAGCCATGACACAGCAGTTCTTAAAGTCCTTCTGGTAGCGTACATTCCCTTGAATTTCATCCACCTTGTTTCTCAGAGACTGTACGTTCCCAAAAATCATCGAAGGAAGAGGAATGTTACCAAACTGACGTCTCCTCAGGCACAATTTCACACCTCCACGCCTTCCGCGCTTCCTTCTGCCATCTCTCCCGTCTCTCTTTTCACCGCTATGTCCGTCTCTCAAAATAAAGTCCGGCAGTTGCGGCTTAGGCTCAATCACAGCCGCTGCATCAACCGTGTTTAGATGCAGCAACATGTCCCTGGAATAATGTATCCTGCCCGCCATGATGCCGAATGCGTTTACCTCATAGACAAAGAGCCGGAGGAAAAGTAGCAGCAGTGCAAGAAAGGGAAGGAAGTCCATGTTGTTGGAACCAGGGAGCGCTTCGCCATACAGTCCACAAACACTCCAGGACAGAAACGACACAGAGGATTTCGTAAAAACATATAAAAGTACATAAAAATACACACAGACGACAGACTTTTTTCACCATCTGCCGGTTGCTGCGTGCGCATGCGCCCGTTCCCCTTTGAGCAAGCACGTGGTAATGGTGGAGAGAAAAAACTCCCTTTTAGCAGGAACAAACCTGCACCAGAACCAGGCTCAGGGAGGGGCAGTCAACTATAGGCTGTATCAAAAAGGAAGGTTTTAACCCTATTCTTAAAAACATAGCTCAAGTCTGACTCCCAATTCCAGATTGGCAGCTGGCTCCAATGGAGAGGTGCTTGATAACTGAAGGCTCTGTACTTTTGAAGATTCAAGGTATTACAAGTAATCCTGCATTCTGAGAGCGTAGTGCTCTGTTAGTGTGATAATGTAGTATCAGATCTTTGAAATAAAAAAAGGGGCCTAGTTATTTAGAGCTTTGTAAGTGATAAGGATTTTATACTTAATTCTAAATTCTATGGGGAGTCAATGAAGGGAGGCCAGAACTGGAAAGATGTGATCTCTCCTTCTAGTACCTGTTAAAACTCTTGCTGCAGCCATTCGGATCAGCTGAAGACTTTTTAAAGATGTTTTAGGACAGCCTGATAATAAAGAATTACAATAATATAATCTAGAGCTAACAAAAGCGTGGATTAGTTTCTTAGCATCACTCTGAGACAAGATGCTCCTAATCTTGGCAATATTATGCAAATGATAGAAGGCAGTCTTATAAACAAGTTTAATATGTGAATTAAAGAACAGATCTTGATCAAAAATAACTCTGAGGTTCCTCAGAGAACTATTAAGTGAAAGGGTAACCACATCCAAACTAAGAGTTTGATTTGGAAAGGTATTTCTAAGGTTTTTTGGACCAACTGGAATGACTTCAGTCTTATCTGAATTTAACAGCAAGAAATTACAAGTCACCCAAGCTTTCATTTCCTTAAGACAAACCTCTAATTTTGCTAACTGGTTACTGTCATCTGACTTCATTGACAAGTATAATTGTGCGTCATCTGCATAACAATGAAAATGTGTGCAGTGCTTTCTATTAATATTGCCTAGCAGAAGCATATACTATAAACTATAAAGGATATGGCCTAGCACAGATCCCTGTGGAACTCCGTGACTGAGCTTTGAGTTGGAAGAAAACTCATTACTGAGATGAACAAACAAACCTATCAGATAAATAAGATTTAAACCACTGCAACAAAGTTCCATTAAGTTGAACAAAGTGTTCTAGTCTATCAAATAAAATACTATGATCGATAGTATCAAAAGCTGCACTAAGGTCCAAAAGGACAAGTACAGAAAAAATCCATTATCAGATGTGGTATGGAGGTCGTTAGTGACCTTCACTAAAGGTAACTATGATGGATTCTAAACCCTGATTGAAACTCTTCAAATAAACCATTTTCCAGCAAGTGGTCAAATAATTGCGCAGCAGCAACTCTTTCTAAAGTTTTTAAAATGAAAGGCAGATTAGATTGGTTTGTAGTTAGTTAAAACTCCTTGATCCAGTGTTGGCTTTCTAAGTAAGCATTTAATTACAGCAGTTTTAAAAGCCTGCGGTACATGGCCTAAAGTTAATGAAGCAACTGTGCCTGTCAGCTCTCTGGCTGTCCTCTGTTGTCCCCAGCTCTCCTGAGGATTTGTACTAAGCTGTACTGATCTGACAGTTCAGAAGGTGGCAGACATGCATTGGAGGAATCATGGCTGACATGGAATACAGCAAAGAAGAAGAAATCCTCACTATTCTTCTTCCTTTTTCTGCCATGAGCTCACAAGACCAAGATGGCCACCACCATGATCGTCTGGATCCTCACAGAAACTGCATCATACAGGAAAGATAGTGGCGTAGTACAAATGGAATTCACGTGGGATAATCATAAGAGTTTTTAGACTTGGTGGAGAGCGTAAATGACCAATGAAACGCAAAACAACAACCGCGATGGGCGAAAACTGAGCTCACAACACCAAGATGGTCGTGCCCATCATTGTCATGGACCCTCACAGAAACTGCATCATACAGGAAAAATAGCAGCGTAATACAAACGGAATTCACGTGGGATAATCATAAGAGTTTGCAGATGTGGTAGAGAGCGTAAATGACCGACCAAATGCAAAACAACAACCACTATGGGCGAAAATGGACCGACCATGCGAGTGAGCAAGCTTCCCCTCCCCCGCCATCGGTAAGTCATGAATTTATGTTTTTTTTTACATTTTAATTGATTTTCTAGTTCATATACTTTGAATATTAGATAAAAAAACATACCCCTGTAGACAAAACAGTGAAACAAACAAAAAGAAAAAAAAAAGAAACATTGAAAAACATGAAAAAGAGAAACATTCTTTGTGTAAATGTGTCCACAGTCCACTTTTTACTGAGTTATGTAATTTATATAGCTGCCGCAACATTATGCAAATTAGGTGTGTAAATTTATTCCTATCTGAAACTTTGGATCATATTCTAAATCTTTCTAATTGACAGTAATCCACTATCTCTTACAACTTTCAAGTTATAGCCTTGGAAATCTGAACCATTTTATTGACAAAAATATTTACCACTCTTGACCACTAGGTGCCTTGACAACCCTTTAACTGTCACAGTCGCCATACGGCTGTCATGGTCTGAGCGCCGATCTCGTCCGCGCTTGGGTCATGCAGTGTTTTCTTCCCATTCTTTAGTAATTCCTTGTGGGCTCTCTGAGCTCTTATTTTGACAGCGTCTCTACGGGGCTTCCGGCTGTCAGAGCCGAGCTCCGCAGTGACAGCTGGGCTCGATCGGATTCAGCTGTTGACGTCTCATCAGCTGATTTATTATCTCGCCCTATTTTAGGGAGCAGCTTCTGTCTCTCGGGGCTGCGATCTCGTCAGACGTTCACTCGTTGAACATCCCTTCATCTATCATCCGTCTCTGTAAGTGTATATCCTGCGAGTGTCATGATGGTCTGTGCGCCGATGTCATCCGCGCTCAGGCCATACACCTCCTCAGCCCGGCTTTTATTATGACAGCATCTCAGCGGGCTTCCAGCTGTCAAGCTCTACGGGATGGCTGGAAGCCAATTACCTCTCATCAGCTGAGGCGCTGTCAACCACTATAAAAGGGAGCGGTCCTGATTGTTCAGGGCTGTGACCTCACACACGGTCCACACCACCTCTCGTTGTGGATCAGGCTGGAGTCCTTATGTCCAGCTCCAGCCCTCCTCTCTTCCCTCATCGTATCCGTAAGTGTACTCCTTTTATTATTTGTGTTTTGCCCCATGAGGCTCTGTTCCTTTTTCCCTTATTATTAATAAACAACACAAACTCACCGGTTAGCCCTTGGCTCTTATTTATGTCTCGCCAGAGCCATATGTAACAGTAGGTCACAGCCAGTGAGTTGCTGGCTGCCGTGAGTTTGCTTAAATTGGACTTTGTTCTTCCCTGTCTGGGTGTCAACTCTGGGAGAATGGCGTCTCCCAGAAGCCGCGTTCAGCGCCTGGGTAATGAGCTAGCGAGCGCCCTGGAGTATGTTGATGGGATGCTCCTCGCCGCTACCTTCGACGACAACCCCAACGACATGAGCTGGCACCTAGACTACGCTGAGGTTCTCCTAGACAATCTTCCTAGCTACACCGACCACCCTGAAGTCAGCGCGAGGAGAAATGAAATCGCCGCACAGCGTGAGATACTCCGTGGGCTGGAGGGAAATCTTGGCAGGAAGCCGAAGAGGAGGAATCATCACCCCTCGCTTCAGGATCCAGCTCCTGCCTCCGTTCTGGCCCGGGAGTTCACACCGTCCAGAGGTCTTTCCCCATCAAGCATGTCGTCACTCGGGATTCCCCTAGAGGAGCTGCAGCTGACAGCAATCAGGATCTGGGACTGAGTGGCTGCTGCTCGCTCCGCTGTGCATCCATCGTCAATTATGAAGCATGTGGCTGCGGCAGTTAGACTGGTGGAGAGGAATGCAGAGTTGTGTGAGTTCCCTGAGTTTACCGACCTGCTCGCCTCTGTTTCTGCACAGGAACAGCGATTCCCGGATCTCACCTTCGCCTCGCCCTTTGCAAGAAACCGTCGTCACACCGGCTGTCAACCTCAGCCTGAATCCCGTCCGGATCCAGTTCCGGGTCGCCGCAAGGGCTCAATTCCTCGCACAGCTGCCACTCCTGCTCCTCGTCAGAGGGGAATCCTTACAGCCTCTCCCCCCGGGCCATCTTCTCCTGCTGTTCCGTCAGCGATCCGTGCCCGGCTCGTCTCGGCTGACGCCCCCTCCTCCTCGTTGCCTATCCCAGCTGCTGTGTGTACCTGGAGTCCTGTCCTGGCGAGCCCCATCCCGGAACCATCTCGAGCGGCTCCCCGTCGTCCTCCCAGGGGGCCCTCTGTCACCGTCCGGCGGGGGAAGGGAGGAGCAACGTCCGCCGCTGTAGGCACCATCCAGCCCCCAGGAGACAGGCAAGTCCAAACTAATCCATATACTCATTATTGTGATTTGCCTTGTCAGACTCCTGGGGGTGGAGTTCGGGGTTCGCAGCCCCCTGAGCTCCCACTACCTGCTGTGGCTTTAATTGTTAATATCGCATCCTCTGTGTCTCCCTCTGCTGAGCGGTCCTCGACACCAGGCCAACGTCGTCGGATGAGGAGGGGGCCTGCGGTTCTGGAGAGCCTGGTTCTGGTCCCGCTGCCACACCATGGGCGGAGGAGGAGGGCAGACTGCAGCGTGGAACCTGCACCGACGAGAAAGCGTCCCCGGGTCTCCATGGACGAGCGGTTTGGTCCAGCGGGTTGAGGGTCCCCTGCCACCACGCCGTGCGGGCCATCGGCGTGGGCGTCAGTGTCGGAGGATCCTGAGGCTGCGGACACCATCATGCCATCTGCGGAGCCCGACGTAGCTGAGTGGGAGCCAGATGATGACCTCCTGCCGTCTGAGCTCGGATCTTCGCAGTCCTGGACGGCGTCAGAACCCGAGATCGGGCAAGTGCTCTGTTTTGTCTTTCTCCTTTCCGTCCTAGAGCATTTTTGCCTGTCTCATGGGGAGAAGAGCCGGGTGCAGCCGCCCGCTGTGTCCGAGCTTGTCTCGCCGGGTTCTGGCGCTGCCGGTGATCCTGATCCCGGTTCTTCCCTCTCTCCCGAGCCTTCTCCCAGGGTCGCAGGTGAGGAGCTGCTTTCGCTCGTTGTGCCAGAGGTTCCAGGTTCGGGGTTGGAGGTCGGTTCTGGTGCAGCGCCGACCCAGTTGGGGTCTGACGTGGGTGCAACCGAGACCCAATTGGGGTCTGTCGCAGGAGCAACCATGACCCATTCGGGGTCTGACGAGGGTGCAGCACCAGCGGTATCCAGGTTCGGTGAGGGAGCTGCAGATCCCCTGCCACCGGACGTTGGACCGGCTCATCTTCTCCCCCATCATCACCATCGTCCTCATTTTCACCCTCATCTTCCCCCTAAGACTTTTCCACCAGGTGCCGTATGGACCTCTCACTGTCGGCCCGGCTTGCACTCGCTATTCCCCTCCACAGGGAAGCCGTTGCCTTTCTCTCCCCTGCGGTCCTGGTGGCTGAGCGATGCAGGTCGGTCGCCAGAAGGACTGCCGCGCCCATTCGGCTCTTTGGTCCGGCCACCCGACCCACTGGACTCTCTATTTGGCAGTCTGATCCGGCCGCCTGAAGTACTGTTTTTTCTGGCCTGGGATTCGGGTAGGCCGCCTGAACTCTTCCCGTTACCCCTGTTGGCGGTTTGGATGCTGGGTGCGGGGAGATCCCCCGAACTGTATTATTTCTCCTGTCATTCCTGTGCCTTTGGTCCCTTTGTGATTTTGTGAGTGTACAGGTATAATATGTTTTCTTGTAGTCCTAGCTCGGTTAGTGTGTCTTTTTTTTTCCCCCTCTCCTGTTTGAGGGATATTCTGTATTTGCTGGATTACGCCTTAGGAGCCTCTGTTTTCCTTTTAAGTCTCCTGTGGTTTTTCTTTGTTGAGTCCTGTCTGCATATTGTGGTATTTTATGGAGTATTGTGTTTTTTTTCCCACTGTACTCTGTAATTGCTTCATTTGTTCCCTGCCAATGTTGTGGATTTTTTTTCTTCTCTCTCTCCTTTTTTCGATTCACGCCCACCTGGCCTGCGCCCCATCCGTCCACCCTAGGTGGGGGTGGGGCTTGGGTGTTACTAGCCGTTCGGAGCCCGGCCTTGAGGGGGAGGTCCTGTCATGATGGTCTGTGTGCCAATGTCATCCGCGCTCAGGCCATACACCTCCTCAGCCTGGCTTTTATTATGACAGCGTCTCAGCGGGCTTCCAGCTGTCAAGCTCCATGGGATGGCTGGAGGCCAATTACCTCTCATCAGCTGAGGCGCTGTCAACCACTATAAAAGGGAGCTGTCCTGATTGTTCAGGCCTGTGACCTCACACACGGTCCACACCACCTCTCGTTGTGGATCAAGCTGGAGTCCCTATGTCCGGCTCCAGCCCTCCTCTCTTCCCTCATCGTGTTCGTAAGTGTACTCCTTTTATTATTTGTGTTTTGCCCCACGAGGCTCTGTTCCTTTTTCCCTTATTATTAATAGACTACGCAAACTCACCGGTTAGCCCTTGGCTCTTATTTATGGCTGGCCAGAGCCATACGTAACAGCGAGTCTGTATTCCTGTGTCTGAGTCAAACCTTAGTTGTGTTTTTGCCCCCCGTGGCTCATTATTTTGTCATCTGTCACTCATTAATAAATTATGCAAACTCATCAGCGGCCAATAACGGCTCATTAGCGGTCCGCGAGGACCGCACCATGACAGTAGACCACAGCCAGAACGAGACGCCAGTCACCGTGAGTTTGCGATTGGGCTTGTGTTTTTCCCCTTCTCTGGGTGCTCGTAATTCTCGTTAGCATGTCTGCCTTCAAGCTCAGAACTCAGAACTCAGAACTCAGAAAAGGATTTATTGCCAAGTACATTAATAGTAAACAACTGATAACATATGAGGGATTTGACTTGACACTGAAAACAACATGCATTTCCGGTGACGCGGCAGCGTCGATAACGCGCCTGTCAGCAGACTAGGAACAGGAAGCATAGGGAAGAAAAGGATAAACACAATAGGAGAGAGCAAAAAAGCATTGATTGTCAGAATACCGGTCATAAATGATCAATATTATGATTACAAGAAAAAAAAGCCCTCAATGCACAATTAGCAGACAATAGAATGTATACAAAGACACAAAGAGAGCAGTAAGTGAATGATCTTCTCATCAGTTTATTGAGTCAGTATGAGTGTAGTGTTGAGTGAAGGTGTTTATATCAGTTAAGAGCAACAAAGTCTCTTCAGCAGGAGATGTTGTGTCTAGCGTCTGGCACTTTGTCCTTGAGCCAGGCAGCTGGCTGTCCATAAGAGTCAATGCAGCTCAAATGTTTTGAAAACAAAAAACTGCAGATAATCTGGAGGACTTGTCTAAGGGCAGGTCAGATAAGTCGAATAGTACTGTTCCCAGAGAAAAAAAACCTTTATATTCTCTTACAGATTCAGTACTTTAATCCTTCAGTGCTGGACGTTGAATTCTTCATGGACGGCTCTCAGCGTGATCATGATGTAATCCATTTTCCTAGACAGTTCTCCATTAGCCGCTGTCAGAGTCCTGCCCAATTGTTCAATTTGATGGTTAAGCCTCGCCTGGTCAGCATTTTGATAGGGTCCCTCCATCTTCATCAATTTACGGTACACCAGAACAATCCCAGATCCAATCAGAAAGATTCCGATGACCATTGCTACGAAGATGTATGAATCTTCAACATCTTTGATAGAGAGATCACACAGGCACAAGAGTTTCCAATTACTTGTGTCCTTCAAATAGCCCGCAGCCGCTGTTCCTGCGGGGCAAACTACCTCCCCCGGGGCACTTTTCCTCGTTGAAAAAATAGTGTCAATTGCGTTCAAAGCCCAGCTTATTAAATCCATAATTTCGTTCGAAAATCAGCAGTAGAGACACGCAGACAGACGATAGCAAGCTGGGATCCAGTCAGTTAGGGGAGGAAAGAGATAAAGAGTCAGAGCTGGAGAGAAGGAAAAAAGCGTCTGCTCTCTTTGGAAGGCGAAAGTGAAGCGTGGGTATTGCCCCGAGTGGTTTGAGGAGATAGATGGCTACCTGGCAGAAGCCCATCTCCTCATGCCCACCTACGTGGCATACGAGCCCCTAGGTCTCGCTCAGAGGACTTTGCTAAAATACCATCTCAACTCCTTTCCAGAAGGAAAGGAATGGGTGGCGTGGATTGTGACACAACGTGGACTGATAGACAGAGCGCTCGAGAGGGCAGCCAAGGAACCCTCACCGCCTTCCCCAAGTACGGTGTTCCCGAAGAGGGAGGAGGTCCAGGGACTGGGGGGAAACCCCAGCAGGAGGCCGACGGCGAGGCATCTCCACTCCTCACCTCGGGAGTCAGCTCTTGTCACCCGTCCAGCCCAGGTGCAGTGTTTCCCTGACTTCTCCTCGCCCTCTGCCGGTAGATGTAATCGCAAAGCCCCCGGCAAGCCTCTACGAGAACCCCGTCCAGATCCAGTTCCGGGTCGCCGTTGGAACTCTGCCTCCCAACCAGCTGTTTCTCCTGCATCACAACAGGAGGAAAACCCAGCAGCCTCCACCTCCAGGTCATCTGTCCTTGCTGTCCCGACAGCTCCTTGTTCCCGGATCACCTCGGCTGTCACCCCCTCCTCCTCGACGCTGTCCCCAGCTGCTGTGAGTTCCACGAGTCCTGCTTCGGTGAAGCCCGTCATCGATCCTGGTCAAACAGCTCCTCCTTGTCTTCCCAGGGGGCCCTCTGTCACCATCCAGCGGGGAAAGGGAAAAACCAAGCCCTCTGCAGCAGCCTCCATCGGTCCTCAGTGAAACAGGCAAGTGCGTTTTCATTCTTTTCCTTCACTGAGCGAATTGCCTTGTCTGAGCACTGGGGGCGGAGCTTGGGGCTCACAGTCCCCTGAGCTCCCTCCATCTGCTGCAGTGATTAATCATGAACCTGCTTCCTTTGGGTCCCCTTTCCCCAAGTGTTCTTCGGCAACAGGCCTATGCCGTCGGACGAGGAAGGGGCCTGTGGCCCTGAAATACCTGGTTCCGGCCCCGCAGCCACATCATGGGCAAAGGAGGAGGGCAGACTGTCATTTGGAGCCTGAGCCGATGAGTAAGCGTCCCCGGGTCTCCATGGAGAGACAGTCCGACCCAGCAGGTCACCGATCCTCTGCCATCACGCCGTGTGGGCCCTCAGCGTGGACATCAGTGTTGGGGGGTCCTTAGACTGTAGAAACCATCATGCCGATTGTGGAGGCCGCCGAGTGGGACCGAATGGATGTCCTCCTTCCGACTGAACCCGGATCGTCGAAATCCTGGATGGCGACAGAACTCAAGATCAGGCAAGTGCTCTATTTTGTCTTTCTCCTATCAATTCTTGAGCATTTTTGCCTGTCTCTCGGGGAGACGAGCCGGGTACAGCCGTCCGCTGCATCCGAGCTCATCTCGCCGGGCTCTGTCGCTGCCAATGATCCTGATCCCGGTTCTCTTTCTTCTCCCGAGCCTTCTCCCAGGGTTACCGGTGGGGAGTCAATTCAGATAAGATAAGATAAGATAAGATAAGCCTTTATTAGTCCCACAACGGGGAAATTCCAGGATTGCAACAGCACAGGGATAGCAACACTCAGAGCAACAATCAGAAGGCAAGAAAAAAAAAAAAAAAAAAAACAAGCAAGCAAGAGCAGCTAATATACATATGTACATATTACTATAAAATATATATATACACACACACACACACAGACACACAGTGCAGAGCATTGTAGCTGGATGGAATAAATATATGAATATATGAACACAGTGCAGAGCATTGTAGCTAGATGGAATAAATATGTAAATATATAAACACCCACAGTACGGAGCATTGCAGCTAGGTGGAATAAATATGCAAGTATATAAACACACACAGTGCGGAGCAATGTAGCTAGATGGAATAATATGTAGATATATAAAAACACAGTGCGGAGCATTGTAGCTAGATGGAATAAATATATAGATATATAAATATAAACACACCCAGTGCTGAGCATTGTAGCTAGATGGAATAAATATGCAAATATATAAACACACACAGTGCAGAGCATTGTTGCTAGGTGGGATGAAACAGCATAACCGTCTATTTAGTTATCCTACATGGTATGATTATGTGCCCATACATATTCTCACCCTCCATAGCGACCGGTATGTTCCTAGTTGTATGCCGGAGAGGACCATTGTGTAAGTCTATTGCATCTTTTGCATTCAAAAAAACTATTAGTTTGTTACGTCTTTTTGCTATCTCTGCGAGCAGCCCTGCTTAGGTTGTACAGTCTGACAGCTGTTGGTAGGAAGGACCTACGAAACCTCTCGGTTGTGCACCTGGGATGATGTAGTCTGCTGCTAAATGAGCTCCTCAGTGCATCCAGTATGTCCTGCATAGGGTGGAACTCGGACTCCAGCAGAGATGACAGTTTAGCCACCGTCCTTCTCTCTCCTATCTCCTCCATCGGATCAAGGCGCTGCCCCAGGACAGAGCTAGCTTTCTTAATCAGTTTGTTCAGTCTCTTCCTATCGGCTGCAGTAATGCCACTGCCCCAGCAGACCACTCTAAAAGTGATGGCTGATGCCACCACCGTGTCATAGAATGACTTCAGCAGCACCCCTTGTACACCAAAAGACCTGAGTCTCCTCAGCAGGAACAGCCTGCGCTGTCCCTTCTTGTAGAGTGCGTCAGTATTGTGTGACCAGTCTAGTTTATTGTTCAGATGAATACCCAGGTACTTATAGGATGTCACCATCTCGATGTCTGTTCCCTGTATATTTACTGGTGCTGTGAGGGGCTGCCCATGCCTGCGGCAGTCCACCACCAGCTCCTTAGTTTTCCTCGCGTTGATCTGGAGGCAGTTCCGATGGCACCAGTCCACAAAGTCCTGGATAAGCCCTCTGTACTCAGCTTCATCTCCGTTGGAGATGAGACCAACGATCGCAGAGTCATCAGAGAACTTCTGTAGATGGCAATGTGTTGTGTTGTGTGAGAAGTCCGCAGTATAAAGAGTGAACAGGAAGGGAGCCAGCACCGTTCCCTGGGGGGCCCCCGTGCTACTGATGATCGTGTCGGAAACACAGTCCCGGGTTCTCACAAACTGAGGCCGGTTCGTGAGGTAGTCCAGGATCCATGATGACAGGTGCTGGTCCACCCCTGCGCGCAGCAGCTTGTCCTTCAGGATCATCGGTTGGATGGTGTTGAAAGCACTGGAGAAGTCAAAGAACATGATCCTCACCATATTCCCGGGCTTCTCCAGGTGGGACAGAGAACGGTGAAGGAGGAAGATCACCGCATCCTCCACCCCAATGCCATTCTGGAGGTTCCGGGTTGGGGTTGGGAGGTCGTCTCTGGTGCTGCCCTGGTCCAGTCGGGGTCCATCGTGGGTGCAGCCGTGACCCAATCTGGGTCCGTCAAGGGTGCAGCGTGGTCTCATTTGGGATCTGACTGGAGGGCAGTGCCGGTTCTTGTGGAGTTCGGTAGTGGAGCTGCAGATCCTTCGCTGAGTGACACCGGACTGGTCCCTCATCCTTCCCCCTTTCTTTTTCCCCTTCCATTGGGGGCCGCTGAAGTTATCTGTTATCGGTCCGGCCCTCCCTCGTTTTCCCTCTCTATAAGGGGGGCCGCCTCTGAGTTCTCCCCTGCGGTCCTGGTGGCTGAGTGATGCGGGTCGGCCGCCTGGGAGACTGCCTCGCCCGTTTGGCTTGCTGGGTCGGCCACCCGACCATTTGGACTTTCTGTTCGGTGACCTGGTTCGACCACCAGAGGTACTGGTTCTCCGGGCCTGGGACTGGGGTAGACAGCCCTAACTCTTTCTTTTCCCCATGCCAGCGATCTGGACGCTGGATGCACGTAGACCTCCCGAACTATTTGTTTTTGTGTTATTGTGCTCTGCCTGCCTGCATTCCTGTAATGATTTTTTTTCTCTCTCTCCTTTTGATTGTCCACTCCATAGTCTGAGAGATGTTCTTTTGTTGCCTATGGCCGTTTATTTAAATTGATTTAAACTGTTTGTATTTTGCCGCTCTTTAGCGTGTGTTTTTTTCGTTCTCCTCCTCTGTAGTCTGAGATATGCGCTTTTGTCGCCTCTGCCAGTTTATTTATACTGATTGGAACTGTCTGTATTTTGCCGCTGTTTTAGCGTGATTTTGTGTTTTCCCTTCCTCTGGTTCAGAGACACCTGCGCATTATGGTTGTTTAACCGTGTATCTGTTATTTGCTTTTTTTGGTTTTGTCTTCTACCTGTGCATTATGGAGTATATTTATTTGTTTTTTTTTCCTTGCTCTGTTGTGCACCATGCTCATATTTGTTCTATATTGGCCCTGGTCATTGTTTTTTGGTGTTTTTTTCTTTTTGTGACTCTTGCCCGCCGAGCCTTTTCCTCCCTCTACCCACCCTGGGTGGGATTTCATAGCCTTCTGGGTGGGGGGGAGGCTTGGATGTTACGTTTACACCCAGAGTGCGTCCTTTGGGGGGGAGTACTGTCATGGTCTGAGCGCTGATCTCGTCCGCGCTCAGGTCATGCAGTGTTTTCTTCCCATTCTTTAGTAATTCCTTGTGGGGTCTCTGAGCTCTTATTTTGATAGCGTCTCTGTGGGGCTTCCAGCTGTCAGAGCCAAGCTCAGCAGTGACAGCTGGCCTTGATCTGATTCAGCCGTTGACGCCTCATCAGCTGATTAATTAACTCGCCCTATTTTAGGGAGCAGCTTCTGTCTCTCGGGGCTGCAATCTCGTCAGACGTCGTCAGACGTCGTCAGACGTTCACTCGTTGAACATCCCTTCATCTATCATCCGTCTCTGTAAGTGTATATCCTGCAAGTCTGTATTCCTGTGTCTGAGTCAAACCTTAGTTGTGTTTTTGCCCCCCGTGGCTCATTATTTTGTCATCTGTCACTCATTAATAAATTATGCAAACTCATCGGCGGCCTATAGCGTCTCATTAGCGGTCCGCGAGGACCGCACCATGACAACAGCGACTGGGACAGTCAGATAATGGTCTGATAGTACAGTGTTATGAGGAGACACTACTAGATTTTCTATTTCTATGCCATATGTCAGAACAAGGTCCAACATGTGTCGGAGAAAATGGGTATAAATTCCTACTTTTCTGAGAAAATCCCATCGAGTTTAATATTGAATTAAATGCCATATTAAGGCAATCACTATCTACATCTACATGTATATTAAAGTCCACTACTATAATTATTATCTTATTTCAGCATTAAATCTGCAAAGAACTCAGCAAATTCAGATAAAAACTTTGAGTAGGCTGAGGAAGCATGATAAACTATAGCAAATAAAATTGGGTTTAACCTAAAATTGCTAAAATGCCCAATACTGAAGACCAGGCCCTGAAAGGAATTATAACATGTTTTTTCCTTTACATTATCTAGTAATTTGAAATGGTAAATTGTTGCGACTCCTCCTCCACAACCAGAACTTCTGGGATTTTGACAGCTTAAATAACCTGAGGGAGTTGATTCATTTAAACCAAAATAATCTTCTTGCCCTAACCAAGTCTCCTTAAGGGATAGTAACTCAATCTGATGATCAATTAACAGATCATGGACTACCAGAAACTTGGGAGTTAGAGACCTAATATTTAACAAACCGCATTCAGTTTTTAAATTATGAGGAGGAAGAGAGGCCAAGTCATTAGATTTAGAGGCTGCATGTTTAATTTGCATTTTACCAACATTTTGTTTAATAACTTTGGGATGCTTATACATTATATTTTTATTGACTTTTGAGGGAACAGACAGTGATTCGCTGATGGGGAAGACAGGGGCTAAGTTGAGGGGTGGCAGATGAAGAAAAGCTGCAGAGAGGCATGTTAGACTGCAACTCTGCTTCCTCGTCCCAACTCTGAGTAGTCAAGCCTTTGGAACTTTGGATAAAAATGATGCCAAGTTGTGAGATAAATGAGATGCACCATCCGAAGTGGAATGGATGCCGTCTCGCCTAATAAGACCAGGTTTTCCCCCAAATGCGTTCCAGTTGTCTATGTAGCCCACATTGTTTTCAGGACACCACACAGACAGACAGCGGTTGAAGGATGATATGCAGCTAAACATGTCATCACTGGTCAGGTTAGGGAGGGGCCCAAAGAATACTACAGAGGCCAACATCATTGTGGCAAAGTTACACACCAATTCCTCACTAAGTTTTGTGACTTCCTTCTGCCGGAGTTGGATGTTGTTAATGCCAGTGTGGATAACAATTGTGGAGTATTTACAGTTACTTTTAGCTAGCATTTTCAAATTTGACTTGATGTCACCTGCTCTGGCCCCAGGAATGTATTTGACTATGGCTACTGGAGTCGCTAGGTTCACGTTTCTGACTACAGAGTCACCAGTGTTCAGAGTTTTTTTCCTCAGCGGGTGTGTCGCTGAGTGGAAAAAAGCGATTGAAAACATGAACAGGTTGGTGGTGAGATAGGGGCTTGCGACTATACTACCTTCTCACCGTCACCCACCAGTTCTATCCTGGTTGCTATGCATAGGGCCTTCTCTGTCTCCATGCTCTGTCTCTGCAGCAGAGACAGAGTGGCCGCAGCCTGTGTCCACCTGCCATATCCTGCTAGGCCATCATTGATCCACCAACAGCTCACAAAACCAGACACCAGTCTACCTGTCCAATGCTGAAAATAGCTGACATCAGGATGCAGTCTCTGGAAGACATAGTGACATTTTCCCAACTGTGTGCCTCCCTGGAAAGTGCTCAAACATGACAACATTCATTGGGATGTCCACAGCAGGCTCAAAGTGGGTGCAGGACTGATGAAGGCAAGCCCACCTCTCTGCAGCGCAATCCTTCATGTGTTGACCTCAACTTCTTGAATGAGTGCTACATCTTGTATGATCAACTGAAATACTGGGTATTCATGGAAAAGGCAAAATAAATGTGCACTATACTTATATATTTTGGTCCAAAACCTTCTTTTTGTTCCAGTAACAGATTGTTTCACTAAACCTGTTGTGAGCACTACGAAGATACGGACCAGTGATGCTGAGGAGAAGCTGGAAACGTGCATGGAAATATCTGACTGGGGCATGCTTAAAGGAGCCACGCATGATCTGGATGAGTACACGGACACTGTGAACTCATATATCCACTTTTGTGAAGAGAACATTCTTCCATCACGCACCAGGGTGAGTTACTCTAATGACAAACCCTGGTTCACAGCTAAGCTCAGACAGATCAGGAAGGAGAAGGAAGCAGCGCTGAAAAGTGGAGACAGGGACTGCTACAGGGAGGTTAAATACCGGTTTAACAGAGAGCTGAAGAGGGCTAAATCTGTGTACTCAGAGAGACTCCAGCAGCAGTTCACTGCTAATGATTCGGCTTCCGTGTGGAGAGGACTGAGGCAGATCACCAACTATCGGCCTCAGGCTCCTAAAGGTCAGGATGACAAAGCCCTTTGTCAGAGACTGTCCCAACACTATGCCCGTTTTGACACCTCGTCATCTGTGTCCAACTCCCCCCCTCCCTCCAGCTCCACAGCCTCCACATTCCCTACTTCATTCAAGGCACCCCCCCCCCACCTCCCCCCCTCCCCTTATCATCAGTGAGCAGGATGTGCTCAAACAGTTCTCCAGACTGAACCCGCGCAAGGCCCCCGGCCCAGACGGCGTGTCTCCCTCCACCCTGAGACTCTGTGCGAAACAGCTGGCTCCTGTATTCACAGACATTTTTAACACCTCCCTTAAGTTATGCCACGTGCCGTCCTGCCTCAAATCCTCCACCATCATCCCTGTCCCCAAGAAGCCACGGATCACTGGACTTAATGACTACAGACCTGTAGCGCTCACCTCTGTAGTCATGAAGTCCTTTGAGCGCCTGGTCCTGTCCCACCTCAAGTCCATCACCACCCCTCTCCTGGACCCGCTGCAGTTTGCCTACCGAGCCAACAGGTCTGTAGACGATGCAGTCAACCTGGCCCTCCACTCCATCCTGCAGCACCTGGACTCCCCGGGAACCTACGCCAGGATCCTGTTTGTGGACTTCAGCTCCGCATTCAACACCATCCGCCCCACTCTGCTCCGGGACAAGCTGTCCCTGCTCAACGTGCCTGACTCCCTCTGCAGGTGGATCATCGACTTCCTGACGGACCGGAGGCAGCATGTGCGGCTGGGAAAGACTGTCTCAGACTATACTAGCATCAGCACCGGATCACCCCAGGGCTGTGTACTTTCCCCCCTACTCTTCTCCCTTTACACCAACTCCTGCACCTCCAGCCACCAGTCTGTCAAGTTGATCAAGTTTGCGGACGACACCACCCTCATCGGGCTCATCTCCAACGGCGACGAGTCCGCCTACAGGAGAGAGGTGGCCCAGCTGGCGTCCTGGTGCAGCAATAACAACCTGCAGCTGAACGCTCTGAAGACAGTGGAGATGATTGTAGACTTCAGGAAAGTCACTACTCCTCTGCCCCCCCTCACCCTCTCAGGCTCTCCCATCACCACTGCTGATTCCTTCCGCTTCCTAGGCACTACCATCACCAGGGACCTCAAATGGGAGCTGACCATCAGCTCACTCATCAAAAAAGCCCAGCAGAGGATGTTCTTCCTGCGGCAGCTGAGGAAGCTCAAGCTACCCACCAAGATGTTAGTGCAGTTCTACACAGCCATCATCGAGTCCATCCTCACCACCTCCATAACCGTGTGGTACGCAGGAGCCACTGCCAGGGACAGACTAAGGCTGCAGCGCATCGTGCGCACTGCTGAGAAGGTGATCGGCTGCAAGCTCCCATCTCTCCAGGATCTGTACATCTCCAGGACCCGGAGGCGTGCTGGCCGGATCATAGCCGATCCCTCACACCCTGGTCATGTACTGTTTGCCCCCCTCCCCTCTGGTAGAAGACTTCGGTCCATCCAGACTAAAACCTCCCGTCACATGAACAGCTTCTTCCCCTCTGCCATTAGACTGCTGAACACTAAGTGACTCTCGTGCACCATGTACAGCAGCTCAACCAGACTCATGTCAATCATCACTGTTTTCTTCCTGCATTACCGACTGCACTATATAGTTCTCCACAGTATCTGCTGCTGGCTAATATATATTTTAACTGTTGACCAGTATCACTTAATCTTATCCTACACTTTATTACATGTATAGTTTATTTCTCTTATCTTATCATGTTTAATGTTGCAGCATTGTACCGAGACAAATTCCTAGTTTGTGTACTACATGAACAATGGCAATAAACCTGATTCTGATTCTGATTCTGATTCTGATTCTGTTTTTTTCTGGTATTGGGTTGGCAGCCTAATGCCTAACCCTCCTCCTTCCCTTATGCAACACTTGGCTTGGGACCAGTATCAAGTCGAGCTACACAATTGCCAATGCCTCAGCTGTCTTCCAGTATATACATTCACGCAACTAAAGGTCAAGCTATACAAAAGTAAAGTTTTAACAACAGTGTATATGCTGTGGAGATGTGGAGGATGACAGGGAAATCAGAGCAGAGACTAAATATACGTAGTACATTCCACCAGAGATGCCTATGTAGGCTCCAGGGCATTGCATTTAGAGACAATGCAAACATAGAAGTCCCACAAAGAGTGAAAACTAATCATCAGGGAGAGAAGGATGAAATTTACAGGGCAGAAAGCAGACTCACAAAGAGGGTACTCAATTGGACCCCTAAAGATGGAAAGAGGAAAAAGATGGTGGTCCAGACAAAACAAGCCACCATCATGGAAGCCTTAAAGGCAATCAGCCTCACCTGGGAAGATATTGAGATGGCTGCAGCTGACAGAACTCTTGCTGCCCAATGCACTGATGCACACAGGAGGATTTAAGTCTAAGTTTACTATAATTTGGACAATTATGTATCAATTTTTGACAGGCCAGATTAAAAAGCCCAATGTGTCACATATATGGTCTGCGAGCTGTAGTTTGCCAGCGCCTGATTTAGAACTAGGTTAGATAACTGTTCCACAAAATATATATACACTAATCACAAAAAGTTAGGGATATTCGGCTTCCGGTTGAAATTTCAGGATGTAAGTAAAATGCACAATATCCTTTACAGGTGAACTTAATTCAACCTTCTCTAACCTTTTGAATGCACATGTCCAACTGTTCAATGTCTCAGTACTTTTTGCATAACAAGGTACTTAACAGCAAAATTCACAACAGGTATTTGATCCATGAATTGACCAATAAATTTTCTGGTTCAATGAGAATTGGTATTTAAGCAGTCCTCTTCATTATGCTGTTCACATTTTGATATAATGAGACCAAGACAACACCTAACAACTGATCAACAATACCTCACCATTGCGAGGCTTCAAACAGGATGTTCTCAGAGGGAAGTGGCTACTGAGCTTAGAGTGTCACAGAGTGTCATCAGCAGGTTGCAACAGAGATACAGAAAGACTGGAAGAGTCACAGAAAGGCATGGAAGTGGATGTCCTTTGGCCACATCCCACGCTGATGACCGCTTCATTGTGAACAGTGCCTTGCAGAACCTGATGATGAATGCCACTCAACTTAAAGCACATTTAATGGAGGTGAGAAGCACCCAAGTATAACATCAGACCATTGGAAACCATTTATATCAGCGTGGTCTGTGTGCTAGACAACCTGAAAGGGTAGCTGATGACACCACCAGGCATAGGTATCCTGGTCTTGCATGGACCAGGGAGCATTTACGCTGTACAAGGGACCAGTGGGCCTCGGTGCTGTTGTCTGATAAAAGTCAATTCACGTTGAGCAGAAATGATGGTGGCCAATGATGTTGGAGATGTCAATGAGAGCTGTATGTATCAGCCACTGTTGTCACCAGATGGTGTTACAGTCTGGGCAGGTGTGTCTAGTCAATACAGAACTGCCCTACAACTTGTGAATGGGACAGTGACAAGTTGATAAAACTACTTGAATAACATAATTAATCCAGTCATTGTGCCCCTGCATGAACAACACTGGCCTTTTTTCATCTTCATGGATGACAATGCTCCTGCTCATCGAGGTTGCATCATTAGGGAACGGCTGCTGGAGGCTGGGGCACCTCAAATGGAGTGGCCTGCACTTTCTCCAGACCTGAATCCCATAGAAAACCTATGGGATCAGCTGAGTCGCCATGTAGAGGCTCGTAACCCTGCACCCCACAACCTCAATGACCTGAGGGCCGCCATTCAGGAAGAGTGGAATGCCATGCCTCAGCAGACAATAAGTCAACTTGTGAACAGCATGAGACGTCGTTGTCAAGTTGTAATTGATGCTCAAGGGCACATGACAGGTTACTGAAACACTGACATTTTTAGTTGTTGTATGCCCACCACCGTTGTTGGCTTTTGTTTCAATAAATCATTTGAGATGAGGAAATCACCATTGCATGTTTCTACTTAAATGCCCTACTTTCATCAGTGTGAACGTTTTACGTTTTCCATAAATTTCACCTGAAAGCCAAATATCCCTAAGTTTTTGTGAGCAGTATATATTGTAGAGATAGGACAGTCCGTGGTGAAGTAACAGCTGCTTGAAGTTTACAAGAGAAGCATTTTAGGAGAAATAAACATCAAAGATGCTTTGCTACAAGCAGAAACTGCAAAAGCAAAAATAGATGAAACATCAGTTTCTCTTCTTAACAGTCCTGGTGGCTGAGTGGTCAGAACTTCGTTAGAGGATCCCTCCTGCATCATCAGCAGGTGTCTCAGGGTCATAGGCGTTTCGCCCCTGAACCTGTACGCCTCGCCTGAGTGGGGCAGCAAAGATTAATCTTCACTTGCAGAAGGGTTCCAACCACAGTCTCCACACAAGAGAGACACAACCACCTTGAACTAGCCTCTGCCACTGAGGCTATGTCCCCAATGGCTTTCCTAAGATGTTTAGGTTCCAGACCTATCTTATGTAAAAAATGATACAAAGATGCAGCTGGAAACCCACGACAACCAACCTCAACGGGGAATAAAGTAGTGTGCCACCCTTTAATCCGAGCCTCATCAACCAGGTCCTGATATTTTTCCTTCTTGAGGTCGTGAGATATATCCAGCCTCTCCTCCCAAGGCACTGTAAGCTCAACTATTACAATGGATTTTGCACTCCGAGAGCAAAGAATCATGTCCGGGCGGAGTGTGGTTGTTACTACTTCTTCTGGGAAGATGAGCTTCTTTTTTAGGTCAACGTGCAACTCCCAATCTGATGCTTTATGCAAAACAGAGGGGCGCATTCTGGCAGTTGTTTTTTTCTTCGGAGACTTATTTCCTGGCTTTTGAAAACTAATGACCTGAAATGGTGTTGCCTGATGGTTGTTGGCTCTAATCCTTTGAAATTCAACCCACCTTGCCATTTCTGCAAGGACTTTATCATGTCTCCACCATTACTAGGGGACATACTGCACAGCTTACAAGATGAATCCTCATCTTTGTACCAAAGTTTTAAATTACTTGGTGTTGGTAAAAGATCAGTCACTGCACAGAGAAGAAAAGCCAACTTGCCCTGGTCCATGTCCCAGATATCATTCCAGGACAGTGATCGTTCAAGTGCATGGTTCCACTGCATCCACTGCCCTTGAGAGGCAAGCCCTGCGGCTTTCACACAGCGGTCCTCTTCCACTGCCTCTCTGACCCTCTGTACTACGAATCTTCTCCTGCTTTTGGTGTCAGCTTTGCTCCACCTTTTATCATTGTAATTTCCTAGCCCGAGTCATCCCTGACAAACTACGCCGAGGATTTTGTCATGTCTCCAGTATGCTTCAGCTTCCATGACAGCTTCCTGGGGTCTCCATTTCCTACCACACTTAATGGCTGAGTTGGAATGCCTGACCTTCTTATCATCAGAATAGAGCAGAGAACAGACAGACCCTGCCTTAGTGGCCTTGAACTCCTCCACCACCGATGAGATTGGTAGGTGAAGCTTGGAAGTCTTACTGTAGAGATTAACTGAACTGAAGGATGGGGGAACTCCTATCCATCTGCGAATAAATTTGCTACAAAGTCTCTCCATTGCTTCTACTCTGGTAACAGCAAAATCAAATAGCAGGAATGGCCACTGCAACCTGGGTATGATGCCATACTGAAAGCACCATACCTTAAACCTCCCAAGCAAGTGGCTTCTGTCAATTGCCTTAAGCCAGCTACACAAACTAGCCATGGTCTGCTTTAAATTCCCCCTATCATTTAAGGTACAATTGTAGTACTTTCCCAGGCATCATACTCCCTGTTCTTGAATTGATGGAATTACAGTCCCTTCGATGCTGAAAATGCTTCCCATCAGCTTTCTGTCACGCCGCGCCGTTCATCAGCGGCGCCACCTGCTCACACACCTGATCCTCATCAGCGGCGAGGGATAAAAGCCGCCTCGCCCGGAGGCTCGGCCTGAAGCCGTCAGACTTCGTTTCCTCACCGCCGTGAGCATACCTTTCTTCACCATCGCTATTTTGGGTAAGAACCCTTACCTCCTTCTCCAGTCTGCTCCCCTGTGCACAGGTGGATTCCCCGGCGGCGGACATCTCCGTTCCATCGCCCATCCTTCACCGCTGCACAGAGCTCTCCAGGTGGCTGTCTCTCGGGCTACGTTCCCCTTGCTGTGCCAGCTATCCTGACAACCCAAGTAAGATCTTCTCTTGCCATAATTCATCCTGTATTGGTGTATGCCCGTCACCCTCTCCCTGTGCTCTCTCCATAGGGTTGCTCGGCCGAACGGTCATCTGCCTCTGTGCCTGAAGCAGACGCCACCACCAACACATCTGCATCCCGCAGACACACACTCATTCACCCCTGCTGTTAATAAACTCTTTGAACTACTCTAAGCCTGTGTGTGTGCGTCTCCTGAGCCGTGCGTTATGTCAGTACGGCTTCAGCAGAGCGGCTCAGCGGACGGCGGGCTCGCACACCGGTTTACCACTCTCGAGGCTAGAGTGGATCAGATTGCTTATCAACAGCAGGTTATCCTGAATCAATTATTAAACTTAACTAACCGGTTGGGCCGCTTAGATCCTCAACAGCCGTTCCCCCCCGGCTCATCAGGGTGGCGCGGCTCCTGCTGTTCCAGCGGCCGTCCAGCCGGCTCCAGTGGCACCGGTTCGGCTCACACCGATTCCGACCCCCGCCCGCTTTAGCGGTAAGCTCGGCGGAGCGCGGGGGTTCATTATGCAGTGTGAGTCCGTGTTCCACCGTGTGCCCGGAGATTTTCCCTCGGATCACAGTCGGATTGGTTACATAGGGAATCTTCTGGAGGGGCGTGCGTTAACTTGGACCTACGCCATAATGGCGAGGCCCAGTTATGCCACCCTCACCTATGACCAGTTCGTGAGGCGCTTTCTGGAGGTCTTTGACCATTCTCAAACCGAGACGGTCCAGGTCGATTGGCTTCTCGCTCTCCAGCAGGGAGGCCGGTCGGCAGCGGACTACTCGGTCGACTTCCGGGTAGCGGCGGAGGAATTGGGCTGGGAGGAACGCTCCCTCTGTGGCCTGTTCCTCCGCAGCCTCAATAGTGATCTGAGGGATGAACTGGCTGGACGGGATATCCCTGGGACGCTAGCGGAGCTGACATCCTTAGCGATAAGTTTGGATAACAGGTTGCGCGAGCGCTCCTCGGGGCGGAAGTCTTCTTCTTCTCGCCCTCGTGGAGTCTCGCCGCACCTGTTCCAAGCTCGCCCCCTGGCGGCGCCGCCAGCATCGTGCCCCGAGGAGTCGGAGCCGATGGTGACGGGCTGGACCAAGCTTTCCCCTGCGGAGAAACAACGCCGCCGTGAGTTGGGCCTCTGCATGTATTGCGGAGGTGACCAACACACTGTGGAGCGTTGCCCGCGGAAAGCCAGTCGGCGGGGTCCGCGAATCGCTGTAGGGAGCCTCGCGGATCCCAACCGGTTAGACCAGGGGTGGGCAGTGAGGGCCATTCCACTGCAGGTTTTCTGTTCCACTCATTCTCTTCAGCAGGTGTTTGCTCTAATCAGCTTCAAGGATTGCTAATCAGTGAAAACACCTGCTGAAGAGACTGGGTGGAGTAGAAAACCTGCAGTGGAATGGCCCTCCATGGCACATGATTGCCCACCCCTGGGTTAGACACTCTCACTCAATTAAAGCTGCCCATCCGTTTTTGCCACAATCCCACTGGGCACCTCACCCACGCACTGGTGGATTCGGGCGCAGAGGGCAGCTTCATTTCACAAGGCCTGGCAACCCGATTGGGCATCCGCTGTCAGGCGCTCAAACACCCCATCTCCCTGGTCCATCTCTCCCGTGCCTCCCTTGGGAGAGTTACCCATCAAACCATTCCTGTCCCAGTCATCATCTCAGGGAACCACCGGGAGGAAATGGTTTTCTACGTCCTGCCCAACTCTGTGTCGCCCGTCATCCTGGGGTATCCCTGGCTACGCCTCCACAATCCTGTCCTGGACTGGAGGTCAGCTGGGGTGTTGGCGTGGAGTACCTTCTGCATGGGCACCTGCCTTCAGTCCGCTGCCTGCTCCCCGTCCGCGGCTCCTCCTGTGGCGGATACAGCACCCCCGGACCTGTCACTGGTGCCCCCAGAATTTCACGACCTGGGTATGGTATTCAGCAAGTCGAAAGCTATGTCTCTTCCCCCGCATCGACCATATGACTGTGCCATCAATCTCCGCCAGGGGGCCCCCCTGCCATCTGGTCGGCTCTACTGCCTGTCGGCGCCGGAGAAGGAGACTATGAATACGTACCTGAAGGAATCACTGAGCGCTGGGATTATCCGCCCATCGTCATCACCCGTGGGGGCGGGGTTTTTCTTTGTAGGGAAGAAGGACGGTTCCCTCCGTCCCTGTATTGACTACCGAGCTCTTAATGACATCACTGAGAGGGACCGTTACACCCTGCCCCTCATGGACACTGCCTTCCACTCCCTCCAGGGGGTGACCTGGTTTACCAAGCTGGATCTCCGCAGCGCTTACCACCTCGTCTGGATCCGGGAGGGAGAGGAATGGAAAACAGCCTTCCGTACCCCGAACGGCCACTTTGAGTATCTCGTCATGCCGTTCGGGCTGACCAACGCTCCTGCCGTCTTTCAGCGCCTCATCAATGACGTCCTCCGGGATTTCATCGGCCTCTTCGTGTTCGTCTACCTGGACGACATTCTGATCTTCTCTCAGTCCAGAGACGAGCACCGGGTCCATGTGAGGCGGGTCCTTCAAAGACTGCTGGAGAATCGTTTGTACGTGAAGGCTGAGAAGTGCGAGTTTTACGCTAGGACCACATCCTTCCTGGGATTCATCATCGCCCAAGACCAGGTGCTCCCGGACCCAGAGAAGGTGAAGGCGGTGGTGGAGTGGCCTACTCCCGCATCTCGGAAGCAGGTGCAACAGTTTGTTGGCTTCGCCAATTTTTACCGCCGTTTTGTCCCGAATTTCAGCTGGATCGTCGGACCACTGACCCGCCTCACGTCCCCGAAGGTCCCGTTCCGGTGGACCGAAGAGGTCGATACTGCCTTTAAGGCGCTGAAGGCGGAGTTCTCTTCTCCCCGGGTCCTTCGCCAGGTCGACCCCGCGCTGCAGTGCATTGTGGAGGTGGACGCATCGGACACGGGAGTGGGAGCAGTGTTATCCCAGCAATCACCGGACGATGGTGCCAAGCGACCGTGCGCCTTCTTCTCCCGGCGCCTGTCCCCGGCGGAGAGGAACTATGATGTGGGGGACAGAGAGCTCCTGGCCATTAAACTCGCCCTACAGGAGTGGCACCACTGGCTAGAGGGGGCGGACCTGCCGTTTGTGGTCTTGACGGACCATAAGAATTTAGAGTACCTACGATCTGCCAAGCGCCTGAATGCCCGCCAGGCGCGCTGGTCTCTGTTCTTCGCCAGGTTCCGGTTCTCTATCACCTTCAGGCCAGGCTCCAAGAACGGCCTGCCTGACGCCCTCTCTAGACAGTTCACCCCCGTGGGGGCTGAGGAGACGCCCCACACTATCCTGCCCAGGTTGTGCGTCGTGGGAGCTATCTCTTGGGACATTGTGGACAAGATCCGGAAGGCACAGGAGGTGGAACCTGATCCTGGCTGCGGACCGGAGGGAAGACTGTTCGTTCCGTCTACGGTCCGAGGAGAGGTCATCCACTGGCTCCACACCTCCCGGCTCACCTGTCATCCCGGCACCTCTCGGATGATCAGCCTCCTCCAACGGTCCTTTTGGTGGCCGGGCCTGCGGAGGGATGCAGCCCGCTACGCCCGGGCTTGTCCAATTTGTGCCACCAGCAAGTCGGGAAACGCCCCTCCAGCGGGTCTGCTCCAGCCTCTGCCCGTCCCTGGCAGGCCACGGTCGCACATCGCACTGGATTTCGTCACTGGGCTCCCAGCTTCCAACTCATTCGACACCATCCTGACCGTCGTGGACCGTTTCTCCAAGGCGGCACACTTCATCCCCCTGCGAGGTCTCCCTACCGCCCTGGAGATGGCGGGCTTCCTCGTCCAACACGTGGTCAGGCTGCATGGGATCCCGGTGGACGTGGTCTCGGACCGGGGCCCCCAATTTTCATCCGAGGTTTGGAAATCCTTTTGTAACGCCATCGGAGCCAAGGTGAGCCTCTCCTCCGGCCATCACCCCCAGTCTAACGGGCAGTGTGAGAGGACCAATCAGGAGCTGGAGGCTGCGCTCCGCTGTGTTGCAAGATCCAAGCCGACATCATGGAGCAACCATCTCGCCTGGATGGAGTACGCCCACAACACCGCCCGCTCTTCTACAACGGGGATGTCCCCCTTCAAGGCGTCCCTGGGTTACGACCCCCCGCTGCTTCCAGCGCAGGAGAGCGAGGTAACTGTTCCGTCAGTTAGGGCGCACGTGAGGCAGTTCCGCTCCACCTGGGCCGCCGCGCGTCATGCGCTTTTACGCACAGCGGAGCGCAACAAGACCGTGGCGGACCGGCGTAGAAGACCTGCCCCGGCGTACAGAGTTGGGCAACTTGTCTACGTTTCCACCCAGGACGTCACCCTAAAAGGCGAGAGGAGGAAGCTGGCACAGCGCTTCATGGGTCCCTTCCCCATCACCCGGATCATCAACCCGGTGGCTGTGCGCGTGGCTATTCCCCCCTCCCTCCGCATCCATTCCACCTTCCACGTATCTAAGGTGAAGCTGGCAGTCACCGACCCCCTTTGCCCTCCTCCTGCAGCGCAACCCGCGCCCCGGATGATTGGTGGCCACCCGGCCTGGTCCGTCTCCTCCATCCTGGACTCCCGGCGCCGGGGTCGTGGGTTGCAATACTTGGTGGACTGGGAGGGCTATGGGCCCGAACATCGACAATGGGTGCCCCCGTCGTTTCTGTCGGACCCATCGCTCATCGCGGACTTCCACCGAGCGCACCCGGATAAGCCATCGCCAGGAGGCGCTGCTAGAGGGGGGAGTACTGTCACGCCGCGCCGTTCATCAGCGGCGCCACCTGCTCACACACCTGATCCTCATCAGCGGCGAGGGATAAAAGCCGCCTCGCCCGGAGGCTTGGCCTGAAGCCGTCAGACTTCGTTTCCTCACCGCCGTGAGCATACCTTTCTTCACCATCGCTATTTTGGGTAAGAACCCTTACCTCCTTCTCCAGTCTGCTCCCCTGTGCACAGGTGGATTCCCCGGCGGCGGACATCTCCGTTCCATCGCCCATCCTTCGCCGCTGCACGGAGCTCTCCAGGTGGCTGTCTCCCGGGCTACGTTCCCCTTGCTGTGCCAGCTATCCTGACAACCCAAGTAAGATCTTCTCTTGCCATAATTCATCCTGTGTTGGTGTATGCCTGTCACCCTCTCCCTGTGCTCTCTCCATAGGGTTGCTCGGCCGAACGGTCATCTGCCTCTGTGCCTGAAGCAGACGCCACCACCAACACATCTGCATCCCGCAGACACACACTCATTCACCCCTGCTGTTAATAAACTCTTTGAACTACTCTAAGCCTGTGTGTGTGCGTCTCCTGAGCCGTGCGTTATGTCACTTTCCTTTCATAATGCTCAGACTCCTAGACTTTCCTGGATTAAACTGCATTCGAGACCAAGCTGCCATCTTCTCCAATGAGCCTAGGATCCAATGCATTCCTTGCACTGATGGAGTCATTACGGTTATATCATCCATAAAGGCTCTACAAGCTGGATGCCTAGTGCCATCATCTGCTTTTGGGCCTCTGCATTGTATCCCTCCTACCTTCAATATCAAATTCATAGCAGCCACAAACAAAGCCACAGATATTGTGCACCCTGCCATGATGCCTTTCTCGAGTCTCTGCCATTCGGTGGTAAAATCTCCAACAGTAAACCTCATCCTCAGGAAATTCATATGGGACATCACAAGCTTAATCACCTCTGATGGTACTTGGTAGTATTCCAGTGCTCTACGAATCAGTTGGTGAGGTACACTTGGATAAGCTTTGGCAAGGTCTAGCCAGACAACAGAGAGGGTGGTGTTATTCTTTTTTGCCTCTTTAATGACTTGGCTAATCACTGACGTATGCTCCAAGCAACCAGAGTATCCCAGGACGCCTCCTTTTTGGACACTTGTGTCAACAAACTTATTAGTAAGTAAATATGATATTAACCGCTTAGCAATAATGGACCAGAATATCTTCCCTTCAACATCTAGGAGGGAAATCTCTCGAAACTGGTCAAGTCCAGATGAATTTAATTCTTTAGGAACAAAGCAGCCCTCAGCCAGTGTCCAAAACCAGGGCTCTTGTTTCTTCTTCCAAAGAACTCGTAACAGTTTTGCCAGCCTTCTCAACAAGTGGGGACAGTTTTTATAGATTTTATAAGTTGTATCTGATGGTCCTGGAGCAGAACCTGCCCGGGCTTTCTTCACTACTTCCTTTACTTCTTCAAAAGTGAAGTCTGCTATATTGAAAGGGAAGTGTGGCTTAAGTGTGGCTTTTTTTAATTGATCTTAGATCCCTCCGCACTTCTGCAATCTGACGCTGCCTTCTGACAATAAGTCGACTTGTGAACAGCATGAGACGTTGTTGTCAAGTTGTAATTGATGCTCAAGGGCACATGACAGGTTACTGAAACACTGACATTTTTAGTCGTTGTATGCCCACCACCGTTGTTGGCTTTTGTTTCAATAAATCATTTGAGATGAGGAAATCACCATTGCATGTTTCTACTTAAATGCCCTACTTTCATCAGTGTGAACGTTTTACGTTTTCCATAAATTTCACCTGAAAGCCAAATATCCCTAAGTTTTTGTGAGCAGTATATATTGTAGAGATAGGACAATCCGTGGTCAAGTAACAGCTGCTTGAAGTTTACAAGAGAAGCATTTTAGATTTTATAAGGCAGATAAAGAAATACTGGACTATCGAACCTCAGTATTCTCAGTGCACTACTCAACCGTTAAAGTACAAAGTGTTCCTCTTCAAATAAAAGCATTAAGGACCATGTGGCAATTGTGTTCATTTTTCAATCCTGAATTAGTAATCGAAGGAAACCTAAGATTTCCTCTCTTGAATTATTTAACATTTTCTGTGACATTCCTTCAGTAAACTCCGGTGCAAGGGTGGCCTTTTTAATGTTGCACATGCAGTGGAGAGAGCCTCATATCATTAACTGCTCTCATCTTGTACCTGCCCTGACAGCATGGCTGCATTGTCTGTGCCAGGCTGCCAACACTGTGAACATTTTGATAATGAGAAGTCTGTTTTTCACACTGTGAAAAATGCGTAGGCCAGAGTCACATTATAACAAGTAAAATGAAACGTTGTTAAATGTGCAGTTATGCAAAGACATGTGGCACATAAATTATATAAGATATACATCACAATGAATTTCAGAGCCATAATTAACTTTTGCATTGTTGAATTTATGTGGTCATTTCTCTTAAAAAAAAAAAAAAACTGAAAAAAGAGGAAGAGACCATCTGATTTGTGGTAACCAATGTTGCCTTCTGTTAGCTGGCTGTCTAATGTTTCCCTGTTTTGGATGGGGTGTTGGACAGAGAACACTGCATTTCTTAGAGTCCATCTTGTCTTTCAGGATGGCTGTATGATAGTGCCATCCTGCCCGGCACACCTCAACAATTCTGCAGCTTTTCTCTGAAACAGGCAGAGTGTGAGAAGGATGGCAGTTTGCCCTTGGCTGATAATGTATCATCATGAGATTTTTGTGTGTGTCTGCGCTACAAGGACTGCGCGTGGATAAAGAGAGCACCTGTTCAGAGGCTAATTGACTGACAGCTTGGGATTTTGTTAGCTTTAAGAATTAATAATGAAATCCACCTGTTAGCAGTCTTGTAGAAAAGCTCACTACAGTGATTATAGATGGAAAAATCCACAGAACGCATATTATTAGTTGATTATGTTAGTTAGGTTCCAATTAGGTAGTTTGTTTTGATTCAAACACTCAATTAAATGTTAACAGTTTCCCTAGTAAAGAATTATGTTTAGATTTCCAGCATTTTTCACCAAATTTAATTATTTTTCCAGAATATTTTGTTCAAGGAATTTAAACAGTGAATGTATCAAAAAAAGCAAACACACACACAGACACACACACACACACACACATACATGTCTATCTGTTCTTTTCAGATGCAGATTTTATGTTTTATCAAAAGCAGCAATTGTTTCCTGTGTTTTCTCCCACAAGAAAACTTGATATCCTTTCAACTCCCTCCTCCATTCCCCCTTGTCATGTCCAGCATAAGTAGGACAATTTAAATAAATTATCAAAGTTATTATGCAGCAAGAGGAGCCAATATACACAATTTTTATACAGTATGTGTCAAATACAAGAAGCACTCTTTTTGGCAAAGTAAATGTATTTGGCACAAGAACCTATCCAGATATCTGTTCTGTCTGTTTGCCAAGCTGCTGGACAGGACAGTAAAAAACAAAAACAAAAAAACAACAACAAAAAAAAAACATAGATTATATTTAACATAAAACATGTATTCTAGCTTCATTATCTCATTTTTATCAACACTTGAAAGATGAAAGGTCATTTTCACAAAGAAGAAAGCCCATAAAAAAGCTAAGAAAATTGCACTTTTGTAAAAAAAAAAAAAAATCAGGACTGTGGCTTATATTAATCATATATTCCATACCTACATATGTATAGACATATTAGAATGTTTAGTTATTACATATGTGGAATGACCTCACCCCTCAGAACAGGACAAGAGGTCTCAACCGCCAGCGAGGATCAAAGAGCAGACGGAGTCGCAGCGGTGGAGACCGGATCGATCTCCCTGACCACCCAGGGTCAGGTGGAGGAGACGGAGGACAATGGAGGGGGGATTATGTTAATGCGGGATGTCGGCTTTGATATGCAATGTCTTTTGTTGAGTGTGGGTATAAGTATGAAGGTCTGACTGTGCTCGACCTCTTATTCTGCTTCTGCACCGAGATGAGACATGTTAGGGAGGTGAAGCTGATATTAAACTTTGGTTTATAAAATCATATCGCTTCTTCATTTCAAGCTCCCTACACTGGTGACCAGACGTGAGGATGGAACAGAGACGTTCTCCCGCGATTAACTCATCAGAGGCGACCCAGGCAAGCGCTGGCTCCCATGCAGACAGGGGAACTGTCACGCCGCGCCATTCATCAGCGGCGCCACCTGCTCACGCACCTGCTACTCGTCAGCGGCAAGGGATAAAAGCCGCCTCACCCTGAGCTTCGGCCTGAAGCCGTTAGACTTCATCGCCTTCAATGCGAAGCGTCAACCCTCTCTTCAGCGTCAAGCTAGTGGTAAGAAGATTCCTTTCCTTACCTCTCCCAGTCTGCTCCCCTGTGCACAGGTGGATTCCTCGGCGGCGGACAACTCCGTCCCTCGTCCTTCCTCGCTGCTGCACCGAGTCCTGCAGGTGACTGTCTCCCGGGGTTCCGTCCTTGTAGTGCCTGCCATCTGTCAAACTCAAGTAAGCTTCTCTCCCTCGCCTATTCTCCTCCTGTATTGGTGTGTGCCTGTCACCCTGTGTCTGTTCTCTCCCATAGGGTTGCCGGCTGAACGGTCTCCTGCCTCTGTGCCCGAAGCAGACGCCACCACCAATACATTAACATTCCACTGACACACACCCGTACACCCCTGCTGTTAATAAACAGTTTGAACTACTCTGAACCTGTGTGTGTGCGTCTCCTGAGCCGAACGTTATGTCAGTACGGCTTCAGCAGAGCGGCTCGGCAGACGGCGGGCTCGCGCACCGGCTTACCACTCTCGAGGTTCGGGTGGATCAAATTGCTTATCAGCAGCAGGTGATTTTAAATCAACTTATTACCATCACTAATCGATTGGACCGCCTGGACCCCCAACAGCCGTTCCCCCCGGCTCACCAGGGTGGCGCAGCTCCTGCTGTCCCAGCGGCCGTCCAGCCGGCTCCTGCGGCACCGGTTCGGCTCACGCCGATTCCAACCCCCGCCCGCTTTAGCGGAAAGCTCGGCGGAGCGCGGGGGTTCATTATGCAGTGTGAGTCCGTATTCCACCGTGTGCCCGGAGACTTCCCCTCGGATCACAGCCGAATTGGCTACATAGGGAATCTCCTGGAGGGGCGCGCGTTAACTTGGACCTACGCCATTATGGCGAAGCCCAGTTACGCCACCCTCACCTATGACCAGTTCGTGGCACGCTTCCTGGAGGTCTTTGACCATTCCCGAACCGAGACGGTCCAAGTCGATCGGCTTCTCGCTCTCCAGCAGGGAAGCCGGTCGGCAGCGGACTATGCAGTTGACTACCGGGTAGCGGCGGAGGAACTGGGCTGGGACGAACGCTCCCTCTGTGGCCTGTTCCTCCGCAGCCTGAATGATGATCTGAGGGATGAACTGGCTGGTCGGGATATCCCTGGGACGCTAGCTGAGCTAACTTCTCTCGCCATCAGCTTGGATAACAGGCTGCGTGTGCGCTCCTCTGGGCGGAAGTCGTCTTCTTCTCGCCCTCGGGGAGCCTCGTCGCGCCTGCCCCAAGCTCGCCCCCTGGCGACGCCGCCGCCATCGCACTCCGAGGAGTCAGAGCCGATGGTGACGGGCTGGACAAAGCTCTCCCCGGCAGAGAGACAACGCCGCCGTGAGTTGAATCTCTGCATGTATTGCGGAGATAATCAACACACGGTGGAGCTTTGTCCACATAAGCCAAACGGCGGGGTCCGCGAGTCACTGTAGGGGGCCTCGCGGACGTCAATCGGTTAAGTCCCCTTACCCAATTGAAGCTGCCCATCCGTTTTTGCCACAATCCCACTGGGCATCTCACCCACGCACTGGTAGATTCGGGTGCAGAAGGCAGCTTTATTTCACAAAGCCTGGCAACCCGTTTGGGCATTCGCTGTCAGGCACTGAAGAATCCCATCTCCCTTGTTAATCTCTCCCGTGCCTCCCTTGGGAGAGTATCACACCAAACCATCCCGTTCCGGTCATCATCTCGGGAAATCACCGGGAGGAGATGACCTTCTACGTCCTTCCCAACTCTGTGTCGCCCGTCATCCTGGGGTATCCCTGGCTTCGCCTTCACAACCCGGTCCTGGATTGGAAATCAGCTGGGAAATCGGCATGGAGTACGTTCTGTATGGGCACCTGCCTTCAGTCCGCTGCCTGCTCTCCGTCTGCTCCTCCCCCTGCGACGGACGCTGCACCCCCGGACCTGTCTCTGGTGCCCCCAGAATTTCACGACCTGGGTATGGTGTTCAGCAAAGCGAAAGCTATGTCTCTCCCCCCTCATCGGCCCTATGACTGCGCCATCAACCTCCGCCAGGGGGCTCCCTTACCTTCTGGTCGCCTTTACAGCCTGTCTGCGCTGGAGAAGGAGACGATGAACGCCTACCTGAAGGAGTCATTAAGTGCTGGGATAATCCGCCCATCATCGTCACCCGTGGGGGCAGGGTTCTTCTTCGTGGGAAAGAAGGATGGGTCCCTCCGCCCTTGTATCGACTACCGGGCCCTCAATAATATCACGGAGAAGGACCGTTACACCCTGCCTCTCATGGACACTGCTTTCCACTCCCTCCAGGGGGTGACCTGGTTCACCAAGCTGGACCTACGCAGCGCTTACCACCTCGTCCGGATCCGGGAGGGAGATGAGTGGAAAACGGCCTTCCGTACCCCGAACGGCCACTTTGAATACCTGGTGATGCCGTTCGGGTTGACCAACGCTCCTGCAGTCTTCCAGCGCCTCATTAATGACGTCCTCCGGGACTTCATTGGCCTTTTCGTGTTCGTCTACCTGGACGATATTCTCATCTTCTCCAAGTCCAGGGATGAGCACCAGGTCCACGTGAGGCGGGTCCTCCAAAGGCAGCTGGAGAATCATCTGTACGTTAAGGCAGAAAAGTGTGAATTTTACGCCAGGAGTACGTCCTTCCTGGGGTTCATCATCGCCCACGATAAGGTGCTCCCCGACCCAGAGAAGGTAAAGGCGGTGGTGGAATGGCCCACACCTGCATCCCGGAAACAGGTGCAGCAATTTGTTGGCTTCGCCAATTTCTACCGCCGCTTTGTCCCCAACTTCAGTGCCATCGTTGGACCACTGACCCGCCTCACGTCCCCGAAGGTCCCGTTCCGGTGGACCGAAGAGGTCGCTGCCACCTTTGAGGCGCTGAAGGCGGAATTCTCCTCCTCCCGGGTCCTTCGCCAGGTCGACCCCGCGCTGCAGTGCATCGTAGAGGTAGACGCTTCGGACACGGGAGTGGGAGCAGTGCTGTCCCAGCGGTCACCGGACGATGGCGCCAAACGACCGTGCGCCTTCTTCTCCCGGCGCTTGTCCCCGGCGGAGAGAAACTACGATGTGGGGGACAGAGAGCTCTTGGCCATCAAGCTCGCCCTGCAGGAGTGGCGCCACTGGTTAGAGGGGGCGAACCTGCCGTTTGTGGTCCTCACGGACCACAAGAACTTGGAATACTTACGATCTGCCAAGCGCCTGAACGCCCGCCAGGCGCGCTGGTCCCTGTTCTTCGCCAGGTTCCAGTTTTCTATCACCTTCAGGCCTGGCTCTAGGAACGTCCTGCCTGATGCCCTCTCCAGGCAGTTCGCCCCCGTGGAGTCGGAGGAGGCGCCCCACTCCATCCTGCCCAGGTCGTGCGTCGTGGGAGCCATCTCGTGGGACATCGAGAGCAAGATCCGGAAGGCACAGGAGGTGGAACCTGACCCTGGCGGCGGACCGGAGGGGAGGCTGTTCGTGCCATCCGCGGTCCGAGGAGAGGTCATCCACTGGCTCCACACCTCCAAGCTCACCTGTCACCCTGGCACCTCCCGGATGATAGATCTCCTCCAACGGTCCTTTTGGTGGCCAGGCCTGCAGAGGGATGCAGCCCGCTACGCCCGGGCTTGCCCAATCTGTGCCACCTGCAAGTCGGGAAATGCCCCTCCAGTGGGTCTGCTCCAGCCCCTGCCCGTCCCTGGCAGGCCCTGGTCGCACATCGCATTGGATTTCGTCACGGGACTCCCTGTCTCCAACTCCTATGACACCATCCTGACCATCGTGGACCGCTTCTCCAAGGCCGTGCACTTCGTCCCCCTGCGAGGCCTCCCTACTGCCCTGGAGATGGCGGACCTCCTCGTCCAACACGTGGTCAGGCTGCACGGGATTCCGGTGGACGTGGTCTCGGACCGGGGCCCCCAGTTTTCATCCGAGGTTTGGAGGTCTTTCTGCAACGCCATCGAAGCCAAGGTGAGCCTCTCCTCCGGCCATCACCCCCAATCCAACGGGCAGTGTGAGAGGACCAACCAGGAGCTGGAGGCTGCGCTCCGCTGTGTGTCCAGATCCAAACCCACGTCCTGGAGCAACCATCTTGCCTGGGTTGAATATGCCCACAACACCGCTCGCTCTTCTGCTACAGGGATGTCCCCCTTCAAAGCGTCCCTGGGTTACGACCCCCCGCTGTTTCCGGAGCAGGAGAGTGAAGTAACTGTCCTGTCAGTTAGGGCCCATCTCAGGCAGTTCCGTTCCACCTGGACTGCCGCGCGCCATGCGCTATTACGCACAGCGGAGTGCAACAGGACTGTGGCGGACCGGCGTAGAAGACCTGCCCCGGCGTACAGAGTTGGGCAGCTTGTTTACATTTCCACCCAGGACGTCACTCTAAAAGGCGAGAGGAGAAAGCTGGCACAGCGCTTCATGGGTCCCTATCCCATCACCCGGATCATCAACCCGGTGGCTGTGCGCGTGGCTATTCCCCCCTCCCTCCGCATTCATCCTACTTTCCACGTGTCGAAGGTGAAACTGGCAGTCTCTGACCCCCTTTGCCCTCCTCCTGCAGCGCAACCCGCGCCCCGGATGATTGGTGGCCATCCGGCCTGGTCCGCCTCCTCCATCCTGGACTCCCGGCGCCGGGGTCGTGGGTTGCAATACTTGGTGGACTGGGAGGGCTATGGGCCCGAGCATCGACAGTGGGTGCCCCCGTCGTTTGTGTTGGACCCATCGCTCATCGCGGACTTCCACCGAGCGCACCCGGATAAGCCATCGCCAGGAGGCGCTGCTAGAGGGGGGAGTACTGTCACGCCGCGCCATTCATCAGCGGCGCCACCTGCTCACGCACCTGCTACTCGTCAGCGGCGAGGGATAAAAGCCGCCTCGCCCTGAGCTTCGGCCTGAAGCCGTAGACTTCATTTCCCTTCCATGGGCTTCTACCACATTCTCTTCAGCATCCTCGTTACCGGTAAGAAAATCGCTTACCTCATCTCTCCAGTCTGCTCCCCTGTGCACAGGTGGATTCCTCGGCGGCGGACAATCCCATCCCTCGTCTCTCCTCGCTGCTGCACTGAGTCCTGCAGGTGACTGTCTCCCGGGGTTCCGTCCTTGTAGTGCCTGCCATCTGTCAAACTCAAGTAAGCTTCTCTCCCTCGCCTATTCTCCTCCTGTATTGGTGTGTGCCTGTCACCCTGTGTCTGTTCTCTCCCATAGGGTTGCCGGCTGAACGGTCTCCTGCCTCTGTGCCTGAAGCAGACGCCACCACCAATACATTAACATTCCACTGACACACACCCGTACACCCCTGCTGTTAATAAACAGTTTGAACTACTCTGAACCTGTGTGTGTGCGTCTCCTGAGCCGAACGTTATGTCATGAACGGATGGAAGACGTTCCCCCACGGCAGAATCTACAGAGAGGGCTCAACCGAGCACCATTCCCAGCTCCGCCGTGAGAGCAGAAGAAAGGCGCTCTCACCCGGCGGACACATCAGAGACGGCCCACACAAGCGCCGTCACCGTCAAGCTGCCAGAATTCTGGCAAAACGACCCGAGCTCGTGGTTCCAGCAAGCTGAGGCTCAGTTTGCTCTGGCGGGCATAACGGCGGACGAGACGAAATTTTACTACATCGTCGCCAAACTCGACGCCGCCACGTCAAGATGCGCATGGAGCATAATTCGACAACCGCCCGCCCACGACAAATACAGAGAACTAAAGGCGACCATCATTGAGAACTTCGTCCCCTCAGCCGAGGAGAGAGCAGAGAGGATTCTGGCGATCTACGGCCACAGAGGATGCAGACCCAAGGCCCTCATGGAGGACATGCTGCAGCTTAAGGAAGAGGACAACGACAACTTCCTTTTCCAATATATCTTCCTCAGCACTCTGCCGCCACACATGAGAGGGACGCTGGTCAACATGCAATGCAACACCCAGCAGGACTTCCGCGCGCTGGCCCGAGAAGCGCAGCGCCTCATCAACGCCTGCGGCGAACAGATGGCCACAGCAGCATCTGCAGATCTCAGCGTGGAAGCCCAGAGCAGCGGAGAACCGCAGACAACGGAGCAGAGCCCGCCCACCATGGCAGCGACACGACCAAGGCGCAGCAGGCAGAACGACCTCTGCTATTTTCATCAGCGTTTCACTGAGAGGGCGTACAAATGCGTGCCCCCCTGCAGTTTCAAAAACTCGGGAAACGCCAAAGCCCGGAAAACGTTGGCAGCTACGGCTCTCGGCAAGACGAATAAGCTGCTTTATGTGACTGACGGACACACCGGGAGACAGTTCCTTATCGACACCGGAGCTCAGCTGAGCTTTATCACCCCTTCCCACGCAGACCGGGCCATGGGTCCCCGGGGAAATGGAGCGATGGCAGCCAACGGCTCGATCATCGACACTTTCGGTGAAAGGAACCTGCCTCTTTGCATCCACGGCCGCAACTATAGATGGACATTTATTGTAGCGGCGGTGAGTTTTAACTTGTTGGGCGCTGATTTTTTGTGTGCACATGGGTTGTTAGTCGATCTAGCAAATAGGCACTTGGTTAATGCACTGTCATTTTCTTCTATCCCCTGCTCAGCTCGAGTTTCTCCACCACCCGTGCAGGCCAGCGTCACAACAGCAGGAGGTAAGTTTGACCAACTCCTCACCCAATTTCCAGCACTCACAGTTCCCAAATTTTCAGCAACAGTAGCGAAACACGGGGTTGAACACTTCATCCCCACAGCAGGCCCACCCGTGTTTGCCAAAGCTCGGCGCTTAGACGCGACCAAGCTCGCCATAGCACGGGACGAGTTTACCACCCTGGAAAAATTAGGCATTATTAGACGCTCGAAAAGCCCCTGGGCATCGCCACTCCACATGGTCCCGAAAACCGACGGTTCTTGGAGACCTTGCGGCGATTACCGCAGATTAAACAATGCGACAGCGCATGACCGCTACCCAATTCCTCACATCCAAGATTTCTCACTACATCTGGCGGGTGCGCGCATTTTTTCTAAAATAGACCTGGTCCGCGGCTATCACCAAGTCCCTGTTCGAGCGGAAGACATTCCTAAAATGGCTGTAATAACCCCTCTCGGTCTTTTTGAATTTTTGCGGATGCCGTTTGGCCTCAAAGGCGCTGCTCAAACCTTTCAGCGTATGATGGACGCGGTATTACGCGACCTCCCCTTCGTGTTCATCTACCTCGACGATATGCTGGTAGCCAGCCCGTCAGAGGAAGAACACGAACAACACCTCATTACAGTTTTTCAATTCAATTCAATTCAACTTTATTTATATAGCGCCATTTCACAACAATAGTCATCTCATAGCACTATCAACTGTAGGGGGGACCCCCACAGTTGCAGAAAGACCCCAGCAATCAGGCGATCCCCTGTGAGCAAGCACTTGGCGACGGTGGAGAGGAAAAACTCCCTTTTAACAGGAAGAAACCTCCAGCAGAACCAGGCTCAGGGAGGGGCAGTCATCTGCTGCGACTGGCTGGGGGGTGAGGGGACAGAGAAGAAGAAAAGAACAGACATGTAGAGAGCAAACAGCACGATGGGGACTCAATCTATGGGAGAGAACAAACAAATGTTAATGACCAGCAAAAAAAAAATATTTCATAGAGAGTGAGGAAAGGAGTGAGGCCCAGTGCATTACTGGAGGTCCCCCGGCTGACTAAACCTATTAGCAGCATAACTAAGGGAGGGTTCAGAAACACATGATCCCTCCCTAATTGTAGGCTAGATCAAAAAGGTAGGTTTTAGCCCTATTCTTAAAAACAGAGATCGAGTCTGACTCCCGAATCCAGATTGGCAGCTGATTCCACAGGAGAGGAGCTTGATAACTGAAGGCTCTGCCTCCCATTGTACTTTTGGAGATTCTAGGTATTACAAGTAATCCTGCATTTTGGGAGCATAGTGCTCTGTTAGGATAATACGGTAGTATCAGATCTTTTAAATAAAAAGGAGCCTGATTGTTTAGAGCTTTGTAAGTGAGAAGAAGGATTTTAAACTTAATTCTAAACTCTATGGGAAGCCAATGAAGGGAGGCCAGAACCGGAGAGATATGATCTCCCTTTCTAGTACCTGTTAAAACTCTTGCTGCAGCATTTTGGATCAGCTGAAGACTTTTAAAAGATGTTTTAGGACAGCCTGATAATAAAGAATTACAATAATCTAATCTCGAGCTAACAAAAGCGTGGATCAGCTTCTCAGCATCACTCTGAGACAAGATGCTCCTAATCTTGGCAATATTACGCAAATGATAGAAGGCAGTCTTAGAAACAAATTTAATATGTGAATTGAAGGACAAATCCTGATCAAAAATAACTCCAAGGTTCCTCACAGAGCTATTAAGAGAAAGAGTAACTGCGTCCAAACTGAAAGTTTGATTTGGAAAGGAATTTCTAAGGTTTTTTGGACCAACAAGAATGACTTCAGTCTTATCTGAATTTAATAGCAGGAAATTACAAGTCATCCAAGCTTTGATTTCCTTAAGACAGGCTTCTAACTTGGCTAATTGATTAGTATCATCTGGCTTCATTGACAGGTATAATTGTGTGTCATCTGCATAACAATGAAAATGTATACAGTGCTTTCTAATAATGTTGCCTAACGGAAGCATATATAAACTAAAAAGAGAAGGGCCTAGCACAGATCCCTGTGGAACTCCATGACTAAGCTTTGAGCTGAAAGAAAACTCATCATTTACATGAACAAACTGGAACCTATCAGATAAATAAGATCTAAACCACTGCAACGAAGTTCCATTAAGTCCAACATAGTGTTCTAATCTATCAAGTAGAATATTATGATCAATAGTATCAAAAGCTGCACTAAGATCTAAAAGGACAAGTACAGAAACTAGTCCATTATCAGATGCAATGAGGAGGTCGTTAGTGACCTTCGCTAAGGCTGTTTCAGTACTATGATGGATTCTAAACCCAGATTGAAACTCTTCAAGTAAACCATTTCCCTGCAGGTGGTCAAATAATTGCGTAGCAACAACTCTTTCTAAGATTTTTGAAATGAAAGGGAGATTAGAGATTGGTCTATAGTTAGCTAAAGCTCCTGGATCTAGCGTTGGCTTTTTGAGTAAGGGTTTAATTACAGCCGTTTTAAAAGCCTGCGGTACATGGCCTAAAGTTAATGAAGAATTGATTATATGAAGAATAAAGCTACCAATAAGTGGGAAGACTTCTTTAAATAACCTGGTAGGAATAGGATCTAAAAGACAAGTTGAAGGTTTGGATGAGGAAACTACTTTGTCTAACTCACAAAGGTCGATTGGAGTAAACTCATCAAGACAGACATCAATAGAAGGAGTTGTAGTAGTTACAGTATTTAAGTTAACTGTGGGAAGAATCTGATTGATTTTATCTCTGATGGATGACATTTTATTATTGAAAAAGTTCATAAAGTCCTGACTAGTAAGCTCTAAGGGGATGCTAGGATTGACAGAGTTCTGACTCTTTGTCAACCTGGCTACAGTACTGAAAAGAAACCTGGGATTATTCTTGTTCTCTTCTATTAATGCAGAGTAATAACTCGTTCTAGCTTTTCTAAGAGATTTTTTATAAATTAAAAGATGATTTCGCCAAGCTAAATAGATTTCATCTAAATTAGTAGAGCGCCATTTTCTTTCTAATTGACGAGTCTTCTGTTTTAAGCTACGAGTTTCTGTGTTGAACCAAGGAGTTAAAAATCTCTGATTAGACTTTTTCTTTTTTAAGGGGGCCACCAAGTCTAGAGCCTGATGCAGAGAAGCTGAAACACTATCCACCATGTTATCAATTACAGAAGGAGCAAGCTGTCTATAGCTTATTTCCGTTGTGTTGACACATGGCATAGAGGAAACAATCTGCATAAATTTGGAAACAGCATCATCTGAGAGGCATCTACTGTGATAATATTTTTCTTTAGGAGCCAAATAGTCAGAAATAGTAAAATCAAAGGTTAACAGACAATGGTCTGACAGTACAGGGTTATGAGGAGACACTACAAGATTTTCTATTTCTATGCCATATGTCAGAACAAGGTCCAATGTATGGTGGAGGTAATGAGTAGAATTTCCTACTTTCTGAGAAAACCCAATCGAGTCTAATATTGAATTAAACGCCACATTAAGGCAGTCACTATCTACATCCACATGTATATTAAAGTCCCCTACTATAATTATTCTATCAGATTTCAGCACTAAATCAGCTAAGAAATCAGCAAATTCGGATAAAAATTCTGAATAGGTTGATGGGGGACGATAAACAATGGCAAATAAAATTGGGTTTAACCTGAAATTGCTAAAGTGCCCAATACTGAGGACCAGGCCCTCAAAGGAATTATAACATGTTTTTTGCTTTACATTAACTAGTAATTTGGAATGGTAAATTGTTGCTACTCCTCCTCCACGACCAGAACTTCTGGGATTTTGACAGTTTAAATAACCAGAGGGGGTTGATTCATTTAAACCAACATAATCCTCTTGTCCAAACCAAGTCTCTGTAAGGGAAATTAAATCAATCTGATGATCAATTAACAGATCATGGACTAACAGAGACTTGGGAGTTAGAGACCTAATATTTAACAAACCACATTTAATTTTTAAATTATGAGGAGGAACAGAGGCCAAATCATTCAATTTAGAGGCTTTATGTTTAATTTGAGTTTTACCAATATTTTGCTTTATCACTTTGGGATGCTTATACATTATATTTTTATTCACTTTGGAGGGAGCAGACAACGATTCTCTGATGGGGAAGACAGGGGCTAAGCTGAGGGGTGGCGGATGAAGAGGAGCTGCAGAGAGGCGTGTAAGACTGCGACTCTGCTTCCTGGTCGCAACTCTGAGTAGTCAGGGTTTTGGAAATTTGGATAAAAAAGATGCCAGATTGTTAGATAAATGAGAAGCACCATCCAAAGTGGGATGAATGCTGTCTCGTCTCATAAGACCAGGTTTTCCCCAAAAAGAGCTCCAATTGTCAATGTAGCCCACGTCATTTTTAGGACACCACACAGACAGCCAGCGGTTCAAGGATGACGAGCGACTAAACATGTCATTTCAGAGACTAGAAGAGCACGGGTTAATAATCAACCCAGCCAAATGCAAATTCGGTGTGTCACAAATTGATTTTTTGGGACACAGAGTTTCACCGAAGGGGGCATTCCCATTGCCAGACAAAGTCCGCGCGGTAAAAAATTTTCCACGACCACAAACGGTCAAATCGCTGCAAGAATTTTTGGGAATGGTGAATTTTTACAACCGTTTCCTCCCCCGCGCAGCTCAACTCATGCAGCCCCTGTATGCCGCACTCAGAAAACCAAAGCCTTCCAATGCAGTCGAATGGACCCCGGAGCGCGAATGCGCCTTCGCGGAAGTAAAAAGTGCTCTCGCGAATGCCACATTGTTGGTTCACCCCGATCCCTCGGCCTGCATAGCGTTAACCACAGACGCTTCAGACCTGGCCATAGGGGCAGTCGTGGAACAACAGGTTGGCGGAACCTGGCAATCTTTAGCATTTTTTAGCAAATCTTTAAACCAAACCAAGCGTAAATGTAGCACTTTTGACAGGGAGCTGCTAGCGCTTCATTTATCCATCCGCCACTTCCAGTTCTGGTTAGAAGGGCAGCGTTTCACGGCTTTTGTAGACCACAAACCGCTCACTTTAGCGATGGCAAAAATTTCAGAACCATGGTCAGGCAGGCAACAAAGACAGCTAGCTGCAATTTCAGAGTTCACCACAGACATTCGACATGTGGCAGGCGAACTTAACGTGGTAGCAGACTGCCTCTCTCGCTCTGTGACATCGCCAGAGCACGAGGAGACAGATTATACTACCTCAGCCGCAGAACTCTTCGCCAACGCGTACGCATACGCGGCCCCAGTTCACGTAGGGATAGATTACGCAGCCATGGCAGAGGAACAAAGCAGTGACGCGGACGTGCGCGCGCTCCTGTCTGGACCAACAGGGTTAAGACTGGAGAAAAGGGATTTACGTGACGGTGTACCCCCCCTAATCTGCGACGTTTCAACCAGCCGACCTCGCCCGGTAGTCCCAGCTGCATGGCGCCGCCGCATTTTCGACTCGGTTCACTCCCTCGTGCACCCAGGGGTGCGCGCCTCGGTTAAAATGGTCGCGGAAAAGTTTGTTTGGCCGGGCCTGCGCAAAAATGTAAAGGAATGGGCAAAAACTTGCATGTCTTGTCAGCGCGCCAAAATACACAAACACACAAAAGCTCCTCTAGAGCCTTTTCGAATCCCAGCCAGAAGGTTTGACCACGTTCATGTCGACCTCGTGGGACCACTACCTTCGTCTCAGGGTTTCACACACCTGTTAACAATGATAGACCGTACTACGCGCTGGCCTGAGGCGGTCCCTTTGGCGTCAACCACAGCTGCGGAAGTCGCTCGCGTTTTTTTAACAAACTGGATGGCACGTTTCGGCGTCCCATCGGACATCACGTCCGATAGGGGGCCTTGATTTGTCTCAGAGCTTTGGTCAGCCATGGCCAGCAGCTTAGGGGCAACAATTCACCGCACCACCGCATATCACCCTCAGGCTAATGGGTTATGCGAGCGCTTTCACAGATCTTTAAAGGCCGCCCTCAGGGCCTCACTAGCGGATACAGATTGGGTGAATAAACTTCCCTGGGTTTTATTGGGGTTGCGTTCTGCGCCTAAAGAGGATCTAGACGCCTCCCCAGCAGAATTAGTTTTTGCACAACCTCTCAGACTCCCAGGTGAGTTTTTACCAGAGAATCCAGAGCCTGGGCATCTTCCAGCCCTCAGGCCTTTAGGCAGCACCGGACCGGACACTCTCCCCGGACCGGCACATCACTCTTTTCCACGGGTTTTTGTCCCCCAAGCTTTAAAAAACGCTGAGTTCGTTTTTGTTAGACACGAAGCTTTAAAATCAACCCTCCGTCCACCATACGACGGACCATTCAGAGTGCTGGAACCTGGTGATAAGCATTTTCTGCTTGATTTAGGGGACAGAAAAGAAACAGTCAGCATTGACAGACTTAAACCTGCCTTCTTGTTGAGAGACGAACCTGCACGGGTGGCGAGAGCACCTCCGCGGGGTAGACCCCCCAAGAAAAAAAACTCAGCCCCCCTGCAGGGAACAAATAACCACTCTCCTCCCCAAGCTGCAGATTCCTTACAGGAGGGTCCCACCAGGACGCCAAAGCGGACTTACAGCAGATTCGGGAGAAGATTAAAACCCAGACGGCACAGGGACTGATGCAAATTGACCAAGAGTTGTTAACTATGTTATCAGATTGTGCCGTGACAGTTTTAAGGCTGATTTGTGATATTACTATACTGTTGTGGTTACCACTGAATTCTCTACAGGAGCATGACTGCTGGAAAGATTTTTCCTTGTTTTCCCTGTCAAGAGGTTTAACAGTATAATATGTCATAGAGATTATCTTAAACTGTAAATTTAATTTGATTGTCCTTTTCTTAGTCGTTTGGGGGGGCTGTGGCTTATATTAATCATATATTCCATACCTACATATGTATAGACATATTAGAATGTTTAGTGATTACATATGTGGAATGACCTCACGCCTCAGAACAGGACAAGAGGTCTCAACCGCCAGCGAGGATCAAAGACAGACGGAGTCGCAGCGGTGGAGACCGGATCGATCTCCCTGACCACCCAGGGTCAGGTGGAGGAGATGGAGGACAATGGAGGGGGGATTATGTTAATGCGGGATGTCGGCTTTGATATGCAATGTCTTTTGTTGAGTGTGGGTATAAGTATGAAGGTCTGACTGTGCTCGACCTCTTATTCTGCTTCTGCACCGAGATGAGACATGTTAGGGAGGTGAAGCTGATATTAAACTTTGGTTTATAAAATCATATTGCTTCTTCATTTCAAGCTCCCTACAAGGACTATACTTCACTACTTTTTTTCACGACCACTATTTTTTTCCACCAGATGGAATCATCAACTCAATAAAAATAAAACATAAATGGAATAATAGTCTTGCAGGAACTGGTTTGTGGTATTGAGGAATTTCAGAGTCAGCACGCCCCACCCTACCACCACTGATATGAGCCGTCCGAGAGTGGCAATGTTTTCAGTACCAGGATCCTCATTTGACCCACTGGACTCATTTTGTTCAAAATGATCCATATATAAATTATCAGAGTCTATAAATGCACCAAGGCTTCTATTATTGCACTTTTTTTCATTGGTGCAGGGTCGTGACTTCACTGTTTACAATATGCAGCCGTTACTTAAGGTTTCCTGTAGAGCTTCTTCTTCTCTTTATTTTGAAGCTCGATATGCTGCACTAGTCCACAAAATCCATCACAGCGCCTCCCAAAGTATAATAATGAAAACACAGATTGACAGGATATCTCATCACTAGCAAATAAAGAGTTACTAGTCGAAGTGCACATTTTTTTTGCCAATATATGCAGATGTTTTGAAAATAGTTCTTGCCAATGCCATATGCACATATTTTTTCCACTTTTTTACGTCTCCTTTGTCTTAAAGTGATGATTAACTGCCATGTAAAGACACATTCCTCAGCAAAAATAAGACAACTACCACCACCAGCATAGAAGCTCAGCTTTTAACGGGCTATTTTATTGATGGTGCTGTTCTGGAGGCTGCTGCTGAAGTTTTTTGTTTTTTTTTGTCTTCACCATTGTGTCTTTCGCTTCTTTGAACTTTATGGATTCCTGTGTTGTATGTTTTTGCTTCTCCTCCCATTGCTGCCATGGGGGCAGACACATTTGTTTTGAAATGCTCGCCATATGAAGCCATTATTCCCTCACACCGCAGGAAAAGAGTAACACTGTTATATTTTATCAGTTGTAAATATTAATTTCTGCCAAGGCCACTAAATAATTTTAGACGCTTTATTGGTCGATGCCAATAACATGTTGATATTATTGTGCATCCCTAGTTATTAGTAAAAAGAAAACAAACATTGAATTTCAAATTCATTTTTATCTTGATAATTATTATACAGTTGCAAAAATAAATGCTAAATAAATTGCTGTGATTGTAGGTAAACGCATACACTTTTGTGTATAAATGATTTAAAGCAATACCATTAATTAAAACCAATCATATATACTGAAAAAAATCCTTAACAGCTTGTGCATTTCCTTTTTTAAGAGATTTCTTGAATTATATATACAGTGGGGTAAAAAAGTATTTAGTCAGCCACCAATTGTGCGAGTTCTCCCACTTAAAAGATGAGAGAGGTCTCCAATTTTCATCATAGGTATACCTCAACTATGAGAGACAAAATAAGAAAAAAAAAATCCAGAAAATCACATTGAAGGATTTTTAATGGATTAGTTGGTAAATTCCTCAGTAAAATAAGTATTTGGTCAATAACAAAAGTTCATCTCAATACTTTGTTATATACCCTTTGTTGGCAATGACAGAGGTCAAACGTTTTCTGTAAGTTTTTACAAGGTGTTCACACTGTTGCTGGTATTTTGGCCCATTCCTCCATGCAGATCTCCTCTAGAGCAGTGATGTTTTGGGGCTGTCGCTGGGCAACACAGACTTTCAACTCCCTCCAAATCTGATCAGATCTGGAGACTGGCCACTCTAGGACCTTGAAATGCTTCTTACGAAGCCACTCCTTCGTTGCCCGGGTGGTGTGTTTGGGATCATTGTCATGCTAAAAGACCCAGCCACGTTTCATCTTCAATGCCCTTGCTGGTGGAAGGAGGTTTTCACTCAAAATCTCACTATACATGGCCCAATTCATTCGTTCCTTTACACGGATCAGTCGTCCTGGTCCCTTTGCAGAAAAACAGCCCCAAAGTATGATGTTTCCACCCCCATGCTTCACAGTAGGTATGGTGTTCTTTCTCCTCCAAACACGACAAGTTAAGTTTTTACAAAAAAGTTCTATTTTGGTTTCATCTGACCATATGACATTCTCCCAATCCTCTTCTGGATCATCCAAATGCTCTCTAGCAAACTTCAGACGGGCTTGGACATGTACTGGCTTAAGTAGGGGGACACGTCCAGCACTGCAGGATTTGAGTCCCTGACAGCGTAGTGTGTTTCTGATGTAGCCTTTGTTACTTTAGTCCCAGCTCTCTGCAGGTCATTCACTAGGTCCCCCCATGTGGTTCTGGGATTTTTGCTCACTGTTCTCGTGATAATTTTGACCCCACGGGGTGAGATCTTGCGTGGAGCCCCAGATCGAGGGAGATTATCAGTGGTCTTGTATGTCTTCCATTTTTTAATAATTGCTCCCACATGTACACGTTAAGTTTGCCTGCCACATGTCGAATGTCTGTGGTGAACTCTGAAATTGCAGCTAGCTGTCTTTGTTGCCTGCTTGACCATGGTTCTGAAATTTTAGCCATCGCAAAGGTGAGCGGTTTGTGGTCTACAAAAGCCGTGAAACGCTGCCCCTCCAACCAGAACTGGAAGTGGCGGATGGATAAATGAAGCGCTAGCAGCTCCCTGTCAAAAGTGCTGTATTTACGCTCCATTTGGTTTAACGATTTGCTGAAAAACGCCAAAGGTTGCCAGGTTCCGCCATCGTGTTGTTCCACAACCGCCCCTATGGCCAGGTCTGAAGCGTCTGTGGTTAGCGCGATGCGGGCCAAGGGATCAGGGTGAACCAACAATGTGGCGTTCGCTAGAGCACTTTTTACTTCCGCGAAGGCGCGTTCGCGCTCCGGGGTCCATTGTTTTCTGAGCGCGGTATACAGGGGCTGCATGAGTTGAGCTGCGCGGGGGAGGAAACGGTTGTAAAAATTAAACATTCCCAAAAATTCTTGCAGCGATTTGACTGTTTGTGGTCGTGGGAAATTTTTAACCGCGCGAACTTTGTCTGGCAATGGGACTGCCCCCTCTGGTGAAACTCTGTGTCCCAAAAAATCAATTTGTGACACACCGAATTTGCATTTGGCTGGATTGATTATTAACCCGTGCTCTTCTAGTCTCTGAAAAACCATAGTGAGGTGTTGTTCGTGTTCTTCCTCCGACGAGCTGGCTACCAGCATATCGTCGAGGTAGACGAACACGAAAGGGAGATCGCGTAATACCGCGTCCATCATCCGCTGAAAGGTTTGAGCAGCGCCTTTGAGGCCAAACGGCATCCGCAAAAATTCAAAAAGACCGAAAGGGGTTATTACAGCCATTTTAGGAATGTCTTCCGCTCGAACGGGGACTTGGTGATAGCCGCGGACCAGGTCTATTTTAGAAAAAATGCGCGCACCCGCCAGATGTAGTGAGAAATCTTGGATGTGAGGAATTGGGTAGTGGTCATGCGCTGTCGCATTGTTTAATCTGCGGTAATCGCCGCACGGTCTCCAAGAACCGTCGGTTTTCGGGACCATGTGGAGTGGCGATGCCCAGGGGCTTTTCGAGCGTCTAATAATGCCTAATTTTTCCAGGGTGGCAAACTCGTCCCGTGCTATGGCGAGCTTGGTCGCATCTAAGCGCCGAGCTTTGGCGAACACGGGTGGGCCTGTTGTGGGAATGAAGTGTTCAACCCCATGTTTCGCTACTGTTGCTGAAAATTTTGGAATTGTGAGTGCTGGAAATTGGGTGAGGAGTTGGTCAAACTTACCTCCTGCTGTTGTGACGCTGGCCTGCACGGGTGGTGGAGAGACTCGAGCTGAGCAGGGAATAGAATAAAATGACAGTGCATTAACCAAGCGTCTATTTGCTAGATCGACTAACAACCCATGTGCACACAAAAAATCAACACCCAACAAGTGAAAACTCACTGCCGCTACAATGAATGTCCATCTATAGTTGCGGCCGTGAATGCAAAGAGGCAGGCTCCTTTCACCGTAAGTGTCGATGATGGAGCCGTTGGCTGCCATCGCCCCATTTCCCCGGGGACCGATGGCCCGATCTGCGTGGGAAGGGGTGATAAAGCTCAGTTGAGCTCCGGTGTCGATCAGGAACTGTCTCCCGGTGTGTCCGTCAGTCACATAAAGAAGTATATTTTTTTCGCCAAGAACCGCAGCCGTTAACGGTTCTCGGTTTTGGCGTTTTCCCGAACTTTTGAACTTGCGGGGGGGAATGCATTTGTACGCCCCCTCGGCGAAACGGTGGTGGTAATAGCAGCTGTCATTCCGCCTGCTGCGTCTTGGTCGTGTTGCCGCCATGGTGGGCGGGCTCTGCTAGGTTGTCTGTGGTTCTCCGCTGCTCTGGGCATCTGCAGATGCTGCTGTGGCCACCTGTTCCCCGCAGGCATTGGTGAGTCGCTGCGCTTCTCGGGCCAGCGCGCGGAAGTCCTGCTGGGTGCTGCACCGCATGTTGATCAGCGTCCCTCTCATGTGTGGCGGCAGAGTGCTGAGGAAGATGTGTTGGAAGAGGAAGTTGTCGTTGTCCTCCTCTTTGAGCTGCAGCATGTCCTCCATGAGGGCCTTGGGTCTGCATCCTCTGTGGCCGTAGATCGCTAGGATCCTCTCTGCTCTCTCCTCGGCTGAGGGGACGAAGTTCTCGACGATGGTCGCCTTCAGCTCTCTGTATTTGTCATGGGCGGGCGGCTGTCGGATTATGCTCCGCGCGCATCTTGACGTGGCAGCGTCGAGTCTGGCGACGATGTAATAAAATTTTGTCTCGTCCGCCGTTATGCCCGCCAGTGCAAACTGAGCCTCAGCTTGCTGGAACCACGAGCTCGGGTCTTCTTGCCAGAATTCTGCCAGCTTGACGGTGACGGCGCTTGTGTGGGCCGTCCTTGATGTGTCCGCCGGGTGAGAGCGCCTTTCTTCTGCTCTCACGGCGGGGCTGGGGATGGTGCTCGGTTGAGCCCTCTCTTCTGCCGTGGGGGAACGTCTTCCATCCGTTCCCCTGTCTGCATGGTCGCTGGCGCTTGCCTGGGTCGCCTCCGATGAGTCAATCGCGGGAGAACGTCTCTGTTCCATCCTCACGTCTGGTCACCAGTGTAGAAGAGCTTGGAATAACGAGGCAATGTGATTTATAAACCAAAGTTTATTATCAGCTTCGCTCCTCTAACAAGTCTCATCTCAGTGCAGAAGCAGAATAAGAGGTCGAACACATTCAGACCTACATACTTATACCTACACATCACAAAAGACATTGCACATCAAAGCTGACATCCCGCATTAGCTTAATCCCCCCTCCTTTGTCTTCCTACTCCTCCACCTGACCCTGGGTGGTCAGGGCGATCGATCTCCTCCATTGTCCTCTGTCTCTTCCAACTGGCCCTGGGAAGTTAGGGCGATCGATCTGGTCTCCACCGCTGCGCCTCGGATACTCTTTGATCTTCGCTGGCGGTTGAGACCTCTTGTCCTGTTCTGAGGCGTGAGGTCGTTGTACATATGTAATCACTAAACATTCTAACATGCTTATACATATGTAGGTTATGGGATATATGATTAATATAAACCACACCACAGTTGATTTCTTCACACCAAGCTGCTTACCTATTGCAGATTCATTCTTCCCAGCCTGGTGCAGGTCTACAGTTTTGTTTCTGGTGTCCTTTGACAGCTCTTTGGTCTTGGCCATAGTGGAGCTTGGAGTCTGACTGTTTGAGGTTGTGGACAGGTGTCTTTTATACTGATAACGAGTTCAAACAGGTGCCATTAATACAGGTAACGAGTGGAGGACAGAGGAGCCTCTTAAAGAAGAAGTTACAGGTCTGTGAGAGCAAGAAATCTTGCTTGTTTGTAGGTGACCAAATACTTATTTTACTGAGGAATTTACCAATTAATTCATTAAAAATCCTTCAATGTGATTTTCTGGATTTTTTTTTCTAATTTTGTCTCTCATAGTTGAGGTATACCTATGATGAAAATTGGAGACCTCTCTCATCTTTTAAGTGGGAGAATTTGCACAATTGGTGGCTGAATAAATACTTTTTTGCCCCACTGTAGAGTGATGCGTATGTATGGTGGCCCGCACCTCAGACACATTTGAGGAATGAATAATTTTTTCACACATAGGGAGTTGTTCAGAACTCCTTATACAAAGATACAGAGTGATGATAATCAAGTCAGTGGTGGTTATGCACCTGTAGGCTGGTTCCAAACCACCAATCAAATCTAAAACAAGAAGATGAAGAAGAAGAACTATCTTTTGCTACCACATTCTAAATACTGTAGCAAGACAAATTTTAACCTGGAAATTGTCACTTTTGTTCTAATTCTCATAAAATAGGATGCTTTAATCATTTGTCAGGCCATCCAAGCTGGACTAATTGCACTCTTTACACAACGGGTCTTTTTCACAGCAGACATTTTGACATGTCATAGCAGGAAAAATACAGGTGTAACTATTAACTTTGAAAATGCCTGCAATCTATTCAGATGTGGTTGAAAGGCCTTGGCTATGCGACAAGCTTTCTCAGTGAGACACACAAATGGCACTGATCTATCATTAATGTTATTAGTACCACCTGTGCGTTTCCTGCTTTGACGTTTCAAATGACTGAGGTGTACAGCAGGTGGAGCTTTTTTTTTGCTCTGGACTAGGAACTTGGCAGACAACATATCTTGAATTATCAGGTGCTGCCATGGAGGAGGAAAAAATGATGCACCCGTGGAGTCTGCATTGACACTGTGTCAGCCAGTTTGGTGACACATTTTAAGTTATTTTCCATCACCAGACCACTGCTGCTTTTTCAGTAAGATGCCCACCCCTTTCCCCACACACCCATTTAAACCAAATTCTTCCTGACGAGCTGGCTCTGACACAAAGGTTTTATCTGCATGTGTGTGGAACCGATGTTCTCTAACCAAGAGCCAGTCTTGTATTTACCTGTTCAGATCTTTTCATTTGAATCTTTCACCATGCAGTAATAATAAGGCAATAAAAACTGAAAAACAAAGGGGAATTAGTAATTGACTCATATAAATTAAATCAAAAACCTTAGTGATCAAACTCACATACCCCACACATCTGCATACTAGAGGCCCCTAAAGAGAATTGTGATCATCATAGAATGGACTGAAAAAAGTCCCCCTCCCCAAAAATGGAATCCCTTATTTCTGTCAAAGTTATAAATAGGAAGACAATTTGACCAGTGGAGACAACATAAAAAGACCCCTGCCCAAAATACATGGAACCCCTCATTAGATGTGTCTGAAAATTCAGTGTACCCAAATTAAAAGTTAAAGTTTGTGTATAAATTTAAAATCAATCTGATCAGAAATGTAGAAGCTGGAATGGCAATATGTTGTCAAATAAACAGACGAATGAACAAATGGGCTATACCCTACGCAACTTTGTTGTGTGGGGAATAATTATCCATATCACTTAGATGATGAATGTATGTTATGCTCCGGAGAGTGAGAGGCACACCCGCATACTCATTCATCCACTAACTCTCCTTGATTAATTGCAGCTGCACCTAATCACCCATCTGCCTCCAATCTCTACTGCTCTACTTAAGAGCTGCCTCAAACTTTCTCTGGTTGTGGAACTGTTAAGATGACTTTGTTTGCTGCTCTGGTCACCACCACCGCCACTTGTTCCTACCTTCTGCAGTGCTGTTCTCCCTCCTGAGGCTCCCCTTGCCTACCTGTGTGTCTCTGCTCTCTTGCTCCTCGGACTGGTCATTCACGTAAAGAAAAATATTTATCGACTAACCATCTTCTCTGGAAATCAATGTAGGACCTACTAGGAAAGCAAGCCATCTCTCGCTGCTCCTTATTCACCTGGATCTCTAAGGACTCCCACCTCCTCTGGCCACATCACTCTCACCTGGATATCAAGTAAGCCCTTGCCCAGTCTGAACAATAATGTAACGTCGGGGCTGTGAGGAAGGGGAGGGGATTCTCCCGGCTTGCTTTGCACCGCGGGGGATTCAAAGACTTATTATCCTTGTGTTCTAAGTGTTATTGCTGTGTCATTATAACTGTGCTATAAGACCAGTCATGACAGCGTTGTTTTCCCTGTATGTGATAGATCATCTGTCTGTGTCACCATGAGTGAGAGAAGTGTTTATGTGAATGACCTCCCCTCCATTCTGTGTAGTGAGTGAGTGAAAAATAAATGCCTGTTGCATCACAACCTTCTCTCATTATTTGTGTGAACCCCCTGAAAAGTCATGCTGGTGTCAGAAGTGGCATAATTAAAAAATGGAAGCAAGGATCACGGCAGAGATTTGGCAGCTTGAGCGGCTTGTCGCCCAAATGGAGAAGGATGACAGAGCCGACACATTGGCCCCCGGAGCTGCTTGCCGTGACGAATGGAGCAGCGGAGCAGATGGAGCCAGCGTACCCTGCCTCCTGACTTTTTCAAGGCAGAGCAGGCCAGACAGAGCAAGCGTGCCCTGCTTCTTGCCTTTTTCAAGGCAGGGCGGGCCGGCAATTCCACTGTGACTGAGGGCGGCAATCAACAGGGAGGCAACCATCCTACTGACCAGCAAACTGGCCAAACTTCTCCGCTTTGGTGGTGAAACCCTGCTGGAAGATTACCTGGTCCAGGTTGAACTGGCCACTGTGTTGAATGGCTGGACACCGGTGGAGACAGCTGTGCAGGTCGTGCTAGCTCTGGAGGGCGGTGCTCTCTGCACGCTGTCTGATCTCCGGCCTGAGGAATGCCACAGCTGGCCAGTGCTACAAGGAGCGCTCTGGAGACATTTCGGGAGAGCCACCCACGCTGATCATGCCCGGGAACAGCTGGACAACCTCCGGTGAGGCAGCCGAGAGAGCATTGGAGCCTATACAGTGGACATACTGCTGCTGACACAACATGGCTACCCGGATTTCGAGCTGGGACGGTGGAGAAGCTCGCTCTGCAGAACTTCATCCGGTGGCTCTGCCCTGCCTGGCTGCAGGAGCACATCCGCATGCATGCCGCGAGAAGTTGGGAGCCGGCTGTAGCAGAAGCAGAGCAGGTGGGGCTGATGATGGATTATCCAGCTGATGTGTCATCGCCGAGGCAGAGAGCTTTCCAGGCCACAGCTGAGAGTGAGGAGGAGGAGGAGGAACTGCACCAGACTACAGCTGCACGGCCAGCCAGAGGACAAGAACGGTGGCACAAGGAAGGATGCTTCCGCTGTGGGGAACCAGGACACATCGCGTGTTACTGCCCGGCACCCACCCTGCAACGATCTGCTCCCTCGCCAGCATTAAACTAGAATGAGGTAGCACAGATGGGGACCTGCCGCCTCTCACAGACATTTTCCCCGGTGGAATATCACCATGTTTGAGCCAAATTGGACACTTACTAGGGCTGTACCTGCAATGCAGCCTGGACAGCACGCCAATCCGGGCCCTGGTTAACACCGGTTCGACCATCTCCCTGGGCAGCATCCACGGAAATGCCACTTGCTCTGGTGAGAAACCACCTTCCTGGGCCCCATCGTCAGCGCTGCGGGAGTCGCCACTGACCCAAAGAAGGTGGCAGCGGTGAAAACCTGGCCAGTGCCGCGGGATGTAGGAGAACTACAGCGCTTTCTTGGGCTGGCCTCTTTTTATAGGAGGTTTGTGAAAGATTTTGCCACCATTGCCAGCCTGCTGCATCAGCTGACACAGAAGGGCCACCCATTCGAGTGAAGTGAGGACTATGCTGCTACTTTTTCCTGGCTTTGTTCAGCGCTCATTGGAACCCCCGTGTTGCAGTAACCCGACCCAACCTTTGAACGTCTAATGGAGCGAGTGCTGGCTCATGTGCCCAGGAGCCACTGCATCGTTTATCTTGATGTCTTGCTGGTTCACACAGCTGACTTTGATGGCGCCCTGTCAAACCTCTGGGAAGTATCAGATGCCGTCCACCAGGCCGGGCTGTGACTGCACCTGCAGAAATGCCACTTGTTCCGTCAAGAAACCACCTTCCTGGACCACATCGTCAGCGCTGCGGAAGTCGCCACTGACCCAGAGAAGGTGGCAGAGGTGAAAACCTGGCTGGTGCCGTGGGATGTAGAAGAACTACAGAGCTTTCTCGGGCAGGCCTCTTATTATAGGAGGATTGTGAAGGATTTTGCCACCATTGTCAGCCTGCTGCATCAGCTGACACAGAAGGGGCTTTACTTCCAGGGGCTTTGCCACTTTCACCCATATGTGTACGGGGGGAGGTTTCAGCGTAGGACGGACCACACCTCCCTGACCTGGCTACTGAACTTTAAAGAGCTGGATGGACAGTTAGCAAGATGGCTGAAGGAACTGCCGGATTTTGATTTTCAGATTGTGCATTGAGCAGGCCACCTCCATGCCGATGCTGATGCGCTGCCCCGGCGTCCCTGTGCTGTGGAGGACTGTCAGCACTGCCAGCAGACAGAGGACTGTGATCAAGCCATTTCATGGGCTGCGCTGCTGTGAGCAGGAATAACACAGTGGCGCACAGCTTGTCCTTGGATAATCAACAAGCTCTCCCCAGCGATGACGTCACAGAGCCAATCGGCGCGCAGCAGCTTCGGCGTGATCAGGATGGAGATCTGGTCATCTCCTGGGTTCGGCAGTGGTTGGATGTGGGCCAACGGCCCACCTGGGAGGCTGTGTCTATGCTGCACACAGAGACCAAGGCATTACATTTTAAGTGGGCTAATCTCCACTGTCACAAGGGTGTTGTTTATCGGTGGTGGCAGGCTCCAGCTGGGCAGCATCATGTATGGCAGCTGCTGGTTCCCCGACGGCTCTGCCCCAAGGTGCTTCAGCTGGTCCATGGGTTGGTGGGGGCAGGCCACTTTGGAGTGACAAAAATTCTGTAGCATCTCCGGGCCCATTTCTGCTGGCTGGGGTTTCGTCAGGACGTATAGCTCCATGTCCACCGCTGTGACACCTGCACAGTTCAGAAAGGGCCAACTCAGCAATCCCACACCCCCTTGCAGCAGTACCGGGTGGGGGTACCCATGGAGCAGGTGGGAGTGGGCATTCTGGGCCCTTTCCCGACCACAGATCGGGGGAACCGTTACATGCTGGTTGCAATGAATTACTTTACCAAATGGCCAGAGGAGTATGTGGTCCCAGAGCAGAGCGCTATCACCACAGCATCAAAGCTGGTGGATGAGATGTTTTGTTGGTTCAGAGCACCAGAGGAGCTGCACAGTGACCAGGGATGGAACTTCAAGGCAGAGGTCTTCAGGAAGGTCTGCAGGTGGCTGGGCATCCGGAAGACCCAAACCACCCCACTGCACCCATAGAGTGACGGCCTGGTCGAACGTTTTAACCGGACTACGACCACTCAAATTCTGTCCAAGGGGACCAGTGACAGCGAGACTGGGACCTGCATCTGTCCTTGGTTCTGTGGGTGTACCGGACGGCAGCTCAGAAATCCACCAGGTGCACCCCTTCAGCACTGATATTTGGATGCAAGTGGCACACACTGGTGGATTTGGTGTTCACACCCCCACCCACCCACCCCCTGGAGCCAGAGGTGGAGGGCAAACCGGGGTTGGATTATTTGTTTTGCTTAAGAGAACGTCTTCACACGGAGCACGAACTGGCTCGGGAAGCCCTGGCAGTGGTGGGAATTCGGCAGAAGCGAGCGTACGACTCCCACTGCCAGAGGAGGGACCTTGCACCAGGGGATCGAGTCTGGGTTTTCTGCCCGGAGTGCAGAAAGGGATTGTCGCCAAAGCTGGTGAGCCACTGGTCAGCACCGTGCGTGGACCTACAGAGACTGTCGGATGTAGCGTACAGGGTGAGGCTGCAGAAGAGGAACTGGGTGATGGTGCTTCACTGTGACCGCCTTGCCCTGTACCAGCCAGCGGCTTCATCCCAAATGAATACCCTGGTCGAGGCACGAATGGACACTAACGGGCCCGTGCATGCTGGTTGCCGACAACGGCAGCCCCAACACCTGGACAGATTTGTATTGGACTTCTGAGTTGGACTTTTTTATTCTGGGAAGAAAAACCAGTCCAGGGGAAGAGAGTGTAACGTTGCGGCTGTGAGGAAGGGGTGGGGATTCTCCTGGCATGCTTTGTGCCACGGGGGATTCAAAGACTGTTACAATCCGTGTGTTCTAAGTGTTATTGCTGTGCCATTATAACTGTGCTATAAAACCAGTCGTGATAGCGTTTTTTTTCCCATTATGTGATGGATAATGTGTCTGAGCCACCATGAGTGAGAGGAGCATATGTGTGAATGACCTCCCCTCCATTATGTGTAGTGAGTGAGTGAGAAATAAATGTCTGTTGTGTCATAATCTTCCCTCATTATTTGTGTGAACCCTCTTAAATGTCACACTATTAACCATCATCACAGCATTCATTCCTGGGTCTCGGCAACACCCCCAGCTACTTACCTGAAAGGAAACTCCCTCCTACCTGGCCCTTTTCTCTCCACCTCCAAGAATTGGTACCTGTATGCTTAATTCTCACTGCTTTCCTACAGCATCTACAGTGGTGTGAAAAAGTGTTTGCACCCTTCCTGATTTCTCATTTTTTTTGTGTTTGTCACACTTAAATGTTTCAGCTCATTAAACAAATTTAAATATTAGACAGTGATAACACAAGTAAACACAAAATACAGTTTATAAATGAAGGTGTTTATCATTAAGGGTAAAAAAAATCCAAACCTACATGGCCCTGTGTGAAAAAGTGACACCCCCCACCGTAAAAGCATAAATTAACTGTGGTTTATCATATCTCTGTAAAGCTGAGTTCAACTTCTCTTGCCATACCCAGGCTTGATTACTGCCACTCCTGTTCTTAATCAAGAAATCACTTATATAGGACCTACATTACTTCCGGTTCCGGGTGAGGACGGGTAAGGACGCACGGGTAAAGGCTCCCAGTTCATTTCTGTTTAAAAGGCAGATAAACGCAGTTAGAACGCAGTTTGGAGCTGGCGTTTTGAGCTTTTTTTGATGCTGCCGCTGGAGTGTGAACCTACTCGTGAGAAATAAGGAGAATTTGCCAGTAGTGGCTGGTGAAGCTGGTGAAGCAATTGGCAATTGGCCCCTCGAGCTCAGGGAAAACAAAGGGATTTCTCCCACGTGTGTTTTTTTCCCCTACGATCGGATTCAGCGATCATCGGCCGGGATAATAGGTCCCAAGAGAGCTCTGCAAAATGAAGATGAAATAAAAAAAGCGCTGGATTTCTTGGCGGAAGAGATTTCCACTGTAAAGTCACAACAAAGAAGCATCCTGGACCTAATGGAGGAGATTAAAGCGCTGCGGAACCAGAACGCTGAGAAAGACAGGAGGCTGGCGTATCTGGAGAGCAGAATGGCTGAGATGGACCAGAGCACTCGGGCGAACGATGTGATCATCACAGGGCTCCACATCAAACCCCGATCATACTCGAGAGCAGTTGCCGCAGACAGCAGTGGAGGTGAGCTGGAGGACGAATCCACTGAGCAACAAGTGGCGGCCTACATGCAGGCCAAAGGAATCCAGCTGGACTGCAACAACATAGAGTCCTGCCACCCTCTGCCCAGGAAAAGCGGCGACAAACCGGCTGTGATCATGAGGTTTGTGAACAAAAAACACAAGACTGCGCTACTGAAACAAGGTAGGAAGCTGAGAGGAACAAACATTTACATAAACGAGCACCTCACGAAGGAAAACGCAGAAATAGCCAGGAAAGCAAGATACATGAAAAAGCAGAAAAAGATTCAAAACACCTAGACATCAAACTGTAAAATATACATCAAATTAAACGGATCACCTGAAGAAGCCAAGATCATTAACATCCGTAATATTATGGAACTGGACAAATATCAATGAATATTATGAACTGGAGTCACAGCAACAATTCAGACAACTGTAGGACACTGAAGGATTTTTACTCATCTGCAACAAAACATTAAACAACATGAATCAAACTAGAAAAGCACTCGGAGAGCGCAGACCTCCGCCAAGAGCGGCAGTTCCGCCCATACAGTGTTCAGATTCCTTGATCATGAAAACATATGACAAGCAGTGGTTCAGTAGTTATTGACGAAAATGGCATTTTCCATAATGGCGGCCACAGTTCCTCCCATACAGTGTTTGTGTGTATGTTTTCAGATTCCTTGACCATGAAAACATATGACTAGCAATTGGATTGACAATGATAGGATTAGTGGTTCAGTAGTTATTGTGGAAAATGGAATTTTCCATAATGGCGGCCACAGTTCCTCCCATACAGTGTTTGTGTGTACATTTTCAGATTCCTTGACCATGAAAAGATATGAGTAGCAATTGGATTGACAATGATAGGATTAGTGGTTCAGTAGTTATTGACAAAAATGGCATTTTCCGTAATGGCGGCCACAGTTCCCCCCATACAGTGTTTGTGTGTACGTTTTCAGATTCCTTGACCATGAAAACATCTGACAAGCAATTGGATTGACAATGATAAGATTAATGGTTCAGTAGTTATTCACGAAAATGGCATTTTGCGTAATGGCGGTTTAGCGCTACAGTTCCCCCATACAGTGTTTTTGTGTACGTTTTCAGATTCCTTGACCATGAAAACATATGACTAGCAATTGGATTGACAATGATAGGATTAGTGGTTCAGTAGTTATTCACGAAAATGGCATTTTGCGTAATGGCGGTTTTCTTGTGGACGGTGATCCGGATCACCACCAAAATCTAATCATCTGTAGGATACCCCATTTCTGACAATCTGTGAAAATTTCATGAAAATCCGTCCATAACTTCTTGAGTTATCTTGGTAACAGACAAACAAACAGACAAACAGACAAACAAACAGACAGACAAACAAACAAACAGACAAACCAACGCCGTTGATCACATAACCTCCCCCTTTGGCGGAGGTAAAAATCAACAAACAGGGACAACAGGAACTGAAAGTTTTTGAATACACAGATCACAACCCACAGGACATAGAATATGACATAGATCCTGATAATAATTTACTTAGCTCCATCAATAATGACTGTAATTACTACACAGACGAACAGTTTAACACAATGGTCACATCTGATTTCAATATTTCTATGATCCACTTCAACAGCAGGAGTCTCTATGCAAACTTTAATAACGTTAAAGATTATTTACATCAGTTTAAAGAGCCCTTCAATATTGTGGCAATATCAGAGACGTGGCTCAGTGAAGAGAAAGGAGTGGATTTTACCATGGATGGCTATGAATTAAATTATATAAATAGAAAAGTGAAAAAGGGAGGAGGAGTTGCAATTTATGTTGACAAGAGCTTGAAATACAAGGTTGTTGAAAATCTGTCAGTAACTGTGGATGATTTATTTGAATGTATTACAATAGAAATCTGTCTGAACAATGTGAAGAATATAGAACACCTGGATCAAACATTGACTTATTTAAGGACTGGATGGAAAAAATGTATGCAAAACTAATTCATAAAGTTATGTTCATCTGTGGGGATTTCAATATAGATCTGATGAACTCAAAACAACATAGTTTGACAGAAGAATTTATCAACACAATGTACAGTATGGGCTTACATCCAACAATTACCGGACCTAGCAGAATCACGTCACACAGTGCCACACTAATAGATAACATATTCACAAACATTATGGAAAATAATATCAGGAGTGGGCTTTTATTGAATGATATCAGTGACCACCTGCCGATTTTTGTTGTCTATCAATGTGTTTATAGGAAGAAAAAGTATACCAAAAATATTAAATATAAAAGAATAAGAACCGAAGAATCAATGCATTTGCTGACAAAGGAATTGTTAATACAAGATTGGAAGATAGTTTATGATGAAAATGACATAAATAGAGCATATGATAATTTTTTACAAATATTTCATTGTACAATAAATACTGTCCTATAAAACAATACAGTGACAGACAACAAAAAAAAAAATATTCCTTGGGTCACCAAGGGGTTAATAAATGCATGTAAAAAGAAGAATACATTATATAAACAATTCATTAAATGCAGAAAGGTGGAAGCTGAGATCAAATATAAAAGATACAAAAATAAGCTTACTACTATAATGAGGACCTGTAAGAAAGAATATTACAACAGAATACTAGAGGATAACAAAAATAACATAAAAGGAATATGGCAAGTACTCAATGGGATTATTAGTAATCGTCCTAAGAATGCAAATTATCCAGAATATTTTATCAAAAATGGCAATTTGATAAATAATATGGAAGATGTGGTCAGTGGTTTCAATAAATTTTTTGTAAACGTTGGTCCTGAATTAGCAAAATCAATAGTGACACCAGAAACAAATTACAGTGGTTCTGTGAATGAAATAGAAGATAGAAATCCAAACACAATCTTTTTGGGTGCAGTTACTGAAAAGGAAATTATCGAGACTGTGAGTAAATTTAAGAACAAAAAATCAACGGACTGGAATGAAATTGACATGACAATAGTGAAAAAAGTAATTGAGGGAATTGTTAAGCCACTCACCCACATCTGTAACCTGTCATTTCAAACTGGTACATTTCCAGACAAAATGAAAATAGCAAAAGTAATACCTCTATACAAAACAGGAGACAGTCATTGCTTCACAAATTACAGGCCAGTCTCTTTACTCTCACAATTCTCCAAAATACTTGAAAAAATCTTCACTAAGAGACTGGATGATTTCACTGAAAAACACAACCTCCTTACAGATAGCCAGTATGGTTTTAGAGCAGATAAATCTACATCTTTGGCACTGATCGAACTTATAGAAGAAATTACTAGTTGTATAGATAAAAAAAAAAGGTTGCTGTTGGAGTATTTATAGATTTAAAGAAAGCTTTTGACACCATTGACCACAGAATACTACTAAGGAAACTGGAAAGGTATGGGATAAGAGGGGTTGGACTGAGTTGGGTGAAAAGTTATTTAAGTAACAGACAACAATTTGTACAAATTCAAGAGCACAAATCACCCTTCATGGACATCACTTGTGGTGTGCCCCAGGGGTCAGTTTTGGGACCCAAACTCTTTATTTTGTATATAAATGACATATGCCAAGTATCAAAAATTCTGAAATTTATTTTGTTTGCAGATGACACAAATATCCTTTGCACTGGTGAGAATTTGCAGCAGGTTTTAGAGGTGGTCACAACTGAAATGGAAAAATTAACGCAGTGGTTCAACAAAAATAAATTATCTCTAAATCTAAAAAAAACAAAGATTATGTTGTTTGGAAATTATAAAATAAATCATGAAATAATGGTAACGATAGATGATACCAGAATAGAAACAGTACAGAAAAATAAGTTTCTGGGGGTGACGCTAGACAATAAAATCTGCTGGAAACCTCACATCAGTCACATCCGGGCCAAATTAGCAAAATGTATAGGCATACTGGGGAAGACAAGACACTTCTTGGACTATAAATCATTGGTCTTATTGTACAATTCACTGTTTTTACCTTATCTTAACTACTGTGTAGAAGTCTGGGGAAACACCTACAAGACCAACCTACAGTCAATATGCACATTACAAAAAGAGCTATAAGGATAATAAACAATGCAGGATATAGAGACCATACCAATGCGTTGTTCTTAAAGTCACATGTCATAAAGTTCATCGATTTAGTTAAATTTAAGACAGCACAAGTAATGTACAGGGCAATTAATAATCAACTACCAACTAATATACAAAAAATATTTAAAAAAAGAGACAATGATCATAATTTGAGGGGAGACTTAAACTTTACAAAACCCAAGATACGTACAACCAAGAAAAGTATGTTCATATCTGTCTGTGGGGTGGATTTGTGGAACAGTCTGGAGCCGGAACTGAAACTATGTACAAACAGAAATCAATTCAAAAAGAGGTATAAGCACCATTTGCTGAAAGGGTATATGTTAGAAGGGTAGTAGTTATATGTTTGATTCATTATGTTCACTCTAGGATATTATGGGACACTATGGAATGGTGGGTGGGACAGCACTGTGTATACCTGTGTTGTTTGAGGCTGGTTTTGATGTATGGACATCATTGTATGTTAGAATGGATGGGTGTTAATGTTGATTTGTAAAAAATGCAGTAAATTGTTTACTTGGGGTCTTAAAGGTGGTAATTTGTATAAAATTCACATGGGTGTATCTATGGAAAAGAGGAGATGGAATTAATAAGTGTTCACTTCTTCCTTCTCCCTTTCGAACAGTGTATACTGTTACTTTATTGCATTTGTCATTTGCTTGTATTTGTTATATTTTTGTGTTCGAAATAAACTATCTATCTATCTATCTATCTACATGACAAAGTCAAGGATACCAAAAGATCATCAAAAGCTAAACATTATGCTGCGATCAAAAGAAATTCAGGAACAAATGAAAAACAAAGTAATTGAGATTTATCAGTCTGGAAACAGTTAAAAAGCCATTTCTAAAGCTTTGGGACCCCAGCGAACCACAGTGAGAGCCATTATCCACAAATGGCGAAAACATGGAACAGTGGTGAACCCTCCCAGGATTGGCGGCTGACCAAAATTACCCAAAGAGTGCAGCAACGACTCATCCAAGAGGTTACAAAAGGCCCCACAACAACATCCAAAGAACTGCAAGCCTCACTTGTCTCAGTTATGGTCAGCGTTCATGACTCCACCATAAGAAAGAGACTGGGCAAAAATGATCCCCAAGACTTTTGGGAAAATACTCTGTGGACTGACGAGACAAAAGCTGAACTTTTTGGAAGGTGTGTCCCATTACATCAGGCATAAAAGTAACACAGCATTTCACAAAAGGAACATCATACCAACAGTAAAATATGGTGGTGGTAGTGTGATGGTCTGGGGCTGGTTTGCTGCTTCAGGACCTGGAAGACTTGCTGTGGTAAATGGAACCATGAAGTCTGCTGTCTACCAAAAAATCCTGAAGGAGAATGTCCGGCCATCTGATCGTGACCTCAAGCTGAAGCGCACTTGGGTTCTGCATGTCCTCCTCTGAATGGCTTAAGAAAAACAAAATGAAGACTTTGGAGTGGCCTAGTTAAAATCCTGACCTGAATCCGATTGAGATGCTGTGGCATGACCTTAAAAAGGAGGTTCATGCTTGAAAATCCTGCAATATGGCTGAATTACAACAATTCTGCAAAGATGAGTGGGCCAAAATTCCCCCACAGCGCTGTAAAAGACTCATTGCCAGTTATCGCAAACACTTGACTGCAGTTGTTGCTGCTCAGGGTGGCCCAACCAGTTATTAGGTTTAGGGGGCAATCACTTTTCACCTAGGGCCATATAGGTTTGGATTTTTTTTCCCTTAATAATAAACACCTTCATTTAAAAACTGCATGTTTTGTTGACTTGTGTTATCTTTGTCTAATACAATGATCTGAAACATTTAAGTGGGACAAACATACAAAAAAATGAGAACTCATGAAGGGGGCAAACACTTTTTCACGCCACTGCAAAAGATTAGTTTCAACACTTGCGCATTCCCTGTAATTGACCCATACTTGTCATCTCCCCTTCTCTCTCCCTACAGGATCAATCTCAGTGGCAATTATTTCTTTATTTAAACAATAATCAAGGAACCTTGCTTTTACTCCTGTCTCTGGTCCTGTTGCTGTGTTTGCCCATTAGTGATGGGATCCACAGTTCACTAAAATGTAGTGAGTGTCTTCTGGTTTATTCACAAAAAACATCAGTTTGATATATTTGTACATTGAATCACTAAGTGCTGTACTGGAGCTCCAACTGTCTACCACTCACTGAACTGAGTCGGCTGAAAGGAGCATGCGTGGCTCTTTCAGTTCTCAGGTAGGTAATTCAGCTGGTGATCCCTGGCTTCCAGTACAGTTCCAGTAAATGATTCAGTAGAGTATGTTCACCATTAAAAACTAGTAAATTTGAACAAATCATTCACGGACATTACATCACTACTGCCCATTTTGGTCCTTTATCTGCCAGTCATGTCAATGTAAGGTTTAAGTGCCAAGGCCTATCATGGCTTTCCTCAACATTTAACCCTTGTACACAGACTAAATGTTGATACAGCTTATGGAAGTTGATTTTCAAACATGTGCCATCATGAACGTGAGAAAAATGTAATTTCAGCTAACAAAGATAATTAATAAATACATTTTTATAATCCAACCCCTAACCCTGATAAAACCAGTTTTCCCTCACTTTCAACTTTTTATTTCTTGCATACTAATTATTAAGTTGGGTAAACCTGAAGTGAAGGAAAGACCTTCTACTGCTGCATCAAATGACGGAGGGACTGTTTACATCCCTCCGTCAGCTGATGCAGCGGTGGCCTGTGACATCATCAGCTCCACTACTGCCACTCTACACGAGCAGCACCGTGACACATTTATGGCCATCACGGGTGATTTTAATTACATCTGTCTAGGCAAAACATTACCAAACTTCCACCAGTTTGTTGACTGTCCCACCAGAGAAAATAAAAGACTGGACCTACTGTATGCCAATGCCAGAGATGCATAACAGTGGCAAAGCCCTAACCCCATCTTGGTAGATCAGACCACATTCTGGTGCTGTTATCACCCAAGTACATTCCCCTTGTGCAAAGGCAGCCTGCTTATACACGGACTATGAGGACATGTACTACAGGACTGCTTCGAGATGACGGGCAGAGGCGTACTCTGTGAACCACATGGGCTGGACATAGATAATATGAACGACTGTATGACAGAATACATCAGATTTTGTGAAAACACAACCATGTCAACTCGGACTGTATGCTGTTCTCCCAACAACAAACTATGGATCACCAGTGACCTGAAAGCACTTCTTAACCAGAAGCAGAGGGTTTTTAGGTCCGGAGAAAAGGAGGAACTGAGGAAAGTGCAGCGTGAACTGAGAGAGATGCTGAGGAGGTGTAAAGACAATTACAGGAGGAAGTGGGAGGATAAACTCAGGAAAAGCAAGGCGGAGGATGTGTGGAAAGGAATGAAACACGTCACTGGGTGTAAGGAGACAGACAGACAGACATCGGGGAGCCTTGAGAGAGCTGATGAGCTGAATCTGTTTTTTAATAGGTTCAACTCACTGTCACCACCACAACACAGCCAGACCGACCCCATCACCCTCCTGTGCAGCACCCCCCCCCCCCCCGGGGGACAGCAGCCCCCCTTCTCCTCACATCACTGTGACAACAGACCAGGTTAAGAAACAGCTGGAGAGACTCTGTCAGCAGAAGGCTGCAGGCCCTGATGGGATCTCTGCCAGGATCTTGAGGACCTGTGCCAACTAGATATCTCCTGTACTGAAACACCTGTTCAACCTGAGCCTGAGTCTGGAGAGAGTACCGGTGCTGTGGAAGACGTCCTGCCTGGTTCCTGTCCACAAGAAATTGTCTCCATCTGACCTGAATGATTATCGACCAGTTGCCCTCACATCTCATGTGATGAAGGTCCTGGAGAGACTGGTCTTAGCCCACTTGAGGCCACAGGTGAAGACGTGGCTAGACCCCCTGCAGTTTGCATATCAGCCCCATTTAGGAGTTGAAGACGCTGTCCTCTATCTGCTGCAACGAGTCCATTTGCACCTGGATGGTGGAGGAGACACTGTGAGAATCCCGTTCTTTGATTTCTCCAGTGTGTTTAACACCATCCAGCCACTGCTGTTGGGTAAGAAGCTACGGGGGATGGGGGTTCACGGCTCTGTGATCTCCTGGTTTAGTGACTACCTGACAGGCAGGCCACAGTTTGTCTGGCTGGGCAATGTCTTGTCTGATGTAGTGGTAAGTGATAAGGAAGCTCCACAGGGGAGTGTGCTTTCTCCTTTTCTCTTCACCTTATACACCACTGACTTTCAGTACAACATCAAGTCATACCACCTGCAGAAATTCTCTGATGACTCAGCTGATATTGGGTGTAAAAGAGGGGGAGAGGAGATGAGAGTACAGAGCAGTGGTAGAAAGATTTGTGGAGTGGACCGAGCAGAATCACCTGAGGCTGAATGTCAGCAAGACCAGAAAGATGGTGATTGACTTCATAAAAAAGAGGACGCCTTCACAGCCATTGCAGATCATGAGGATGTGGAGGTAGTGGAGACTGCAAATACCTGGGTGTCAGGATCAGCAACGGACTGGACTGGAAATCTAACACCAATGCTCTGTACAAGAAGGGGATGAGCAGACTGTACTTTCTGAGGAAGCTTAAGTGTGGTTAATGCGTACATGAATATAGTCAAAGATATATATGTACATATAGCTGCAGATTTAACATACTGGTATCTTTTATCAGATACCCCTTTGTAAGTTGGAAGCACCCCCAAATGATCCAAGCATGGGCATAAATTGAAGAGTACATGTTATAAACCAATCATGTTACATACAGTAACTGAATAAAATGCATTTGAAGTGCCTAAGTTAAGCATAAATGCACAAAAAAATTCTTGTAAATTTGCAACTTTTTTCGTAAATTTGCAACTTTTTCTCGTAAACTTGCAAGTTTTTTTTAAGTCTGCAATATCCATATGGATTCTGGTTGCATTTTTATTTGATGTAATAGTTTTTTTTTTTTAACTGTTCATCTAGATAATTGCCCCAGTTTTTGTATGTTTTTGTTAGGAGTGATTCATTTATTCAGTTGCTTCTGTGTGGGTTTACTCCGGGATTTGTCCGGTTTCCTCCCACATACCAAAAACATGCAAGTTAGGTTAACTGGCATCAGACTGGGGATTCTAAATTGTCCTTAGGTATGAATGTGAGCGTGAATGGTTGTCTGTCTCTTTGTGTTGGCCCTGCAATGGACTGGCGATCTGTCCAGGGTGTACCCTGCCTCTCGCCCAAAGATACTGGGATAGGCTCCAGCACCCCCCCCCCCCCCCCCGCGACCCAAAAAGGATTAAACGGAAGAAGATGGGTGGATGGATGGATGGATGGGTTCTTCCCCATTACAAAACTATGGGCCTTCAAGCAAAATCTTGCATAGAGCCCCCAAAACGATTGAAAAAGACGTGACTGCAATTTTTTTTCAATGCCCCCTCACTTGAGAAAATGCTCTATTTATTGCAAGGTTATTGCAAGATTTTCAACAAAAGATGATCAAGACAGAATATACTGAGTATAAAACCAAGTCACCAATCTTAAAAATATTCACATTGATTAGAAAAAAGCACCCCCAAACAGCTTTTATGGCCAACAAATCACTGGAAATATTAACACAAATATGTACATTTGTTACTTCATATTTACATTCATATGAATAAATGCAAGGGTTGATCCCTTGAAATGGATTTCCAAGCAGCACTCTCTGTTCTCAAGGTGATCTATCATGCTTCTTATCCTCGCTGTCAAATCTGCTGAAGTTGCTGTTTGCTTTTCAAAGCTTTTTCAGTTGTAGCTGAAGGTGTTTTGTGTTGGAAAATCCAAAGACTCAAGTTTGTTCTTTTTTGAGTCTCTAGATAAATGCGTATGTTCAGTCAGTAGTCTGGCGATGCATTTCTTTGGAAAACAGACACAAAATGTTTGGATATTCAACATAAATCAAAAGCAGCATATGTCATATATTCATTATGAAATCAGACAGCTGTTGAAGTTTAGTTCTTAATCCCCCTCCGTGTACTTTTCTGCACACTTTGGTTTTTAAATCATCATGTATTACATTGCCCTATGCTGCACAAAAAATACTGCAAAAGAGACAAGACTATTAAGGCATTGCGTTTAACAGTACTCAAATGCTTTACACGGAGAAAAATAAGTCTGTTTCATAAAGAAGATGGTAAACTTTAGGTATACTTAATGAAATAAACCAACAGCTAATAAAATCAAGTGAATAACCCCTGACTATTTCTGGTGAAACAGTTACATGTGACTCACATCAATCTATAAAAGCAAGAAATCTCTGTCTGTTTGTGTGTCTGTGTGTGTGTGTGTGTGTGTGTGTGTGTGTCTGTGTGTGTGTTCCTCACATATCTCTCAAACCGTTCTTAAGACTTACCTAAGATTTTAAACATGCTTTCCTGAGGTCACGAGAGTGTGCATCCCTGAATATGGAGTCGCTCAGTCAAAATATGTAATTTTTATCAATAAAAGTTTACCCACGCTCTGTGAATGTTCTGTGTCTTCATGTCCTGGCGTCAACAAGTGTGGAAGGGGTTTCAGATTGACTCCGTGCTCACTGGAAAATACGTCGCATCATGGCCATGTTGATTGGACAATACGCGGCACATACAATACAATACGTGAGCGTGCGTGTGTGTGTGTGTGTGTGTGTGTGTGTGTGTGTGAGAATGTTGAAGGCATTGGTGCCATATGTGGATGCCCTGAATTTCCCTCTGGGGATCAATAAAGTATACAAGACACAAATACAAAATAACAACAATAATAATAATGTTCGGTGTTTTATACTTATAATCTTAAGATAAGATAAGATAAGATAAGCCTTTATTAGTCCCACAACGGGGAAATTCCAGGATTGCAACAGCACAGGGATAGCAACACTCAGAGCAACAATCAGAAGGCAAGAAAAAACAAGCAAGCAAGAGCAGCTAATATACATATGTACATATTACTATAAAATATATATATACACACACACACACCCACACAGACACACAGTGCAGAGCATTGTAGCTGGATGGAATAAATATATGAACACACAGTGCAGAGCATTGTAGCTAGATGGAATAAATATGTAAATATATAAACACCCACAGTATGGAGCATTGCAGCTAGGTGGAATAAATATGCAAGTATATAAACACACACAGTGCGGAGCAATGTAGCTAGATGGAATAATATGTAGATATATAAAAACACAGTGCGGAGCATTGTAGCTAGATGGAATAAATATATAGACATATAAATATAAACACACCCAGTGCAGAGCATTGTAGCTAGATGGAATAAATATGTAAATATATAAACACACACAGTGCAGAGCATTGTTGCTAGATGGAATAAATATGTAAATATATAAACACACACAGTGCAGAGCATTGTTGCTAGGTGGGATGAAACAGCATAACCGTCTATTTAGTTATCCTACATGGTATGATTATGTGCCCATACATATTCTCACCCTCCATAGCGACCGGTATGTTCCTAGTTGTATGCCGGAGAGGACCATTGTGTAAGTCTATTGCATCTTTTGCATTCAAAAAAAAAAAAAAAAAAAAAAAAAAAGAAACTATTAGTTTGTTACGTCTTTTTGCTATCTCTGCGAGCAGCCCTGCTTAGGTTGTACAGTCTGACAGCCGTTGGTAGGAAGGACCTACGAAACCTCTCGGTTGTGCACCTGGGATGATGTAGTCTGCTGCTAAATGAGCTCCTCAGTGCATCCAGTATGTCCTGCATAGGGTGGAACTCGGACTCCAGCAGAGATGACAGTTTAGCCACCGTCCTTCTCTCTCCTATCTCCTCCATCGGATCAAGGCGTTGCCCCAGGACAGAGCTAGCTTTCTTAATCAGTTTGTTCAGTCTCTTCCTATCGGCTGCAGTAATGCCACTGCCCCAGCAGACCACTCCAAAAGTGATGGCTGATGCCACCACCGTGTCATAGAATGACTTCAGCAGCGCCCCTTGTACACCAAAAGACCTGAGTCTCCTCAGCAGGAACAGCCTGCGCTGTCCCTTCTTGTAGAGTGCGTCAGTATTGTGTGACCAGTCTAGTTTATTGTTCAGATGAATACCCAGGTACTTGTAGGATGTCACCATCTCGATGTCTGTTCCCTGTATATTTACTGGTGCTGTGAGGGGCTGCCCATGCCTGCGGCAGTCCACCACCAGCTCCTTAGTTTTCCTCGCGTTGATCTGGAGGCAGTTCCGATGGCACCAGTCCACAAAGTCCTGGATAAGCCCTCTGTACTCAGCTTCATCTCCGCTGGAGATGAGACCAACGATCGCAGAGTCATCAGAGAACTTCTGTAGATGGCAATGTGTTGTGTTGTGTGAGAAGTCCGCAGTATAAAGAGTGAACAAGAAGGGAGCCAGCACCGTTCCCTGGGGGGCCCCCGTGCTACTGATGATCGTGTCGGAAACACAGTCCCGGGTTCTCACAAACTGAGGCCGGTTCGTGAGGTAGTCCAGGATCCATGATGACAGGTGCTGGTCCACCCCTGCGCGCAGCAGCTTGTCCTTCAGGATCATCGGTTGGATGGTGTTGAAAGCACTGGAGAAGTCAAAGAACATGATCCTCACCATATTCCCGGGCTTCTCCAGGTGGGACAGAGAACGGTGAAGGAGGAAGATCACCGCATCCTCCACCCCAATGCCATGCTGGTAGGCGAACTGGAGTGGATCCATCGCTGGTTCCACCAGGGGGCGGAGATGAGCAAGGAGCAGTCTCTCCAGGGTCTTCATCAAGTGGGACGTCAAGGCCACCGGTCTGAAGCTGTTCAGGTCTTTGGGGTGGGAAGTTTTTGGTACAGGTACCACACAAGATGTTTTCCACAGCTGTGGTACCCTCCCCAGTTTCAGGCTCATGTTGAAGATATACGTCACAATCCCACACAGCTGGTCTGCACAGGACTTGAGGAGCTTTGCGCTGATGCCGTCCGGTCCCGACGCCTTCCTCGCCTTGATCTTCCTCAGCTCCGTCCTCACCTGGGTCTTGGTCAGGGTCAGGATGGGGGGCTGTGTGTTGGGAGTGGGGGGGGTGTCGGTGGAGTGGGGAGTGGGTAGCAGGACTTGATTTCTTAGAGGCAGCAGTGGTTGTTGTGCAGACAGGGGGGAGGGCGGTTGGTCAAATCTATTGAAAAACAGATTCAGGTTGTTCGCCCACTCCCTGCCCCCCGTGGCCTGGGGGGAGGTATTCTGGAGCCCCGAGATGGTTTTGAGGTTTCTCCAGACCCCGCTGATGTCGCTCTGTTGCAGCTTGTCCTCCATCTTCTTCCTGAAGCTGTCCTTGCCTTCTCTGATCTTTCTCCTCAGCTCCCTCTGTACGGACTTCAGCATCTCCCTGTTCCCCGACCTGAAGATCCTCTTCTTCTCTCTCAGAAGTGTTTTTATCTCAGGGTTGATCCAGGGTTTGTTGTTTGAGTGACGCCGTATGGTCTTGGTGGGAACGGATTTGTCCACACAGAAGCTGAGGTAGCCCGTGAAGGTGTGAATGAGGCCATCGATGTCCTCACCATGTGGATCGCAGAGCTGCTTCCAGGCAGTGGCTTCAAAACAGTCCTTTAGAGTGTCCATTGTCTCCTCAGACCATAACTCCACAGTGTGCATGGCCGGAGGTTGTCTGTGCACTAGGGGTTTGTACACCGGTCGGAGATGAACCAAGTTGTGATCCGATCTCCCAAGTGGGGGGAGTTGTGATGAGGTGTACGCCTCCTTAGTGTTTGCGTAGAACAAATCCAGTGTTTTATTGTCTCTAGTGTGGCATGTGACATACTGGGTGAAAGTGGGCAGAATGGGAGACAGTGAAACGTGGTTGAAATCGCCTGAGATGAGGAGAAGAGCATCTGGGTGTTCTGTCTGCAGCCTGCTGGTTACTGAATGGATGACGTCACGCGCTGTCCCAGCGTTCGCCGTCGGATTTGCATAAACAACAATGCAGATCACGTGTGAGTGTTCTCTCGGGAGATATGTAGGCCTCATGCTAACAGCTAGCAACTCAATGTCTTTGCTGCAGTGTCGTTGTTTAACAGTGATATGTCCCGGTCTGCACCAGTTGTTGTTAACATACATGATCACTCCACCGCCCCTAGTTTTGCCACTCTCTGGTGTTCGGTCAGCTCGTATCGTGTGAAAACCCTCCAGCTCAATGTTAGCATCTGCTGCTAGTTCAGTTAGCCACGTCTCAGTAAACAAAAGGAGAGAGCACTCCCGGTAAGTGCTATCATAACGGGAGATAGCCGCTAGCTCATCTAACTTTCCCAGTATCGACCGTACATTTCCCATGACAACAGATGGAAGGGAGGGTCTGTACCTTATATTTTTTGTCCTCCGCCTTACTCCAGCCCGGCAGCCGCGGCGTTTTCGCCTCAGTTCTCTCGGTATGTCGAGTTTTTCCAGTGGGACCGGGTGGCGGTTAAATGCTAGCAGCTCTTCCCTGTTATATCGTATCCTGCTATAAACAGTGGCTCCGTCCACCGGCTCAGGAGACATTTGGGATGATCTGTGTGTCCGTGATATAAGTGGGGTGAAAAAAAAAAGTGATCAAAAGAGAGAGGAAGGGAAAAAAAAACTCGGAATCGAGCCGCTGTTGCAAAAGGCAGCCGACTGGTGTGGCGCCGAGAGGAAAAAAAAAAATAATAATAATAATAATAATAATCTTGATAAAATATAAAAGGATGCACTACAGTGGGTCTCAAATATTTGTAAATGTGTTCTGTTATAGTACTGCATGAGTTTATTGATGATTATTATTATTATATTATTATTGACGACTATAAACTACACATACTATAAACTAAATTATAATGGTGACTGAACAACTCCCATTCCCCAAAGCACAAGATAAGATAAGATAAGATAAGATAAGATAAGATAAGATAAGCCTTTATTAGTCCCACAATGGGGAAATTCCAGGATTGCATCAGCACAGGATAGCAACACTCAGAGCAACAATCAGAAGGCAAGAAAAAACAAGAGCAGCTAGTGTACATATGTACATATTTACATATATATATATATATATATATAGAGAGAGAGAGAGAGACAGAGAGAGAGACAGAGAGAGAGAGATATAGATATATATATAGATATATAGACACACAGTGCGGAGCATTGTGGTTGGTGGATGTGCAGCAGAAAGTCTAAGCTCTCTCTCCACGGATGCGGCGGGCCAGCTGGATGTCTTTGGGCATGATGGTGACCCTCTTGGTGTGGATGGCGCACAGGTTGGTGTCCTCGAAGAGACCCACCAGGTAGGCCTCGCTGGCCTCCTGCAGAGCCATGATGGCGGAGCTCTGGAAGATACAACATTTACGAATATAAGTCATAAAAGTTTAAAAAAATTAAGTGATATTACAAAAAAATAAACAAGCAGTTCTATAAACAGTGGCTAATATTGGATGTCCCATTCATTTTCAATTATTCTGTTATTAATATTCACACAATCAAATCTTCAGTCCCTTTCATATTTGTCAAAATCTAACATCTGATTGCTTACATATAGGCTACACCTCTGTATTCAACTTTCAAATACAGCCTACATTTGGGCCTGGAAAGCCTGATTGGGATACCTGTTTCAGACAGGAATACTTGCTTTCTATGGGCAATGCACTAGTTGTTTTCAAATGCACAGGAGAGGTATGTTAACACTAAAATAATGTTTTCAAAATAGTTTTGATAGTACATAAACGTGTGGCTGGGCGAATATCACTAACCCCATGCCTCAAGTCGGCCGACATTGCCTGCAACAGCTCTATTTTGGCACGATCACTGAAAAGGACTACAACTATGGTGACTACCTGACTCCCAACAGCCAATCATAGCTCATATCTTGAGCCACCAGCAACAAAGCACCTTATGTTTGGCTGTTGGGACTGAAGTCATTGTTGCCATTGTTATATAGTCTTTTCTAGAAGAACATCACATAGTGCTGCTTTAAAAACTAACGTGTAGCCAACCTTAGGTTTTAAATGCTGTTGCTAGGCCACCTCGAAGTCTACATTAGCTTGGAACAGGCTCACAGGCTTGGATCACTGCTTGCAGCTCTATTTACTAATTAGGGTTGTTTCAATGCCACAGCTTAACGTCATTTTCAAAGTGCTTTTATTGTCGTAAGTGTTAATACAATAAGTAGTCACTTGACAATGACAAAGTCACCCATGTTAATCTCTGCTGTAGAACCCCATCACAGAAATATGTCATCAACAATAGAAGATCTACTTTTTGCAGTTACATTTCTCATTGCCATGGCATCCATTTGACCAATTTTATCTATACTTTATTTGTACAAGGAAGGTCCTTTGAGAGACAGGATCTCTTTTTCAAGGGCACCCTGTTCACATTCACATCTGGAAGCTGCCCAGTACAACCACAGACTGAGCTGTGGCCACTGAGCAGCTCCAATGGAGCAGTTGGAGTTAAGGGCCTTGCTCAAAGGCACCACAGTGGCATTAATGAGGGTGTGGCAGACATTGCTTTGTCATCTGTCCCACCCAGATCTGATCTAACTGGCTACCATCTAGTCACCAGTCCATATCCTTAACCATTAGGCCACCACTGCCCCACCAATAAGCAGGGATGATGTTCTCTCATAGTTTTGAAGTGGAACATTTTGGTATGCTTGAAGTTTTGTCTGGGTAAATTCCTGTAGAGGGTTGGACCAAAGTGGACAAATTAAAACAAAAGGACTCCCTCCACACCTGTTCTGTGACAGACAAGCCTTCACTGAATGTTGAAATACTAGATGCCCAGGCTGAGACCAAGCTTGCTAATTTTATCACTGAAATTAATAAGGCCCATTTTGATAGACAAAGTGAAGAAGAAAACTTAATTCATGCCTTGTACCTGATGCCACAGCCCCATGTAAAAAAAAAAAAAAACTGTACCTATTGTTGGATGATTGCTGCATGTCCCTCCAAGGAAAAAGACATGAAACACAGTCAATAACAACAGTTGTGCAGAACACAAACACCAAACTGGAAACACTTTGACACAGACCAGACATTTTCACGTAGACACCAAATACTAAACCCAACGTGACTGCCCATGACTTTAATAATTTCTTTGTTAGTCTTTGTCCTAATTTCTCTTATAAAAATCCCAGTACTACTATACGAGTCAAAATGCAAGTTTTTCTTTTTAAATATGCTTCACACAACCGGACGCTTTAGTGCCTGAACACATCACACAGAATCAATGTGTATCCTGCAGGGAGCTGGTGGATGCAAGGTCAGTCAACAAAGCAAACACCCCCTGTTCTCTTTGCAACGGGTGTTAGAGCCCATTATGTGTGGAAACTCCCTTGGATGTGTCCTGCTGTCCAAGACTCGCTACCCTCTGGCCCTCATTTTTTGAAAGAGAGATGTGACCTTCAAGCTGAGAGGAGAGCACGAAAGCTCTGAACCGCACACATTTACACTACTCAGAAAAGTAATGATGTGGAGTGATTTGTGAATATGCATTATTTTTTATTTAAATCAGTTTTCAAGAAACTGTTCACTCAGACACATCAGAATTTAGAATTCCTCACAGTTTTCTCTGTGACGAAGATCCAACAAATGTTAGATGTTTGGAAGAAAAAGCACGAGAAAGTATTAACCTTTAATTTCATGTTTTATAATAATTTAACATTTTTGACCCCAAAATTTAAACAATATGAATCATGCAAGAAACATATGCACTTTAAAATTTGTAGAATTTACCAGTCTTTTAGAATCTTGAAATTTCATATGCACCTTATTCCTAGCCCCCATGACGCCTTGCGTGAATTATGCGCGCAACTTCCGGTACTAATTTAGAGCGTGTGGTTGTCACTGAAATGGGACACTTTTCCTTGTTTAAAAACAATGACTTCAGGATCAAACATGTGGGAACGCGGCCTTTTGCACCTCAAAAACATTAATATAATCATATCACTTCCCGTAACTATAGAGGGATGGGTAGATGACCTTAAAAAGTGGCCTTGCAGACAGTAGCTCCGTTAGTTAGCACCCCTGCTAAGATGCTAACACTGTAAACAAATAAAAGCTCTGAGATATATCAATGTCTCCACCGCAATAAAGTCGGATGCATTTTGCTGAAAGATGTTGGACATAATCAGATTTACCTTTGAGCAGACGTAGAATCTAATCATAGCCACAAAGAACCGCAACACCCTGCTTGGTTTTTTTTTAATGTTGGGGTAAGACAGACAGCTACAGCTGCTCATTTTACCCCGAAATTAAATGCTCATGCTGCTGTCATGCCTTGAATGCTTGTTATTTAACTTCACACGTACGGACCTTTTTGTCAGGTGCCGAACCGGCTTGGTTTTCCCTGGCTCGGTCCCGATCTCTCTGTGGGTCTCGGGGTCGTTGTGTATGCATGTTTAGTATGTATTTCCAGTGTGTACCGTGCCCAAAGCCACTGCTCTGGGGCCAGCAGCTGTGTGTCCGCTGACAGCCTGCCAGTCCAACCACGCCCCCCTCACTGATCACCATCAGCTGTTCCCAGCCCCATTGATCATCTTTCCTGGGCCTCGCCCAGGTGCCTCCAATCTACCATCCCCAGCAATGCGTGTACTTTAGGAGCCTTTTCCAGTCACGCATTGCAGGGTCATTGTGCTAGACATATGGTTGTTTATCGCAGTATGAAAGCCAACGTCATCGAAGGACTGTGTTCACTTGGTGCTTCTTTGGACTAACTCGGACAGCTCCAGTCTTGTGAGTAAATTCTGTGTGTGTGCGTGTTCCCCAGCAATCCTCACCTGTGACTGTCGAGGGTCCTTGAGGACTCCTTAAGCCTTTGTGAAATATATGCATTGAAACTGTTTGTCAGTTGTGGTGTTTAATAAATGTGTGTGGTGTATACCCAGCGTGTAAATCCTCGTCCTTTCATCATAACAATTTTCTTACAATTGTTCAAAATTTTATTATCTGTATTTTGTGATAATTTAAAAATTAATGCATGCTGAAGCTGCTAGTCCATATCGTTCCAAGGCAGTGCAACAAATGCACAAAAAACAAAAATACTATTGGATATCTTTCTTAAATCGTTAAGCCTTAGGAAGCAAACTGTTACTATTTTTTATTTAATATTTTACTTCATGCAGCCTTCATTCTAGTGACATATATATAACACATAAACGTCAGATCTGTGACATTCATACAAGTGGAAACATACCTGCTATGTCCTTGTGTCTGTCCTGTGTCTTTACCACCGATCACAACAACAGTCCTTTTTCATTTTCAGTGCATGACCTATACATTGCCGATGAGAAGCCTCCATTTAAACAGAACAACGGACACCAGCAACAAGTACCACAATTATGTCAAAACATTCAAAAATTACAAAAACTACAAGTGCTGCAATTAGCTGCCCCTTGAGTGCAAAACACATATGTGGACTATACATTAAAATTAATTTGAAAAACTTTTAAAAACGCTATTTTAAATGCCCCTGCTACTCCACTCTTGCTAACTGATTTAACACTACCTCAGCCAAAACTGGAAGTTCCGCACATAATCGTTTCTACAGCGGCACCCCCATGAATAAGGTGGATACAGTGGGGCAAAAAAGTATTTAGTCAGCCACCAATTGTGCAAGTTCTCCCACTTAAAAGATGAGAGAGGTCTCCAATTTTCATCATAGGTATACCTCAACTATGAGAGACAAAATGAGAAAAAAAAAATCCAGAAAATCACATTGAAGGATTTTTAATGAATTAATTGGTAAATTCCTCGGTAAAATAAGTATTTGGTCACCTACAAACAAGCAAGAATTCTGGCTCTCACAGACCTGTAACTTCTTCTTTAAGAGGCTCCTCTGTCCTCCACTCGTTACCTCAGAATCAGAATCAGAATCAGAATCAGGTTTATTGCCATTGTTCATGTAGTACACAAACTAGGAATTTGTCTCGGTACAATGCTGCAACATTAAACATGATAAGATAAGAGAAATAAACTATACATGTAATAAAGTGTAGGATAAGATTAAGTGATACTGGTCAACAGTTAAAATATATATTAGCCAGCAGCAGATACTGTGGAGAACTATATAGTGCAGTCGGTAATGCAGGAAGAAAACAGTGATGATTAACATGAGTCTGGTTGAGCTGCTGTACATGGTGCACGAGAGTCACTTAGTGTTCAGCAGTCTAATGGCAGAGGGGAAGAAGCTGTTCATGTGACGGGAGGTTTTAGTCTGGATGGACCGAAGTCTTCTACCAGAGGGGAGGGGGGCAAACAGTACGTGACCAGGGTGTGAGGGATCGGCTATGATCCGGCCAGCACGCCTCCGGGTCCTGGAGATGTACAGATCCTGGAGAGATGGGAGCTTGCAGCCGATCACCTTCTCAGCAGTGTGCACGACGCGCTGCAGCCTTAGTCTGTCCCTGGCAGTGGCTCCTGCGTACCACACGGTTATGGAGGTGGTGAGGATGGACTCAATGATGGCTGTGTAGAACTGCACTAACATCTTGGTGGGTAGCTTGAGCTTCCTCAGCTGCCGCAGGAAGAACATCCTCTGCTGGGCTTTTTTGATGAGTGAGCTGATGGTCAGCTCCCATTTGAGGTCCCTGGTGATGGTAGTGCCTAGGAAGCGGAAGGAATCAGCAGTGGTGATGGGAGAGCCTGAGAGGGTGAGGGGGGGCAGAGGAGTAGTGACTTTCCTGAAGTCTACAATCATCTCCACTGTCTTCAGAGCGTTCAGCTGCAGGTTGTTATTGCTGCACCAGGACGCCAGCTGGGCCACCTCTCTCCTGTAGGCGGACTCGTCGCCGTTGGAGATGAGCCCGATGAGGGTGGTGTCGTCCGCAAACTTGATCAACTTGACAGACTGGTGGCTGGAGGTGCAGGAGTTGGTGTAAAGGGAGAAGAGTAGGGGGGAAAGTACACAGCCCTGGGGTGATCCGGTGCTGATGCTAGTATAGTCTGAGACAGTCTTTCCCAGCCGCACATGCTGCCTCCGGTCCGTCAGGAAGTCGATGATCCACCTGCAGAGGGAGTCAGGCACGTTGAGCAGGGACAGCTTGTCTCGGAGCAGAGCGGGGCGGATGGTGTTGAATGCGGAGCTGAAGTCCACAAACAGGATCCTGGCGTAGGTTCCCGGGGAGTCCAGGTGCTGCAGGATGGAGTGGAGGGCCAGGTTGACTGCATCGTCTACAGACCTGTTGGCTCGGTAGGCAAACTGCAGCGGGTCCAGGAGAGGGGTGGTGATGGACTTGAGGTGGGACAGGACCAGGCGCTCAAAGGACTTCATGACTACAGAGGTGAGCGCTACAGGTCTGTAGTCATTAAGTCCAGTGATCCGTGGCTTCTTGGGGACAGGGATGATGGTGGAGGATTTGAGGCAGGACGGCACCTGTATTAATGGCACCTGTTTGAACTCGTTATCAGTATAAAAGACACCTGTCCACAACCTCAGTCAGACTCCAAACTCCACTATGGCCAAGACCAAAGAGCTGTCAAAGGACACCAGAAACAAAATTCTAGATCTGAACCCGGCTGGGAAGACTGAATCTGCAATAGGTAAGCAGCTTGGTGTGAAGAAATAAACTGTGGGAGCAATTATTAGAAAATGGAAGACATACAAGACCACTGATAATCTCCCTCGATCTGGGGCTCCACGCAAGATCTCACCCCGTGGGGTCAAAATTATCACAAGAACAGTGAGCAAAAATCCCAGAACCACATGGGGGGACCTAGTGAATGACCTGCAGAGAGCTGGGACCAAAGTAACAAAGGCTACATCAGAAACACACTACGCCGCCAGGGACTCAAATCCTGCAGTGCCAGACGTGTCCCTCTGCTTAAGCCAGTAAATGTTCAGGCCCGTCTGAAGTTTACTAGAGAGCATTTGGATGATCCAGAAGAGGATTGGGAGAATGTCATATGGTCAGATGAAACCAAAATAGAACTTTGTGGTAAAAACTCAACTTGTCGTGTTTGGAGAAGAAAGAACACCATACCTACTGTGAAGCATGGGGGTGGAAACCTCATACTTTGGGGCTGTTTTTCTGCAAAGGGACCAGGACGACTGATCCGTGTAAAGGAAAGAATGAATGGGGCCATGTATCGTGAGATTTTGAGTGAAAACCTCCTTCCACCAGCAAGGGCATTGAAGATGAAACGTGGCTGGGTCTTTCAGCATGACAATGATCCCAAAAACACCACCCGGGCAACGAAGGAGTGGCTTCGTAAGATGCATTTCAAGGTCCTGGAGTGGCCTAGCCAGTCTCCAGATCTCAACCCCATAGAAAATCTTTGGAGGGAGTTGAATGTCTGTGTTGCCCAGCGACAGCCGCAAAACATCACTGCTCTAGAGGAGATCTGCATGGAGGAATGGGCCAAAATACCAGCAAGTGTGTGAAAACCTTGTGAAAACTTACAGAAAACGTTTGTCCTCTGTCATTGCCAACAAAGGGTATATAACAAAGCCAGGTTGAGATGGCTTTTGAGATGAACTTTTGTTATTGACCAAATACTTACTTTACCGAGGAATTTACCAATTAATTCATTAAAAATCCTTCAGTGTGATTTTCTGGATTTTTTTTTTCTTATTTTGTCTCTCATAGTTGAGGTATACCTATGATGAAAATTGGAGACCTCTCTCATCTTTTAAGTGGGAGAACTTGCACAATTGGTGGCTGACTAAATACTTTTTTACCCCACTGTATGTACTAACAACAGTTTTGAGTGGTGTGAGCAATGTGCAAATAGTTTGCTGTTATTCTCCCCTTAGATTTCACTAATGCCTCATTTCCACTAGCCCAGTTCGACTCGCCTCGTTTTGTTTCGTTACTACTCGTTTCGGCCGCGGTTGTGTCTCCATAGCAGCCGGGTAAAGCGGGGTTAAGCTGTGGTGGGCGGGATTTTTTTTACAGCAAGGCGGCGCCACACTCCCGTGACGTAAAACACGCGACCCAAGCCAAACACAACATGGCGGCTTTACAAGGCGACTCCTCGGTCTGTGGCTTTTTTCACCATAAATGCCAAAAAGGACCGCCAGACAAGGGTACAGGCAGTGAGACGAAACACTCTGGAATAGTTCTGCAGCTTCTGGAGAGAGCCGAAGACGTGAGGATACAAACTAGGTCATATGTGACGGTAAGCTAATGTTGCTAATGCTAGTTTGCTATAAGTACGTCATACTACACTGTAATCTCTGCAAGTTATCGCTGTTAGGTACTAAAATATGTACGCTGTGTGTGTTTCAGATGGCTCTGTTGTGGGAAAATTAACGCTTCAAACGGTCAGTCTGGCGTTCAGCACAGCCTGTCAACTGATGTCAATACAGCCTGTGCTGATGTCAGCACAGCTTCACAAACGATCAGTGGTTGTAGAGCTTAAGAATGTCTGGTTTATTTCCTGTGCAAAAAATTGCTCTGATCTAAGTAAAGGAACCCTATTTCACTGTTTATGGGAATGTAGAAAAATCAGAATGTTTTGGGAAGAGGTGAGGTTAACAATTGAAAAAATAATTTCAAAACAAATCACATTGAACCCTAAACTATTTTTGTTGGGTCTGTATCCAGAAAAACATAACTTTAATAAGAGTGAAAGAACATTCATAGACCTCAGTTTGCTTAATGCCAAAAAATGTATTGTACTACTGTGGAAAAACTCATAGGCCAGATGTGACTCAGTGGTTAAGACAGATGTTACCAACCTTCCACTAGAAAGAATAACATACATACTGAAATCAAAGGAAAATGTGTTTGAGAATATATGGAGACCTTTCATTGATTATGTAAAGAAATTAAACATAACGTCTGAAGAAGAAGGTGAATGATATGTGTGGACCTTGCAAATTCCAAGCTGGTGAATGTATATTATGTATTCTTATGTAATAGATTACCTAGACTAAAGAGAGGAGCATTGTTGTTGACTTGTTTTTGTTAATGTTGTTGTTTTTATTACCCTTTTTTATTTTGTTATTGTTCTTTTTGGTTTTTAAATTACTTTTGTGTTAGTGTCTGACTGTGTGCTGTTTGTAAAAAAAAAAGGTTCAATAAAAATATTGTGGGAAAAAAATTGCTCTGATCTGCATGAAAATCATGGACTGTTGAGACATCATGTACGTACCTGCTTCAGCTGCACTGAGTGTGAGATGGTGTCATACCAAAAAATGATCAGCTGACAACTTGATCGCCAGGTTAATAACTATATTAGCCACAAAATGTATATTCAAAAAGTAAACAGTACTGAGTTCGGTATAATAAGATGTATTTGACAGTTATGATGCATTTTAGGCCAAAACAAACTTGATCTAGGATTAAAAGCAATTAAAATAATGCAGTCACAAGGTTACATGGAAAATGCTTGATTTACTAGATACATATACTGTAGAAATATATATTCTCTGCATCAACAATGTACTATACATGCATTCATGTAGTATTGCACTGACAATAAACCTCTGAAGTTTTTGCAGATGTCTCTTTTTTATATGTGAAGGTTACCACGTGACATAAATTTCTTAAAAATGAGCCATTATTTTCAAGGTCACCCATTAATTGTTTGTACTATTGACTCTTTTCCCACCAGTGTCGTCGGCCTCCGTCGGTCTATGATGACCATGAAAGAGAATCCTAAACGTCTACTCTGCTGGAACAGCACCGCCTGTGGCTGAACAGGCCGATGTGCACCGGTGTTCTACCTTCCAGCGTTGGGCGTTGGTAGGATTCAAGCCTGGGCAGGAAGATATGGAGGACAAGATGTTGCCCATGCAGCATGTCCCCCCTCTCCACGTCACTGATGAATCCAAAGGAACAGCAGGGCTGCTATAGTTTGGCACCAGCGCCGTCGCAGGAGCTGCCAGAACGATGTTGAGCACAACAGAGAACTGCCTTAGGGGCTCCAACTCCGGATTTTACCTCAGGGTTGACTCCCGAAGCCTTTCCCGTGACCGGGTGTGCAGCAAGGCAGCGGAGGTTTGAAATCAGGGTTTACCTTCCCCTAGATGGGCTACCTTCCCAGGTTGACGAGCCACCATCTACCCAAAGCATCTGGTTTTAAGGCGCCAGAGATCCGCCCTCGCCCCTTCTCCTATTAGTAAAAGCAGTTCCGCCGGGCTTAGAGACTAAACCACATGGGAAGGCTAGGAGTTGGACTTAGTTGTCAGAGGCTTTTCGAGACGCACGCCGTAAGGAGCATTTTATGAGCACTGGGAGCTTAACCCCAGTGCCGCTCCTGGCGATGACAACCTTGGAACCACCAGTGTATTAACAGACAAAAATAGAAATCATGATGCAAACACATAAGTCACTAAATTGTTTATTACAATCAGCAGCAAATTCCAGATTATTCAGAATGTACAAAACTCAAACTTTAAGACTGGTTCACTCAGCAGCTGGGATGTGCAGCTCACACTGGTCTCAGATCAGCAGATCTCAGGCCTGCATATCTGTAAATAGTGACGCAAGGTCCAGTTTGGGGTGGATCGATCGTTTACCTCTTGCCTAGACAAAAGACAGAAATGGGTGGTGGTTAAATAAAGGAAGTTTAAAACATATTTGGGAAATACACTTGTTGCTAAAAGCCAATGGTGGAATGTGAATGAATGAATCTTTATTTCGGATAGATTAAAAGAAAATAGAATAATATAACAATGGGGAAAAAAAATCTAATAAGGTCGAATTAAACAATAACTCCTCTGATTATACAGTTCAACATAGGTTATCTGAAATGGGTGATGGCTGAAGCTGCAGCTTATATTGCCCACCATATTCCATCCAAGAATTCAAAAGAAAAACAAAACAGGAGCGATTCCAATTCCAATGTGACAAAGTACTTCGTTGTTGTATTTAACCACAATTTTCATGTAGCTGCACTGATGTAAAGTTGATTTTACAAGGGCTGGGTTACATTTAAAATCATCTGCTTTTACTGTGGCCTCAACAATCAGAATGAATTAATACGTTCACTTGAATGGAATATAGTACTGTAACTGAAAGTGTGCATCACACAGTATGGAATCGCTCAGTCAAAATATGGAGTTTTTATCACCGTGTCTTACATTCAAGACACTGTAAGTTTGTCTTGAATGTAAAAGTGTCTCTTCTTGCCCTGGCTTCAAGTGTGGGCGGTGTTTTGTACTTTTATTGCTAAAATATAAAAGGAAGCACTACAATGGGTCTCAAATATTTGTAATGTGTCCTGTTACTGCATGAGTTTATTGATGATAGAGTATAAACTACACATATAAACTAAATTATATTGATGACTGAACAACTGCCGTTCCCCAAAAGATACAGTTATGAACATAAGGGCTTTACCCTCTCGGCGCCACACGAGTAGGCTGCCTTTTGCAACAGCGGCTCGATTCCGAGTTTTTTTCCCTTCCTCTCTCTTTTGATCACTTTTGTTTTTCACCCCACTTATATCACGGACACACAGATCGTCCCAAATGTCTCCTGAGCCGGTGGACGGAGCCACTGTTTATAGCAGGATACGATACAACAGGGAAGAGCTGCTAGCATTTAACCGCCACCCGGTCCCATTGGAAAAACTCGACATACCGAGAGAATTGAGGCGAAAGCGTCGCGGCTGCCGGGCTGGAGTAAGGCAGAGGACAAAAAATATAAGGTACAGACCCTCCCTTCCATCTGTTGTCAAGGGAAATGTACGGTCGATACTGGGAAAGTTAGATGAGCTAGCGGCTATCTCCCGTTATGATAGCACTTACCGGGAGTGCTCTCTCCTTTTGTTTACTGAGACGTGGCTAACTGAACTAGCAGCAGATGCTAACATTGAGCTGGAGGGTGTTCACATGATACGAGCTGACCGAACACCAGACAGTGGCAAAGCAAGGGGCGGTGGAGTGATAATGTATGTTAACAACAACTGGTGCAGACCGGGACATATCACTGTTAAACAACGACACTGCAGCAAAGACATTGAGTTGCTAGCTGTTAGCATGAGGCCTACATATCTCCCGAGAGAACACTCACACGTGATCTGCATTGTTGTTTATGCAAATCCGACGGCGAACGCTGGGACAGCGCGTGACGTCATCCATTCAGTAACCAGCAGGCTGCAGACAGAACACCCAGATGCTCTTCTCCTCATCTCAGGCGATTTCAACCACGTTTCACTGTCTCCCATTCTACCCACGTTCACCCAGTATGTCACATGCCACACTAGAGACAATAAAACACTGGATTTATTCTACGCAAACACTAAGGAGGCATACACCTCATCACAACTCCCCCCACTCGGGAGATCGGATCACAACTTGGTTCATCTCCGGCCGGTGTACAAACCCCTAGTGCACAGACAACCTCCGGCCATGCACACTGTGGAGTTATGGTCTGAGGAGACAATGGACACTCTAAAGGACTGTTTTGAAGCCACCGCCTGGAAGCATCTCTGCGATCCACATGGTGAGGACATCGATGGCCTCATTCACACCTTCACGGGCTACCTCAGCTTCTGTGTGGACAAATCCGTTCCCACCAAGACCATACGGCGTCACTCAAACAACAAACCCTGGATCAACCCTGAGATAAAAACACTTCTGAGAGAGAAGAAGAGGATCTTCAGGTCGGGGAACAGGGAGATGCTGAAGTCCGTACAGAGGGAGCTGAGGAGAAAGATCAGAGAAGGCAAGGACAGCTTCAGGAAGAAGATGGAGGACAAGCTGCAACAGTGCGACATCAGTGGGGTCTGGAGAAACCTCAAAACCATCTCTGGGCTCCAGAATACCTCCCCCCAGGCCACGGGGGGCAGGGAGTGGGCGAACAACCTGAATCTGTTTTTCAATAGATTTGACCAACCGCCCTCCCCCCTGTCTGCACAACAACCACTGCTGCCTCTAAGAAATCAAGTCCTGCTGCCCACTCCCCACTCCACCGACACACCCCCCACTCCCAACACACAGCCCCCCATCCTGACCCTGACCAAGACCCAGGTGAGGACGGAGCTGAGGAAGATCAAGGCGAGGAAGGCGTCGGGACCGGACGGCATCAGCGCAAAGCTCCTCAAGTCCTGTGCAGACCAGCTGTGTGGGATTGTGACGTATATCTTCAACATGAGCCTGAAACTGGGGAGGGTACCACAGCTGTGGAAAACATCTTGTGTGGTACCTGTACCAAAAACTTCCCACCCCAAAGACCTGAACAGCTACAGACCGGTGGCCTTGACGTCCAACTTGATGAAGACCCTGGAGAGACTGCTCCTTGCTCATCTCCGCCCCCTGGTGGAACCAGCGATGGATCCACTCCAGTTCGCCTACCAGCATGGCATTGGGGTGGAGGATGCGGTGATCTTCCTCCTTCACCGTTCTCTGTCCCACCTGGAGAAGCCCGGGAATATGGTGAGGATCATGTTCTTTGACTTCTCCAGTGCTTTCAACACCATCCAACCGATGATCCTGAAGGACAAGCTGCTGCGCGCAGGGGTGGACCAGCACCTGTCATCATGGATCCTGGACTACCTCACGAACCGGCCTCAGTTTGTGAGAACCCGGGACTGTGTTTCCGACACGATCATCGGTAGCACGGGGGCCCCCCAGGGAACGGTGCTGGCTCCCTTCCTGTTCACTCTTTATACTGCGGACTTCTCACACAACACAACACATTGCCATCTACAGAAGTTCTCTGATGACTCTGCGATCGTTGGTCTCATCTCCAACGGAGATGAAGCTGAGTACAGAGGGCTTATCCAGGACTTCGTGGACTGGTGCCATCGGAACTGCCTCCAGATCAACGCGAGGAAAACTAAGGAGCTGGTGGTGGACTGCCGCAGGCATGGACAGCCCCTCACAGCACCAGTAAATATACAGGGAACAGACATCGAGATGGTGACATCCTATAAGTACCTGGGTGTTCATCTGAACAATAAACTAGACTGGTCACACAATACTGACACACTCTACAAGAAGGGACAGCGCAGGCTGTTCCTGCTGAGGAGACTCAGGTCTTTTGGTGTACAAGGGGCGCTGCTGAAGTCATTCTATGACACGGTGGTGGCATCAGCCATCACTTTTGGAGTGGTCTGCTGGGGCAGTGGCATTACTGCAGCCGATAGGAAGAGACTGAACAAACTGATTAAGAAAGCTAGCTCTGTCCTGGGGCAGCGCCTTGATCCGATGGAGGAGATAGGAGAGAGAAGGACGGTGGCTAAACTGTCATCTCTGCTGGAGTCCGAGTTCCACCCTATGCAGGACATACTGGATGCACTGAGGAGCTCATTTAGCAGCAGACTACATCATCCCAGGTGCACAACCGAGAGGTTTCGTAGGTCCTTCCTACCAACGGCTGTCAGACTGTACAACCTAAGCAGGGCTGCTCGCAGAGATAGCAAAAAGACGTAACAAACTAATAGTTTTTTGAATGCAAAAGATGCAATAGACTTACACAATGGTCCTCTCCGGCATACAACTAGGAACATACCGGTCGCTGTGGAGGGTGAGAATATGTATGGGCACATAATCATACCATGTAGGATAACTAAGCAGACGGTTATGCTGTTTCATCCCATCTAGCAACAATGCTCTGCACTGTGTGTGTTTATATATTTACATATTTATTCCATCTAGCTACAATGCTCAGCACTGGGTGTGTTTATATTTATATATCTATATATTTATTCCATCTAGCTACAATGCTCCGCACTGTGTTTTTATATATCTACATATTATTCCATCTAGCTACATTGCTCCGCACTGTGTGTGTTTATATACTTGCATATTTATTCCACCTAGCTGCAATGCTCCGTACTGTGGGTGTTTATATATTTACATATTTATTCCATCTAGCTACAATGCTCTGCACTGTGTGTTCATATATTCATATATTTATTCCATCCAGCTACAATGCTCTGCACTGTGTGTCTGTGTGTGTATATATATATTTTATAGTAATATGTACATATGTATATTAGCTGCTCTTGCTTGCTTGTTTTTTTTCTTGCCTTCTGATTGTTGCTCTGAGTGTTGCTATCCCTGTGCTGTTGCAATCCTGGAATTTCCCCGTTGTGGGACTAATAAAGGCTTATCTTATCTTATCTTATCTTATAACTCACAAAGGATCACACAAGTGATCTGACAAAAAAAGTAAATACATTAACAAGTGGTTTATTTTACAGTTGATGCGCCAGTCTTTTTCAATTATTCTGTAATTAATACTCACACAATCAAATAAATCTCAGTTCAGTCCCTTTTATATTAAGTGGAAATTGTGCTAATTTGGTTTGACACTTTACCTATAAAAGCAAAGGATTTCAATACTTTTCACAGTGTCAACGTCCGTTGTTGAGCTGCTGATTCCCTCCTCCCTAGACGAACGACAGAAATGGATGGTGGTTAGTTTCAAGCAAGTTCAACACTTATACAGGCACATCTCAAAAATTAGAATATCATGAAAAAGTTAAATATTTTTGTCACTCATTTCAGAAAGTGAAACCCATATATAGATTCATTACAGGGACAGTGATATATTGAAAGTGTTTATTTTAATATTGATGATTATGGCTACAGCCCATATTAACCAACACCTCAGCGGCCAACATTTCTATTTAAAACTATTTTTTAGAGTTTATGTAATATTCTAATTTTTTGCAAAATTGAATTTGGGGTTTTCAGGGGCTGTAAGCCATAATCATCCAAATTAAAATAAATAAATGCTTGAAATATATCACTGTCTGTGTAATGAATCGATATAATATATGGATTTCTCTTTCTGACGCTTTAGAAAATTATATGAATGACTTTATAAATCACTGGTTTGAAAAAAACACTTTTATATTGTTGAGATTTCGGCTCCTGTGGTCTCACCAGTATCCACTATAAACAGGGAGGGTAACCCTGGCATGTGGAAACACATTCTAGCATTAAATTGCACACAATTTAATGTGCAGCACCAAAGTGCAATACAAAACACAAACCAGGACTTTAACCAGGATTAACAGATTTCATCGTTTTGCTCTCACAAGCGAATATTTAGGAGAAAACAAGCGCAAATCAGCAGTTGGTACTAGCTAGCTACTAGCCAAAACTCATTAGCTAACACTCATTAGCCAGCACAGAACGGCACTGTATGGCTCAAAAAAAGTGAGCTTACCACCAACAGGATAAATAAGCCAACAGATGCACAATATTACAAATCACTCACCATCAATGGTTCTCTCACGTTCGTCTTCAGCTTGTCAGTAGTATGGTTCTATTCTGCGCAGCCATCTGTAGGGTCCGGATCACTCCTCTGACTGTGTATCTGCCACCAAGCAGAGAAAACCCCGCACCTCTTCGTTGGACCACGGTGTAGATTTCCACAAAACCTACAACACTGTCTGTATTAATATCGTATTTACTCCGTGACCGAGTTAGTCCGTGATTGCAAATGACGGTCGTAAAGATTTCAACAAAGACGGGCGCTTTTGTGACGTTACGCCCTGACCAATCAGCGGCTAGCAGTCTATTGACGTCACAACTCGGCTCGGTTTCGCACGGTTATACCCTGCCTCTTAACAGGCATGAAAATAGTGTCGGTTAAACCGTACTGGGTATAGTGGAAATGGCGAGAAAGTGAAACGAGTAGAACTAAGTAAGGCCAAGGCGATACTAATGGAAACGGGCCTTAAATGGCTCTATACTGCACTCATCTGAATCAGTTATAAGACTATAAACCTTATAAACTTACAGTATCTCACAAAAGTGAGTGCACCTCTCACATTTTTGTAAATATTTTATTATATCTTTTCATGGGACAACACTGAAGATATGACCCTTTGATACAATGTAAAGTAGTCAGTGTACAGCTTGTATAACTGTGTAAATTTGCTGTCCCCTCAAAATAACTCAACACACAGCCATTAATGTCTAAACTGCTGGCAACAAAAATGAGTACACCGATAAGTGAAAATGTCCAAATTGTGCACAAAGAGTCAGTATTTTGTGTGGCCATCATTATTTTCCAGCATTGCCTTAACTCTCTTAGGCATGGAGTTCACTAGAGCTTCACAGGTTGCCACTGGAATCCTCTGCCACTCCTCCATGACAACATCACAGAGCTGGTGGATGCTAAGAGATGTTGCGCTCCTCCACCTTCGGTTTGAGGATGCCCCACAGATGCTCAATAGGGTTTAGGTCTAGAGACATGCTTGGTCAGTCCATCACCTTTACCCTCAGTTTCTTTAGCAAAGCAGTGGTTGTCTTAGAGGTGTGTTTGGGGTCGTTATCATGATGAAATACTGCCCTGCTGTCCAGTTTCCCAAGGGCTGCTTCAGTATGTCACAGTACATGTTGGCATTCATAGTTCCCTCAATAAACTATAGCTCCCCAGTGGCAGCAGCATCCATGCAGCCCCAAGCCATGACACTCCCTTCACCATGCTTGACTGTAGGCAAGACACACTTGTCATTGTAATCCTCACCTGGTTGCCGCCACACACGCTTGACACCATCTGAACTAAATACGTTTATGTTGGTCTCATCAGACCACAGAACATTGTTCCAGTAATCCATGTCCTTAGTCTACTTGTCTTCAGCAAACTGTTTGCGGGCTTTGTTGTGCATCATCTTTAAAAGGGGCTTCCTTCTGGGATGACAGCCATGTAGACCAATTTGATGCTGTGTGCGGCGTATGGTCTGAGCACTGAGAGGCTGACACCCCCCCCCCCCCAACCTCTGCGGCAATGCTCGCAGCACTCATACATCTATTTTCAAAAGACAACCTCTGGATATGATGCTGAGCATGTGCACTCAACTTCTTTGTTCGACCATGGCAAGGCCTGTTCTAAGTGGAACCTGTCCTGATAAACCACTGTATAGTCTTGGCCACCGTGCTGCAGTTCAGTTTCAGGGTGTTGGCAATCTTCTTAGAGCCTAGGCCATCTTTATGTAGAGAAACAATTCTTTTTTTTCAGATCCTCAGAGAGTTCTTTGCCATGAGGTGCCATGCTGAACTTCCAGTGACCAGTATGAGACAGTGTGAGAGCGATAACACCAAATTTAACACACCTGCTCCCCATTCACACCTGAGACCTTGTAGCACTTATTCAATTCAGTTCAATTCAGCTTTATTTATACTGCGTCACATCACAACAGAAGCCGTCTCGTGGCGCCGCAGTGCAGAAAAAAACACACAGTCTCAGAAAAACCCAGCAATCAGACGATCCCCTATGAGCAAGCACTAAGCGACAGTGGAGAGGAAAAACTCCCATTTGGCAGGAAGAAACCTCTAGCAGAACCAGGCTCAGGGAGGGGCAGTCATCTGCTGTGACTGGCTGGGGGTGAGGGGATAGGGAGGATGGAGAGGACAGACATAAAGAACATAACAGTAAGATGCCAGGTAATGAGTCATTAATGAGTCACATGACACCGGGGAGGGAAAATGGCTAATTGGGCACAATTGGGACATTTTCACTTAGGGGTGTATTCACTTTTGTTGCAGCAGTTTAGACATTAATGGCTGTGTATTGAGTTATTTTGAAAGGACAGCAAATTTACACCGATATACAAGCAGTACACTGACTACTTTATATTGTATCAAAGTGTCATATCTTCAGTGTTGTCCCATGAAAAGATATAATAAAATATTTACAAAAATGTGAGGGGTGTACTCACTTTTCTGAGATGCTGTATAAAGTTTTAAAATGATTAATTGGTTATAAGTAAAGAGTGTTTTCATAATTAACCCACTTGGTCTGGACAGTTGGACTTTTAAGTTTGATTTTGACCAAACTTTGCCTAGGGCCCGAGGTTGGGGTCAGCCCCACTGGGGGGCTGATGGGCCCAGGGGCAGGGGTGCGCTGTGAAGGCCGCTTGGTGACCTGGCCTCCTCTGACCGTCCCACCTGGGGTGGATGCCTGGCTGTCCTGGGGCTTGGTGGTTTCGGGACATTTGTGCTCTGTGGGGACTGCGGCTGTGCAGTGTGATGGCACTGTCTTGCTTGCTTGTGGTTTGGGGGGGGTGCTGTGGCCTGCTACCGTCTTTGGATGTTTCCTGGCAAACTACTTACATGCACGTACTCACTTTCATGCACACTTTCACGCACACACACATACTGTACAGTGATGTGAGAAAGTATTTGCCCCCTTCCTGATTTCTCATTTTTTTTGTCACACCTAAATGTAACCCAGCTGAGAAAATGACGCTTTTTTTCACATTTCATTTGTATTAATGCAATTGTGTGATTTTATTTTGAAAAACGGTTATTTTGAACAGAGGAAGTGTGACCCTCGTTATCCAACTTTTAAATTCCTGTTTCATGGTGTTGGGTGATCTTGGTCTTTTCATTCATTGGGAGCGGTATTGGTCCCGCCTTCCGAGCAGAGTGCTGGGGCGCGCACCCGTTTTTCGGTCTTTTGCGCTCTGAGAGCGGACGAGAGAGGCTGTGGACGATCCGTATGGAGGCCTGTGGGTCGTCTTGGTGAGTTTAGTGTAGAGAAGTGCTATAAATAAATCTAAACACTGTCCAAACGCTCATTTGAAACCTTTATTGTCCTAAGTTGACGGGAGCACGAGCTTGAGAGGCATGGTGGATGTGTCCTTTGCTGTGTTCACGCTGATACCTCATCTTGGTGAGTGGGAACCAAGTGTGTGATAAAGAAAAGCATGCTAGCGCCATGCTAATGTTAGCGTTATGCTAATGCTAATCGCGAGTGGATCTTTTCTGTTTAAAAGCAATGGAAAAGGCTATTTTTGTTTCTGTATGGCTTTTCTAAATGTGATTTCAGTTCACAACAGTATGCTGAAGTACTTTTAGTTCTTTTGCACTATTTCTGTCGAATGTAATGTGTAGTTTGGTGCTAAAAGCACATTTTGTTGGTTTCCTATGTAAATTCATAGGTTATGCTAAACCCAGTAGCTCAGACAGGGTTTTACAGATTTTAAAAAGGGAGTATTGGAAGTAATGGGACAGTATATTCCCTGGTTATGTGATAAATTAATCGTATTTCATTTCATGATTTACAAAGACAAGGTTAAAAATATTAATCATAATTTCATGGTTAAATGATGTAGAGATAAAAAGAGAAAATCATTTATTTTGCTACATGAGAAAAAAAAAAGTATTTCATGTACTACCAGAGAGATTTTGAGAAAACATGCATGTAAGATGTGAAATGTGAAATGTAAGATATTAATATATTACTGGATTGTAACAATAGTAATATGAGAGAAGAATTTAAACACTAAGCTATAGTGTTATATGAGAAGAGATTGAAAAATGAATTTGTAACCCAGCTGAGAAAATGACTCCTTTTTTTTCTCAGATGTCAATTGTATTAATACAATTGTGTGATTTTATTTTGAAAACCAATTATTTTGGGGAAGAGGAAGTGTGATCCTCGTTATCCAACTTTTAAATTTCCGTTTAATGGTCACGTTGGGTGAGCTGGGTCTTCTCATTTGTTAAGAGCGATATTATCCCCGCCTTCCGAGTAGAGGCAGCAAGCGCACACTCGGGTTTTGGTCTTTCACGATATGAGAGCGGACGACTGAAAAAATGCTATAAATGGATCTAAACACTCTCCAAACGCTAATTTGCAACCTTTATTGTCCTAAGTTGATGGGAGCACGAGCTTGAGAGGCCGTGAAGCGGTGACTTTTGCTGTGTTCACACTGAGACCTCATCTTGGTGAGTGAAATACATGCTAATGTTAGCATTATGCTAATGCTAATCGCAAGTGGATTTTTTCCTGTTTAAAAGCAATGGAAAAGGCTGTCTTTGTGTCTGTATGGTTTTCCTAAATGTGATTTCAGTTCCCAACAGTATGCTGAAGTACTTTTAGTTCTTATGCACTATTTCTGTCAAATGTAATGTGTAGTTTGATGCTAAAAGCACATGGTGTTGGTCCCCTATGTAAAAGCATAGGTTATGCTAAAACCAGTAGCTCAGACTGGATTTTACTGATTTTAAAAGGGAATATTGGAAGGGATGGGACAGTATATTCCCTGGTTATGTGATAAATTAATTGTATATCATTTCATGAATTACAAAGACAAGGTTAGAAAGGATTAATCATAATTTCATGGTTAAATGATGCAGAGATAAAAAGAGGAATTCATTTAATTGGTTACATGAAAAAAGGGTATTTCATGTGCTACCAGTGAGATTGTGAGAAAAGAAAACATGCATGTAAGATGTAAGATGTGAAATGTAAGATATTACTATATTGCTGGATTGTAATAATAGTAATATGAGAGAAGAATTTAAACACTAAGCTATGGTGTTATATAAGAAGGGATTGGAAGACGAATTACTCTAGCTGTAAACAATAATACCATTATTGTTGTGCAGGCTAGGTTTTTTTGGTTGCCGATCAAGAACCTTCTGGATCCTGGATTATCTCCGAATGGAGATGACGAGCCTGACCCGAGACTGAACCGAGATTGAACTGAGATCTAACCAAGGTCTCGATTGAAGGACATCCCTCCTCTCTCCAGTGCCCAGGATTCAAAGTGGTAACAATCCAAGTCGCCGCTTTAAAAGAGGAAAAGAAACCTGAGTCTGGAGATACAAGATATCTTGACTGGTCAAACGACTAAACCGAAAGGACAAACACTGAGCTCAGTAGGACATATTTGGGGTTTTATTCCATACCGGCCATTGTTATATTTGTATAGTTGTAAATTGTCTGTATATATTATTCACTTTATCCCTACGAATAACAACCATTATTGCTCATTTCTTGCCTCCAGCTATTTCATTCCACACTCATTTTAATTCCCTATTGTAACCCTTATGAACCTAGCAACTGGTCTACACTTAATTATTTCCCTTACCTAATTAACATAAGGCAAAAGTTACAAATTACTTTAGCTGTATACAATAATATCATTATTGTTGTGCAGGCTAGGTTTTTTTTGGTTGCCGATTAAGAATCTTCTGGATCCTGGATTCTCTACGAATGGAGATGGCGAGCCTGACCTGAGACCTGAACCGAGACCTGAACTGAGACCTGAACCAAGGCCTGAACCGAGACCTGAACCAAGATCTCGATTGAAGAACATCCTTCCTCTCTCCAGTGCACAAAACTCAAAGTGGTAACAACTTAAGCCGCTGCTTTAAAAGAGGAAAAGAAACCTGAACTTGGAAATACAAGATATCTTGACTGGTCAAATGACTAAAACAAAAAGACAAACAAACACTGAGCTCAGTAAGACATTTTTGGGGTTTTATTTCATGCCGGCCATTGTTATATTTGTATATTTGTAAATTGTTTGTATATTTTGTTCTCTTTATCTTTAAAAATAACAGCCATGAACTGCTCATTTCTTGCCTCCAGCTATTTCATTCCACACTCATTTTAACTCCCTACTGTAATTCTTACAAACCTAGCAACTGGTCTACACTTAATAATTTCTTTTACCTAATTAACGTAAGGCAAGGGTTACAATAAGCAGTGGCGAGCCCAGCCAGGAGCCTTTTTCTTCTCTCCCTTATGTTATTTCAAGCCTATAACATACCCAAAATGGATATTGTTGAGCGTGAATCTGTGAAAGTTCCAAATGCAGTGATAGTGAGTGAAATCGCTGGAGATGAGCAATTTGGTGAAGTGAGTGGGTTTTTGAAACAGTATGGATCGATTTCAAGGGTCATAAAAGTAGCAGATAGTAAGTCTGAGTTTTCCCAGAGTGCTATTTTTGAGTATAACTCGGGTATTGCTGTTGAAGCTCTTGACCCATTGCCATGTACCCATGTATCTGATAGTGGAGCTAGCTATATGATACAATCTCTTGCCAGTGTTTACACGCACCGTGTAGGGAACGATACGGCCAAGTCATATCTCACTGACATTAAAAACCTAGCGAAGATGAGTGGCAGAGATTTTGCAGATGTCCTGAAAGACATGATGTCACAGATTTCTGAGTCGATCAAAGAACCTGAAAATGATCAATCAGAGCAAGTTAAGTTACCTGATAACTTACCTGAAGCTTCCTTGGATGAACCTCAACCTCAGCCTTCTGCAGCTGAGCCCAGTATTCAAGGTGCACAACCAACTAACCAGTCAAATCACACTGCGCGCACCCCAGCTCAAAGTATGCCCACCATTTCTGCACATGATTTAAATCCCCCAGAAGTGCAACGTGTGGTAGTTGAGCACATTGTAAAAAAGGAAGATTTTTCCGTGCAGCCGTTTTCACAAAAGCTCAGAGCTTTTTCTGGCAAAGACCTCTGACCAACTTATGAGCTAGATTATGATACCTGGCGCTCCAGTGTAGAATTAATCTTGACTGATCCTGCTATGTCCAAATTGCAACAATCCCGAAAGATCATTGAGTCTCTTTTACTCCCAGCAGCTGATGTAGTCAAGTACTTGAACCCCAACAGCTCACCATCAGAATACCTTCAGCTGTTAGATTCTGCTTATGGTACAGTTCAAGATGGCGGAGAGCTTTACGCCAAGTTTATTGACACCTTCCAAAACACAGGTGAGAAACCCTCGTCATATCTACAACATCTTCAAGTAGCTTTGACTCACACTGTGAAGCATGGTGGTGCTTCAAGCCAGGATTTTGACAGGCTGCTTGTCACACAGTTTTGTCGAGGTTGTTGGGATGATTCCCTTTTAACTGCACTCCAGTTAAAACAAAAACGAACAAATCCCCCAACTTTTCCTGATTTGCTTCTCTTGCTACGTACTGAAGAAGACCAAATTGCTGCCAAAAACTTGTGAATGAGACAACATTTGAGCAGTTCAAAACAAAAAGTGACATCCCACGTGCAAACTGTGCAATGTAGTTCAGATGAAAATGAGGACAATATCACATTAAACTCAATTCAAGAACTCGCAAAACAAGTTGCAGAAATTCAAACTCAACTAGTAAAACTAATTGCAAAACCAAAAGCTCAAAGCTCAAAAAGTACACCCAGTACAAAGCCAAAAGAGAAACGAAAGTTGAATAAAGTGACAAAGGAACCCACAGAACAAACGGTCAAAACTCAAAGTACCCCACCCAAACCGTGGTACTGTTTCCAATGTGGAGAGGATGGCCACATCAAGCTGAACTGTGAAAACGAACCAAACCCAACTTTAGTTACCGGAAAGCGTAAGCTGTTTAAAGAAAAACAAAAGAGATGGGAGTCTGAAAATCCCGCAGCTAATAAAGACCGGTTAAACTAAGAACAGTCTCTATTACGGGGCAAATGGAGACTGTAGCCAGACACTCATGTCCCACTAAGTACAAGCAACGCGCTAACCTTAAGCAATCTGTTACTAACCCACCTAAGTATAGTCTACCAAAAGGGTTAGTTGGCTCCAAATGCACAGCTGTAGTTAGCATTTCTGATGTTAATGTGCATTGTCTTCTTGACTCAGGGTCACAAGTGACTACAGTCACCGAGTCATTTTACAAACAGAACTTTCCCGAACAGAACCTTAAACCACTCTATGACCTTTTAGAAGTAGAGGGCACTGCAGGTCAGCCTGTCCCCTATTTAGGTTATATAGAGATGTGTATTACCTTTCCAAAATGCTTCTTACACACAGAGATTGACATACCAACCTTAGCTCTCGTTGTTCCAGAAGCCAGTCCTAATAGTCAGACACCAGTGTTAGTGGGAACAAACACACTTGATGTTCTTTATGAAAAGTATTTAGACATCAAGACTCCTGATTACTTACCTAGTCCTTACAGTTTTAGGACACTGTTGAAAACTCTCGAACTAAGACATACAAAGAACAAAGATGGGAACATTGGATTAGTTATCTTTTCAGGCAAAGCTCCAGCTGTAGTTCTAGCAGGTAAAACTGTAGTTTTAGAGGGTTCTGCCAATGTTCACTGTACTTCAGACACCTGTGCTATAGTTGAACACCCCTCTCAGTCTTCCTTGCCTGGTGGCCTTTGTGTTAAAACTTGCCTGATAACCCTTCCTTCCCGAGCTCCACACAACGTGCCTGTAATGATGACAAATGAAACAGAGCACGATGTCACGATTCTGTCCACTTGTGTCATCGCAGAACTTGGAGCTTTCCATTGTATCCTGTCCCAGCACAATGTTGTCAGTGCAAATGAGTCGGCCACAAACAAGACACAACTGAGTTTCAACTTTGGTGACTCACCAATTCCACAGGAGTGGAAAGAGTGAATAACCAAACAACTAAATGACATCCCGGAAGTATTCGCTTTCCATGATTTGGACTTTGGGTGTACGAGCAAAGTGAAACACTCCATCAATCTTCACGATCCGACTCCCTTTAAGCACCGTGCACGCCCTATACACCCTCAAGACCTTGAGGCAGGGCGGAAACACCTTCAAGAGCTGCTCACTGCAGATGTGATAAGAGAGTCCCAGTCTCCCTACTCGTCCCCCATTGTCGTGGTGAGGAAGCGAAACAATGGAAACAATGATGTGCGTCTATGTATAGACTTTCGCAAACTCAATTTGCAAACAAGAAAAGACTCTTACGCTCTTCCAAATCTAGAGGAGACGTTCTCGGCACTCACAGGATCCAAGTGGTTTACAGTCCTCGATCTTAAGTCTGGATATTACCAGATTGAGGTAGAGGAAGCAGACAAAGAAAAGACCGCTTTTGTAACACCACTTGGATTCTGGGAGTTCAACCACATGCTGCAGGGCATAACCAATGCCCCAAGCACTTTTCAGTGGCTCATGGAGCGCTGCGTCGGTGACATGAACTTAAATGATGTGCTAGTCTTTCTAGATGATCTCATCATCTTTTCAAATAGTTTGGAAGAACATGAACGGCGACTCATGCGGGTACTCCATCGTCTTAAAGAATACGGGCTAAAGTTATCGCCGGAAAAATGTAAATTTTTCCAAACAACAGTCCGGTACCTAGGTCATGTAGTCTCCGAAAGCGGTGTCGAGACAGATCCCGAAAAGATCCAGGCCCTTAAGACCTGGCCACGGCCTAAGAATCTCAAGGAACTGAGATCCTTTTTAGGGTTCTCAGGGTACTACAGACACTTCATTGAAGGGTACTCTTCTATAGTACGCCATCTTAATGACCTCACACGCGGTTACCCGCCACTCAAAAAAAGATCAAAATCCAAAGTCACTGACCAAACCTACTTTGACCCCAAACTGCCATTTGAGAGTCGATGGACCACAGACTGTCAAAGAGCTTTCAACTCCATCATCGAAAAGTTAACATCAGCTCCTATCTTAGGTTTTGCAGACCCGAAGCTGCCTTACGTACTCCATACCGATGCCAGTACCACCGGCTTAGGTGCAGCACTCTATCAGGAGCAGAACGGTCAGCTTAGGGCCATAGCTTTTGCCAGTCGTGGGTTATCAAGAAGTGAAGCATGTTATCCAGCTCACAAGTTAGAGTTTTTAGCTCTAAAATGGTCAGTAACTGAAAAGTTTCACGATTATTTGTATGGTGGTCAGTTCACGGTAGTTACGGATAGTAACCCCCTCACCTACATATTGACCTCTGCTAAATTAGACACCACAAGCTACAGGTGGCTTGCAGCTTTGTCTAACTACAACTTTAAGTTACAGTATAGAGCAGGCAAGCAAAACCTAGACGCAGATGGGTTGTCTAGACGTCCTCATGGTGAACTCGTTAATGATGTCCAGTCCAGGAAAGAGCAGGAGCGTGTAAGCCGCTTTGTAGAGCGTCACCTAGCTGACAGTGACACCACAGAGCTTGTAAATAGTGAAGTTGTCCAAGCCATCTGTCAAAACCACCTTGTTAAAATCCGTGATGACAGTCAGGATAGTAGTGTTAAATTGTAGAGTCACTTACCACCTCAGCTGACGCGATCCCAGACCTGTATGTTTTGGAGCAAGACAATGGCTTACCAACTATCCCTGCCTTGTCTCAAACAGAAATCAAAAACAAAGAAAGAGTGGACTCAACAATCAGACAAGTTATTGAACAAATCAAACATGGCCAAACACCCCCACCGACTGCTAGAAAAGAACTCCCAGATCTCCCTCTTTTACTCAGAGAACTCAATAAATTGGAGATGTACAATGAAGTGTTGTACAGAAAAAGACAAAATGGAGACCAGGTGACCCACCAGCTCGTTCTTCCTGAGGAGCTCAGAGCTCCCGCACTCCAAAGTTTGCACAATGATATGGGCCACTTAGGTATTGACAGAACCCTTGATCTGGTCAGAACACGATTCTATTGGCCACGTATGGCAACAGATGTCGAGTAAAAAGTAAAATCATGTGATCGGTGCATACGAAGAAAGAGTCCTCCTGAAAAAGCGGCTAGCCTGGTCAACATAACCACCACACAACCTTTAGAGCTAGTCTGCATGGACTTTCTCAGTCTGGAACCAGACAGTAGCAATACCAGCAATATTCTCGTAAAAACTGATCATTTTACTAAATTTGCCCTTGCGTTGCCTACCCCAAATCAAAGGTCCAAAACGGTTGCCAGGTGCCTGTGGGATCAATTCATCGTTCACTACGGTATACCTGAGCGCCTGCACAGTGATCAGGGTCCTGATTTTGAGGCAAAACTAATAAAAGACCTTTGTGAGATCTCAGGCATAAAGAAAATAAGAACAACCCCATACCACCCCAGGGGTAACCCCACTGAAAGATTCAACCGAACGCTTCTGGGTATGTTAGGAACGCTTGAGTCCAAACAAAAGTCCCACTTTAAAGATTATGTTATGCCGTTAGTACATGCATACAACTGCACACGTAGTGATGTAACCAGGTTTACTCCCTACGAATTAATGTTTGGTAGAAAACCTATATTGGCAGATGATCTCGCGTTCGGACTTCCTCTCAACAAAGATCAGAAAGTTACTCACTTGCAATACGTTGAAAATCTCAAGAAAAGGCTCGAAGAAAGCTACAAGTTAGCTTCACAAAATGCACAAAAGATTGCAGACAAGAACAAGGCCAGGTTTGACCGCAAAATCACTGTTTCTGAACTTGAACCTGGGGATAGGGTTTTAGTTAGAAATGTGAGACTGCATGGAAAAAATAAGCTTGCTGATAAATGGGAGGCCGACATTCATGTGGTAGTCAAACGTGCAGGTAATTTACCCGTTTACATGGTTAAACCCGAGTCAAAGCAAGGTCTCTCAAGAACTTTACACAGAGACCTTTTGCTTCCCTGCAGTTTCCTCCCTGTTACCACAGCAGAAGCACCTAAGCCAGAGCCTATTCACCGTCCTAAGACACGCCAAACAACTGTTACAGAGAACAATGAACACGAAGAGTTAACTGAAATTGAAAATAAATTTTTGATTCCGTGGGTTGAGGATTCCTCATGTGAGGAGATAACCAGATTTACTACTGTACATGATTATCCAAAACCTTTGCAAACACCAGAAATGACAAACCCACCTGATTGTGACTTACCTGAAACCACTGCCAATGCAGAACTGGATATGGAGCATAATGCAAATGAGATTGAACTTTCCTATGATTCACCTGTGGAAGCGATACCGGAAGGAGACAATACTGAAAATGACAAACCTGTGGAAAATGAAACAGTAACAATACTAGAAGAATCTTCTAACAATTCAGTCGAGGAACAAGAACACCAATCAAATGATTTACCTGATAAAATGGACAAAAATGATCACATTACAACTCAACCAATACGACGATCTGAAAGAATCAGACAACTTCCAAAAAGACTAGAGTATCCTGAATTAGGAAATCCTCTAGTGACTGTTGTTAAGTCCCTTTTTCAAGGTTTGAATACAGCCTTCTCAGAGTTTCTAAATACTGACGATGGACAGTCTTGGTTACACATGCAACGAGACGTGCATGATATTTAGCGCGTGTAACCCAGCTGAGAAAATGACCCTTTTTCTCACATTTCATTTGTATTAATGCAATTGTGTGATTTTATTTTGAAAAACAGTTATTTTGAACAGAGGAAGTGTGACCCTCGTTATCCAACTTTTAAATTCCTGTTTCATGGTCACGTTGGGTGATCTTGGTCTTTTCATTCGTTGGGAGCGGTATTGGTCCTGCCTTCCGAGCAGAGTGCTGGGGCGCGCACCCGTTTTTCGGTCTTTTGCGCTCTGAGAGTGGACGAGAGAGGCTGTGGACGATCCCTGTGGAGGCCTGTGGGTCGTCTTGGTGAGTTTAGTGTAGAGAAGTGCTATAAATAAATCTAAACACTGTCCAAACGCTCATTTGAAACCTTTATTGTCCTAAGTTGACGGGAGCACGAGCTTGAGAGGCATGGTGGATGTGTCCTTTGCTGTGTTCACGCTGATACCTCATCTTGGTGAGTGGGAACCAAGTATGTGATAAAGAAAAGCATGCTAGCGCCATGCTAATGTTAGCGTTATGCTAATGCTAATCGTGAGTGGATCTTTTCTGTTTAAAAGCAATGGAAAAGGCTATTTTTGTTTCTGTATGGTTTTTCTAAATGTGATTTCAGTTCACAACAGTATGCTGAAGTACTTTTAGTTCTTTTGCACTATTTCTGTCGAATGTAATGTGTAGTTTGGTGCTAAAAGCACATTTTGTTGGTTTCCTATGTAAATTCATAGGTTACGCTAAACCCAGTAGCTCAGACAGGGTTTTACAGATTTTAAAAGGGAATATTGGAAGTAATGGGACAGTATATTCCCTGGTTATGTGATAAATTAATTGTATTTCATTTCATGATTTACAAAGACAAGGTTAAAAATATTAATCATAATTTCATGGTTAAATGATGTAGAAATAAAAAGAGAAAATCATTTATTTGGTTACATGAGAAAAAAAAATATTTCATGTACTACCAGAGAGATTTTGAGAAAAGAAAACATGCATGTAAGATGTGAAATGTGAAATGTAAGATATTACTATATTACTGGATTGTAACAATAGTAATATGAGAGAAGAATTTAAACACTAAGCTATAGTGTTATATGAGAAGAGATTGAAAAATGAATTACTTTAGCTGTATACAATAATATCATTATTGTTGTGCAGGCTAGGTATTTTTTTGGGTGCCGATTAAGAATCTTGTGGATCCTGGATTCTCTCCGAATGGAGATGGCAAGCCTGACCCAAGACCTGAACCGAGACCTGAACCAAGATCTCAATTGAAGAACATCCTTCCTCTCTCCAGTGCACAAAACTCAAAGTGATAACAACTTAAGCCGCTGCTTTAAAAGAGGAAAAGAAACCTGAACTTGGAAATACAAGATATCTTGACTGGTCAAACGACTAAAACAAAAAGACAAACAAGCACTGAGCTCAGTAAGACATTTTTGGGGGTTTTATTTCATGCCGGCCGTTGTGATATTTGTATATTTGTAAATTGTTTGTATATTTTGTTCTCTTTATCTTTAAAAATAACAGCCATGAATTGCTCATTTCTTGCCTCCAGCTATTTCATTCCACACTCATTTTAACTCCCTATTGTAATCCTTACGAACCTAGCAACTGGTCTACACTTAATAATTTCTTTTACCTAATTAACGTAAGGCAAGGGTTACATAAATGTTTCAGATCATCAAAGAAATTTAAATATTAGACAGAGATAACACAAGTAAACACAAAATGCAGTTTTTAAATGAAGGTGTTTATTATTAAGAGGAAAAAAAAATTCAAACCTACATGACTCTGTGTGAAAAAGTGATTGCCCCCTAAACCTAATAACTGGTTGGGCCATCCTTTACAGCAACAACTGCAATCAAGTGTTTGCAATAACTTGCAATGAGTGTTTTTACAGCGCTGTGGAGGAATTTTGGCCCACTCATCTTTGCAGAATTCTTGTAATTCAGCCACATTGGAGGGTTTTCGACCATGAACTGCCTTTTTAAGGTCATGTCATAACATCCCAATCGGATTCAGGTCAGGACTTTGACTAGGCGACTCAAAAGTATTCATTTTGTTTTTCTTAAGTCATTCAGAGGTGGAATTGCTGGTGTGTTTTTGTCAAGAATTGGCCCCAGCGGGGCTGAGAGGAAGACCCAGATGCTGGACTGCAAGTTTGTGGTATTTAATGGAAAACAAAACAAAACAAAACAACTTCATACAGTGCACAAAAACAAAACTTACAATAGGGCAAAACAGGAGAAGGCAGGTTGGCCATCAGAACAGGAAGTGGCTCTGGTGGGGAAATGAACTTGAGAGTTCAGCAAAGAGTGGATGAAATTGTGGTGACCCAAGTGCGGAGCAGATCTGCACTCAAGTTACTCAGTATTTTCTCTTTTCCTCTGCATTTCTAGTTCTGTTATTATTTGTATCGTGGGTGCTTTTACTGTGACAGCACCGCGGCAAGACTTCCGGCTGTCAAGTCGAGCCGGCCCTGTCACAGCTGATCATGATTTTGTGATTACGTTTTCTCGTCACCTGTTTAGCCCTTAGCTTTTGTTGTTAGTATTTAAGGTGGCAGTTGAGGCTCACTCCTCGCTGCGACCTCGCTTTTCCTGACTGGAATACCTACACCCGGTTCCAGTCTTTTGTACAGCATTTGGTTCCGCCCTCGCTCTTTGTATGTAAGTTTTGGTGACTCTTTATTTCTCTCATTATTTCACCCTTCTGGGTTGTATGTGTAGTTGTTGTATTTTGCCCCACGTGGCTTGTTATTTTGTTACTTTTCATTAATAAATATACAAACTCCCTGTTGGCATTTGGCGCCTCATTAATGCCCTGCAAAGGGCAAACATGACAGTAGGTCACAGCCAAGTGAGGTGCCAGCCTCAGTGAATTTGTTTTTTGGGCTTAGTTTTTTCCTTTTTCTGGGTGCCAGCTTTGTTTGGAGGTTATGGCATCATTTAGGACATGGTATCCTATGAGCCTGGGTTTTGAGCTAGTCCAGGCTCTGTTGGAGATTGACGACCTCCTGGCCAACGCACGCTCATATTCGACCCCCAAGAATGCATTATGGTACCTGGACCTTGCAGGGGCTGCTGTGAAGCGCCATCCTCGCCTTGCCAAGCATGCTGAGGACAGGGAAAGGACATCGGCGTTATCGGCGTTGCAGCAGAAGAACCGGGAGCTGGCGAAGAAGCCTCCCAGGAGGCCTAAATTGGAGCCAACGGCAGAAAATCCCCGTCCCTAGGACCACCATCAGGCTCCTGTTGAAGTTCCAGCTCCGGTGTCGCAGTCGCCAGAAAGCCGTCTCCCTGAGCGCCATAGGAGGAGGGCAGCTGGGTCTCCCAGTATTAAGGAACAGCAGACCGCTGAACTCATTTGGGGCCATCTGGCTGGGGCCCATTTCTCCTGCTACCCAGGTCAGGTTCTGAAGAGTGTGGTGGCAGCAGTGAGGATCATGGAAGCACATCCCAGTTTGAGCAGCTTCCCCGAGTTCGCTGAGCTGCTGTCCACCGTCTTCGCCCAGCAGCAATGTTTTACCCAGCTGGATGCAAGTTCCTCTGCAGCCCAAAGACGCCACCGTCCGGCACCGAACCTTTCTCCTCCCAATCACCATCACTCCCCGGGAAAGCAGGCAAGTGTTTCTTCATTTTAAATCTCATTTTGATGAATTACCTTGTCTGATTCCTGGGGGTGGAGCTCAGGTTTCACATCCCACTGAGCTTTCACCACCTGCTGCAGCCATTAAAATTGATTCTGCTACCCCTGTGTTTCCTCCTATTCTCCCCGAGCGTTCTCCGGTCCCAGGATTCAACCGCCATCATTCCCCAAGTACACTCCTGCAAGAACTGTGCTAGCACTGTGCCTCTGCTCTATCCGTAGGGTTGCAGGATCAAACGGCACTCTGCTCACTCCCAGCTACGACAAGTCTACAGATCCACACACTCACATCCACATACACTACACACACACGCACCCACATACCTTCACTATTACAAATAAAGATTATTGAATCCACTCTTCAGCCTGTGTCTGTTCCCTGGGTCTGCCAGTTATGTCAGAGAGAGCGACAGAAACACAACAGTACAACTAAAAAGAACTAAATGCCACAAATAAAGACTGAGGAATAAATACAAACCAATACCAAATAAATAAGTAGCAAAATGATGAAGACATAAACAAGGGGAATAAGAAAAATAAGAAACAACACAAGATATACAAAAACCAACCATTGATAAAAAGACAGGAACCAAAGAACACAAAGTACGACGAATATACAAATATGGAGAAAGACCATGAGACTGAGCACGGTGAAAACCCACAGTGCTCAGCTCATGACAGAGCCCCCCTCTCAAGGGGTGGACACCAGACACCAAAAAAGACACCAAACATCAAAAAGAACCCCCCCTTCCCCAAAGGAGTATAACAATAAACCATCCCTGGTGGGTGCTGGGCGAAACAGGCTAGGAGGGAACAAACAAACAAAAAAAAAACCCTCAGGACCCACACCTACACAGAACCAGGCACCTAGGCCCCCTAGACCAGATAGCCTACAGTTCAGATGGCCGGCTTAAGTCCCAGACCTGGCAGATGGCATGGTGCAACGAATCAGGTGGCCTACTGGAGAACGTGGGCTACCCAACCCAGCGACACAGTCTGTCAGGTGGTTGGCCAGAGTTCTTTAGCCACCTAAACAGAAGGGGTGGCCCAGGGGGCAGCTGTCCTACAGGGAAGACCAATGATAAGAGGACAGAGGAGTTGGGGAACCCACGACGATGTCAGGTGAAGGAAAGGGAACCACGATGGCATCAGGCAGAGGAAAGGGAACCACAATGGCATCAGGCAGGAGAGAGTTAACCACAGCGCCTTCAGACTGGCCTGTAGCATCGTCGATGGTTCCCGACTGGGACATCGCAGCACCCGCAGTGGCTCCAAGCTGGAGCAAAGCAGCACCCGCGGTAGCTCTGGGCTGGAGCAAAGTTGCACCTGCAGTGGCTCCTGGATGGAACAAGGCAGCACCCGCGGTGGCTCTGGGCTGGAGCAAAGTTGCACCTGCGGTGGCTCCGGGCTGGAGTGAGGCTGCACCCACGGTGGCCCCGGGCTGGACAAAAGCTGCACCCTCAGTGGATCTGGACTGGGCCAGAGCTGCACCCTCGAGTGACCAAGACTGGGCCAGAGCTGCACCCTCGGTGGACCCAGACTGGGTCAGAGCTGCACCCACGGTGGCCCCCGGGCTGGAGCGTAATGCCCACGGCAGGCCCATACTGGAGCGCGGCACTAATGTTGGTTTCAGGCTGGGGCGCAGCACCCACAACGGTCCCCAACCATGATGCAGAACCCATGGAGACCCGGACTGAGGAGGCACTGCACCCACAGAGGTCCTGGGCCGCGATGGAGCACCCGTGACAACTTCAGTTGACGGGGAAGCAGCACCCTCGGAGGCCCCAGGTTAGAACAGAGCACCCGCAAAGATCTCATCTGGAGGGGAAGCAGCACCCTGTTATGTGTCTGAGGTCATGGGCTGGGATGGAGCACCCACGAAGACCTTGGCCAATTGGGAAGCTGCACCCATGGAGGTCCCAGGCTGGGACAGAGCACCCGCGATGATCTCAGCTAACTGTGAAGCAACACCCACGGAGGTCTCAGGTGACGAGGCTGGACCCACGGAGACCTCTGGCAAAGTTGGACGACCCTCGGTGACCTTGGGGAAAGATTCCAATAGGAGGGACAAAGAGGAAGGGTCAGGGTCACCGGCTACAGTGGAGACCAGCGAGGTGAGCTCAGTTGCAGCTGACAGCTGCACTGGCTCTCCCCATCAAGAGCCAGACAAGAGCTCTCCAACAAAGAAACAACAAAAAACAAAGGAGAGCACTTGCCTGAGCTCAAGCTCCACCGCCGTCCAGGATTCCATTGATCCGGGCGGCGAGGTCTCAGGCCCGGCCCTCTGGAGGTCCAACTTTGTCTCTGCTGTGGTGGTCCCTACAGCAGGCATGGTGGTTGGTGCAGTCCCGGGACCCCTCAGCGAAGCGATCCACACAGGTGGCTCATCCAGTGTGAATACAGGAGGTCGAATTCCTGCTGACACTGGATTCTGCTCAGCTGAAGCTGGGGGATGCTCAGTCATTGGCACAGGCTCCAGATCATTGGCAGTGCTCTCCCTCCATCCAGACCATGGCTACGGGGCTTGTACCAGGTCCTCCAGGACAGCAGCCTCCTCCATCGCCTGGTGGCTCAACCCTGGGACCAGCGGACACTTTGGGAAAATAGGAGGAGACACGGAGAGAGCAGGTAAGATGGTGTGGGATGCAGCAGGTGGTGAGGACTCAGGGGATTGCAAACACTGAGCCTCACTACCAGGAATCAGGCAATGCATAATATCATAACATGTTGAAAAATGAAGTGACACTTGCCTGAGTTCCCGGGGCACGGATTTCTCTGCTGCAGCAGGTGTAGGGTCAACCTTCCCCGTGGCTTCAGTTGAAGAGGGCCTCCCAGGGGAACGTTGAGGAGCCGCCCCTGCAGCCACAGCGATGGGTGGAGCCAGAGAAGAAATAGCTAGACCTTCAGTAGTGGGAGGATATGCTGTGGAGATGGGAATCGCAGCAGCGAAGGAGGAGGAGGAGGAGGAGGAGTGTGACGGGACAGCTGGTGAAGACAAACTAGAAGAGGGAGTTGCTGCGGGGATTGTCTGATTTGGCGAGGGAAAAAAATGTTGCCTGAGAGGTGGGGGTGTTCATCCGGCGGATTGTCGTGGGAGCTGGAGCCTGGGCTGGTGAACAATGGGAGTAGGAAGGCACCTCTCATGGAGAATGCTTCCTTGATGACTTAGATGTAGCAGGAAGCAAACCTGTGATCAACCCAGGAAAGGACAATCAAAGAGCGGAGACAGGTGACAACAGTTCAGGTTCAGGTTCAGGTTCAGGTTACTTTATTTGTACCCGCAGGTAGATTTGTTTTGCAGTTGGTGACATCCATATTTACAAGCCACTAATTACATTCAACATAAACACAAACACAGGCACACATCTTACAAAATAGGTAAATATAAAATATGTACAATATAATTTTTATAGCTTGTTCAACTCTTTGACAGCAGCAGGGACAAAGCTGTTTTTGTAGCGCTGGGTTCTACTTTTTGGGACAGCAAACCTCCGTCTGGAGGGAAGAAGCTGAAAGTTGCAGTGCAAAGGGTGGGAGTCATCATTTAAAATCGAGTCGGCCATCCTCTGTACTTGTCTGGTGTACAGGGATGTCAGGCTCAGCTGTGACTCACCAAGCAAACGACTGGACCATCTGACTACCTGATCCAAGGATTTCCTCTGTTTCAGTTTTATCTGACCAAACCATGACATTAAAGAAAAGGATAAAACAGATTCAATAAAAGCCCGATAAAACATAGTCATTATGGTTCGGTCAATTTGGAAGCGTGCAAGTTTCCTCAAACAATGCAAATTTTGCTGACCCTTTTTGCACACCCTTTCACAGTTCACCTCAAAGTTCAATCCACTATCAATAATCGTCCCAAGATATTTGTACGATTGTACACATTCGGTGGTCTGGCCTTTTAGTATGGTGACTTTGTGCCTGGGAGTTTTCCTCCTAAAGTCAATAATCATATCTTTTGTTTTTGTTGTATTCAGCTGCAGGTAGGAATCCTCACACCAGTGAGCAAAGTCATCAACTACTGGGCCGTGGCCACTCTCACCATCCTGGAGGAGACTGACAATGACTGAGTCATCAGCATACTTTATAATGTGTCTGTTGTCATGTCTGCTCCGACACGTTTGTGTACAGGATGAAGAGTAGTGGTGACAACACACACCCCTGAGGAGAGCCAGTAGAAGAGCACTTTAGGTCAGACAATGTGCCATTGACCCTTACTCTCTGCGTCCTGTTGGTTAAGAAATCCAGACTCCAACCCACCAGATTATTGCTTAAATCAAATTGTTGCAGGAGCCTTTCAACTAAAATATGAGGTTGGATTGTATTAAAGGCAGAAGAAAAGTCCACAAATAAAAGCCTGGCGTGTGTCCCATTAAAATCCAGATGTTTGAAAAGCATGTCAAACAGAGTGACAGTGGCATCCTCCACTCCTCTGTGAGGCCTATAGGCAAACTGCAGAGGATCCAATGCATGTTCAGTCTGCCTTAGGACCTCACATCTGACCAGTTTTTCAAAAATTTTCATTAAAATTGAAGTCAAAGCAACTGGTCTAAAGTCATTTACCGTTTTAGGACAGCTGGATTTTGGAACGGGAACAACCACGGCATCTTTCCAGATCTTAGGCACATGTTGTGTCTGTAAGGACTTATTGAAAATGTAATGAAATATAGGACTCAGTTCATGTGCACAGGACTTTACCAGGCGCCCACATATATTATCAGGGCCCTGACTTTTGTTCACTTTTACAGCGCGGAACTCCCTTTTAACATCCTGCATCTCAATATTAAAGTGCTGATTGTCTTTGAGTTTCTGTTTCAAATCTTGGATTTCTGTGCTAAAATCAAAGGAGTCAAAACGACCATTAAAACAATTAAGAGCATTAGCCAGCTCTGTGTCTGAACTAAAACCATCTAAAAACACACGATTACTGCGCTCTGTGCTCTGAAGGCCTGCAATAGTTTTCATACTGGCCCAGGCCGAATCAAGTTTATTTGCTGCCATCTTGCTTTCCAACTCTGATTTATAATTCTGTTTTGCTCTTAAAATTTCGGCCTTCAGCTCCTTAGTGGCAACCTGTAGCTCAGAAACAGACCCCTGTTTAAAGGCAAGAGCTTTCCTCTGTAAGCAGGATTTAACTGATTTAGTAACCCATGGTTTGTTGTTGGGGTATATTTTGACACGTTTACGTGGAACAATCTTATTTTGACAGTAAGCCATGTATGAGCATGTGAGCTCAGCCAGAGAGTCCAAGTCATCCCCGCAGGCCATTATGAACATCTTCCAGTCTGTACAGTCAAAGCATTCCTGGAGGCTGTGCTCTGAATCTTCTGTCCACACATCAATGTCTCTCATCTCCACCTTGCCTCTTCTGAGAGCAGTTTTATATGTGGGCAGCAAATGAACACAGTTTGTGATCTGAGGATCCTAAAGGAGGAAGGGGGAGTGATTTATAGGCCCTCTCTATGGTCCAATGTCTTTTTTCGCCTGGTTGGGCAGGAGACATACTGATGAAAGTTTTTAAGTGTCTTATTTAAAGAAACATGGTTAAAATCCCCAAGAATGAAGTTTGGCGCCTCTGGAGAAATTGACTGCAGCCGCTGCACCACATCAGAGATGGTGCTGGAGGCGGAGTCAGCGTCTGCCCTCGGATGAATATACACAACTGTGATGAAAAGTTGGGGAAACTCTCGAGGCAAATAAAAGGGGCGTAGTGACACAGACAGCAACTCCACATCGGGTGTACAGATGCGCTCTCTGACCGTGACAGATGTGCAGTACTGCTTATTAATGTATAAACATACACCGCCCCCCTGACGCTTCCCAGTTACCTCTTCCTGCCGATCCGAGCGCAGCGGGGCTCCAAAGCCGTCAATCCACAGGTCTGCATCTCGATCATGCGCAGTAAGCCAAGATTCAGTGAAAGCCATGACGCAGCAGTTCTTAAAATCCTTCTGGTAACGTACATTGCCTTGAATTTCCTCCACCTTGTTTCTCACAGACTGTGCATTCCCAAAAATGATCGAAGGAAGAGGAATGTTACCAAACTGACGTCTCCTAAGGCGCAATTTCACACCTCCACGTCTTCCACGCTTCCTCCTGCCGCTTCTCTTTTCACCGCTGTGTCCGTCTCTCAAAATAAAGTCCGGCAGTTGAAGTTTGGGCTCGATCACAGACGCTGCATCAGCTGTGTTAAAGCGTAGTAACACGTCCCTGGAATATTGTATTCTGCCCGCTATTCTGCTCGCCATGGGGCCGAACGCGTTTACCTCAGAGACAAAGAGCCAGAACACAGAAAGCAGCAGTGCAAGAGAGGAGAGGAATTCCATGATGTAAATACCAGGGAGCTCTTCGCCATATATTCCACAAACGCTCCAGGGCAGAAACGACACAGAGGATTTTCTAAAAACGTAAAAAAGTACAAAAAACACACACACACACACACGCACTATATCATCAGCTGCTGGTCGCTGCGTGCGCATGCGCCCAGTTCTGCAAACTGAGGATACTTACTCAACCTGGGATGAGCCTCAACAATCACCACCACTCCATTAATGCTTTCCCAGGTCTTCTTAGTGCTTCGGGAGGCGAGAGCTTCATCCACAAAGCTCTGGATGAATTCCGCTGCCCATTCCTCCTCCAGGCTCTGGGCCCAAGCTGCCGATCTTCCTTTGTTTGCTGAAGGCCGGCATGCTGGGGACATGACTATGCTCCGGACAGAACAGGTGAGCGAAAATAAAAAACACAAACTAGCAGCAGCTGGGTCTCAACTGGCTGGAATCTGCTGTCATGAATTGGCCCCAGTGAGGCAGAGAGGAAGACCCAGATGCTGGTCGGCTATTATGTGGTATTTAATGAAAAAAAAAAAGTTCATAGTGTGCACAAAAAACAAAACTTAAAACAGGGCGAAACGAGTGAAGGCAGGTTGGCCGTCAGAACAGGAAGGGGTTCTGGGGGGGAAACGAACTTGAGAGTCCAGCAAAGAGTGGATGAAATGGCAGACTTAAATAGTTAGTTAGTTAGTTAATCCCTTCACACCTGAAGGTGTATATGGGCGGCGCCTATCTCCATTTCTCTGACCCTAGGCCACACAGCTACTGTAAGTAGTGAAAGCTACAGCGGGGGGTCAGTCATCTGGTAGCTCTGTGTGTAACTTGACTTTCCCCATTCCATTATGCGGAGCACCACACTAGAAGGCAGAAAGCACCATTTTTATATGGTCTTTGGTATGACCCAGCATGAAATTAATGAACACAAGTGATTGCAGGTGTGGATCACATGAGCGGGAAGGGGAAAGACAGTGATTACCAACTGGGGTCAGCTGAGAGTAATGAGAGGTGAGAAAATGGGACTGACAGCTGATAGGAGCATGATCCAAAACAGAGCAAAAAACCACAAGTGCCAATGACAGCTGCAGCCCAAGAGAGGGAGAGAGTGACAGAAACACAACAGTGCAATTGTAAAGAACTAAATGCCACAAATAAAGACTGAGGGATAAATGCAAACCAATACCAAATAAATGAGTAGCAAAACTATGAAGACATAAACAAGAGGAATAAGAAAAGTAAGAAACAACACAAGATATAAGAAAACCCATCCATGGATAAAAAGACAGGAACCAAAGAACACAAAGTATGACAAATATACAAATATGGAGAAAGGCCAAGAGACTGAGCACGGTGAAAACCCCCAGTGCTCAGCTCAAGACAGTTTTGAATCATTGTCCTGCTGCACAACCCAAGTGCGCTTCAGTTTGAGGTCACGAAAAGATGGCCGGACATTCTTCTTCAGGATTTTTTGGGAGACAGCAGAATTCATGGTTCCATTTACCACAGAAAGTCTTCTAAGTCTTGAACAAGAAAAACATCCCCAGACCATCACACTACCACCACCATATTTTACTATTGGTATGATGTTCCTTTTCTGGAATGCTGTATTATGTTTACGCCAGATGTAATGGGACGCACACCCTCTAACAAGTTCAATTTCTGTCTTGTCAGTCCACAGAGTATTTTCCCAAAAGTCTTGGGAATCATCAAGATGTTTTCTGGCAAAACTGAGAAGAGCTTTTGTGTTCTTTTTGCTCAGCAGTGGTTTTTGTCCAATTTTGCCATGTAGGTTTGGATTTTCTTTTTTACCCTTAATAATAAACACCATCATTTAAAAGCTGCATTTTGTGTTTACTTGTGTTATCTTTGTCTAATATTTAAATGTGTTTGATGATCTGAAACATTTAAATGTGACAAACATACAAAAAAAATGAGAAATCAGGAAGGGGGCAAACACTTTTTCACACAACTGCATGTATGTCCTTCTGTTCTCTTACAGGTGCAGATGCACAGCTCGTGATGAGACCTCTTCAGAAGCAGAAACAGTTTGAGTTTTATTTGTTTGCTTCATTTGTGATAGTCTGTGTTTTCTCTTTTTGTTCCTCTCTCTTTCCCCCCCTCCCCACCTCCTCATTCACCACCCCTTTAAACCACTTCAAATCTTCTGAGTTTCCTCCCCATCCCCCCTGTCAGCTCCATCATAAATTAAACAATTTAAATAAAGTATTTAAGTTATTACAAGAGGAGTCTATAAATATTTATATGCAGAATGTATCAAATATGAGCAAAGCTCCTTTCGATAAAGTAAAATCTGTTTGGCACAATAAGGGAAGCAGATATCCGTTCTGCTTACCTAGCAGTTAGACAGGACAGGGGGAACAAGACTGAAATCAGTTTTCAGAAAGGTGTGGACATTTGGACCAAACACAGGAAGTTAAAGCAGCCAAAGAGGGAAAAGAGCACTCCAGAAGAGGAAAGGCCCAGTTTTTAACTGAAATATGGCCCATTAGTGGCACACATAATCAAATGAAAAAAAAAATCATAAAAATGCAGAAACTTACCTGACATTTTTGGAGAGGATACTACAGAATTTATGAAAAAAATGGATGAGCAATGCCACCTGAAAATCATCACAGCTGATTAGAAAGACAAACATCCTTTTTTAATGAAGACCTGGATAAAATTCTAGCCTCACTCAACTAGTTCACCGACTGATAAGATAAGATAAGATAAGATAAGATAAGATAAGCCTTTATTAGTCCCACAACGGGGAAATTCCAGGATTGCAACAGCACAGGGATAGCAACACTCAGAGCAACAATCAGAAGGCAAGAAAGAAACAAGCAAGCAAGAGCAGCTAATATACATATGTACATATTACTATAAAATATATATATATACACACACACAGTGCAGAGCATTGTAGCTGGATGGAATAAATATATGAATATATGAAATATAATAATTAATAATTATATTAATTATTATTATAATTTATATTATATAATTATATATTATATATTATAATTTATATTATATATAATTTATATTTATATTTATATTTAATTTATATTATATATAATATAATTTATAATATATAATTATATATTATATATTATAATTTATATTATATTATAAATTATTATAATATATATAAATTATATAATAAATATAATAATTATAATGATATAATGGAGTCTTCCCCAATTTCAGTTTAAAGTGTGGTTACAGATGTGTCTAGGGCTGCAGAAAACACCTTGGAGGGTGAGTAGCAAGTTTGCTAACTGCTGGTCAGTGATAACAACACAGACATTGTCATGACAATAAGGCATCACCATGATAACAAGACATTGTGGTGTGTCTTGAATTTTTTTTAGTTTGTTTGGAAAAGGAGCAGTGTGAAAAAAACTAACCGGGCCAAATGTAGACAATCTAACAAAAACATGAACCTTGGTCCAGATCTTGGTGCAGACTTTCAGCCCCTAACAGTGTAATGCATTATCTAATTCTACATTTGAAATGCGTAGATGATAATTTAATTCTATTTTTATTGTATTTTTTTGGGGGGGGGGGGTGCAGTCTGGGGGGTTAAGAACAACTACAGCAGCATTAATTAGTCTGTCAATTATGCAAATCTTCAATTCTCAGGAAGGCGCCCTCACTTCCACATAGGTAGAGTTCATTATTTTTATACAGACTGCTTATACAATTTTGTAGGACATACAAATGTTTGTTGAATCTTGAGTGGCTCCTTTGATGCAACTTACTCTGAAAGTACGAGGTATTTACACATACTAAAACTAACATGTTCTTGCATGAGGCCCAATGGGTGTAGATTTGGAGGTAATAGGAAAATTAAGCTACTAATCTCTGTTTTTTAACAGACTTCCATTATGCTCATTGCAGCTACAGAATTAAATTTAGATTAAGGTTATAAGTCAAGGCTTGATGCCAAATACATTATGTAGATGTAAAAGAGGATTAAATACTTTAGTGTAGCTAAGGTTAAAACAAATTTTCATTTAGTTGTGAAAAAATAAATGTTTGACCCTCTCCTGACCCGTAAAGCTTGTGTCACTGTACCCTGCCCTCTTTTTTCACCTTCTACCTCCCCTTGACTCTTTTGCTCCACCCTTTGACATGTCTGACCCTCTGGATAGATCTCTAAGGATTATTTCCATAATGGTGAATATGCGCAAGAAACCTGCTTCAGACAGCAACCCTACACACACATAACACAAAGCCATTAACATGTGGTGTTGTGGTTCACCTCATAAAGAGACCGTATGAAGGAGAGGCTTTAAATGGCTTGAGCTGGCAACTTCTGCGGCTGCAGTGGGGTGGGAGATTTCTGATCAGCTCACACTCAGGAGTCTCCAAAGGGAATATGTCCACTCTGTGAGAAATGGGCACTAAATCCATCCTGGGTGAATGGAAGTGAACTGCATTTGTCACTTCTCAAGGAGGCGTTGATGCTGTTCTCAAGTTACTGGCCCTTTTGCATTCTGAATTTTTTCCCACTCTAACAGCTGTAGAACATTAGCTTGAAAATTATTAGAATGCTTTAGAGCATATTTAGCAAGAATAGGATGTGTAAATGACCCTGTTTTCATGGTCACGAGTAAACTGATTAGTGGAGTAAACCGATAAAGATAATAAAAGGCTTATGGTGTTTACATGCACCGAGTAAACGGTTTATTGGGCAAATAAACTTAGGTGTGTTAATTCGTTTTCTCATAAACCGATAATGGACTTTAACTGACAAAGATAATCAGATTGCTCTATACACATGACAGTTTGAATAATCAGGTAACTCCAGAAAGCTGATTATAATCGATTTACTCTTGATCATGTAAACAGGGTCATTGCTAAGAATTGTTGGTGTAAATGTGGCTGAAAATAGATCAATGGAAAAAAAAATATTGGGATATACTGATTACAAAGTTCTTTATATAAATTATTTGAAATTAAATTTGAACAGATTTGATGTATAAACTGACAGCTAACACTGTAGTTAACCTCTTGCACTCCGGTGTACCGTGGCGGTCACGTCTCTGTGTCCTAGGGCGCACGAGGGGCACTGGAAAAAAAAAGCTGCATTTCCGTTCTTCCACTACAGACACAGCCGCGAACAGAAAGAAAAAGGAGTGCTTTGATTGGTTTAGATGTGATTGATCTCTCATTCGACTAATAAGAGCCTTGAATTGGGTTTCTGAAACCTTGAAGAACCAATGACTGAAAACCTAGCAAGAAGGACCCGCCTACCAATGGCTGTGAATACAGCGAGCCAATTGAAGCACAGAGGTTCGAAAGCGTGCGTCCCATGCAAAATCTGTTTTGTGTAAGCTGCTGGGTGACACACACGCGTTCGCCAGTCTTTTTTTCTTACTACTGTTCTTATTTGTTTTGAAAAATCGTTCGCCAAAACCGCAATCATGGAAGCGCAAAACCGCAATAATGGAATTATGGTTTGACCGGGTCGTGTGACCAGAACCACGAGTCTGTAACAAGCGGACCAGCGTCATGTTCGTCTGACAATGAGGAAGAGAAGTTCGCCAGCGACACTGCTGTTGTGGACAGGTAAGTGTTATAAGCTAAATCATTCTTTATCCCTGAAAATTGTAATCAAAATGACTTTTGACCGATCGGTAAATTACAACTGTGCATCATCGCAACATGAAGACCGTGGCGCACGGGTCCAGTCCGTGCGCCGCGTCCGGACCGTTAACCCCCTCCCCCCGCTACTCTTCTGTAGCGGATTGCAGATATTATTGCAGATATTTTAGTACAACTGTGCGTAGTAGACCGCGGCATGTGCCGCGGTCCGTCATGTGGCGATGGACGATGTCCGTCCTCTGTAGCGGGGGGGTGGGTGGGTGTTGTTATCCTCTACATTACAGATATTTTAGTATAATTTTTAGCGCACTGTAGGTTATTTTTTCTTGTAAAAAAAAAGCCACACATTTTTTACGTGGCATGCTTCTTTGTGTGTGGGGGCTTGTTTGTTCATTCATTCATGAATGAATAAATAAACAACCCCCCCTACACACACACACACACACACACACACACACACACACACACACACACACACACAGCCCTGAGTGTCACCTTTCATTAGAGCCAAAGATGAAGCTTCTATATTGAATCATTCAAAAGTTACAGATGTTTTTCCAAACTGTGCCATTTAGCACAGTTCAAAAACGCCTGGGAACAACCTAAGAAAAAAAGCTGTGTAATATTTTCATTTTTTTGTGGTATTGTTACAAAATTTTGACCTCAGCTGGATAACACTTGGTTCTACATTTCTGATGCATTTTCCAGCCCGGATCTGACAGCTGTGTGTTATTTGCAAGCATTTGTATCCAAAAAAACAGCCAGGCGAAATTTATTTTCTTCAAGTTCAGTATGTTTAGATGACTGTTACTCAGTGGCAGGAGCACTTAGAGTGATTATGACTGTTTTGCCAAAAAATTCAAAGTGTTTTCTTTTAAATGAGACCAACCCCATGAAGATGCTGCAAAGGGTTGAAAAATAGCTTTTGATTTACTTTGGGTACATTATTTTTTGTCGTTTTTAGGGAAATTGACCAGAGTGCAAGGGGTTAAAGTGTCGCTGAAGAAATACACTCCTCTATGTCAATTTATATTTTAATCACAAGGATGAAGGAGCCCTGCAGGGATACAAATATACAAATATAAAATGACCGTGGCAACTAAACGTGGAAATATGTAACAGAGACACCAACAGAACTGGATATCACTAACAGAATAAGTACTGAAGCAGAGAAACTTACAGGAACAAAGTCAGTAACTTGATGCAGAGGTTGTGGCATGAACAAATGCGGGAGCATGAGACAAACAGCAAACAAAATGGATGACTCTCCCCTATCGTTCGACAGCGTACTCCTTAGTGACCTCTAGTGGCTGGAGGTGAACTCTACAGTCGCTCCATGAAAAAAATCAAGATTTTTTTCTTAACATGTCTGTAACATGTTTTTTATGACTTACAAGATCGATCGAGAGTGAAATCAATCAAATGTGTCATGTCTCTTTTTTTAATTAAAAGTTTCACTTAAGTCCCGTCCCCTGAAAAAGCTAAATTTGGACGGATCATTTTAGGTGAAGTATCTGTAACAGGTCTGTAGTGTTGAGCTAATCAGGACTCTGGCCTAACTGAAGTTAGGCCATCCATTATCCATCTTCTACCGCTTTTCCGGAGATCTGGATCACAGAGGCAGCAGTTCAAGCAGAGAAGCCCAGACTTTACTCTCCCCAACCACCTGCTCCAGCTCTTCAGAGAGAATACCAAGGCGTTCCCAGACCAGCTGGGAAACTTAGTCTCTCCATCGTGTCCTAGGTCTGCCCAGGGGTCTTCTCCCAGTGAGATGTGCCCGAAACACCTCAAGTGGGGGCGTCCAGGAGGGATCCTGGTCAGATGCCCAAACCACCTCAACTGGCTCCTTTCAGTGTGGATTAGCAGCAGTTCTACTCTGAGCACCTCCCGGGTCACTGAGCTCCTCACCCTATCTCTAAGGGTGAGTCCAGCAGTCCTATGGAGAAAGCTCATTTCAGTTGTTTTTATCCACAGTCTCATTTTCAGTCATTACACAAAGCTTATGACCCTCCAGGCCCAGTTTGCATTTTATCCTGCTGCTTTGAAAACTTCACCCAAAATAAGATGGGTTTTACCATTAAACTGCTTTTAAGGATCGATACTGTTTCAGTCATTATTCTGGGCCACCGTGCACACAGCTGGGCATGGCCTTCATCTGGTGAGTCTTTTTAACAAAGAATTTATTCTGTTTAATGTAGTATTAGCCACTCTTAGCCTTGTGGGATGTGGGTGGATAGATCCTGGTGTTTGAAGGAGGAGGAAAAGTGAATAGATTTTGACACAAAACTGTAAGACAATGAAATTTTTTTTATATTTTATGTTAAGAGTGACTCTTGTCTAACGCTCTTTTTCAGTTACAGGTGCACTGCCTGGTGATAATCTGGTGCACCTGTGTGATTGTGGGCCGGGTCTTTAAGGAAGACTCTGTCATATTCGTATGACAAACGGAGTATTCATATATCCATATACTCCCTCTTGTCAATTACATATAAACTCAAAGCAAAGATGCAAATGGACATGAATTTGTATTTGAGCAAGTTGCAGAGGAGTGATTTTGCCTTCATAACTTCTGCAGCTGCTTTCTATCGGCTGACATGTTATAATTGAACATATCTGACCCCAAATTTAAACAATATGTATCATGCAAGAAGCATAGTATGCATTTACAAATTTGTGGAATATACGAGTCTTTTAGAATCTTGAAATTTCATACCCACCTTATTCCAAGCTCCCATAATGCCTTGCGTGAATTATGGACACAACTTCTGGTACTAATTTAGAACATGTGGTTGTCACTGAAACGAGACACTTTTCCTTGTTAAAAAAACGATGACTTCACCATCAAAAATGTGGGAACGCGGCCTTTTGCACCTCATAAACATTAATATAATCATACTACTTCCCACGACTATTGAGGGATGGGAAGATGACCTTAAAAAGTGGCCTTGCAGACCGTAGCTCCGTTAGTTAGTGCCACTGCTAAGATGCTAACGCTATTAACAAATAAAAGCTCTGAGATATATCAATGTCTCCACCGCAATAAAGTCGGATGCATTTTGTTAAAAGATGTTGGACGTAATCAGATTTGCTTCAGAGCAGATGTAGAATCTAGTTAGAGGCACAAAGAACCACAACACCATACCTTGGTGTTTTAATGTCGAGGTAAAACAGACAGCTACAGCTGCTCGTTTTACCCCGAAATTAAAAATGCTCATGCTACTGTCATGCCATGAATGCTTGTTATTTAACTTAACACGTACAGACCTTTTCTGACAATTGGGTCTTTAAGGAAGACTCCGTTTGGTGCTGATTCTCTCCTCCACGCTCCAGATAGATAATTTGAATTTTGCATTTATCTTTGTGTTGTGGTTCCATATGTTGTGGTCTTAGAGCCAAATCACCCTTCATGGACATCACTTGTGGTGTGCCCCAGGGGTCAGTTTTGGGACCCAAACTCTTTATTTTGTATATAAATGACATATGCCAAGTATCAAAAATTCTGAAATTTATTTTGTTTGCGGATGACACAAATATCCTTTGCACTGGTGAGAATTTGCAGCAGGTTTTAGAGGTGGTCACAACTGAAATGAAAAAGTTAATGCAGTGGTTCAACAAAAATAAATTATCTCTAAATCTGAAAAAAAAAAGATTATGTTGTTTGGAAATTATAAAATAAATCATGAAATAATGGTAATGATAGATGATACCAGAATAGAAACAGTACAGGAAAATAAGTTTCTGGGGGTGACGCTAAACAATAAAATCTGCTGGAAACCTCACATCAGTCACATCCGGGCCAAGCTGACAAAATGTATAGGGATACTGGGGTAGACAAGACACATCTTGGACTATAAATCATTGTTCTTACTGTACAATTCACTGTTTCTACCTTATCTTAACTACTGTGTAGAAGTCTGGGGAAACACCTACAAGACCAACCTACAGTCAATATGCACATTACAAAAAAGAGCTATAAGGATAATAAATAATGTAGGATATAGAGACCATACCAATTTGTTGTTTTTAATGTCACATATCATAAAGTTCATTGATTTAGTTAAATTTAAGACAGCACAAGTCATGTACAGGGCAATTAATAATCAACTCCCAACTAATATACAAAAAATATTTTAAAAAAGAGACAATGATTATAATTTGAGAGGAGACTTAAACTTTACAAAACCCAAGATACGAACAACCAAGAAAAGTATGTGCATATCTGTCTGTGGGGTGGATTTGTGGAACAGCCTGGAGCCGGAACTGAAACTATGTACAAACAGAAATCAGTTCAAAAAGAGGTATAAACATTATTTGCTGAAAGGATATATGTTAGAAGGGTAGTATTTATATTTGATTTTGTATACTTTATTGATCCCCAGAGGGGAAATTGAGGGCATCCACCTGGATGGATGAAGCAGCTACGGTACGGCGCTATCCCTTAACCATTCACACACACATTCACACCTAGGGCCACTTTAGAGTCTCCAATTATCCTAACCTGCATGTTTTTGGCCTGTGGGAGGAAACCGGAGAAATCCTGGAGTAAACCCACGCAAATACGGGGAGAACATGCAAACTCCACACAGATCACTGTTGGTCAGGGGCTGGGATCGAACCAGGGATCCCATGGCCAAGGGTGAGTTGCTGTGCTGGTGCAGTGCTAACCACTGCGCCACCGCACCGCCCAATTATATGTACGATTCACTATGCTCACTCTGGGACACTATGGAATGGTGGGTAGGACAGTAACTGTGTATATCTGTGTTGTTTGAGGCTGGTTTTGATGTATGTTAGGATGGATGGGTGTTAATGTTGATATGTACAAAATACAGTTAATTGTTTTCTTGGGGTCTTAAATGTGGTAATTTGTATATAATTCACATGGGTGTATTTATGGAAAAGAGGAGTTGGAATTAATAAGTGTTCACTTCTTCCTTCTCCATTTCAAACACTGTATACTGTTACTTTATTGCATTTGTCATTTGTTTTGTTTTTGTTTTACTTTTTTGTTCGAAATAAAGTATGTATCTATCTATCTATCTAAACTGCACAGAATATGTGCTGAAATTATCAGTTCTATATAACTGGTCTTTTTGTAGTCAAGAAGTTGCCTAATTGATTCAGTGGCATCTCTGCAGACAGATTTATTGTTGTAATGGTGGTTTAAACATTGGAACTAAAAAAATATGATTGGAACTAAAAAAAATATAATTTTGTGAGGGTAAAAAAAATCAAATGTCTGCTTTGGTTTATCACAGTTTATGCAGTCATAGTAAAATATACAATACTAATTATGCAAGAGGAAAATTCTGTGAGTTCTTCACTATCTGTAGAGACTAAGATTATGCATGTAGACATAACGGTGCATCCAGACGAAATGGAAAATGGCAAATTTTTTGTACAGCACGATTGCACATTAACTCAAAGCAATGAAGTGAATAGACAGGAATTTGTATCTGAGTAAGTTGCAGAAGAGTTATTTTGTCTTCATAACTTCTGCAGCTGCTGCCTACCGACTGTCATGTTTAGGTTTACAACGTTATCCAGCGGGGCACACAGGAGGGAAAATGTCACTCCCTCCTCCAGAAACTGCATCTGGATGATGGTTATTTACACTGCTAGCCTGCTAGCCCTCGTTAGCACATCCGTAGCAGGGGTGCATGGGTAGACAAACTCCTGACACTTCATTTCAGCTCTAGAGCTCTGGTTCATCTGTCTGCATGTGAGTGGCAGTCTCATTTTCAAACTTTGATACCTTTACTCCAGTGACAGCGCAAGCGCAAGGCTGATTAGCTCCATTAGGACCACCTCCCTCAGATGCAAATGCACACATTTGCGTGTTTTTGTATGTTTAACTTTACATGTATTGGCGAAAAATTCACTACACATTTGGTGTGAATGCACCATTAGACTTGTGGAGTTATAATATATTTAATTTGTGTCTGGCTGTTTATGCAAAGAACCTCAAAACATCCTCAGGGCTTATTAATAAGCAACTAATTGACAGTTACATCTGATTTCGTGACCAAAGTACTTTTTTACATTGAGATTTTTTTTCTGGAAAACACTGGCCATCTGTCCACGGTTATTAACCCACCTCTGCTGAAATCAACGAGTCTATTTTTGACAGATGCTGGATCTAATCCGCAAGGAAATCCCTCGGTATCTGTGGTATTTAATAACTGTTTGTTCATCAAAAACGATTTAAGGATTGTCCATTATTTTCTGAGGTCTACTCCTCCACCCACCACCGTCAGAGAAGGTAAAAACTTTACTTAACATACAAATGCTTCATAGAATTAAAATTAATGGGCTACTTATGCTTTATTTAGAGCTCAGAAATCTAGATGGGGAGCCTCTACATTTCACTTCTTTGTTGTTATCACATGATCACGATCGGTTCATCTCAGTCACTTGGGTCTTTCTTGAGATGTTGCATTATTTTGTATAATTCTCACGTGATCTTTTATTTCCAACTCTTTTCTCATCCGTGCGACTGCAAAACACAAACAGAGCCGGTAGGGATGAATGCAAGGGGCCATCCGCACTGCATCTGCAACCGACTGCATCCAGAGTCAGTGTAAATCCTGGGTTAGCCTCCGTGACCCAAAACTGGACATGTGGCTTAGAATGAGAGTTAACTGACACAGGTAAGTTCTGTTAAGGTATTTTTTTTTCTGTTAGCACATTTAAACAGTGTTATTGGTTAATTAGCAGAAGCTTGTGGCAGTTTAATGGTCATACTCAGCACTAAGCCAAAGACAAAGATGACTGGTCTTGACAAACACAGAAAGAGATACAGGACTAATATGTAGGAAAGGCAGGTTTTGCTTTTCAGTTACTATCGGTGTCCCTTGCACACTTTGCCCTAATCAAATAGTTGTAGTATCTGTCATTTTGTAAGAAGGGACACGAAGAGTCCATGTGCGTAGGTGGAATGTGATGCTTTTCTGAAGTGATATAAACCTTCTCACTGAGTCACTGGCACAGTTTGCCAGCTGCAGCAGAGCTCCTGAATGAGTTGTTGTTCATCTTGGGAAATGGTCTGCATGTAATACGCAGCTATGTATCAGCTGTGTTTACAGTTGTGTGGTTGCATCGACCTACTATACTGAGGTTACTTATTCCATGTTGACTGAGGTCTCTAACATTACTCTGAATTTAAAATCGTATGGGGGGGAAGAAGCCTACCACCAATCAACATTTATTCTGAGGCGCTGACAGGCAGAGCAATCAGCCAATAATTCATGGAAGGCTAATTTTCTTTTCACATCTTAATGATTAATCCTCCTGAAGTGTATTTTTACATTTTAACTGCCAGGATGCATTCATTCTAATGTTGATGGCCTGACAAACAGTGGCACTTATTCAAATTGGTGTTGATGTCCCGGTTTGGCACTAGCATTAAAACAGGATGAGGGGGGAAATCTGCAGCAGTATGGCAACAACAGCTGCTAAGAGAAACTATTTGCTGTCGCTCCAAAGTCCCTGCTGGGTGTTTTTATTGGCAAAGGCATGAGCATGAAGGCAATTATATAGAGCCTGTGGGCTGAATGAAAACTTGGTGTGACCCTGCTTGTATTTGAGCAAGATGGCGTTAGTTGAGACTTCCCTATTACTTTTACTTATGAATATTTTGGAATACATTACAGGCAAAGAAGTGCTATACATCAATATGTTCATAAAAATAAATGCATAAACCTATAACCAAAATGACCTTTAACAGTAGATTACCTTGCTCTTTTACAAAGCAACAAGTATGATACAAAGTCTGCCAACTTGTATAATTCCACCTTGTTTGTCCAAACTGTTTGAAACATTCAAGTAACTAGAAAAGCACTCGGAGAGCGCAGACCTCCGCCAAGTGCCACAGTTCCCCCCATAGAGTGTTTGTGTGTACGTTTTCAGATTTCTTGACCATGAAAACATATGACTAGCAATTGGATTCACAATGATAGGATTAGTGGTTCAGTAGTTATTCACGAAAATGGCATTTTCCGTAATGGCGGTTTTCTTCTGGACGGTGATCCGGATCACCACCAAAATGTAATCATCTGTAGGATACCCCATTTCTGACAATCTCTGAAAATTTCATGAAAATCCGTCCATAACTTTTTGAGTTATCTTGCTAACAAACAAACAAACAAACAGACAGACAGACAGACAGACAGACAAACCAACGCCGATGAAAACATAACCTCCTTGGCGGAGGTAATGATGAAAATCAAAGAAAAGCTACATCATCTGAGTCAACTTGTTATTTTATGGAGTGACTGTTATGTTGGCACATTCTGGCAATTTTGTCTTTTTGTCAGTTTTGAGGTCATTTCTAAACCTGAAACAAAAAGGAAAAATAAAATCAAGTACTGTCAAGTAAAGATCTGTTTAAATTTAAATGGTATTCTAGCATTAGATCTCTCCAAATTACATATTTTTTTAATATGACATTATGAATAAACAAACAATAGATATATTCCCCTTATCACCATAATGACTGATTCAAATAGATAATTGGAGTAGGTAGAATTAAATTGCTGACTAAAGTTAAAGGGGTTAAAAACTGAAAAATGGTGTGTTTGTAGGTTTGAATCTTCTGGAATGCATCTATTGGTCACGTGACCAATAGATGCATATAGGACCACTAGGACCACTAGGCAATAGCACCACTGGTGGCCTAATGGTTAGAGATGTGGACTGGTGAGCAGAAGGTCACCGGTAGGATCAGATCTGGGTGGAACAGATAATGTAGCAGTGTTTGCCCCACCCTCTTTAAGCCTACTGCTGTAGTGGAGCTGCTCAGTGGCCACAGGTCAGCCTGGTTCAGCTTCAAGGTGTGACTGTGAACAGGATGTCCTACACCGGCCCCCCAATTTTGTATGCAATTTTAAACTAGAAAAGCACTCAGAGAGCGCAGACCTCCGCCAAGCGCCACAGTTCCTCCCATACAGTGTTTAACATCATAAATATTAATCCTACATTTATTTTGTCTAACTTTATAGATTCCTTGACCATGAAAAAAATGCCATTCGCAAGTGGCATATATTAGCTATACTGTGATGCTTGTTTTTTTTTTTTGTTTTTTTTTTCTAGACGGTGATCCGGATCACCACCAAAATCTAATCATCTGTAGGATACCCCATTTCTGACAATCTGTGAAAATGTCATGAAAATCCGTCCATAACTTTTTGAGTTATCTTGCTAACAAACAAACAGACAGACAAACCAACACTGATGAAAACATAACCTCCTTGGCGGAGGTAAAAATGCAATACATGGATCTGTTTCTATTATCATGCCAGTGTCATTTTATGCAAAGGTTTTACAAAAACATTTATACAGTGGTTCGGAAGCAATCTCAAGATATCGTGATATATATCATGTGTTGCGATGAAACCCTAAATGTATCACGATACATGTTAAAAGCCATATCGCCCAGCCCTAAATCAAAGTATAAAATCTTGTCAGCTAATTACTACATTTATTGGGTTTACACTCTTATACTTGAATCAGACAAAACACAGAGCCATTTAGTGAAAATTAAAATTAGAATAAACTATTTGCACAAAACTCTTACAGCTGGTCTGGACCACTCATAAATTTTGTTATTTTAAGATACTAACAGATTGGCAAATCCCACAAATTGACATAAATTGATCGTAGTCATGTTTACAAAGACATCTGTTAGTATTAATGGTTCTTGCATGAGACCCAATGACTGGGATCATTAAAGGAAGATAGACAGACGATGCAGTGAACAAATTCTACATATTCTGGAAATTCTCCTCAACTTCACTCTGAAAGCACAGCCAAGTAACTAACCCCATACTGATAGTTAGCTGTAAAGTATTTAATCCTATATTAATTACAAATACTCTCTTGCAATTATTGGCCACATTAAAACTGCAAGTTGTTTAACTAAGGTCACATTAGTGAATTACTAGTTAAAGGACCAAATTACATATTTGAAAAATACCACCACTGAATCAAATCCTAGCTTACATTTGAGTTAAAAAGTCAAAAACAATTGATCCACTCACTGTCTGAGAATGAATGAGTGATACATCCTTACTTTTGATGACACTTGATATTATTACCTCCGCCAGGCCGAAAAGGCCAGGAGGAGGTTATGTTTTTGCCGGGGTTTGTCTGTGTGTTTGTCTGTTTGTCTGTCTGACTGTCTGTCTGTCTGTTTGTCTGTTGGTTAGCAAGATAACTCAAAAAGTCTTGGACGGATTTCCATGAAACTTTCAGGCCTTGTTGGAAATGGTACAAGGAAGAACTGATTAAATTTTGGGGATGATCCGGTTCACCGTCTGGATACAGGAATTTTTTAAAGCATTTTTCAACACTGTGACATACGGCCATTTTCAACATGTGTGCAGGCGCAATGGAGGGCGCTGGTCGTCGTGTCTGCAACACAAACTCCGCGTTCTTCAACGTTTTAGGCACAAAAGCACGCGGAAAACACTGCTGGCCTGGGCCCGCCAGCGTGCCTGTGTTTGCGCGCAACTGCAAAACCTCACACGGGCAGCTGTCCACCGACGGATTCTTTGGCAGAAATTCCCTGGCCAGCCATAGGCGCTGCACATTTGGCAGAAATTCACCGGCCAGCCATAGGCGCTGCGCAAAAACGAGCTCTCTGCCGGCGAAGCTTCTAAATTCTCGTTTGCTGCGGAGCGCAACCCCAAAATAATATAATATAAAACCCACGGCAACCTGTCTACCCAATTTGCATCCGTCAGTGGAGGAGATGGACACAACAGCAACACTTCAGTTTATTACCTCCGCCAAGGAGGCAATGCTTTTACTACTGAACCACTAATCCTATCACTATCAGATTGATTGTCATTGATTAATTGTCTATGTTTATTGCACTGTCCCTGTCAAATAAACAAATAATCATTGTGAATCCAGTTGCTAGTCATATATTTTCATGCTCAAGGAATCTGAAAACATACACACAAACACTGTATGGGGGGAACTGTGGCGCTTGGCGGAGGTCTGCGCTCTCCGAGTGCTTTTCTAGTTTAGTTAATGAACCCACAGAAAACCAATCTTGATCTAAATATAACTTAGATTGAAGCAACTGTTGTAATATGAGGTTCATCGTGGTACTGCACAATTCTACACTCTCTGATGATGAAAATCTCCAAGAAGAAAAACAAATACCTAGCAGCTCATTGCAGGATGATAATTGTTGTTCCTAGCAGAATGCACAGTGTGTGGGAGTGTGGTTGAGCAGCTTGACTGGAGAGCTGGCAAAACGACCAGTTTCAGCTCAAAAACCAAACCTGTGTAGTACAGTGTGAATTATACCTGTGAACAGAATGTACTGCACAGCAGCTTTCATCAGTTACCAGTTGAACCTTGAGCCCAACATTCTCCCGCTGTGAAATCAAACTACCACAATAAAGAAGTGGCTATAACGAACTTAAACAAACCAGAAAAAAAAGTTACCCATATGGAGCTGACAGAAAGCACTTTGTGTATTATGAATGAAAAAAAATGAGGTGAAAAAAGTGCCTCATTAAAACTGAACTTTTAGAGTTGAAACAAACAGGGACAGCCGTTATCATGGAGAACAATGGGTGACCAGTGAGACATCAAAAATTGGCCCGATCTCTCAATGACCTCCTGAAGCCTGGAAAAAGCAGTTTTCTATGTAAATGTTTACGAGCTCAAAAATGCAGTTTTCAGCAACTTCCATGGTCATCTATAGAAATCTTGGAAAGATCCTTGAGAGATCATTGAGAGACCAGGAGAGATGACTGAGGAATCATTGAGAGTTTTTTGGGATACTAAGGATGTGGTTGAGGATATGACAGGTTTGGGGTGTATCTTGCTGAGCCCTTCCAGGAGCTGCTTCATTCACCTTTGGACCTCACCTGACACCCAACTCCCACCAGTAGCTCAAAGTAGCTGTAGCATGCACAGCGGCCACACCGTGGCAAACTGCCTCAGCAGACGGATTAAACCTGGTGAGGATAATCGATGGGTTTGAATCCTCTCGGTGAGATAGGGGATATATCTGTCCAAGTTTGTCTGTTGCTGGCAGATTAGAATAGAATAGACTTTATTGTCATTGTACAGTTGCACAGTACAATGAAATTGTGGGTGCTCCACCAGGCTACTGCGCAGTTAAGTACGAAAGAGGGAATAGATAAAACACAGTTACAGAACATGCAATTAAATACACGACTGAAATAAAAAAATAGCCCAGGATTATGGAAATATACACAGGTATGGTGGTGGCTTCACAGATGAAACAACGTACATAAAAGTGCGGAGTGCAGAACTCACCACTGGACACATGATTGAATAAAATTGCCCAGGATTATGGAAAATATATACAGGCATGGTAGTGGTTTCACAGATGGGTCAATATACATGGAAGTGTGGAGTGCAAAGGCAGGTGTGATTATTATGATAATTGAAAAGGTCCTCAGTTCTGTGTATGTCAGCATTGAAAAGGATAGGGCAGGGCCTCTGACTGTTTGCAGTTCGGATGGCTCAGGAGAAGAAACTGTTTGTCAGTCTGGAGGTGTGGGACCTGATTTATCTGAACCGTCGTCCAGAGGGAAGCAGGTCAAACAAGGGGTGGGTAGGATGTGAGGGGTCTCCTGTGATGGTCTTGATCCTTCTAAGACAGGAGGATCTGGAGATGTCTTCCAGGGAGGGCAAAGAGCTGCTGATAATTTTTTGGGTGATGTTGATGACCCTCTGCAAAGCTTTCCTGTTTTCGGCCGTGGAGCTGGCATACCACACACCCAGAAAGTAGGTGAGCACGCTGTCCAATGAGCAGTGGTAGAAGGCCAGCAGTAGCTTCTGCTCCAGATTGTTTTTCCTCACGACATGGAGGAACTGCAGCCACTGCTGGGCTTTCTTCACCAGAGCCTTGGTGTTGACAGACCAGGAGAGGTCAGAGGAGACGTGAGTGCCCAGGAACCTGAAGGTGGGGACAGTTTCCACATGGTCGCCATTTATGAGGAGGGAGGTGTGGTCTTGTCTGTTCTTTCTGATGTCCAGTATGAGTTCTTTGGTTTTTTGGACGTTCAGTTTCAGGTTGTTTTCTTGGCACCACAGCAGCAGATTCTCTACCTCCGCCCTGTATGCCTTCTCATTGTCATCAGTGATGAGCCCAACCAAGGTGGTGTCGTCCGCGTACTTCACGATGACGGTGGTTGGGTGGGTTGGAATACAGTCAAAGGTATACAGGGAATACAGTAGAGGGTTTAGCACGCAGCCCTGAGGGGAACCAGTGCTGAGAGACAGTGGGGAAGAGTGGTGGGGGCCAAATCTGACTGTTTGTGGTGAGAAAGTTTTTATCCAGGAGCAGGTTGGGGAGACAATCTGGAGGTGGTGCAGTTTGTTGATCAGAATATCTGGGATGATGGTGTTGAAAGCTGAGCTGTAGTCCACAAAGAGCATCCTCACGTAGCTCCTTGGGTTCTCCAGGTGGCTCAGCGCTCTGTGGAGTGTGGTGGCGATGGTGTCTTTCATGGACCGGTTCTCTCTGTAGGTGAACTGGTGGGGGTCGAAGGAGGGTGGAAGACAGTTGCTGATGTTATGGGACAACTGTCACGCAACGCTTCATGACTACAGACATGAGTGCTATGGGTCTGTAGTCATTCAGGCTGTCAATTGCTGACTGTTTGGGGATGAGTATGATGGTGGAGGCCTTGAGGCAAGAGGGGATGGTGGCGTGCGTCAGGGAGAGGTTCAATGGCTTGGTGAGAACGAGACCAACAGAATGGTCCAACGGTCGTGAAGGCAGTCCCAGGAAGCACTGTCAAGTGCATAGGGCAGGATCAGACACAAAAGAAGTCCTGGCCATCCACTGTAGCAGAGGAGGTGTCCAGCTGCAACGATTCTCCGTGCCCCTAGATTAAGGTCTCATCTACCGAGAGAGTGGGATCACCCCCGTGCAACGGCCCAACCACTTAAAAAAATCATCATGCACAGGTCTGCTTCTTGGTGTGATGCATCTAAACCAGAGCTTTTTTTTTTTTTTTCCAAGGCCTATGATGATGGGGGAGTGGTGAAGCAACAAGTGTAGATCACTACTGGCAGTTGAAGTCACAAACGTGCACATAGGTGACCCTTGGACCAATGGTCGCTCATCTATGTACATGGGCATCACAGAAGTCCGGTGGCATCCAGGATGACTGGGCAGCCCTGTTCAGGGACAGCACTGTGTTATGTATCAAATGAGTGAGCCATGAGCCATCTTATGCTGAACAACAAACTGACCTTTATTGCAGGAAAAAGCAGATATACATACAGTGGCTGCAGCCCGCCTGACGTCATTCCGTCTGACGCCTGACGTCGGCTCCGGCAAGCCACATGGCCCAAACCCACAGATGATATTTCCCCCCCTTCAGAAAATGCAGAACCACCAAAACTTCAGCGAATCCCTCCCCCCCCCCAAAAAAAAAATAAGCAAGTCAAACACCCGTAAATATGAACATAACTCATAAAACATTAAAAACCCAAATTAAAGAACACCCCATAGCTAACTGGGCACTTGGGTCAACTACCAAGATACCTGCGTGTTGAGGTGGATTATTCTGCCACTTGTTAACCAACATGTCCTGGCTATCCAAGTCCCACAACAAAGTCTCTCAGATAACCCAGCCTCTGACGGATTCTCGTCGAGCACCTCATGAGTTGAGGTCCTGCTGCCGGCCGCTTGGGCCGTTCTCGTGCACCCTCCATTGCCTCGTCAGCCAAGTACCAGCTGGTGTCCGTCTCGTCCGTCAGTGCTCTCAGATCCTGGGCCGGAAACAATTTTCTGAGGTGGCTAGTATGCCACTGCGCCCCGTCCGAGATGCAAAGCATGTCTGGACCAAGCTGTTCCATGATCTGCAGTGGACCTGTCCAGAACGGTTGCAGCTTGTGTGTGCGGTTGGGGTGTCTGATCCTAACCCAATCCACTACTCTGAGTCCATGTGTTCTCGCCTTGTGCTTCTTGTTGAAGCATTGTTTCATCTGCTACTGTTGTTCAAGTACCCACCCCCTCGGTGATATTGCGTCCGCCGAAGGGGTGGCTGCGGGAGGCCACAGCCGGTCCAGGGGAAGGTGTAATTCACATCCCAGCATGAGCTTCTCAGGGGAACACCCAGTCATGGCGTGGGCTGTCACTCTGTAATGGAGGAGTGTGCTCTGAAGAGCATCAATGAACTTGAAGCCATCCACCAGGTGTGCGCTTAGTCCATTCTTCAATGTCTTTTTGAAATGTTCCACCCCCCATTAGCCTGAGGATGATAAAAAGCGGTTCTAATGTGCTCCATGCCCCTCTCCCCCAAAAACTACTCAAACACCCCCAGAGATGAATTGCGGCCCGTTGTCCATCGTAATGGCGTTTTGAACACCCCACCGAGCAAAGAGCGAAGTGAGGAAATTAATGACCACACCGGTTGTAACCAAACCAGTGGGCAATACATCTGGCCATTTTGAAAACAGATCATAGGCCACCAACAGGAAATGGCTGTTCACGGGGGCCATGTGTAACTTGCCGCAAATGCCCTGCTGGATGTGCTTCCAGGGGCCCTCCGGATACTGCAACAGTCGCAGAGGCAGGGGTGGTGGCGTCCAAGTTTTCCCGCTCTCCAAGCAGAGCACACAGTCCTTTACCATAACCACAATGTCCTTGTCAATACCTGGCCACCAAACTGAGTCTCTGCAGTGCTGTTTCACCCTAACTACCCCCAGGTGGCCCTCATGAAGCATGGCCAAAACATGAGCCTTCAGTGACACCGGAACCACTGTGCAATGTCCTCTCACCACACATATGTCGTTCCGGCAGCTCAGTTCATCCCTGACCCTGTGGAAAGGTGCCAGTTCGCCCTGCATGTTTGTGGGCCACCCCTCTCTGATGAACGAGCGTAGTTTGAACAAAGTTGAGTCCCGCTCCTGGAGTTCCTGGAAGGACACAGCATTCGGGAGGGGGTCGTGCAATGTGTTGATCAGGTCCACCTCCAGGGGTTCAAAGTCGCCAGTTTGTTCGGTGTTAGGTGTGGCACAGGACAGGAGGCCCTCCATGACGTTCTCTCTGCTTGGAGTGAACTGGGTAGAGAAGTTATAGGCCCACATCCTTTCTGTTCACCTGTGGATCCGCAGGGGCCTTTGTCCCGATCCGGTCATTTCCAGTAAGGTCGTCAGTACCCTGTGATCCATTTACAGGGTGAAGTGGCGTCCATAAAGGTAGATGTGCCACCGCTCATACACCCAAACACACGCAAGCACTTTTCTTTCACCTGCTGTGTATCTCTGTTCTGCCGGTGTGAGGGACCCCAATGCGAACACCACCGGGTGCTCCGTCCAGTTCTGGAATTTAGACATGACTGCCCCCACCGCCGAGCCAGATGCGTCACAAGTTACAAAAGTAGGGCATTATGGGTCAAAATGGGCCAACACCAGAAGGGAGGTAAGCTGAGATTTCAGTTTAGCAATGGCAGCTGAGCAGGCTGGAATCCATTCCCATGGAGCATTCTGCTTCAGGAGAGCACGGAATGGTTCTATGGTCTCTTAAGACCATAGAACCACTGAGCCACTGTTTATAGCAGGATACGATACAGCAGGGAAGAGCTGCTAGCATTCAACCGCCACCCGGTCCCATTGGAAAAACTCGACATACTGAGAGAACTGAGGCGAAAACGCCGCGGCTGCCGGGCTGGAGTAAGGCGGAGGACAAAAAATATAAGGTACAGACCCTCCCTTCCATCTGTTGTCATGGGAAATGTACGCTCTATACTGGGAAAGGTAGATGAGCTAGTGGCTATCTGCTGTTATGATAGCACATATCGGGAGTGCTCTCTCCTTTTGTTTTCTGAGACGTGGCTAACTGAACTAGCAGCAGATGCTAACATTGAGCTGGAGGGTTTCCACATGATACGGGCTGACCGAACACCAGACAGTGGCAAAGCAAGGGGCGGTGGAGTGATAATGTATGTTAACAACAACTGGTGCAGACCGGGACATATCACTGTTAAACAACGACACTGCAGCAAAGACATTGAGTTGCTAGCTGTTAGCATGAGGCCTACATATCTCCCGAGAGAACACTCACACGTGATCTGCATTGTTGTTTATGCAAATCCGACGGCGAACGCTGGGACAGCGCGTGACATCATTCATTCAGTAACCAGCAGGCTGCAGACAGAACACCCAGATGCTCTTCTCCTCATCTCAGGCGATTTCAACCATGTTTCACTGTCTCCCATTCTACCCACGTTCACCCAGTATGTCACATGCCACACTAGAGACAATAAAACACTGGACTTATTCTACGCAAACACTAAGGAGGCGTACACCTCATCACATCTCCCCCCACTCGGGAGATCGGATCACAACTTGGTTCATCTCCGGCCGGTGTACAAACCCCTAGTGCACAGACAACGTCCGGCCATGCGCACAGTGGAGTTATGGTCTGAGGAGACAATGGACACTCTAAAAGGCTGTTTTGAAGCTACCACCTGGAAGCAGCTCTGCGATCCACATGGTGAGGACATCGATGGCCTCATTCACACCTTCACGGGCTACCTCAGCTTCTGTGTGGACAAATCCGTTCCCACCAAGACCATACGGTGTTGCTCAAACAACAAACCCTGGATCAACCCTGAGATTAAAACACTTCTGAGAGAGAAGAAGAGGATCTTGAGGTCGGGGAACAGGGAGATGTTGAAGTCCGTACAGAGGGAGCTGAGGAGAAAGATCAGAGAAGGCAAGGACAGCTTCAGGAAGAAGATGGAGGACAAGTTGCAACAGAGCGACATCAGCGGGGTCTGGAGAAACCTCAAAACCATCTCTGGGCTCCAGAATACCTCCCCCCAGGCCACAGGGGGCAGGGAGTGGGCGAACAACCTGAATCTGTTTTTCAATAGGTTTGACCAACCGCCCTCCCCCCTGACTGCACACCAACCACTGCTGCCTCTAAAGAAATCAAGTCCTGCTGCCCACTCCCCACTCCACCAACACCCCCCCACTCCCAACACACAGCCCCCCATCCTGACCCTGACCAGGGCCCAGGTGAGGACGGAGCTGAGGAAGATCAAGGCGAGGAAGGCGTCGGGACCGGACGGCATCAGCGCAAAGCTCCTCAAGTCCTGTGCAGACCAGCTGTGTGGGATTGTGACGTACATCTTCAACCTGAGCCTGAAGCTGGGGAGGGTACCACAGCTGTGGAAAACATCTTGTGTGGTACCTGTACCAAAAACTTCCCACCCCAAAGACCTGAACAGCTACAGACCGGTGGCCTTGACGTCCCACTTGATGAAGACCCTGGAGAGACTGCTCCTTGCTCACCTCCGCCCCCTGGTGGAACCAGCGATGGATCCACTCCAGTTCGCCTACCAGCATGGCATTGGGGTGGAGGATGCGGTGATCTTCAAGAAGGGACAGCACAGGCTGTTCCTGCTGAGGAGACTCAGGTCTTTTGGTGTACAAGGGGCGCTGCTGAAGACATTCTATGACACGGTGGTGGCATCAGCCATCACTTTTGGAGTGGTCTGCTGGGGCAGTGGCATTACTGCAACCGATAGGAAGAGACTGAACAAACTGATTAAGAAAGCTAGCTCTGTCCTGGGGCAGCGCCTTGATCCGGTGGAGGAGATAGGAGAGAGAAGGACGGTGGCTAAACTGTCATCTCTGCTGGAGTCCAAGTTCCACCCTATGCAGGACATACTGAATGCACTGAGGAGCTCATTTAGCAGCAGACTACATCATCCCAGGTGCACAACCGAGAGGTTTCGTAGGTCCTTCCTACCAACGGCTGTCAGACTGTACAACCTAAGCAGGGCTGCTCGCAGAGATAGCAAAAAGACGTAACAAACTAATAGTTTTTTGAATGCAAAAGATGCAGTAGACTTACACAATGGTCCCCTCCGGCATACAACTAGGAAAATACCGGTCGCTATGGAGGGTGAGAATATGTATGGGCACATAATCATACCATGTAGGATAACTAAGTAGATGGTTATGCTGTTTCATCCCATCTAGCAACAATGCTCTGCACTGTGTGTGTTTATATATTTACATATTTATTCCATCTAGCTACAATGCTCAGCACTGGGTGTGTTTATATTTATATATCTATATATTTATTCCATCTAGCTACAATGCTCCGCACTGTGTTTTTATATATCTACATATTATTCCATCTAGCTACATTGCTCCGCACTGTGTGTGTTTATATACTTACATATTTATTCCACCTAGCTGCAATGCTCCGTACTGTGGGTGTTTATATATTTACATATTTATTCCATCTAGCTACAATGCTCTGCACTGTGTGTTTATATATTCATATATTTATTCCACCCAGCTACAATGCTCTGCACTGTGTGTCTGTGTGTGTGTGTATATATATATTTTATAGTAATATGTACATATGTATATTAGCTGCTCTTGCTTGCTTGTTTTTTTTCTTGCCTTCTGATTGTTGCTCTGAGTGTTGCTATCCCTGTGCTGTTGCAATCCTGGAATTTCCCCGTTGTGGGACTAATAAAGGCTTATCTTATCTTATCTTATCTTATCTTAATATTGAGGAATGAAACGTCCATTGAAATTTGCCATGCCCAGGAATGATGAAAATTGCGTGGGTGTCGTGGGGTCCAAAAGTTGCAGGACTGCCTCCATGTTTGTGTGCAAGGGGCTCAGGCCCTCAGCAGACAGGCAAAACCCCACAAACTCAATGGCATCAGCCACAAAGATGCACTTTTCCTCATTCAGCATGACTCCATGATCCATTAGCACCTCCATTACTCTTTCCAGATGTTTGTTGTGTGTGGCCCGTGACGTGCTATGCACCATGATGTCATCCAGATATATCACCACACCCCTGAGTCCGGCAAAAATGGTGGACATGATTTTTTTGGGAGCAACTCGGGGCTGAGCTGAGGCCAAAAGACATGCAGGTGAATCTGAAAATGTCCATGTGGGTCAGGAACGCCATCAGGTTGTGGGTGGCTGGGTGGAGAGCCACTTGCAGGTGGTCCTGAGGGAGTTCCAGCTTTGAAAGCATCCTGGAGCCATTGAACATTGCTGTGAGCTCTTCCATCGTGAGTAGGGGGTATTTATCCGGAATGAGCCATTCAACCATGCATCAACCATTCTGAGGTTGATGCATGGTCGGATGCCATCTGACTTCTTTTTAGCCACCACAATATTTGAGATCCACAGTGAGGCTCCACTCTTTCTATGATGCCAGCGCCCAGAAGTTTATTAACCTCCACAGTGATGTCGTCTCGCAGTGCAAGAGGTAACTGGCGAAGGGGCTGAATTTTAGGCGTCACTCCTGGGTCGATGAACGGTCAGTAGTTGAAAGCTGCTATGTAACCCAGGCCTGCAAACAGCACTGGCCAGCGAACATGCAAGGCTATTGAAACTATTAGCACCGTGGAGCCCATCGGGTCCATAATGGAGAACCCCAACTTGTCCAATAAGTCAATACCTAACAAGTCCACCCCATGGCGTGAAACCTGAAAGGTGAATGCGGGAATTGTCTTTGGTCCACACGACACTGAAAAACTGACCATGCCTGACATGCCAATTTTCACATGTCCATAGCCAAACATGTTATCAGCCCCTGCTACGATTGTCTTTTTTGGGAAAAGCTTTCTTACCGTAGACATGCTCAGTATGGACTTTGCAGCACCTGAATCAACCATTAGCGGCACGTCCACTCCATCAAGCTGCATAATGTGCCATTTTAGTGGCCAGTTCTTGGCACCTGCTACACATACGGAGGCTACATTTGCAGGTCTCGCATCGGCTTTCTTGTGGGCAGAGGAACAAACTCTAGCCAGGTGGTTAACTTGACTGCAGTCATAGCACCTTTTCCCTCTAGCGGGGCAGACAGACGAGCTTGTTCGGTGATGGGGAGAACCACAGCCACCACATGATCTCCGAGATACCGCTCCTGCTAGTGCCACGGTCTGCCTCCGCATGGAAGTCCACCCCAAGTAGCTAGCTGTGTTGCTATTGGCCTGGCATGGTGGGGTTGCTTGACTGGCTAGTTGTTCATTAGCTAGTAGCTGCCTCTCTAGCTGGATGGTGGATTCCACTTGGCTAGCCATCTGCATCACCTGGTTTAGCATGAAACTGTCCCTTGTTAAGCAATAGCTTCTCTTTCAACCACTCGTTGTTTGTGCATATGCTAGCTTGTCACAAATTAGCTCCTCTTCTAAAGGCCCAACGGCACACATGCTTGCTAGGTTACGGAGCTCCAAAACATAATATTGCGTGGACTCACCTGCTTCTTGGCAGCGGTCGAAGAATCTGCATCTTCGTGCTGTGATGTTAGACTTTTTGTCAAAAAACTCATCCATTAGGCTCAAACACTTGTCCAAGGAGTCCGTACGGCCCAGAGCACAAAGAACCCGCTGTCCTTCTTTGCCTAGACAATGAATCAGGACGCTCTTCCGTCTTTCTTTGTCGGCGCTGTCCAGGCTGGCTGCGGTTATATAGTCAAACAAGTCCAGGCAGCGGCGCCACGGTGTGGTTGGCACACCCGGTGACTACAGGAATGGAGGTGGTGGCCTTGCGCATGCTCCCATGGTTTTACTTCCCGTCACCAAATGTTATGTACAAAGTGAACAAGCCGTGAGCCATCTTATGCCGAACAACAAACTGACCTTTATTGCAGGAAAAGGCAGATATACATACAGCAGCCGCAGCCCGCCTGACGTCATTGCATCTGATGCCCAACGTCGGCTCTGGCAAGCCCCAGAGTCCAAACCCACACATGACAAACTGCCCTACCCTCATATGAGGGAGGGGATTAGAAAATATACCATTAAAAATTCCTGCCGCCCAACATAGAATAAGATAAGATAAGATAAGCCTTTATTAGTCCCACAATGGGGAAATTCCAGGATTGCAGCAGCACAGGGATAGCAACACTAAGAGCAATTATTAAAAAAATAAGATAATAAGAACAAGTGAATATACATATGTACACAGATATATACACAGTGCGGGAGCATTGTAGCTAGATGGGAAACACAGCATGATGGTCTGTTAAGTTACCCTGCAGAATATGAATATGTACCCATACAGTATATTTCATATTTGAATCAGCCGTGTTGTCACCCTCAGTAATGATTGATATTGCCTTGGTGTATAATGGAGGGGACCATTTATTGTGCAATGTTGTTACTTTTTGTGCATTCAATACGGCCTCTCTGAGCAACATCTGACCAGCTTACCGGGCTGGCAGATCATCCCCCTTGCAGGCAGTCTAAAAAGAAATCAAAACTCACTTTGGGAGCCTAGAATGTCTACACCCTGATGGACAGAGCCAAAGTGGAAGAGCCCGGCAGAAGAACAGCACTTGTTGCTGCTGAACTCCAACGCTACAGCACAGACATTGCTCCACTGAATGAGACCAGGCCTGCTGACAAGGGAACATTATACTTTCTTATGAGAGAGAGGAAACCTGCAACTGAAGATAGAATTTGTGGAGTAGGCTTTGCAGTTAGATCAGCTTTGATCCAGAACATTCATGCTTTTTTAATCAGAGTCTGTGAACATACATATCATGAAGCTTCACTTTCCACTCAATAGGTCTGGATACATAACCATTGTCAGTGCCTAAGCACCAACTCTCACAAGCTCAGATGAAGTGAAGGAACAGTTTTATGAAGAGTTGGATCATACCATCAGATCATCCCCAGCTTGTGATAAACACCTCATCCTTGGGGATTTTAATGCCCCGGGGGGGAAAGACAGTAGCAGCTAGGAGGGAGCTCTTGACAACTGCTATAGAGCTGTAGTCCTGAACTCCCTTCTGTTTAGAACTGATTCATGGACTCTATACCACAGGCACATCAAGCAGCTGGAAAACTTCCACATGTGAGCCCTCTGTTCCATTCTTGGCATCCACTGACAGGACCGAGTAACAAATCTTGAGGTCCTGGATCATACAGAGTCTACAAGCATTGAAGCCATCCTGATCAAAGCTCAGCTGTAGGGCATACTATCAGGATGAAGTTTGGTCGTATTCCCCGCCAGCTGGTAAAGGGTGTGCTGGAGACCAGAAAGAGACAACAGAGCTGCCCACGCAAATGGTACAAAGACACCATCACACAACATCTTAAGCTGTGCAACGTACAGACCAGAGAACTGGAGACAGCAGCCATTGATTGAACACACTGGCAGGCAATAACTCAATCAACTTCCACTCTCTTTGAAGTCAATCGACACCAAAGGCTTGAGGACATCAGGGAAAGAGGCCACAGAGCTGCGTCTTCAACTGTTAACAATCATGCAGTTCCAGTGCCCCCACCGTGCCAGACTCTGTGCTTCCAGACTTGGGACTGCAGAGCCACCTCCGTGTTCATAGATGATGATTCACTGAGAAACTTCTTACTACCACCAATGCTGTTCTACCCCCTTTACACATTGGTGGACATTGTTGAGAGATTGTTGAGAGATTTAAATAATTTCTCAACAATCTTTTAATGATCTCTCAGTGATCACAAGGCATCTCAGTGATCTTCCAATGAGCTCCACGATTGCCATTGTCTCCTCAAAATTTGTATTCATTCCAAAACAATCTCTAATAAACTCTCAAGGAGCTCTCTTTGATCTCCCAATGATCTCTCAGCAATCTCCTCTGTGGTCATTTAATGAACTCTATTCGTCTTTCAGTGAGCTGCTCAGTGATCCTTCACTGATGTCTCAGCAATATCTACCTTCTGAGTAAAAAAAAAATTGGAGTTCTTTGAAAGATTGTGGTGGCGATCACTGTGAAATCCTTGGGAGATCAACGACCTTGTTTAGTGCTCCTTGAGAGTTTGTTGCAAGATTGCTCCCCTTTGGTGATCGCTGAGAGATTGTTTTGGATTTAGTCAAACCTTTGAGGAGATGTGGAGCTCACTAAAGATCATTAAGAGATTTTGGTGATCACTGAGAAATCATTAAAAGATCATTGAGAGAGCTGGCCATTTTTTAATCACTCAACAATCTCTAAATGATCTCCACCCCTGTGTAAAGGGGGTATAAATGACTGACTTATGTTATGTATTACACATTACCAACGACCTGAAAGATTACAGTAAGGCAAAAATAAGACACCTCTCATTGCCATGTTGCTCCTTGCCTCCTCGTCCCATTCAGTTTCCAGTTTTATCAGTCTTAAAACCAAACGGCAACATTTGTCTTGCTGTTTCTGCACTAGAACTCCCCATCTCATCACTTCTTTCTGTTGATAAGTCAGTAATTGATGAAAGAATATTATCTGGCTAGGGTCAGGAATTAAAAAAAAGTATGACATATTACTCAGCTCATCTATAGTACCATATGTATTGACTGCCTGTAGAACATTGAGGGCAACGTGAACTTTTCTGTCAATGTGCTGCAACTTTCTCTTGCTAGATGAGATGTGTTTGAGTCTTTAGGACTTACAGTATGTGTTTTTAGTTTAAACAACTCCAGGCACTATGATGTTTTTTAAATTACTATTTAGAAACCTATGTAGCACTCCCACTCAATTCATTTGTACTGCAAAATTCAGGGGGCTGCGATATGATGATAAAATGATTATAAATACATCTTGAGGCATCTTTTTTATATTCAGGATGTTTTTTTTTTCTCACTAATGGTCCCACAATGAATTTATTTTTAGAATATTTTAATAATAGAGCAAATGGAGGAGTGATGTGACAGGTCAAAGTGGAAAGTTACATTTAAGCAACAGACACTAATCACAAAAAGTTAGGAATATTCAGCTTTTGGATGAAATTTCAGGATGCACCTAAAATGCACTATAACCTTCACAGGTGAAAATTTGACCTTCTCTAACCTTTTGAATGTACATGTCCAACTGTCCAATATTTCAGTATTTTTTGCTTAACTTGCTGTTCTCTAACAAGGTGCTAAATGGCAAAATTCACAACAGGTGTTTGATTCATGAATCAACCAAAACATTTTCTGGTTCAATTAGAATTGGTATTTAAACAGTCCTCTTCATTATGCTGTTCACATTTTGACATCATGAGACCAAGACGACAGCTAACAATTGATCAACAGTACCTCGCCATTGTGAGGCTTCAAACAGGATGTTCTCAAAGGGAAGTGGCCACTGAGCTTAGAGTGTCACAGAGTGTCATCAGCAGGTTGCAACAGAGATACAGAGAGACTCGAAGAATCACAGAGAGGCATAGAAGTGGAAGTCCTTTGGCCACATCCCATGCTGATGACCACTTCATTGTGAACAGTGCCCCGTGGAACCGGATGATGAATGCTACTCAACTCCAGGCACATTTAAGGGAGGTGAGAGGCACTCAAGTGTCATTTCAGACCATTGAAAACCGTTCGAACTATCAGCGCGGTCTGTGTGCTAGACCACCTGCAGGGGTACCTGACCAAACCACCAGGCACAGGCATCATCGTCTTGCATGGGCCAGGGAGCATTTATGCCAGACAAGGGACCAGTGGGCCTCAGTGCTGCTGTCTGATGAATGTAGATTCACACTGAGCACAAATGATGGCCGCCAATGATGTTGGTGACATCAAGGAGAGTGTGATGTGCCAGCCACTGTTGTCACTGTCACCATGGGTTGAGATGCCGTCTCGGCACTCAGCCCATGTTTTCCCTCATCCCTGCTTCCCATTGAGCAGCGTCTCAGCTGGCCCCCAGCTGGCAGCATTATGGACGGCTGGGGCCAATTAGTCTTCATCAGCTGGGGCGCTGCCAATGAGGATAAATAGGAGCAGCTTCGATGACTCGGGGCTGCGACATAAACACATTGCTAAGCTGAAGCCCCTTCGTCTGGTGTCAGCTTATACTCCTCTTGCAGCATTCCTGTGTTTGTATCCCGCTGTGAGTATGTACGTCTTGTTACCCCCACGTCCGGTACGAGCTGCTTACCTCTGCGCTGTGCAACCTGTGAGTGTACGTCTGCATGAGTATCTGTGCTCTCCTCATCCCTTCCCCTTTACCCTGAATAAAATATCACGACTCACTGGCTTGTCCCTGGCTCTGATTGCCCGGCTCCCTAGAGCCGGATATGACAGTATGTCGCAGCCAGAAGAGTTGCCGGCGGCCGTGAGTCGCTGTGGAAATGTACCTTTCTGTCCGAGTGTCAGCGCTGCTAGCATGCCGTTTCCCAGGAGTCACTTCCGGCGCCAGGGCGACGAGCTAAGGTCCATCTCGGAGGCTGTCGACGGGACATTCTTCACCCTGCACGACGCCTCCAACGCGAGACGCTGGCATCCGGGCCGTGCTGAGGAACTCCTGGACTGTCACCCTCACTCTCTGTACCATCTGGAGGACAGTGCCAGGATAGACGCTGCAGGTACACAGCGAGAGAAGCTCCACGGGGTGGATGGAAATCCCGGCAGGGAGTCGAAGTGGGCGACGTCTTTCCCCGCTTCTGAGTCCCGTTCCTGCCGCCATTCCAGTCCGGGAGTTCGCGCCAACCCGAGGACTTCCCCCGACCTGCGCCACGTCACTCGGGATTCCCTTCTAGGAGCCGCAGCTGACAGCAGTTATGTCCGGGGTCGAGTGGCTGTCGCGAGCTCGACTGTGTTTCCTGTCACCACCTTAAGGCATGTGGCGGCGGCAGTGAGATTGATGGTGAGGACTTCAGGGCTACGAAGCTTTCCCGTGCTCGACGCCTTCCTCGTCTCGATCTCCGATCTGGAGCAGCGAATCCTGGGTTTCCCCCTCGCTTCATCCCCTGGGAGTAGTCGTCATCACATCGCCGAGTCACCTCTGCACAAACCTCGTCCGGATCCAGTTCTGGGTCATCGTCAGGACCGTTCCTCCCACGCAGCTGTCATCCCTTCGCCTCGTCAGTGTGGAGATTCTACAGCCTCGTCCCCTGAGCCTCGTTCCCCCGCTGTCATTCCTGGACATTCGGGCTGGCTCACCCCGGCTGTTTCCCCCTCCTCCTCGACGCGCTTCCTGACCGCTGTGTGTGCCTGGAATCCCGGCCTGGTGAGCTCTCTGCTGGAGACAACGCGAGCGACCCTCAGACGAATTCCCGGGGGGTCCTCCGTTATCGCCGGGCGGGGAGAGGAAGAAGCAGAATCCACTACAGCAGGCGATACTCAACCTCCAGGGGGCAGGCAAGTCATTGTTTTTTCACACCTGCTTAATGATTTGCTCTGTCACATCCCTGGAGGAGAAGTTCAGGGTTCGCAGCTCCCTGAACTCTCCCCACCTGCTGTAACCTGTATGCCTAATCCCGCATCCTCTGTGTCTCTCTCCGCCGAGCGGTCCCCGGCTCCGGGTCAACGTGGTGGGATATGGAGAGGGCCTGTGGTTCCGCAGCTACATTGCGGACGGAGGAGGGGGACTGACTGCTGCGTGGAGTCTACGCCGACGACTGAGCGTCCCCGGGTCTCCACGGAGGAGCGGTTCGGTCCGGCGGGACGAGATTCTTCTGGCTTCACGCCGAGTGGATCGTCGGCGGGGTCACCTGAGCTGGAGGAATCTCAAGCTGCGCTGACCATCGTGCTGGCTGCGGGGCCCGACGCGGCTAGATGGGAGCCTGACAACGACCTCCTGACGACGGATCCTGGATCTTCGCAGTCCTGGATGGCGTCAGAACCCGAGATCAGGCGAGTGCTCTCCTTTCTTTTCTCTCTTTTTATCCCCGAGCACTTCAGCCTATCTCCAGGGGAGACGAGCCGGGTGCAGCCGTCCGCTGCGTCTGAGCTCGTCTCGCCGGGTTCTGGCGCTGCCGGTGATCCTGATCCCGGTTCTGTTTTCTCTTCTGAGCCTTCTTCCAGGGTCACCGGCAAGGAGTTGCTGTTCCTCGTGGTGCTGGAGGGTCCGGGTTCAACGTTGGAGGTCGGTTCTGGTGCAGTATTCAACGTGGGTTCGCCCGAGACCCAGTCGGGGTCCGACGTGGGTGCTGCCCCAGTATTGTCCAGGTCCGGTGAGGAGGTGGCCGTTTTCCTGCGGCCTGACGCCCGCCGCCCTCGTCATCGGCTCTCCCCTGAGCCTCTTCCACCGGGATCCGCTCTGATCCTTCGCCCGTCTCAACGGTCCTGGTGGTTGAGTGATGCGGGTCGACGACCCGACCCACAGAACTTTCGGTTCGGTGATCTGGTTCCCCCCACTGGTCTGTGTTTCCCTCTGGGCAGCCTGGTTCGGCTGCCGGTGGACTGGATTCCTGGGATCTGGGTCCAAAGTTCGCCGTCCGAACATTTCTCTTTCCCTGATTCGCCAGCTGGACGATGGGCGGGGAGATCTCCGGAGCCATCTCGGCCATTTTTGGACTCTGCCTGCCATTCACCTCGGGTGTCACTTTTTCTTTTGTTATTAAAGTCACTCGGGTGTAATGTTCTGTCCTGTTGGTGGATTTGTTTTTATAGTGCTGTGTTTTCCATCGCTCATGCTCAGCATTTTACTTTTTGTGCCATGTTTTTAGCCTCGTTTTTTGTATTGTAGAGTTATGTTTTGTTTTCCGTAACACCATGCTCTGCAGTTATCCATTTATTCCAGTCACTTTCATTTCTTTAGGTGACTGGGTATTTATATATTCGTGTGTGTGGGTTTTTCTTTGCCTGCACTCAGTATTTCTTTTTTGTCCTGTTGGTTCATTATAGAGTCATGTGCCTTGTTTTCCGTAACACCATGCTCTATAATTGTCATTTGTTCCAGTCACCCTCACTTTTCTTGGTGACTGTGTATGTACTTAAATTAGCGCTGTGTATAGGTTCCCCTTTATTTAACCGTACTCAGCATTTTTTGCCCTGTACCTTTTTGGTGGTTCTTTTTTCCTTGCTCTGGGTCACGCATGGTTGGTACTGTCTGGGTAGTATGTAACCGGCGTGCTGACCCAGTTCTTCTCCCCATCTGTACCTGGGTTAATTATTCTGTTTTGTCAGTATTGTATTTGGGTTTTTCTTTCCCGCTACCCTACATTGCCCCATTGGTGTTGTCCTTCCCTTGGCTTCTTCCCCTCCGGTCCGCCTCCCTTCCTCCCACCCTAGGTGGGGGGGGGGGGGGGGCTGGGATGTTCCTGGTCGTTCAGGAGCCCGACCTTGAGGGAGGGGCTCTGTCACCATGGGTTGAGATGCCGTCTCGGCACTCAGCCCATGTTTTCCCTCATCCCTGCTTCCCATTGAGCAGCGTCTCAACTGGCCCCCAGCTGGCAGCATTATGGACGGCTGGGGCCAATTAGTCTTCATCAGCTGGGGCGCTGCCAATGAGGATAAATAGGAGCAGCCTCGATGACTCGGGGCTGCGACATAAACACATTGCTAAGCTGAAGCCCCTTCGTCTGGTGTCAGCTTATACTCCTCTTGCAGCATTCCTGTGTTTGTATCCCGCTGTGAGTATGTATGTCTTGTTACCCCCACGTCCGGTACGAGCTGCTTACCTCTGCGCTGTGCAACCTGTGAGTGTACGTCTGCATGAGTATCTGTGCTCTCCTCATCCCTTCCCCTTTACCCTGAATAAAATATCACGACTCACTGGCTTGTCCCTGGCTCTGATTGCCCGGCTCCCTAGAGCCGGATATGACAGTCACCAGGTGAACCTTTGGTGGTTTTGGCATTACAGTCTGGGTAGGTGTGTCTAGTCAATACAGAACTGCCCTACACCTTGTGAATGGTATGGTGACAAGCCGATACAACCTGAATAATATAATTAATCCAGTCATTGTGCCCCTGCATGAATAACACATTCCTAATTTCATCTTCATGGATGACGGTGCTCAACCTCATCGAGGTTGCATCATTTGGGAATGGCTGCTGGAGACTGGAGTACCTCAAATGGAGTGGCCTGCACTTTCTCCAAACCTGAATCCCATAGAAAACCTATGGGATCAGCTGAGTCGCTGTTTAGAGGCTCGTAACCCTGCACCCCACAACTTCAATGACCTGAGGGTCACCCTTCAAGAAGAGTGGAATGCCATGCCTCAGCAGACAATAAGTCGACTTGTGAACAGCCTGAGATGTCATTTTAAAGCTATAATTAATGCTCAAGGGCACATGACAAGTTATTGAGACATTGACATTTTTTGTTGTGGTATACTCACCCCTGTTGTTGGCTTTTGTTTCAATTAATTTTTTGAGATGAGGAAATCGCCATTGCATGCTTCTACTTAAATGCCCTACTTTCATGATATAATATCACTGAAGTGTGAACTTTTTACATTTTCCATACTTTTCACCCGAAAGCCAAATATCCTTAACTTTTTGTGAGTAGTGTATATCCCACGGTGCTTGGTTACTTCCTCTTCAGCTCTGGCATAGACCCACATGGGCTGCTTCTGAGCTCTAGACAATAAAATATTGATTCTTTGACATTTGTGAATAGATTCAGAATCTTTCACGGCATCTTTTAAACCATTATTCTAAAATATAAAACTAGGGTGTGCACAGTATATGAACTTACTATGAATATACAATTTCACTAGGTAGCAAAGAGGCCTGGTTGGTTGACTGTGTAGCTACTGTTTTCGTGAGGAAATTGGAAATTGCATTAAAGTCACTATAAACCATGGATCACCAGTAACCTGAAAGCACTTCTTAGCAAGAATAAGACAGCTTTTAGGTCTGGAGACAGAGAGGAACTGAGGAGAGTGCAGCTTGAACTGAAAGTGATGCTTAGGATGTGCAAAGGCAACTACAGGAGAAAGTTGGAGGATAAAGTCCAGCAGAAAAACATGATGGAGATATGGACTGGAATGAAACACATCACTGGGTGTTAAGCTTGGTTCACAATATAACATCTGGACCGATTTTTACTGACATTTTGAAAAATCAGAGAAATCAGTCCAAATGTTGGTGAAATTACGTTCGTGAGCACACACCAGCTTTTATGAACTTACAAACTTTTACGAACTTTTGCTAGCATTTGCCAAACTTTTGCCAACTTAGGCTAGCGTTTGTGTAGTGGTTGCCAACTTAGGTTAACTTAAGCAAAGGAATACTCAGAGCAGTTCAGCTGACATCAGCGTCAGGTGACGGTCATATAAAGATCAGCATTTGTGTAGGCTTCCTGCCATCTTGGACCTGCTTTTTTGGGTGGATTCACACTACAATGTTTGGACCAACTTTTACTTTTGGCAAACGTCTGGCTCTGCTGGCAAAAGTTGATAAAAGTTGGTGCTTGTTGGCAAACGCTGGCGAAAGTTGTATTCGTTGAGAATTTTCAGCATGCTGAAAATTTGCTGAAGTTTGGGAATAAATGTTGGTGAAAGTTATCCTCAATTTGTAATAGTTCCTGAGCACTGGGCTAAGTTATACAGAGTTCGCCTAAGTCAGCCTAAGTTAAGCTCCTTTGGCAAACGTTGAGTGAAATGCTGGTGAAAACAGATATTTTTAGACCAAAACTCAGTTCAGACATGCAGGAATGAAAGAGAAATAGAGAGAAGGGAGAGTTAACCCTTTTACTGCCCAGATTAAATGGATGGGTTGTGCGCCCCCTGTGGCACAGTGCAGCAACTGCATGTGTCAACTTAGTGACGTCCCCCGGCTATACTGAGAATTTATACTAATCTCTATTGATCTGAGAGTTTAGATGGTGTCAGACACGCGCCGAAGGAATCATGGCTGACATGGAATATAGCAAAGAAGGAGAAATCCTCATTATTAGTCTTCCTTTTTCTGCTTTGAGCTCACACACCAATGTGGATGCCACCGTGTTTGGTCATCGTGACAGCTATGATGACGGAAACTGCATGAAACGGGAAAAATAGCCGTGTAATACAAACGAAATTCACGTGTGATAATCATAAGGGTTTGTAGATGTGGTACACGGGTGTAAATTACTAAAAACTGAGCTCCCATTACCAAGATGGCAGCGCCCACGGGCAGCATGGATTCCCACAGGAATAATGCACCAAACAGAAAAAATAGCCATGTATTACAAACAAAATTCACATGGGGTAATCATAAGAGTTTGTAGATGTGGTACACAGTGTAAATGGCTGAGCAAACACACAAACATCGGCTACGATGGATGAAAATGAACCGATCATGTGGGCGGGTGAGCCCCGCTCCCGGTAACAGGTAAGAGAGAAATATGTTTTTTTTTGACATTTTATTGATTTTCTGGTTCATATACTTTGAAGATTAGATAAAAAACATACCCCTATAGACAAACTGGTGTAAAAAAAAAAAAACCGACCATTCTTTATGTAAATGTGTCTAAAGTCCACTTTTGACTGAGTTATGTAATTTATATAGCTGCTGCGACATTATGGAAATTAGATGCGTAAATGTATTCCTATCTGAAACTTTGGATCATATTCTACGTCTTGCTAATTGACAGTAAGCCATTATCTCCTGCAACTTTCAAGTTATAGCCTTGGAAATCTGAACTATTTTATTGACAAAATTTTTTACCACTCTTGACCACTTGGGGGGGGGGGGGGCTTGAGTTGCCTTGCGTTTTCCCAGGCGTCATATGGCGAATTTGGCAATTAAAGGGTTAAAAAAAGAAAATATATATGTAAGAGGACAATGTAGAGTAATTGTTTGGTGATAACAGGGTGTTTTAGACATGTTCTTAATTTTTTTTAAATGTATGGTATATATATATATATATATATATATATATATATATATATATATACAGTGGGGCAAAAAAGTATTTAGTCAGCCACCAATTGTGCAAGTTCTCCCACTTAAAAGATGAGAGAGGTCTCCAATTTTCATCATAGGTATGCCTCAACTATGAGAGACAAAATGAGGAAAAAAAAAATCCAGAAAATCACATTGAAGGGTTTTTAATGAATTAATTGGTAAATTCCTCAGTAAAATAAGTATTTGGTCAATCCCAAAAGTTCATCTCAATACTTTGTTATATACCCTTTGTTGGCAATGACAGAGGTCAAACGTTTTCTGTAAGTCTTCACAAGGTTTTCACACACTGTTGCTGGTATTTTGGCCCATCCCTTCATGCAGATCTCCTCCAGAGCAGTGATGTTTTGGGGCTGTCGCTGGGCAACATGGACTTTCAACTCCCTCCAAAGATTTTCTATGGGGTTGAGATCTGGAGACTGGCTAGGCCACTCCAGGACCTTGAAATGCTTCTTACGAAGCCACTCCTTCATTGCCCGGGCGGTGTGTTTGGGATCGTTGTCATGCTGAAAGACCCAGCCATGTTTCATCTTCAGTGCCCTTGCTGATGGAAGGAGGTTTTCACTCAAAATCTCACGATACATGGCCCCATTCATTCTTTCCTTTACATGGATCAGTCGTCCTGGTCCCTTTGCAGAAAAACAGCCCCAAAGTATGATGTTTCCACCCCCATGCTTCACAGTAGGTATGGTGTTCTTTCTCCTCCAAACATGACAAGTTGAGTTTTCATCAAAAAGTTCTATTTTGGTTTCATCTGACCATATGACATTCTCCCAATCCTCTTCTGGATCATCCAAATGCTCTCTAGCAAACTTCAGACGGGCCTGGACATGTACTGGCTTAAGCAGGGGGACACGTCTGGCACTGCAGGATTTGAGTCCCTGGCGGCGTAGTGTGTTACTGATGTAGCCTTTGTTACTGTGGTCCCAGCTCTCTGCAGGTCATTCACTAGGTCCCCCTGTGTGGTTCTGGGATTTTTGCTCACCGTTCTCATTATCATTTTGACCCCACGGGGTGAGATCTTGTGTGGAGCCCTAGATCGAGGGAGATTATCAGTGGTCCTGTATGTCTTCCATTTTCTAATAATTGCTCCCACAGTTGATTTCTTCACACCAAGCTGCTTACCTATTGCAGATTCAGTCTTCCCAGCCTGGTGCAGGTCTACAATTTTGTTTCTGGTGTCCTTTGACAGCTCTTTGGTCTTGGCCATAGTGGAGTTTGGAGTCTGACTGTTTGAGGTTGTGGACAGGTGTCTTTTATACTGATAACGAGTTCAAACAGGTGCCATTAATACAGGTAGCGAGTGGAGGACAGAGGAGCCTCTCAAAGAAGAAGTTACAGGTCTGTGAGAGCCAGAAATCTTGCTTGTTTGTAGGTGACCAAATACTTATTTTACCAAGGAATTTACCAATTAATTCATTAAAAATCCTTCAATGTGATTTTCTGGATTTTTTTTTTTCTCATTTTGTCTCTTATAGTTGAGGTATACCTATGATGAAAATTGGAGACCTCTCTCATCTTTTAAGTGGGAGAACTTGCACAATTGGTGGCTGACTAAATACTTTTTTGCCCCACTGTGTATATATATATATATATACTGTGTATATATATATATAATGGACATTTGTGAGTTTTTTGGCAGGTGATGGGTGTGGTTTGGTGGGTGGTTTCATATCTTTGCAGTGGTATTTTCTACCACCAGACTGTGCCATTGCGCAAACATGTCTTTTGCCAGTACGGATTACTGGTTGCCTTGGAAACAGCCTTTTTTCTTTTTTTTGCTGTCTGAAACTACATTTTCTGGGTCCATGGAATAAAGGTTTTTCGTGAAATTTTCAGTCAATCTGTCTACTTTCATCCTTCTACACACACACACACACACACACACACACACACACACACACACACACACACACACACACACACACATATATACACACACACACATTCTCCCAAAAATGTGACAGCCCAAAAGAAAAAAAAATCTCCTCATTGAGAAATTTACTGTTCTTAATTTTCTGCTCCATGTGTAATCCTTCTCCAGGATTTATTGGTTCACTTCATTGTGAGAATCAAACAGTGCTGATGTGGTGTCAAAAAGTAAATGACAATTAACAGAATTTTATGTTATTTTAATGGAGAGAGGTGTAGCAGTCAAAATGTAATCACCCGTCATTTTATTTATGTGATGATTCATTAATAATTTAAATTCCATCCACATTCACATTTTAATTGCGGACTTAGTTTTGGAGTCTATAGCATTATTTTATTATTTTTTTTAGATGAATGAATGAATGTATGAATGAATGGGGGAAAAGGGTATACAGAAGTAATTACATAGGAATATAAAATGAGAATTAATACTGAAACGTATTCCCAAAGGAGATGTGTTCATTCCAGATGCAGGTCTAGAACACAGGAAGCCTCCACAAACACTGATCTTTATAGGAGTGTCACCTGACACTGATTTTCACATGATCTGCGCAGAGTATTTCTCTGATCTGTAAAAGTAAGTCCAAACGCTATAAAGTGAACCCAGCTTTAACTTAGGCTGACTTAGGTAAACTGGCCATAACTTAGCTCAGCGCTCAGGAACTTTTACAAAATGAGCACAACTTTCACCAATGTTTGGAAGTAAAAGTTTTCTGAAACGTCAGTAAAAGTCGGTCCAAACGTTGTAGTGTGAATCCACCTTAAGGGTAGAGATAGACATCCAGGAGCCTTGAGAGAGCTGATGAGCTGAACCTGTTTTATAATAGGTTCAACTCACTGTCTGTCACCCCCGCAACACAGCCAGACCCCCACACACCCCTCCACCCTCACTTTCCTGTGCAGTACCTTTCGCTCTCTCCCCCTCTTTCCCCTCCCACTTGTCTGGGGACATCAGCACCAACCCCCACATCACTGTGACTACAGACCAGGTTAAGAAATGGCTGGAGAAACTTCACCAGCGGTGCTGGCCCCAAGAAGTCGTCTCCATCTGACCTCACATCTCATGTGATGAAGGTCCCGGAGAGACAGGTCTTAGCCCACCTGAGGCCACAGGTGAAGATGTGGCTGGATCCTCTGCAGTTTGCATATCAGTCCCATTTAGGAGTTGAAGACGTTGTCATCTACCTGCTGCAACAAGCCCATTTGCACCTGGATGGTGGAGTAGACACTGTGAGAATCATGTTATTTTATTTCTCTAGTGCATTTAACACCATCCAGCCACTACTGCTGGGTGAGAAGCTGCGGGTGATGGAGGTCGACAGCTCGATGATCTCCTAGATTACTGACTACCTGACAGGCAGGCAACAGTTTGCCCAGCTGGGCAGTGTCTTGTCTGATGTGGTGGTTAGTGATATGGGAGCTCCACAGGGGACTGTGCTTTCTCCTTTTCTCTTCACCTTATACACCACCGACTTTCAGTACAACACAGTCATACCACCTGCAGAAATTCTGTGATGACTCGGCTGTTGTTGGATGTATAGGAGAAGGAGAGGAGGGAGAGTACAGGGCACTGGTAGACAGATTTGTGAAGCACAATCACCTGAGGCTGAATGTCAGTAAGACCAGAGAAATGGTGATTAACTTCAGGAAGAAGAGGACACCTTCACAGCCACTGCGGATTGGGGGGGAGGATGTGGAGGTAGTGGAGGACTACAAATACCTGGGTGTCATGATCAGCAATGGACCAGATGGGAAATCCAACATCTATGCTGTGTACAAGAAGGGGATGAGCAGACTCTACTTTCTGAGGAAGCTGAGATCCTTCGACATGTGCAGCAAGATGTTGGAGCTTTTCTACCAGGCCGTTGTGGCCAGTGCCATCTTCTCTGATGCTATCTGTTGGGGTAGCAGTATCAGAGCCGGTGACACCAACAGACTTGACAAGATTATCAAGAAGGCTGGCTCTGTAATTGGTCTCAGGCTGGAGACTTTTGAGAATGTGGTGGAGACGAGGACACTGAACAAACTGTTATCCCTCATGGACAATCCTGATCACCCCCTCCACCACACACTGGACAGACAGCAGAGCACTTTCTCCAGCAGACTGTTACAGCTTCACTGCCGAATGGTCAGGTACAGGAAATCTTTCCTGCCACATGCCATTTCACTGTAAAATAACTCACTCTGATGTTTAATCTTGGTCATAATACAGCTGTCACATTGCACCTTACAGTCTCATTGGTACCTCACATTTCACTCTGCGCCCAATAGTCCTGCATTGTACAGCTAGTATGATCCAGGTATCTATACAGGTCATCATCTATTCATCTTAGTGGTGGTCTGTACTGTATATAAATTTAGCCAGGCAGTTTTGCTTTCCCTGGATAATTAATTTTTCTGTTATACTGTGTGTGTTTCTGTCATTTTGGTCCTCTACTGTGTCATCCTGCTGTTACCCTGTAATTCCCCAGTTTGGGATCACTAAAATACATCTGTCCATCTATATCGATGTATCTATAGCCCTCATTTTTTACACCACATATGACTTCAGCAACAAACAGAACAGCAACAGCCAAGACAGAATGCCATTATCATAAATAAAGTTATTTGTTTGAAAGGGTCACAGAGGCAGGTTTAGTGACCTGTTAAAATATTCTGGAATCTGGAACATCAATTTTTTTTTTTTGAAAAAGAGAAAAACATCATAAAATTTATCAGGGTTTCCTGATTATAGACCAACTATTGTCGTACCGCACTGATGGCTTATATGTTTGAGCTCATTTTAAATCCTCAGGAAAAGTGTTTCTCTCACTCCCTGTTCCTTTGTAATGTAAGGAAAGAAAACTCTTACAAAAGAAAACCCTCCCTATTCCTTATCTTTATTCTCATATCACAAGTTGTCAGTTTGAATGTGTAGTCACTCAGCCACTTGGTGCAGGAAGATGCTACGCTGAATTAGCACAAGAGTTAGCCAGTAAGCTAAAGACCATCTCAAGGTCTCACTTTGAAGCCTAACTGCTGCCCTAAAGACAGTTGCTCTCTCCTTTAAAGGTGTACACTAGCGGCTCTAAAACCACCTCAAAAACATTTATGTATTGCCCAAAATAGTATATTGTGGCTTATTACCTACAAAAAAACCAAAACAAAACAAACAAAAAAAAACTTTCATTGCCTTAGAATTGCTTGGAAAGAGATTTTAAATCAATGATGATGATGACGATCCTTTATTGTCATTTTTATGTAAACACAAAAATGAAATACTGTTTCTACAGCAAAAACACTCAAAAAAATAAAAACAAAAACATTAAAAAACATATCTCTTTAACAACACTACCTAATATGAAGTAAGTAGATGAGCATCATTAGTTTGCTTAAAATGATATACAGTGGTGTGAACAAGTGTTTGCCCCTCTGGCGTTGACCCGGGGTTGCAATCTATAAATCATTTTCTGCCGAGGAAAAATAATTTCACACCAAAAAGTCTGGTCATGAACTGCTTCTCTCACCCAAGGACCAGAGTTGTGACACTACCCATCGCCCATAAAGTGGAAGTAATCCCTGCTTCATTTCCTGGAGTCATTCTCCCTTTCATTTATTTGCCAAAGGAATGCCTCAAAATGACACAGTTATGGTTGATATGTTCCAGACTGGAAAGTCAAGATTCCTCATTAAACTCGAACAGTCTTAAAGTGCCATCTGGTGGACAACTCAGGAATATTATTTTTTTTTTCTCTCTGCAGTTGAATTTATGAATTGTGGACCAATAAATTAATTCAAATTCTTCCTCTCAAGACATTATCCGCTACTGAAGGCTTGGCTGAATTCTGGGATGGACGCTTGTGGTTTGAAATACTTTTATTGATATGATTTGATATGTGTTACTTTATTTTCAGGAATAAATTAATTTTTGTATGCTTGCCATCAAGAAATTAATCTCATGTACAATCTAGACCCCTTGTGTCTTTTTTTTAATCAATTAGGATATGTTAGTCACTAAGGTTTAAAGAATTTATGCTTTCATAGGCAACATATATGTGTTTTAGGAGGATTTCACTTTCCACATCAAGCGTCTCTCTCCTTCTTTCCCTCTGGGAGACCTCCACAGTTCTGGACTTTGACTGACCAATAGGGGTCCTGGCTTCCCTGCATTTCCTTTTTTAGTCTGGTTTATGACTTCTGCTGAACAAAGAAGCAATGTAACTGGCCCAGCTCAGTTTTCATGAAATTCAATGAGATTCTGCCACACGCAAGAAAAAATCATTTTCTTAGTTTTCAGTTCGTGGGGTGTTGGTCAAGCTGTAAAGAGCAGAATTTTCTGCTCTTCCATTTCTTTTCTATCTTCAAATAGGCCCAGAGTCTCCCATGCTCTGTGAAAATTATTTTTCTTCTCTTTAAAGCTCACTTTTCCTTACTTTAATCCTTTTCTTTAAATTACTGTGTAAGAAGATTTTGTTTGATTTTTACTAAGCTTAAACCAACTCATCCAAGCCACAATACATCAGAAGAAACGTACCTGTGGTGTGCTTCTGTCTGAATTTGACATTCTGATGGGACTTTGAACAATAAGCAAATATTATCAAGAATTTGGCAACCTGGCCAAATTCCTTTTCAGTGCATAGAGAGAAGACCTCACCAGCGTGCAGAAGAACAAGCCCGTTGTGATCTCAGGAGCATGCCTGAACCATGGGACAGAACTTTTCTGTCAGTTCCTTCAAAAAAATCTACGCCTGTCAAGATGGAACCAGAACCAACTGGACCGCCTGCTACGCACCGGGATGCGATATGGTTCTGCTTGTCTGACGGTCTGTTGTTCAATTTAAACTTGATTCTTCAGAATATTCCTGGTGTAAGTTCTTTAAACTTAATTTCATGCAAACTCCTATCAGAATTTTAAAATACATTTTGTCTTTTTTTAATTGACATTCCTTTTCAGAGTAACACCATTTTTCCATTTTATAAAATAGTTTAAACTTCATTTTCTTCATAAAATTGCATCCATTTTTTCTTAACTAATGCTATTTTATGGTTTTCCAATTTCCAGTATACTGCCAAGTTAAACTATGGTTTCTTTGGTTCCACAAATGTTTGATTCACATGTGATGATCAGTAATTCAGTAACAGTCTATCATACCCATGATAAATGTTGAATTAATGTGTTAACCTATTCTAACATTTCTTAATAAACTATTGTAAAACATATGGGAGTTATGGTTTGATTTCATGTCCATCTTCGTGATTATAAGCAGACAAGAACTCATAGGGTTTTCTTGAGACTGAGTCATCATTGGTATAAATGAAGAATTGTAAATAAAATTGTCCATTATTTGAATTGGTGCCCCAAATGAGCTTCTGTGTGTGTAGTGAAAGGAAATTTTCATTCCTACTGACATTCAGATTTACATTAATACTTGTACCAACAATAAAAAAAATCTATAAAACCCATAAATCTGTTGCACCCCCTTCTTGATTTCTCATATTTTTTGTATGTCTTATTTAAATGTTTCAGATGATCAAACAAATTTAAATATTATACAAAGATAAATCAAATCAAATCAAATCAAACTTTATTGTCATATTGCTGTACATACAACTGTAGTGCAGGCAAGATGAAATTGCGTTTCTCTCGGCATCCATATAAGAAGCAGCATGATTAAGACACACTCCCACATAGCTCCACCCCCCACCCCCCCATCCATTCACACATCCCTGAGACATACTTGGGGAAAAGAATAACTAACTATAATATACAAAATGTCCGTAGGTGCAGTAGTGTGTATGAGAGATTCCGGGTCAGCTGTTCAGCATCCTGACAGCTTGTTGGAGGAAGCTGTTGTTAACAAACGTAAACACAAAATATATATTTTTAAATGAAGGTGTTTATTATTAAGGGAGAAAAATCCAAACCTGCATGGCCCTGTGTGAAAAAGTGATTGCTGCCCCCCACCCCACCCCCACACACACGTTGAAACATAACTGTGTTTTGTCACATCTTTGGAAAGCTGAGTTCAATTTATCTAGCCACACTCAGGCCTGATTACTGCCACATGTGTTCTCAATTGTGTTCTCAATTCTCCGGTACTGAGCCACCGGAGTGGTGGCTTAGTTGGTAGAGCATCCGCCCCACACCTGGGAGGCAGGGGTTCAAATCCCGGCCGGGTCATGCCGAAGACCATATAAAAGTGGAACTTCCTGCCGTCCAGCTTGGTGCTCAGCAATAATGGAATGGAGGAGGGAAATTTGTGGCGGCGCCTTGCATGGCAGCGGCCCTCTGATTCTACACTTGGGGTGTGTGTGATTAACACTGTAGATAGGTAAAACACAATCTCATTCTACTGTACATGATTGGTTGTACAGTTGAATAACAATAAAGGGTGATTTTAATTAATTTAACTTAATTAATTTAATTTTATTTAATTAAGAAATCACTTAAGTAGAACTTGCCTGACAAAGTGAAGTAGACCAAAACAGCTTCAAAAGCTAGACATCATGCTGCGATCCAAAGAAATTTAGGATCAAATGAGAAACAAAGTAATTGAGATCTATCAGTCTCGAAAAAGGTTATAAAGCCAATTCTAAAACTCTAGGACTCCAGCGAACCACAGTGAGAGCCATTATCCACAAATGGCGAAAACACGGAACAGTAGTGAACCTTCCCAGGAGTGGCTGGCCGACCAAAATTAACCCAAGAGTGCAGTGACGACTCATCCAAGATGTCACAAAAGACCCTACAACAACATCCAAAGAACTGCAGGCCTCACTTGCCTCAGTTAAGGTCAGTGTTCATGACTCCACCATAAGAAAGAGACTGGGCAAAAATGGCCTGCATGGAAGAGTTCCAAGATGAAAACCACTGCTGAGCAAAAAGAACATAAAGGCTCAGCTCAGTTTTGCCAGAAAACATCTTGATGATCCCCAAGATTTTTGGGAAAATACTCTGTGGACTGACCAGACAAAAGTTGAACTTTTTGGAAGGTGTGTGTCCCATTACATCCAGCATAAAAGTAAATTTCAGAAAAGGAACATCATACCAACAGTAAAATTTGGTTGTGGTAGTGTGATGGTGTGGGGCTGTTTTGCGCTTCAGGATCTGGAAGACTTGCTATGTTAAATGGAACCATGAATTCCGCTGTCTACCAAAAAAATCCTGAAGGAGAATGCCTGGCCATCTGTTTGTGACCTCAAGCTGACACACACTTGGGTTCTGCAGCAGGACAATGATCCAAAACACACCAGCAAGTCCACCTCTGAATGGCTTAAGAAAAACAAGATGAAGGCTTTGGAGTGGCCTCAGAACTCAGAACTCAGAAAAGATTTATTGCCAAGTACATTAACAGATAACTGATAACATACGAGGGATTTGACTTGACACAGAAAACGACCTGCATTCCCGGTGACACGGCTGCATCTGTGAACGCGCCTGCCAACAGAAGGGTACAGGAAGCATGGGAAAGGGTAATACAATAGGAAGGAGCAAAAAAAATCATTGATTTCAGAATAGTGGTCATATATGATCAATATTATAATTACAAGAAAAAAAAAGCCCTCAATGCACAGTCAGCAGACAAAAAAGATCACAAGACACAGAGAGAGCAGTGAGTGAATCATCTTTATCATCAGTTTTATGAATCAGTATGAGTGTAATGTTGAAAGTAGGTGTTGTATCAGTTAAGAACAACAAGGACTCTTTGGCAGGAGATGTTTTGTCTGGCTGCTGGCATTGTCCTTGGGCCATGCAGCTGCCTGTCCGAAGGCCATGAGCTCAATGTTTTGAAAACAAAGACTGCAGATGATCAGGAGGATTTTTGTGAGGGAGTCAGATTTCGTCGAATAGTACTGATCACAGAGAGAAAAGAACTTTATATTCTCTTACAGATTCAGTACTTAATCCTTCATTGCTGGACGTTGAATCCATCGTGGATGGCCCTAAGCGTAATCATGATGTAATCCACCTTCCGAGACAGTTCTCCATTTGCCGCTATCAGGGTCCTCTCCATTTTTTCAATTTGATGGATGCACCTCGCCTGGCCAGCATTTTGATAGGTTGTATCCATCTTCAACAATTTGCGGTACACCAGGACAATCCCAGATCCAATCAGAACGATCCCAATCACCATTACTACAAAGACGTATAAATCTTCTACATCTTTGATAAAAAGATCAGTCAGGCACAAGAGTTTCCAATTACTTGTTTCCCGTAAATAGCCCGCAAATAGCCCGCAGCAGCCGTTCCTGCGGGGCAAACAACCTCCCCCGGGGCACTTTTCCTCGTTGAAAAGATAGTGTCAATTGCGTTCAAAGCCCAGCTTATTAATTCCATAATTTCTTTCAATAATCAGCAGTAAAGACGCAGACAGACGACAGCAAGCTGGGATCCAGTTAGTTAGGGGAGGAGGAGATAAGTCAGAGCAGGAGAGAAGAAAAAAGCGTCTGCTCTCTTTGGAGGGCAGAAGTGAAGAGTCAAGTCAAAGGCCTAGTCAAGGCCTAGTCAAGTCAAGGCCTAGTCAAGGCCTAGTCAAAGTACTGACCTGAATCTGATTGAGATGCTGTGGCATGACCTTAAAAAGGCGTTTCATGCTTGAAAACCTTCCAATGTGACTGAATTACAACAATTCTGCAAAGATGAGTCGGCCAAAATTCTTCCACGGTGCTGTAAAAGACTCATTGCCAGTTATCGCAAAGGCTTGGTTGCAGTTATTGCTGCTAAGGGTGGCCCAACAAGTTATTAGGTTTAGGGGGTAATCACTTTTTTACACAGGGCCATGTAGGTTTGGATTTTTTTCCTTAATAATGAACACCTTCATTTAAAAACTGCATTTTGTGTTTACTTGTGTTATCTTTGTCTAATATTTAAATTTGTTTGATGATCTGAAACATTTAAGTGTGACAAACATACAAAAAAATGAGAAATCAGGAAGGGGACAAACACTTTTTTCACACCACTGTAAATAAATAAAATACTGCAATTAAAATAAATAGAAACTAAGTTACTCTTCATTTAATAGTCTTATTGCAGCAAGGAAGAAACTGTCCTTTTACCTGGACATCCTCACTCGAATGCTCCTGTATCTCCTTCCTGATGGCATCAGAGAGAAGAGACTGTGTGAGGGATAACAGGGATCCCCTAAGATGTAGCGCCCTCTGCACCTGCATCTATGCCTTTAAATGTCAGTCAGTGATGGTAGCTGGGTGCCAATAATCCTCTCTGCTGTCCTGATGACTCTACCCAGACTTTGTCTCTCCTCTGCTCTGCTGTTCCCATACCATGAGCCAATGCAGTATGTGAGGACATTTTCAATGTTGTGATAGAAAAATGCTATGGCTGGCTTAGAGAGGCCTGATCTCTTCAGTCTCAGGAGGCAAAGAGCAGAGAAGGCAAAGACAGCTTCAGGAAGAAGATGGAGGACAAGCTGCAACAGAGCGACATCAGCGGGGTCTGGAGAAACCTCAAAACCATCTCTGGGCTCCAGAATACCTCCCCCCAGGCCACGGGGGGCAGGGAGTGGGCAAACAACCTGAATCTGTTTTTCAATAGGTTTGACCAACCGCCCTCCCCCCTGACTGCACAACAACCACTGCTGCCTCTAAAGAAATCAAGTCCTGCTGCCCACTCCCCACTCCACCAACACCCCCCCACTCCCAACACACAGCCACCCATCCTGACCCTGACCAGGACCCAGGTGAGGACGGAACTGAGGAAGATCAAGGCGAGGAAGGCATCGGGACCGGACGGCATCAGCGCAAAGCTCCTCAAGTCCTGTGCAGACCAGCTGTGTGGGATTGTGACGTACATCTTCAACCTGAGCCTGAAGCTGGGGAGGGTACCACAGCTGTGGAAAACATCTTGTGTGGTACCTGTACCAAAAACTTCCCACCCCAAAGACCTGAACAGCTACAGACCGGTGGCCTTGACGTCCCACTTGATGAAGACCCTGGAGAGACTGCTCCTTGCTCACCTCCGCCCCCCGGGTGGAACCAGCGATGGATCCACTCCAGTTCGCCTACCAGCATGGCATTGGGGTGGAGGATGCGATGATCTTCCTCCTTCACCGTTCTGTGTCCCATCTGGAGAAGCCCGGGAATATGGTGAGGATCATGTTCTTTGACTTCTCCAGTGCTTTCAACACCATCCAACCGATGATCCTGAAGGACAAGCTGCTGCGCGCAGGGGTGGACCAGCACCTGTCATCATGGATCCTGGACTACCTCACGAACCGGCCTCAGTTTGTGAGAACCCGGGACTGTGTGTCCGACACGATCATCGGTAACACGGGGGCCCCCCAGGGAACGGTGCTGGCTCCCTTCCTGTTCACTCTTTATACTGTGGACTTCTCACACAACACAACACACTGCCATCTACAGAAGTTCTCTGATGACTCTGCGATCGTTGGCCTCATCTCCAATGGAGATGAAGCTGAGTACAGAGGGCTTATCCAGGACTCCGTGGACTGGTGCCATCGGCACTGCCTCCAGATCAACGCAAGGAAAACTAAGGAGCTGGTGGTGGACTGCCGCAGGCATGGGCAACCCCTCACAGCACCAGTAAATATACAGGGAACAGACATTGAGATGGTGACATCCTATAAGTACCTGGGTGTTCATCTGAACAATAAACTAGACTGGTCACACAATACTGACGCACTCTACAAGAAGGGACAGCGCAGGCTGTTCCTACTGAGGAGACTCAGGTCTTTTGGTGTACAAGGGGTGCTGCTGAAGACATTCTATGACACGGTGGTGGCATCAGCCATCACTTTTGGAGTGGTCTGCTGGGGCAGTGGCATTACTGCAGCCGATAGGAAGAGACTGAACAAACTGATCAAGAAAGCTAGCTCTGTCTTGGGGCAGCGCCTTGATCCGGTGGAGGAGATAGGAGAGAGAAGGACGGTGGCTAAACTGTCATCTCTGCTGGAGTCCGAGTTCCACCCTATGCAGGACATACTGAATGCACTGAGGAGCTCATTTAGCAGCAGACTACATCATCCCAGGTGCACAACCGAGAGGTTTTGCAGGTCCTTCCTACCAACGGCTGTTAGACTGTACAACCTAAGCAGGGCTGCTCGCAGAGATAGCAAAAAGACGTAACAAACTAATAGTTTTTTGAATGCAAAAGATGCAATAGACTTACACAATGTTCCCCTCCGGCATACAACTAGGAAAATACCGGTCGCTATGGAGGGTGAGAATATGTATGGGCACATAATCATACCATGTAGGATAACTAAGTAGACGGTTATGCTGTTTCATCCCATGTAGCAACAATGCTCTGCACTGTGTGTGTTTATATATTTACATATTTATTCCATCTAGCTACAATGCTCCGCACTGGGTGTGTTTATATTTATATATCTATATATTTATTCAATTCAATTCAATTCAATTCAACTTTATTTATATAGCGCCATTTCACAACAACAGTCATCTCATAGCACTATCAACTGTAGGGGAAACCCCCACAGTTGCAGAAAGACCCCAGCAATCAGGCGATCCCCTGTGAGCAAGCACTTTGCGACGGTGGAGAGGAAAAACTCCCTTTTAACAGGAAGAAACCTCCAGCAGAACCAGGCTCAGGGAGGGGCAGTCATCTGCTGCGACTGGCTGGGGGGTGAGGGGATAGAGAAGAAGAAAAGAACAGACATGTAGAGAGCAAACAGCACGATGGGGACTCAATCTATGGGAGAGAACAAACAAATGTTAATGACCAGCAAAAAAAAAATATTTCATAGAGAGTGAGGAAAGGAGTGAGGCCCAGTGCATTACTGGAGGTCCCCCGGCTGACTAAACCTATTAGCAGCATAACTAAGGGAGGGTTCAGAAAACACATGATCCCTCCCTAATTGTAGGCTTTATCAAAAAGGTAGGTTTTAGCCCTATTCTTAAAAACAGAGATCGAGTCTGACTCCCGAATCCAGATTGGCAGCTGATTCCACAGGAGAGGAGCTTGATAACTGAAGGCTCTGCCTCCCATTGTACTTTTGGAGATTCTAGGTATTACAAGTAAACCTGCATTTTGGGAGCGTAGTGCTCTGTTAGGATGATACGGTAGTATCAGATCTTTTAAATAAAAAGGAGCCTGATTGTTTAGAGCTTTGTAAGTAAGAAGAAGGATTTTAAACTTAATTCTAAACTCTATGGGAAGCCAATGAAGGGAGGCCAGAACCGGAGAGATATGATCTCTCTTTCTAGTACCTGTTAAAACTCTTGCTGCAGCATTTTGGATCAGCTGAAGACTTTTTAAAGATGTTTTAGGACAACCTGATAATAAAGAATTACAATAATCTAATCTCGAGCTAACAAAAGCGTGGATCAGCTTCTCAGCATCACTCTGAGACAAGATGCTCCTAATCTTGGCAATATTACGCAAATGATAGAAGGCAGTCTTAGAAACAAATTTAATATGTGAATTGAAGGACAAATCCTGATCAAAAATAACTCCAAGGTTCCTCACAGAGCTATTAAGAGAAAGAGTAACTGCATCCAAACTGAAAGTTTGATTTGGAAAGGAATTTCTAAGGTTTTTTGGACCAACAAGAATGACTTCAGTCTTATCTGAATTTAATAGCAGGAAATTACAAGTCATCCAAACTTTGATTTCCTTAAGACAGGCTTCTAACTTGGCTAATTGATTAGTATCATCTGGCTTCATTGACAGGTATAATTGTGTGTCATCTGCATAACAGTGAAAATGTATACAGTGCTTTCTAATAATGTTGCCTAACGGAAGCATATATAAACTAAAAAGAGTAGGGCCAAGCACAGATCCCTGTGGAACTCCATGACTAAGCTTTGAGCTGAGAGAAAACTCATCATTTACATGAACAAACTGGAACCTATCAGATAAATAAGATCTAAACCACTGCAACGAAGTTCCATTAAGTCCAACATAGTGTTCTAATCTATCAAGTAGAATATTATAGTATCAAAAGCTGCACTAAGATCTAAAAGGACAAGTACAGAAACTAGTCCATTATCAGATGCAATGAGGAGGTCGTTAGTGACCTTCACCAAGGCTGTTTCAGTGCTATGATGGATTCTAAACCCAGATTGAAACTCCTCAAATAAACCATTTCCCTGCAGGTGGTCAAATAATTGCATAGCAACAACTCTTTCTAAGATTTTTGAAATGAAAGGGAGATTAGAGATTGGTCTATAGTTAGCTAAAGCTCCTGGATCTAGCGTTGGCTTTTTGAGTAAGGGTTTAATTACAGCCGTTTTAAAAGCCTGCGGTACATGGCCTAAAGTTAATGAAGAATTGATTATATGAAGAATAAAGCTACCAATAAGTGGGAAGACTTCTTTAAATAACCTGGTAGGAATAGGGTCTAAAAGACAAGTTGAAGGTTTGGATGAGGAAACTATTTTGTCTAACTCACAAAGGTCGATTGGAGTAAACTCATCAAGACAGACATCAATAGAAGGAGTTGTAGTAGTTACAGTATTTAAGTTAACTGTGGGAAGAATCTGATTGATTTTATCTCTGATGGATGAAATTTTATTATTGAAAAAGTTCATAAAGTCCTGACTAGTAAGCTCTAAGGGGATGCTAGGATTGACAGAGTCCTGACTCTTTGTCAACCTGGCTACAGTACTGAAAAGAAACCTGGGATTATTCTTGTTCTCTTCTATTAATGCAGAGTAATAACTCGTTCTAGCTTTTCTAAGAGATTTTTTATAAATTAAAAGATGATTTCTCCAAGCTAAATAGATTTCATCTAAATTAGTAGAGCGCCATTTTCTTTCTAATTGACGAGTCTTCTGTTTTAAGCTACGAGTTTCTGTGTTGAACCAAGGAGTTAAAAATCTCTGATTAGACTTTTTCTTTTTTAAGGGGGCCACCAAGTCTAGAGCCTGATGTAGAGAAGCTGAAACACTATCCACCATGTTATCAATTACAGAAGGAGCAAGCTGTCTATAGCTTATTTCCGTTGTGTTGACACATGGCATAGAGGAAACAATCTGCATAAATTTGGAAACAGCATCATCTGAGAGGCATCTACTGTGATAATATTTTTCTTTAGGAGCCAAATAGTCAGAAATAGTAAAATCAAAGGTTAACAGACAATGGTCTGACAGTACAGGGTTATGAGGAGACACTACCAGATTTTCTATTTCTATGCCATATGTCAGAACAAGGTCCAATGTATGGTGGAGGTAATGAGTAGAATTTCCTACTTTCTGAGAAAACCCAATCGAGTCTAATATTGAATTAAAAGCCACATTAAGGCAGTCACTATCTACATCCACATGTATATTAAAGTCCCCTACTATAATTATTCTATCAGATTTCAGCACTAAATCAGCTAAGAAATCAGGAAATTCGGATAAAAATTCTGAATAGGTTGATGGGGGACGATAAACTATGGCAAATAAAATTGGGTTTAACCTGGAATTGCTAAAGTGCCCAATACTGAGGACCAGGCCCTCAAAGGAATTATAACATGTTTTTTGCTTTACATTAACTAGTAATTTGGAATGGTAAATTGCTGCTACTCCTCCTCCACGACCAGAACTTCTGGGATTTTGACAGTTTAAATAACCAGAGGGAGTTGATTCATTTAAACCAACATAATCCTCTTGTCCTAACCAAGTCTCTGTAAGGGAAATTAAATCAATCTGATGATCAATTAACAGATCATGGACTAACAGAGACTTGGGAGTTAGAGACCTAATATTTAATAAACCACATTTAATTTTTAAATTATGAGGAGGAACAGAGGCCAAATCATTCAATTTAGAGGCTTTATGTTTAATTTGAGTTTTACCAATATTTTGCTTTATCACTTTGGGATGCTTATACATTATATTTTTATTTACTTTGGAGGGAGCAGACAACGATTCTCTGATGGGGAAGACAGGGGCTAAGCTGAGGGGTGGCGGATGAAGAGGAGCTGCAGAGAGGCGTGTAAGACTGAGACTCTGCTTCCTGGTCCCAACTCTGAGTAGTCACGGTTTTGGAAATTTGGATAAAAAAGATGCCAGATTGTTAGATAAATGAGAAGCACCATCCAAAGTGGGATGAATGCTGTCTCGTCTCATAAGACCAGGTTTTCCCCAAAAAGAGCTCCAATTGTCAATGTAGCCCACGTCATTTTTAGGACACCACACAGACAGCCAGCGGTTCAAGGATGACGAGCGACTAAACATGTCATCACTGGTCAGATTGGGGAGGGGTCCAGAGAATACTACAGTGGCAGACATCGTTTTTGCAAAGTCACACACCGATTCTACATTAAGTTTCGTGACTTCCGACTGCCGGAGACGGATGTCATTAATGCCGGCGTGAATAACAATTGTGGAATATTTACAGTTACTTTTAGCCAGCATTTTCAAATTTGACTCGATGTCGCCTGCTCTGGCCCCAGGAATGCATGTGACTATGGCCGCTGGAGTCTCTAGGTTCACGTTTCTGACTACAGAGTCGCCAATGATCAGAGTTTTTTCCTCAGCGGGTGTGTCGCTGAGCGGGGAAAAATGATTAGAAACGTGAACAGGTTGGTGGTGAACCGGGGCTTTGCGACTAGGCTTCCTTCTCACCGTCACCCACCCAGTCTCCTCGCTGCAGAGGAGAGCCGGGGAACCGGTGACAGGGGGACCTAAGCTAGCTAGCTCCGCTGCAGCTAAGGGGCGTCCGTCGAGATTAACTGGCGCAGACGGTGTTTCAATGCAGCGGAGCCGGGATTCCAAATCAGACAACCTCGCCTCGAGCGCCTCAAAAAGACAACATTTATTACATTTACCGTTATCACTAAAAGAGGCAGAGGTGTAGCTAAACATCTGACAGAGAGAGCACACCAGAGGAGGAGAGGAAGGAGGTGTGTTTATATTTATATATCTATATATTTATTCCATCTAGCTACAATGCTCCGCACTGTGTGTTTATATATCTACATATTATTCCATCTAGCTACATTGCTCTGCACTGTGTGTTTATATATCTACATATTATTCCATCTCGCTACATTGCTCCGCACTGTGTGTGTTTATATATTTACATATTTATTCCACCTAGGTGCAATGCTCCGTACTGTGGGTGTTTATATATCTACATATTTATTCCATCTAGCTACAATGCTCTGCACTGTGTCTGTGTGTGTGTGTATATATATATTTTATAGTAACATGTACATATGTATATTAGCTGCTCTTGCTTGCTTGTTTTTTTTTTTCTTGCCTTCTGATTGTTGCTCTGAGTGTTGCTATCCCTGTGCTGTTGCAATCCTGGAATTTCCCCGTTGTGGGACTAATAAAGGCTTATCTTATCTTATCTTATCTTATCAATAAAGGTGCTGCTGTGCCTTTTTGGTTACAGCTGTGGTGTTATCTGTGGATGTTAAATTGTCACTCAGATGAAGTCCAAGAGTCTTGCACCTACTTAAGTATGCACAGATCTATGAATATTCTAATTATCGGCTTGCAGGGCTTGCACGTGATTGGATGCCACACTCCCGACCTGCAGGGCTTGCATGAGATTGGTCGCCGCAACTCCTGATGAGTGGGCTGCTAGTCTGTTTGAGACGCTTCCAGACATTAAAGTTTTGCCTATATCTTCAAAAGTAAAAAGTGAAACATTTTTTTGAAAACAGTCGAGCAGAGAGATAAATGTGTAGTTGCCAAATATGTGTTTACTTTTTACTAACAACCAGTCCCCCATCCGCTGGCAAATGAGCGGGTGGGGGGGGGCATTTTAATTTGGCTGCTCTCAGCTCACAGTGCAACGCCCCATCCGCTGGCAAAGTGAGCCGAGAGCAGCTCGATTTGAATGTGGCAGCCACATTCAAACCCCGCCCCCCCCCCCCCACCTGTCTGCCTCTCTCCACTCTCTCTCTCTGCTGCTACCTCAACCCACTCTGCCTCAATCCTGCAGCTTCTTGGCTCCTCCCTCTTCCCCCGAGGTAGCTAAGAGTATCCATCTGATTGGTTAAAGGGTTCACTGACTTAAAAATGGTGTGTTTGTAGGTTTTAACTGTCTGAAATGAGTCTATTGGTGATCTAATTATCCAAAAATTGTCAAAACGGTCAATTCTCTAAAAAACACACATAGGCTTTATCGCGTTTTTCTCTCCCAGAAACGTTTTTGACTATTGTGTGGAAATCATTAACGTCACATTTTGAAAAAGCCAAACCACCGCTGTCCTTGAGACCAGCCCACTGCTCTATCATTGGCCTGGCCTAACTGTCTGTCATGTATTTGGAAGTGGTACTAAAGGTAGCCTATTAGCTACTGAGTTATTAGCCCCCAAGCTAACACTGGTAAGAGGAAGCTCAAACCGAATGTGTCTTATATTGTTATTTTCTTCAGATATTAGTCACCCTATTAACCACCCCTGTTACCACCTGGTTCACCGGCCTGTGGTCCACAATATGCCTTGCCTCATTCTGGCCCGTCTCCCACTGGTTTCGTGGTGGGTCACCGACATTCCAGTCACGGGGAGCTGAGAGTGAGCAGCCCCAGCCAGCATCCCCAGGTAGCGGAAACTGCCTGCCCCAGCACCTGGGATGTGGCACAGGCAGTTGCCGCGACCCAGGAATGCTGCCTAGAGTTGCTGGCTTAACTCCCTCACCATCCTCCAGACATAATCTCATGGGTAGCATGGGGGAGCTGCTTCGTAACAGGGCAGACCCACCTGACCTCCTATGGGAGAGGAGTAGAGTACTGCGGAGTGAAACATTGCCCTTTGAGATCCCGTGGCTCGGGCACCGGCCTTGGTGTGCAGTGCTCAGTGGAGCATGCGGTGCTGATGATTTAATGTGGTATCTCGGCAGGGTTGTTGGGTGGGCTGGGATGATGCCACATGCACAAAAACTGCAGATTGGTGAACCAGCACTGCTCATCCAAGTTGGAAAGAACCGGTGGCAGAGCACCAGCTAGATGCAACTCAGCTAATGGCTAACTGATGTAAGAGGGTGGGTGGAGTTGACCAGCTGAAATCTATTTCCTGAAGTGACAGGCTATAAATAAGAGCCTTTGAAGAAAGCCAAGAAAAGTAAAAAACAAAGTTGCTTCAGTAATTAATAAAATTAAAGAAGATGTTAGCAAAATATGTCTCAGCACTTCATTAGGACATGAGTGAGCTGTTCCATCCAGCTCCATCCATCCATCCATCTATCCATTCCATCCATCTTCTACCACTTTTCCAGAGGTCCAGGTCGCAAGGCAGCAGTTCAAGCACAGAAGCCGAGACTTCCCTCTCCTAAGCCACCTGCTCCAGCTCTTAAGAAAGAATACCAAGGCGTTCTCAGACCAGCTGGGAGACATAGTCTCTCCAGTGACTCCTGGGTCTGTCCCGGGGTCTCCTTCCAGAGGGATGTGCCCAAAACACCTCAAGTGGAGGCGTCAAGGAGGCATTCTGATCAGATGCCCATAACACCTCAACTAGCTCCTTTCAATGTGGAGGAGCAGTGGTTCAAATCAGAGCTCCTCCCTGACGACTGACCTCCTCACCCTATCTCTGAGGGTGAGTCCAGCAATCCTACAAAGAAAGCTCATTTCAGCCGCTTGTATCTGCAATCTCGTTCTTTCTGTCATTACCCAAAGCTCATGACCATAGTTGAGGGTAGGAACATAGATTGACTGATAAATCGACAGCTCTATCTTAGAGCTTAGCTCCCTCTTCACCACAACAGACTGGTACAAAGTCCGCATCACTGCAGATGCTGCTCCAATCCATCTGTAAATCTCTCGCGCCACTCTCACCTCACTCGTGAATAAGACCCCAAGATACTTAAACTCCTCCACTTGGGGCAGCAGCTTGTCCCCAACCTGAAGAGGACAATCTACCTTTTATCTGGCTGAGGACCATGGACTCGGACTTGGAGGTACTGACTCTCATCCCAGCCGCTTCACACTCAGCGGCAAACCGTTCCAGTAAGACCTGTAGGTCATTGCTGGATGAAGCCAGCAGGACGACATCATCTGCAAACAGCAGAGATGAGATCCTGTGGTCACCAAGCATGACACCTTCCATTCCCTGGCTGCGCCTAGAAATCCTGTCCATAAAAGTTATGAACAGAATCGGTGACAAAGGGCAGCCCTGGCGGAGTCCAACTCTCACTGGGAATAAGTCCAACCGAGTGTTGGCAATATGAACCAAACTCTCACAACGGTCATACAGAGTCTGAAGAGCTCGTAACAACAAGCCCAATACCCCATACTCCCAAAGCAGCCCCAACAAAAAAACACTAGGGAAGCGGTCGAATGCCTTCTCCAAGTCTATAAAACACATGTAAACTGGTTGGGCAAACTCCCACGAACCCTCGAGGATTCTCAAGAGAGTAAAGAGCTGGTACGATGTGCCATGGCCAGGACGAAAACCACATTGCTCCTCCTGAATCCGAGGCTCGACCACTGGCCGGACTCTCCTCTCCAGTACCTTAGACCTTTCCAGGGAGTCTGAGGAGTGTGATCCCTCTAAAGTTGGCACGAATCCTCCAGTCCCCTTTTTTGAAGAGAGAAACCACCACCCGTTTGCCATGCCGAACTCCACGCAATGTTGCAGAGTCGTGTCAACCATGACAGCCCTACAACATCCAGGGCCTTTAGGTACTCAGGGTGAATGTCATCCATTCCCAGGACCCGGCCACCAAAGAGATTTTTAACCACCTTGGCAACCTCAGCCCCTGTGATAGGTGAGTCGTCCCCCCTTGTCCACAAGCCCTGCTTCCTCTGTGGAAGGCGTGTCAGTGGGATTAAGGAGATCTTCAAAGTATTCCTTCCACCACCCGACAGTATCCCCAGTCGAAGTCAACAATGCCCCATCCACACCATACACAGTGTGGACAGGGAGCTGCTTCCCCCTCCTGATCTATTGGACAGTTTGCCAGAATCCCTTCGAGGTCGACCAAAAGTCTTCTTCCATGGCCTCACTAAACTCCTTCCATACCCGAGTTTTTGCTTCAGCAATCACTCGAGCTACACTCCGCTTGGTCTGCCGGTACACCTCAGCTGCTTCGGGAGTCCCACAAGCCAACCAAGCTTGATAGGACTCCTTCTTCAGCTTAATGGACCACTTCACCACTGGTGTCTACCACTTGGTTTGGGGGATGCCACCACGAGATGCCCCCACTGACCTTGTGGCCGCAGCTCTGGGCAGCCGCTTCAACAATGGAGGTGGAGAATATGGCCCATTCAGACTCCATGTCTCCAGACTCCCTTGGAATGTGGTTGAAGTTCTTCCGGAGGTGGGAGTTGAAGACCTCCTGGACAGGGGCCTCAGCCAGACGTTTCCAGCACACCTTCACTATACGTTTGGGTCTACCAGGTCTTAATGGCATCCTCCCCTGCCATTGGATTCAACTCAACACCAGGTGGTGATCAGTTGACAGCTCTGCACCTCTCTTTACCCGAGTGTCCAAGACATACGGTTGCAGGTCTGATGACACGATCACAAAATCGATCATTGACCTGCAACCTAGGGTGTCCTGGTGCCAGGTGCACATAAGGACACCTATATGCTTGAACATGATGTAGCTATGGACAAACTGTGGTTAGCACAGAAGTCCAATAACTGAACACCACTCGGGTTCAGATCGGGCAGGCCGTTCCTCCTAATCACCCCCCTCCAGGTTTCACTGTCGTTGCCCACATGTGCATTGAAGTCCCCCAGTAGGACAATGGATTCTTCAAGAGGAGCACTCTCCAGCACCCCAGTCAGAGACTCCACAAAGGGTGGGTACTCTGAATTATCATTTGGTGCATAAGCGCAGATGAGGTCAGGACCCGTTTCCCTACCCAAAAGCACATGGAAAAAAACCCTTTCATCCATCGGGGAAAACTCCAATATAGAGGCAGCAAGGTGGGGGCATAGAAGAATATCCACCCCTGCTCATCGCCTCTTGCCTGGGGCAACACCAGAGAAGGCCAAGCTCCAGCCCCTCTCCAGGAGACTGGTTCCGGAACCTGAGCTGTGTGTTGAGGTGAGGCCGACTATATCTAGTGGGTATCTCGCAACCTCATGCACCAGCTCAGACTCCTTCCCCACCAGAGAGGTGACATTCCATGTCCCAAAAGTCCAGTTTAGGAAGCTTGGGATCAGACCGCCAAGGTCTCTGCCTTTGACCGCCACCTGATCCACATAGCACTGGACCCCCATGGTCTTGCAGGTGGTGACCCCACTAGAGGGCGGCGCCATGTAACTCCTTCGGGCTGAGCCCGGCCGGGTCCCATGGGCGGAAACCCGGCAACCAGTCGCTAGCCATTGAGTCCCTCCCCTAGGCCTGGCTCCAGGGTGGGGTCCCAGTAACTCCATACCAGGTGGGGTACACTGAATCCTTGTTCTAGCATTCATGAGCTGTGTAAAAAGTGCAATCACTGACCCCTTTAATGTTATAGCCAGCCAGGCTAAGAAGGAATAGTTATGTAACTACTAACATCTATTGTTCACAATCTATGTCCAAATCTGCCTTTTTTGTTTTGGGGTGTGGGAGGGTAGAGCTTAAGCAGACATTCATAGCAGAAAAATACATACAGTACATGGGAGTTTGGAATGCTTTTGCTCTTGATATATCTTGTAAATCACAAGAAACATGTTACAGACATGTTAACAACAACAACAACAACAAAAAGATTTTTACTGGAGTGTCACTTTAAAAGTTTACACATATTTGTAAGAGCAATATCAACATCATCCACTAAAGAGGAAATGCTCTGATGCATTCAAGACATTCCAAACGTAGGAAACTACAATGTCCTAAAGAACTATAAATGCATTTGCATAAAAAACATCAGTTAATCCATAATGTTGGTAAAAACTGTGAGGTTCAAAAAATATAAACAAAATATGTAAGTGCATGATAGCAGAGCCCCACTGTGGATTGCCACCTTATCGTGGTTTACCATGGGTTTGCGTGACCAAATTATCCCGGAGAGCTACATATGTTGTCAGGGGCAGTTTGCCCCTTGCGGGGTGTCTGACGACAAATTGCTCCGGGGTGAAGGGCCAGACCAAAAGCAGCCCAGTGGATCCATATGAAAAAAATTATGACAAGGACCCAGGGCACCCAAAGGAGCCACATGGGTCTATCCTCTACTGGGCTCACCACCTGCAGGAGCCATTTTGTGGTGCGATGTGAACCGGCCAGTGGTCTGGGCTGCTCTGCTTGGACTGATGTCTCTTTGACCCAGACCCCAGATAAGCAGAAGAAGATGGATGGATGGATGGATGGATGGATGGATGGATAATAGTCCAACATCATGTTAAACTCTTGAAGTACATGTCAAAATGATCATTTATGGATATTTTTCTGTGTGTGTTGTCTGTCTTAACTAGACTGCAGATTTTGCTTAATTTATTTAATGAGCCTATACTTTATACCAATAGCCTAATTAACTGCCATTGCTAATTTGATGTTTTCTGTCAGACTAGCAGCCAAATGCAACATGAGTGTTATATTTAGCCAAAGCCTAAAAAAACCCCACTGTGCATCTGCAACATTTGCATGAAAAGTGAGTTATGTCTTGATGTAATGTTGTTCTATTCAATTCATTTCAATTCTATTCTATTCTATTCTATTCTATTCTATTCTATATAATTCAAACAACTAAAATAAATCTTCATGAAGGAAGTTGGCAATTGGATGAAGGGAACTATGAGGCCACAGCCAATAGCATAACTTGATTGATGCCGTGTCTCTGCCAACCAGTTGAGGCAAGAGTAACTGCGACAGCTCCTGGCCAAGAGGTCAGGATGTTGTCTCTTTCATCTTTAAAAGGAATACTAAAATAAACATATTATACCAAAAGTTGAGAATATAATAAACATAAATATAATACTTTTGTATCCTTAATTTTATGTAGAAATTAAAGAAACTGATTTTGTTTCCATTCATTCTGTGCACCCACGTCGAGGCTCTGACTTCTGTATTTGCCGACTGATTTAGGTGACTTCACCAATGGAACAAACTAAAAGCTCAAAGGCTGCAGCGGACAGAACCCAATAGAACGCACACTCTTAATTATGCATCTAGCTTGTAGAAATAAACATATATTGCAGACAATAGAGCTTGTGAAGATTTTCATCGCTCAGTCACTCGGTGGCGAGATCAATATATTCACTGCAAGCATGCAACTGTCATGAACCAAGCCGGTGTTTCCTGTAGGCTCGGTTCTGACCGTTCTCTGTGGCTCGAGTGTCGGGTGATTTATGTATTGTGTTATCTTTTGAGTTCTTGTGATGTTTATGTCTTTGTTCTTTTTCTTTTCCATGCCCGTAGCCACTGCTCTGGCCGGCGGCTATTAGGCAGCCTCTTTGACCTACATCCATGTGGGCGTTTTCTAACACTCGCTGGTCTGACCATGCCCCCTCTCTCTCGACAGCCAGCTGATTTCTCCCCGGTAATTGTCATTCCTGCACCTCGCCCAGGTGTGCCCAATTTGTGGAACCAGCAATGCTTGTACTTAGGCGTCCTTTGCCAGTCAAGCATTGCTGGACTATTGTGCAGAGTCGTACGGACGTAAATCACTGTATGTGCATTGTCATGTATTGTCTCTACGTATTAGCCACTCAACGTCTAGCCATGGCTCTCTTGTGTCCACTCAGTGATACCGGCTCTGGGACGCCAGCATGCTTAACTTGTTCCTCCACCTGCGTTCACTGGACGATGTCGGTTCAGGAATGCCAACTGTAAGTCTGCTTATTTTGTAACTGTGTGACTCTTTTTGTTAATAAATGTGTTGTGGTGTTAACCCTGTGCATAAATCCACTCTTCATTCCCCTCCTCTGTGCGCTGCGTAAAAGCGCACGCGGAGGCTTATGACAGAATGGTCCAGCCAGTAAAAAGGATTTAGCAGGGTACACCCTCACATCACTTTTTTCTTTTTTAATTTTGCCTCACCCACTTTTTTTTGCTTCACCATGCCTTAGACGCGCCGCTCCCACACCGGCCAGAGGAGATTAGCTGTGAGGCAACCCACGGTGGAGGAGGAATAGGCGGCAGCTGATTCGAGTCTTCATGGATGAGGCCCACGAAACCCATGGACCTAAGGCGAAGTGGAGCAGCCTGGACGCAGCTGAGGGAATTCTAGAAGCACATCCGGGACTCTGGAATTACCCTTAGTATGCAGACTTGATCACTTTGGTCTACGCGCTCCAGCGCATGTTTCTGGGTGTGGGGAGAGCGGCGTTCCTCATGGAGCCCAAGCGGGGACGTGCTCCACAGCCTGCCTCCATTCCCTAACTCGCTTTGCCATCAGCATCGGCCGCCCAGAGGCAGCACCATCCCGCAAGGAGACACCGGGAGAGGCCCTCCTTGTCTTTGGCAGCCACCATTTCTCCTCCAGCTGTCGTGAGGCCTGCTAGGGCCGCCCCAGGAATGCCCGCCTCCATAACCATGGATACGGCTCCTCCACAATCTATGGAAAGGAGCCAGATCACCGCAGACACGGCGTGGGATGACTGTTTGCCTGCTGTAGCTACCAACATCAAAGACCGAGATGACAGACAAGTGTTTTTTTTCATTCTATTCAATCTAATAACACTAAACCTTGTCTGTCTCCCAAGGGAGAGGCCCAGTCCTTGCAGTCCGCTGGGTCCTGTCCTCCAGCTGCAGATATTGACTTTGTTTCTATTCCCTTCGTGTATCCTCCAACTTTCCCTGAGCGCCGGTTGGCCCTAGAACACAGCTATCAGATGGTGGAGGAGCCAGTGGCTTCGGAGGACTCTGCCCCAGAGCCAGCACAGAGATGTCCGTTCACCAGGCTCCGCAGCTGCCGGCAACCCTAATAACCTGGTTTCTTCTCCCATTCCTGAGTTTTCTTCTAGGGTCGCCAGAGAGGAACCATCATCACTAGGGGTGTCTTTGGAACCGGGCTCGCTGCCTGATGATGTCATAGGTCCAGCATCTCTGCTGCCTGAGGCCATCATGTGGGCCCCTCCGCAGGCTGAGTCTCCGTGGGTGCGGCGCGCTGGCCTAGGACCCTCGTGGGGGCTGTGCCCCAGAATCAGCCCAATGTGGGTGCTGTGCTCCTGTCCGGACCCATCATGGATGCTACGTTCCAGTGCGGGGTTCACTGAGGGTGCAACGCCAGCCCGGTCGGGGTCCACCGTGGGTACTGCAGAGCTCCAGCTGGAGTCCACCGCAGGTCCTTCAGAGCTCCAGCTGGGAGTCACTGTGGGTGCTGCAGAGTTCCAGCCAGTGCCACCACAGGCACTGCAAAGCTCCAGCCAGGAGCGACCACAGGCTCTGCAGAGCTCCAGCTGGAGTTCACCGCGGGCACTGCAGAGCTCCAGCCCGGGGCCGCCGTGGGCGCAGCGTTGTGCTCCAAGCCGGGACCACCGGGGATAATGCGGGTCAGCCTGAGGACACTGTGGTCCCCTTCTCCTCCCTGTCTGATGCCATGGGGTTCCCTCCCTACGGTCCGGTCACCACCAGTGAGCCTCCCAGTGGGCAGGCCACCTCCTGCTTCACCCCTTTGGTCCTGGTGCTTAATAACACTGGCCGTACACCGGAGGGACTGAGTCTCTGGGCCAGATGGCCCGTGTGTTCCAGCAGGCCACTGGACTCTGTTTGCCGGACTGCCTGCTGGGCCTGGGACTCTGGGTGGCCTCCCGAGCCTCCATGCCTTGGGACTTGGGGAGGTTAGTTGTGGGCCCTGGGCAGGGTGTACTGTGTTCCCTCCTTGCCTGCTCCCCCTTCATCCCACCTGGGTTCGTGGTTGTTGTTCCTGCTGGGGGGGGGGGGGGGGGGCTTTCCTTATGATGTTGCCATGGGTGTCTGGAATCCACCCCAAGAAGGGGGGGGCTCTGTCATGAACCAAGCCGGTATTTCCTGTAGGCTGGGTTCTGACCATTCTCTGTGGCTCAGGTATCGGGTGATTTATGTATTGTGTTATCTTTTGAGTTCTTGTGGTGTTTATGTCTTTGTTCTTTTTCTTTTCCGTGCCCGTAGCCACTGCTCTGGCCGGCGGCTGTTCAGCAGCCTCTTTGACCTACATTCATGTGGGCATTGTCTAACACTCGCCGGTCTGACCACGCCCTCTCTCTCTCTTGACAGCCAGCTGATTTCTCCCCGGTAATTGTCATTCCCGCACCTCGCCCAGGTGTGCCCAATTTGTGGAGCCAGCAATGCTTGTACTTAGGCGTCCTTTGCCAGTCAAGCATTGCTGGACCATTGTGCAGAGTCATACGGACGTAAATCACTGTATGTGCATTGTCATGTATTGTCTCTACGTATTAGCCACTCCACGTCTAGCTGTGGTTCTCTTGTGTCCACTCAACGATACCGGCTCTGGGACGCCAGCATGGTTAACTCGTTCCTCCACCTGCGTTCACTGGACGATGTCGGTCGAGGAATGCCAACTGTAAGTCTGCTTATTTTGTGACTGTGTGACTCTTTTTGTTAATAAATGTGTTGTGGTGTTAACCCTGCGCATAAATCCACTCTTCATTCCCGTCCTCCATGCACTGCATACAAGCGCATGAGGAGGCTTATGACACCAACTTGCAAGGAGAGGGTGACAATATGAAGCAAAAATGATGATCAAGCTATGGTGAACTCTCAAGGCCAGCAAACCCTTCTCTGCTGGCCTAAACACTATCAGAATTACATTTACAACCTACATTCTTATATTTGTTCCATGAGGATGTATTAAATTATTTCCAATAGTCTATTCTCTTCATTTTGTAGCTTTTCTCTTGGTTGCACTCCTTCCAGTAGTGTAATGCATGTAAAGATTTTTTTTTTTTTTTTTGTCCAATCATATTTCAGCCATCTGTGTTGCCAGTGTCAAGCAAATCTGACTTGTGCCTTCAGGAATTAAATGTGGGGTTCTGTAGGTTAAATTAACTGTTAAAGTTATCCTGTTGCTTTAACCAACCAAATGTCTTCTATACGTCCAGGGGTATGCATAGAAGGCATCCGAGAACATCGGCATTTTCAAATCTTTTGATTGGATGGTTAGACTCCTCCACCCACAATGCAGAGCGTCCTAGCTAGCAAAATGCCAGTGAAAGGACTTGAATGAATGAATGAATGAATTTATTCAGTAATGAACATATATACAATAAAAACAACAAAAATATGTAGAATTCAATTCAATTCAATTCAATTCAATAGAACGCATTAAAGAAGAACCGAAATGGTGTAGGCTGAAGCTAGTGCTTATATAGTGCTTACTCTGTTACAATTTTAAAATCAATAACATAAAAATTAAAATCATACCCAAAATCAACAAAGAAAATCAAATAGAACAAGTACACAAAAAACAAACAAAAACCTTTAAGTTATTACAAGTTTATCTCCTAGCATTTACAGTAAGATACTGAGAGATTTTCTCATCTTTGTACAATTTTTTTGAATTGCTTCAGAGTAGAACATGTTTTAATATTTTCACAGCAACAGTTCCACAGTTTAACTCCAGTGACAGCCATGCAGTGACACTTTGTATTTGTTCTAACCTTTGGTTTATTAAAAACAGTTTCATCTTAGCTCATATTTGCTTTCCTTTTTTTTTAACAGTCTCTGAATATTAACAGGTAATTGGTTATTATTTGCTTTGTACATGATTTGAATGACATTATAATCTACTAGTTCTCTAAATTTAAGAGTATGTAATTGAATGAATATTGGATTTGTTGGTTCACGGTAAGGTTTCTTTGATACAATGTGTACGGCTTTTTTCTGTAGTAAAAAGATTAAGTTTGTGTTTGTTTTGTATGTGCTTCCCCAGATTTCCACACAGTGTCATATAAGGAACTATCAGTGAATTATATAAAATGCAAAGAGATTTCTGACACAGGAGATCCTTAACTTTATACAGTATGGCAATGGATTTAGACATTTTAGTTTTGACATAATTTATGTGTGATTTCCAGTTTAGTTTGTTATCAACAATAACCCCTATGAACTTGGTTTCGAAAACTGTCAATTTCAACATTGTTTATTTTAATTTTTCTGTGATTATATAATCTGCAGTTTCCAAATATTATACATTTTGTTTTTCCAAGGTGAATAGATAATTTATTGGCAGTGAACCATTCACTGATTTGTTTAAGTTCATTTTCTACTGAATCCAGAAGCTGCTTAAGACTTTCTCCACTACAAAAAAAAGTTGTCATCTGCAAATAAAATACACTTGAACAATTTAGACACAGAACATAAATCATTAATATACAAAATAAACAGCAATGGACCAAGCACAGAACCCTGTGGTACCCCACACGTCATCTTCAGCAGCTCAGAGTCTGTTTTATTCACATAAACATATTGATATCTGTCTTCTAAATAGCTGTGTAACCAGTCAAAAGCAATTCCTCTGATGCCATACTTATGTAATTTACTGAGGAGTAATTTATGGTCAACTGTATCAAATGCCTTTAGTAAGTTCAGAAATATTCCAGCTGTGTATTCTTTTCTATCTGTTGCATCCGTGATCTGTTCAACAAAGTCCATGAGTGCCAGTGAGGTGGTCCAGTTCTTTCTGAATCCATACTGTTGTTCGCAGAGTATATTGTGCTTATCAGTGAAATCATTTAGTCTCTTAACAATTTTTTTTAATTTTTTTTTTTTTTTTTTTAATTTTGGAGTATTTTGCTTAAGGAGCTACAATATAGTGTATCTGTTTAAATATAACAGCTTTTTTTCACCCACAATGGCTGACAGGGAAGAAGAAAATGATTTGGTCGCTGAAATTAAAAAAAAAAATAAATAAATTTTCCAGACAGACTTTTCAAGAAAAGCTGGTCATTGTGAAGAGAGCTCGGCCAACCCTGAAGCTAGCAGGCTCGTCTCAGCCGAGTAAAGGAGTTGTCCGTCACTTCCATATTAGCAATGAAAGGTATCCTTGGATTACAGCCTCCGAGGAGTGTTGCAAATTATCTTGCTGGGAATGCCTGTTGTTTGCAACCAGTATTGGGAGCAACACGTTACTTTGTACTGTAATCCTACTACTTTTGCAGTAACGTGCTGTGTAACAAAATTACTGTTTAAAAATTCAGTAATGTATTACAGTTACTTAAATTTGATCAGATGCATTACTTGCGTCACTTGTTTTATTAATAAAAGGTCCCACATGATGAAGACCCTGGAGAGACTGCTCCTTGCTCACCTCCGCCCCCTGGTGGGACCAGCGATGGATCCACTCCAGTTCGCCTACTAGCATGGTATTGGGGTGGAGGATGCGGTCATCTTCCTCCTTCACCGTTCTCTGTCCCACCTGGAGAAGCCCGGGAATGCAGTGAGGATCATGTTCTTTGACTTCTCCTTGCTTTCAACACCATTCAACCGATGATCCTGAAGGACAAGCTGCTGTGCGCAGGGGTGGACCAGCACCTGTCATCATGGATCCTGGACTACCTCACAAACCGGCCACAGTTTGTAAGAACCCGGGACTGTGTGTCCGACACGATCATCGGTAGCACGGTGGCCCCCCAGGGAACGGTTTTGGCTCCCTTCCTGTTCACCCTTTATACTGTGGACTTCTCACACAACACAACACACTGCCATCTACAGAAGTTCTCTGACGACTCTGCGATTGTTGGCCTCATCTCCAACGGAGATGAAGCTGAGTACAGAGGGCTTATCCAGGACTTTGTGGACTGGTGCCATCGGAACTGCCTCCAGATCAACGCAAAGAAAACTAAGGAGCTGGTGGTGGACTGCCACAGGCAAGGACAACCGCTCACAGCACCAGTAAACATCCAGGGAACAGACATTGAGATGGTGACATAATCATACCACGTAGGATAACTAAGTAGACGGTTATGCTGTTTCATTCCATCTAGCTACAATGCTCCGCACTGTGTGTGTTTATATATTTATATATTTATTCCATCTAGAGACAATGCTCCACACACTGTGTGTTTATATATTTACATATTTATTCCATCTAGCTACAATGCTCCGCACTGTATGTGTTTATATATTTACATATCTATTCCATCTAGCTACAATGCTCTGCACCATGTGTCTTTATATTTATGTTTATATGTACATATGTATACTCGCTGCTCTTGTTTTTTCTTGCCTTCTGATTGTTGCTCTGAGTGTTGCTATCCCTGTGCTGTTGCAATCCTGGAATTTCCCAGCCCCCCCGCGACCCGAAAGGATTAAGCGGCAGAAGATGGATGGATGGGACTAATAAAGGCTTATCTTATCTTATCTTATCTTATCTTAATATGGATAGATATTTTTAGCACAAATAAATACAAACTGACCCTACGTAGCTGACACAGCCGTCAGTCAACCTGTTGCAAAGAGCCTGTTCACTACTGAGCGGAGGAAAAGATGAAGCTACTTTGTTTTTGTGGAAATAGACAGATTATTTTTCTTTTGTCATGGTTAAGGACAAAAGCATATTGGTTGGTTGCAACCTAAATACGGTTGAGAAGCACCTAAGAACAGCAACAAGGTTTCGTGAAATGCCAGTTAAACGGGCAAGAAATAGGACACCAAACACACACTGTAGGCTTTTGCACATTTGTTAACTTAAAGACAACATAAAAATGCTCCCAAGCAGACTGGTGAGCATGTAGGAAAATAAAGAATAACTATTAAGTGCCCCAACAAGAAAACTGGCGAGTAAGCAGAAAAATAAAGCATAATAATAAAGTGCCCAAACAAACTAATGTGGCGGGTGACAAGGATAATAAACAATCGCAATGAAAAGAAATGGAATGACAAATGTTGGAGGCAAGTTGGGCTCAACGTCAGTGGTGCCAATACAGGGAATGCCTGAGCCAGAAAACCCCGAGAAAAATGGGGCTCGGCAGCAGAGAAAAAACCAGAGGAGGAGAAAAAAAAAACAGAAACCAGAGGAAAAAAGAAGTAGGACACGGAATCAGCTGATGTTGTCGTGTTCCTTTAATACTCACATAATTACAGACCGTTGTAGCTCATGAGTAGTCAAAGGGCAGCAGCTGCGCAGCCCCGGAGGAAGAGACAGCCGGAAGCTGCACAGCGCTGTCAAAATAAATAAACCAGAAATGGAAAATACAGAAACAACAAAACTCAAAATACTAAGAGAACAGAAAATAAACAGCCAAATAGTTCACTGGGCTGAAAGGACTGGACATGGCACAAACCCGTGCCCCAGCAACATGACACAAGGTCCTACAAAACTAGTGCTATCCTATGCTAAGGTAACAGCGTGTTAGTGAATTTACTCTATCTGAACACCCACGGGTGGATTTTGAGCACAGGTATGCATCTGGACAGTTTGTGACCCAGCAAGAATTAAACCGACTGATTGCCAGATATGTCATTACAGAATAAAGATCTGATAACAGTCATTTTCCATCAGACAGCCGAGACTGTGATCCACTGAAGTTAAAACACATTTCCTTGCTACCTGAATAAAGGCTATGAAAAAAAATGGATTTGATCTCCAAAAGGAATTTAAGGGACTGGATCATGTCTCTGTAACAGACATTTGGACTGTGGATAATGGGCATTTTCTTTGGATCACTGCACATCGGATTAAATCCATAATATTAAAGGTAAGAAACATTGACAGCTTTATAAAGTGTTGCCAACTCACTTTGGTGAAGTGATTCTCACAAACCCTATTTCTAACTCCAAAAGGAGGAAATTACTGGCAACTTTATGTTGATTTTCTTCAGATTTTTCCCACAATAAGAGCTCTCAAGGCAGGATAAAGCAGACTGAACACGTTCTAAAAGTTTTGTCTGAAACAGTCTGTTTTCAGCCTTACATTAATAAGCCCGTAATGTAATCCATTAATTAAATTATCTTACTATGTATGCAAGATTATTTAAGCATGCATTTAAAAGTAATGTGAAAGTTACTTTTCCAAGTAACGAGTTACTTTAATCATGCAGTAATTTGTAAGTAACTCAGTTACTTTTTAAAAGAAGTAAGTAGTAACTGTAATTAGTTACTATTTTTTAGTACCTTGCCCAACACTGTTTACAACTGATTGAGTAGATACTTGGAGCCAGACAGGGTTTGCAAACTTGAGCTATCTACTGTTACACCATGAAAATTTAGGCAGTGTTCGCCAAATGTATAAAAATTGGTCTAAAGCGCTGGCATACGCCGAAATTTTCACTTTTGACTGTATGCATCGTGTATCCATAACGACTTGGACATATACATAACATATTAGTAGCTTATATGTATAGAATATTTCCATAACTTATAAGTAACTTAAACCAACTAATGCTTAGCGTGTTGCCGACATTCACAACATATGCACAACAACAGTATAACTTCTGCATAGTGCGGTCATGCCAAACTGCCATTGCCTCCCGATCCATGAATCCTAGGGGTGGGAGAGATCATTTCTGTTCAACCGAGATGATTCTCCCCTCCAGACACCACAGTGGGGGGTGTGGCCGACCTAGCAGAGCTGTCAAATCTGTCAGGTCAGTCATGTCTAAAACAGCTGATGTGACGCGTCAGGAACATCAGATAACAGTTGTCACAACCTGGCTCAAAGGCATGCTAATTGATGGTGATTAAAAAGTTTATTTTCAATAAAGTAAAAAAAAAAAAAGACAATGCATGGAGTGTGCTTTTGCTGGGAGGCACAGCCAACAGCAAAGTGTGATTTTTCATGGAAAACAGCTGCGCTCTGCGCTTCAGGCGATTGGCTGATTGGATCCTCCTCCTCCGTGTTCTGACATTTTAGCATATTAATCAGGGCAACACTGGACAGCTGATGGTATAGACTTCAGTCAAATGGAAAAAACCCCGACAGGTCCCATTATAAGAGCAAATACGTGTGTGTGTATGCTCTGGAGGCAGAAAGCTCTGTACGTGTTTTTCCTGTGAACCAATGCTGCAAATATGCCATTTGCTCCAAGAATGTGGGACATATCAGCCATACGTTGGATACATCGGGAAATTTTCAGCATGCTGAAAATTAATTTTCAGAGGAGCTCGGCACCGTAGCGTGCTTCAGCATTCTTCAGCATGCTCTTAACTTAGACAAAACTTAGCCGTAACTGATTCAACGTACCCCAGCGTATTCTTGAAATTTTTCGTACATTTTGGCTGCCTAAATTGTCTAGGTGTGTGTTATGTCTTAATAACATGAGGGAGGAGCAGTGTCGTACCAAGCAACAAAGTGAACTTTATTAAGACATCCACAGATTATACATACTGGCCATAGCCTGCCAGACATCACCACATCCACACCCCGGCATCAGCTACGGCAAGGCCCAAGGGCCAAATCCCCAGATCACATTCTCCCCTTTACAAAACATGAAAGCACCACACAAAACACCCCCCCCCCATTAACGTTTGCATCGAAGAACCCCACAGAACATATGCAGTATATAAATACATTGAATGTAATCTTTCACTTCTTGTTTTGTTTTGATTTTTTTTTCCCCTAAAGGGCTTCTTTTTTGAACACACATAGAATAACAAGACTAACTAGCTGAATGGGCACCTGGGTAGGCTGCCAGGGTACCCTCCTGTGTTGGGGTGGATTATTCTGCCACTCATGCCCAACACAATTCAGCTAAAGCTACTTTAACTACAAAGTCATCGAGGTGTTTGGGCCTCTGACACGTCCTAGCCAAGCGCCTCATTGGAGAAGGACCTGCTCCAGGCTCCATCAGCTGCACCTCAGAGTCCCCAACACCTCCATCAGATGAGTCCCAGCCCTCATCAGTCCAATCTGCCACAGCTTCTGGACCATGGGCTGGCAACGACTTCCTGAAACGGCTGGAATGCTACAGTGACCCGTCCGAGAGCTTGAATGTGTCCCAGCCCAGTGACCTCACGATCTGTAGGGACCCCATCCAGAAAGGCTGCAGTTTATGCATGTGGTTGGGATGCTTAATCCAGACCCGGTCTGACACGTCGAGTCCGTTGGCCTTCGCTCTGTGCTTCCTGTTGAAATGTTGTTTCGTTTTCTGCTGTTGGGTGATGACCCGGTCTCGTGGGGGGTCTGTGTTCCCCCTGTTGGGAAGTTGTGGGGTGCCTCAGCTGGTCCAGAGGCAGGTGGAATTTGTGCCCCAGCATGTGCTTCGCCAGGGAACACTCTGTCGTGGCATGGGCCGTTGCTCTTTAGTGGAGAATTGTGTTCTGGAACGCCTCAGGGAGCGTGAAGCTGTCCGCCAAATGGGCTCTTAGACCATTTTTCAGAGTCTTGTTGAAATGTTCCATGCCCCCATTGGCTTGGGGGTGGTAGAACGCAGTTTTGATGTGCTCAATGCCCCAAAAAACAAAAACTCCTCAAACCCCCCAGAGGTGAACTGTGGGCCATTGTCTGTAGCGATGGCATCCGGGACCCCCCATCTGACGAACAGTGATGAGAGGAAGCCCGTGACCATATCCATCGTGATTGAATTAGTGAGTAACACCTCCGGCAATTTGGAAAACAGATCATAGACCACTAGCAAAAACGGCTGTTTGGGGGTGCCATATGTAGTTCACCGCAAATGTCCAATTGGATGTGCTTCTAAGGGCCCTCTTGGTATGGTAATGGTCACAGGGGCGGGGGGCCACCAGTCTTTCCGCTCTCCAAACACAGAACACAGTTCTTTACCATAGTTTCAATGTCCTTATCGATACCTGGCCACCAAACTGAATCCCTGCAGCACTGCTTCACCCTGACTGCACCCAGGTGGTCCTCGTAAATCATTGCCAGAACTCGCGGTCTCAGAGACACCGGGATTAATGTACAGTGTCTCCTTGCCACACACACCCCGTTCCAACAACTCAGTTTGTCTCTGAATTGGTGAAAAGGCACCAGATTGCCCTGTACTTTTGTGGGCCAACCCTCCCTGATGACCGAACATAGTTGTGACAATGTGGGGTCCTGTTCCTACTCCTCCTGGAGCTCCTGGAGGGACACCATGTCCTGGAGGGGTCCGTGCAGTGCATTGACCAGATCCGTCTCCGAGCGGTTGTCTTCGTCGTCCGGTTCTGCGGTGTTGGCCGTGGCGTGGGACAGGAGATCTGCCACTATGTTCTCTTTTCCAGGGTTGAACTGGGTAGCGAAATTGTAGACCTGCAGATGCTCAGTCCACCTGTGGATCCGTAGGGGCCTGTGTCCCAAGCCTGTTGTCCCCAGCAGTGTTGTCAGCGCCCGGTGGTCTGTTCGCAGGGTGAAATGGCATCCGTAGAGGTAACTGTACCACTGTTCACACACCCAGACATAAGTGAGCGCCTCCCTCTTACCCACGGCGTATTTCTGTTCAGCCGCTGAAAGGGACCTCAACGCAAACGCCACTGGGCGCTTGGTACCATTTAGCACTTGAGACATAACTGCCCCCACCGCTGAGCCAGACTCGTCACAAGTCACAAAAGTTGACCATTTTGGATCAAAGTGGGCCAACACTGGAGGGGAGGTAGGCTGGGACTTTAACCTATTAATCGCTGCTGAGCAGGCTGGAGTCCACTGCCATGGCGCATACTGCTTCAGAAGGGCCTGGAGGGGTTTGATAGTCTCTGAATAATGGGGAATAAAATGCCCGTAGAACTTCACCATGCCCAGGAATGAGGAGATTTGTGTGGGTGACGTGGGGTCAGGGAGACGCAGGACCGCCGCCACATTTGACAGTAGGGGGCTCAGGCCCTCGGCTGCCAGCTGGAATCCACACACACTCAATGGAATCTGCAGTGAAAATGCACTTTTCCCCATTCAATGCGACCCTGTGCTCCAGCAGCACCTCCATCACTCGTCTCAAACGACTGTTGTGTTCTTCCCGCAACGTGCCGTGGACCAAAATATCATCCAGGTACACCACTGCACCCCTGAGGCCAGCTAGAATTGTGGACATAATCTTCTGAAAGCAACTTATTGCACCACCCAGGCCAGCTGCGACGATGTACTCCTCGAATGCTTCCAACCAGCGGCGCCGTGGTGTAGTTGGTGCACCCGGATACTGTAAGAACGGAGGTGGCGGTTTTATGCATGCTCCCATGGTTTAATCCTACGTTGCCAAATGTTATGTTGTAGAGCAATGTTTCTCAAAGTGCGGCCCCCGTGCCAATGGCAGCCCACGAAAACATTTCTGGCGGCCCGCGGCCAATCTGTTAACGTCTTAACCAATATATGATCTGAACTAATTGCTTTGGAAAAATTCCGATACACATCTACGTTTAGTGGTCTTTGGCGCCATCTGTAGGCACAAGCCGTAATTACATGTGTTGTCGACCTTGCGATCACTTCATTGCAGCAGCTAGTCCAATTGTATTATGGGAGACGGAACGTTCAGCGCACAGTGCAGAAGTGTTGGTTGGCAACGGTTTCCGAGCACCATTTTGAGTCAGAAGAAGAATAAGAAATAAATATTAGTGCTTGTGGAAGTCGAAGTGTGGAAATAAAGATGGATCAGCGAGAGAAAGAGGCAGAGATGGAGACCGCTCACTCGAGGAAACCGAGAACTGTCAGCGAGGAAAAAAGGCAGTTTCAGGGAAAATGGACTTTGGACTACTTCGTTGAACCTCACGGGTCAGATAAAGTTGTATGCCTCATCTGCAGACAGGTAATCGCTGTGCGAAAAGACTTTAACATCAGGCGCCATTACGAAACAAAACACAAAAATTATGAAAAATTCAGTGGCAAGGATCGCACCACAAAGATGGAACAACTTAAAAGGGGCTACACAGCACAACAGTCAGTCTTCACGCAATTTTCAAAAACCAGCGAAGCAGTAACAGAGGCTAGCTATGTGGTAGCTCATGAAATAGCTAAACGGGGCAAGCCGTTTAGTGACGGAGAATTTGTTCGAGACTGTATGCTAAAAGTGGCAGAGCGTGTATGCCCAGACCAAAAAACAAAGTTCCGTGACGTAAGTTTGTCGAATGACACAGTCACAAGACGAATCGAAGATCTGGCAAATGATTTGAAGGACCAACTGGCGATACGTGTGGAGGGGCTAGAAAAGGGAGCGTTTTCCATCGCACTGGATGAAAGCACGGATATTTCCGACACTGCCCAACTGTTGATTTTCATCCGAACTGTCACTGAGAATTTTGACGTCGGCGAGGAGCTACTGAGTATGGAGAGTATGAAAGACACAACGAAGGGAGTGGATATTTGCGAAGCAGTGTATCGCAGTCTGGACACACACAATGTTAACCTGGCATCCTTGGTCGGTGTCACGACAGACGGAGCACCAGCAATGATTGGGAGTAGGACAGGTGCAGTGTCGCTGCTGGCTGAGAAAGTGGTGAACAGCGGTGGTAAGAAACCAGTCAGCTACCACTGCATAATTCACCAAGAAGCCCTCGCTGCTCAGACGCTAGAAATGAAACACGTCATGGCCGTAGTTGTGAAGACAGTTAATTACCTGAAGTCCAGAGGTCTGAACCATCGCCAATTTAAAACCTTTTTGGCGCAGTCAGAGGCAGATTTTGGAGACGTCATTTACTTCACTGCCGTCCGGTGGCTGAGCAGAGGTGCCACACTGAAACGTTTTTTTAACCTGAGAAAAGAAATTTGCGAGTTCATGCAGGCAAAAGGACAAGACGTGACTGAGTTAACGGACAGCAAATGGCTCTGTGACCTAGCCTTCCTCGCCGACCTGAATAATTGTCTGAGCGATCTCAATCTGAAGCTGCAAGGCCATGGAAAACTCATTTCCACACTTTTTGACAACGTGAAAGCTTTCCAGCGAAAACTCCAACTGCTCCAGGGACAGCTCAGAGAAGGAGATCTCGCTCATTTCCCTGCCTGCAGGGCGCTGGTAGATGACCCAGACACGGACGGGAGTGAAGTTTTGCGTCACCTGCGTTCAGAGAAGAACCATGGCCTCATCGAAAAGCTTCGAGACGAGTTCGACCACCGATTCTCTGACTTCAGGGACCACGAGGGTGATTTCAACCTTTTCCAAAATCCCTTCTCATGTGTGCCCGAGGCAGTGCCTGCAGACATGCAGTTTGAGCTCATCGACCTACAGGAAAGCGCCGAGGCCAGAGCTGCATATCGTGACAAGAGTCTGATCGAGTTCTACAAAGGACTTTCCCCATCCACATTCCCTGCTCTTCGTCAACATGCTGTCAGAATGGCGTCTTTATTCGGAAGCACCTACATCTGTGAAAAGACCTTCTCCACCATGGCCATCAACAAATCTAAGCTGAGATCCAGGATGACAGATGCCCACCTACATGCAGTCCTTCGCATCGCGACGACGGAGATGGAGCCAGACTTCAGAGGACTCGTGGCCAACCGAAAACAGCACCACAAATCACACTGCAGTTAAAAGGTATGTTGACACTAAAATTGTATTTTCATCAGTCCCAATTTCTTACTGTTAATATGACTTTACCCAAACTAATTAAATCTGATAATTAAAAGGATTACAAATGGAATTGAATTTTCAGTCTTTTTTTTTTTTTTTGCCTCCGTCCCTTTGGTGGCCCTCGGTTCAACTTTGGATTCCCAAATTGGCCCTCACCCATCAAAACTTTGAGAACCCCTGTTGTAGAGGATTGATCAGACGAGACACGAGCAGACACACAACTTTATTCCTCTAACAACAGAACAGATTGACTCAGGCACCAAAGTTGATCTCTTTTATACAGTTTCACTCAATTCTTTGGCGCCTGGAGTACACACATTAACATACACACTAAAAAGCATCACACCACACAAAACTTCCACACCTGGCATCTGAGGTGTGGAGGCGCAGCTTCACTTTACACAATACAATCATACCTGGCATTGTTAGGTATGAAGGCACATCTTAATTTGGTTTTCTACTCTCTGGTGCTCTGGCGGCTACTGTCGCCCCCTCTCCTTTTCTTCTCCTCATCTCCATTTCTCACCTCCTTCCCCCATTCCCCAAAGACTCTGGGTGGAGTATAACCACCGGTTGTGTCACAACAATGTTTTAATAACATGAGGCAGGAGCCGTGTCGTACCGAGCAACGAATTGAACTTTATTAAGACAGGCACAGATTATACATACTGGCTGTAGCCCACCTGACGTCACCATGGCCACACCCCAGAGTCAGCTACGGCAAGGCCCAAGGGCAAAATCCCTACATCACAGTGTGACAGGGCCTTAACCATAGCAGCAGCCAGACACCAAAGCACAAACGCCAGCCAGACACTGACAAACAACAGTACTTTTAATCCTTTGGGGAAACAAGAGTGGATCTGCAGCTCAGTGAACAAGTGTGCAGGGAAATGGAGCTCCACAATGAAAAGGTAAAGATTTTTAAACTGTAATTTTATAGTTAAAGTTATCTTTAACATGCTTTGTGTGGGTGGCCCTATAGGCTATTTTCACGGTGTCTGGTATGAATGGCACTTAAATTGGGTAGATCACCACTGAAGGCCTTGCTGTAAAATACACGGCCCGCCACTGTGATCAAGACTTGCCTAAAAATCATTCCCATCAATAAAGAATATATATTTGAAGAATAAGGCTGACCCTTGCTAAAAACATAATTTGGTATTAAAATAAGAAACACTCTAGTTGCTCTAAAATCTGATAAATGACATAACGTTCGGCTCAGGAGACGCACACACACAGGCTCAGAGTAGTTCAAACTGTTTATTAACAACAGGGATGTTTGGGTGCGTGTCTGCGGAATGTTAATGTGTTGGTGGTGGCATCTGCTTCGGACCCAGAGGCAGGAGACCGTTCAGCCGGCAACCTTGTTGGGACAGATGACTGGCGCTTCAAGGATGGAAGCCCGGGAGACAGCCACCTGCAGGGCTCGGTGCAGCAGCGAGGAGAGACGAGGGACGGGATTGTCCGCCGCCGAGGAATCCACCTGTGCACAGGGGAGCAGACTGGAGAGATGAGGTAAGCGATTTTCTTACCGGTAACGAGGATGCTGAAGAGAATGTGGTAGAAGCCCATGGAAGGGAAATGAAGTCTACGGCTTCAGGCCGAAGCTCAGGGCGAGGCGGCTTTTATCCCTCGCCGCTGACAAGTAGCAGGTGCGTGAGCAGGTGGCGCCGCTGATGAATGGCGCGGCGTGACAGTATTCCCCCCTCTAGCAGCGCCTCCTGGCGATGGCTTATCCGGGTGCGCTCGGTGGAAGTCCGCGATGAGCGATGGGTCCAACACAAACGACGGGGGCACCCACTGTCGATGCTCGGGCCCATAGCCCTCCCAGTCCACCAAGTATTGCAACCCACGACCCCGGCGCCGGGAGTCCAGGATGGAGGATGCGGACCAGGCCGGATGGCCACCAATCATCCGGGGCGCGGGTTGCGCTGCAGGAGGAGGGCAAAGGGGGTCAGTGACTGCCAGCTTCACCTTTGACACGTGGAAAGTAGGATGAATGCAGAGGGAGGGGGGAATAGCCACGCGCACAGCCACCGGGTTGATGATCCGGGTGATGGGATAGGGACCCATGAAGCGCTGTGCCAGCTTTCTCCTCTCGCCTTTTAGAGTGACGTCCTGGATGGAAATGTAAACAAGCTGCCCAACTCTGTACGCCGGGGCAGGTCTCCTACGCCGGTCCGCCACAGTCCTGTTGCGTTCCGCTGTGCGTAATAGCGCATGGCGCGCGGCAGCCCAGGTGGAGCGGAACTGCCTGAGATGGGCCCTAACTGACGGGACAGTTACTTCACTCTCCTGCTCCGGAAACAGCAGGGGGTCGTAACCCAGGGACGCTTTGAAGGGGGACATCCCTGTAGCAGAAGAGAAAGCGGTGTTGTGGGCATATTCAACCCAGGCAAGATGGTTGCTCCAGGACGTGGGTTTGGATCTGGACACACAGCGGAGCGCAGCCTCCAGCTCCTGGTTGGTCCTCTCACACTGCCCGTTGGATTGGGGGTGATGGCCGGAGGAGAGGCTCACCTTGGCTCCGATGGCGTTGCAGAAAGACCTCCAAACCTCAGATGAAAACTGGGGGCCCCGGTCCGAGACCACGTCTACCGGAATCCCATGCAGCCTGACCACGTGTTGGACGAGGAGGTCCGCCGTCTCCAGGGCAGTAGGGAGGCCTCACAGGGGGACGAAGTGCACGGCCTTGGAGAAGCGGTCCACGATGGTCAGGATGGTGTCATAGGAGTTGGAGACAGGGAGTCCGGTGACGAAATCCAGCGCGATGTGCGACCAGGGCCTGCCAGGGACGGGCAGGGGCTGGAGCAGACCCGCTGGAGGGGCATTTCCCGACTTGCAGGTGGCACAGATTGGGCAAGCCCGGGCATAGCGGGCTGCATCCCTCCGCAGGCCTGGCCACCAAAAGGACCGTTGGAGGAGATCTATCATCCGGGAGGTGCCAGGGTGACAGGTGAGCTTGGAGGTGTGGAGCCAGTGGATGACCTCTCCTCGGACCGCGGATGGCACGAACAGCCTCCCCTCCGGTCCGCCGCCAGGGTCAGGTTCCACCTCCTGTGCCTTCCGGATCTTGCTCTCGATGTCCCACGAGGTGGCTCCCACGACGCACGACCTGGGCAGGATGGAGTGGGGCGCCTCCTCCGACTCCATGGGGGCGAACTGCCTGGAGAGGGCGTCAGGCAGGACGTTCCTAGAGCCAGGCCTGAAGGTGATGGAAAATTGGAACCTGGCGAAGAACAGGGACCAGCGCGCCTGGCGGGCGTTCAGGCGCTTGGCAGATCGTAAGTATTCCAAGTTCTTGTGGTCAGTGAAGACCACAAACGGCAGGTTCGCCCCCTCTAACCAGTGGTGCCACTCCTGCAGGGCGAGCTTGATGGCCAAGAGCTCTCTGTCCCCCACATCGTAGTTTCTCTCCGCCGGGGACAAGCGCCGGGAGAAGAAGGCGCACGGTCATTTGGCGCCATCGTCCGGTGACCGCTGGGACAGCACTGCTCCCACTCCCGTGTCCAAAGCGTCTACCTCTACGATGCACTGCAGCGCGGGGTCGACCTGGCGAAGGACCCGGGAGGAGGAGAATTCCGCCTTCAGCGCCTCAAAGGCGGCAGCGACCTCTTCGGTCCACCGGAACGGGACCTTCGGGGACGTGAGGCGGGTCAGTGGTCCAACGATGGCACTGAAGTTGGGGACAAAGCGACGGTAGAAATTGGCGAAGCCAACAAATTGCTGCACCTGTTTCCGGGATGCAGGTGTAGGCCATTCCACCACCGCCTTTACCTTCTCTGGGTCGGGGAGCACCTTATCGTGGGCGATGATGAACCCCAGGAAGGACGTACTCCTGGCGTAAAACTCACACTTTTCTGCCTTAACGTACAGACGATTCTCCAGCAGCCTTTGGAGGACCCGCCTCACGTGGACCTGGTGCTCATCCCTGGACTTGGAGAAGATGAGAATATCGTCCAGGTAGACGAACACGAAAAGGCCAATGAAGTCCCGGAGGACGTCATTAATGAGGCGCTGGAAGACTGCAGGAGCGTTGGTCAACCCGAACGGCATCACCAGGTATTCAAAGTGGCCGTTCGGGGTACGGAAGGCCGTTTTCCACTCATCTCCCTCCCGGATCCGGACGAGGTGGTAAGCGCTGCGTAGGTCCAGCTTGGTGAACCAGGTCGCCCCCTGGAGGGAGTGGAAAGCAGTGTCCATGAGAGGCAGGGTGTAACGGTCCTTCTCCGTGATATTATTGAGGGCCCGGTAATCGATACAAGGGCGGAGGGACCCATCCTTCTTTCCCATGAAGAAGAACCCTGCCCCCACGGGTGACGATGATGGGCGGATAATCCCAGCACTTAATGACTCCTTCAGGTAGGCGTTCATCGTGTCCTTCTCCGGCGCAGACAGGCTGTAAAGGCGACCAGAAGGTAAGGGAGCCCCCTGGCGGAGGTTGATGGCGCAGTCATAGGGCCGATGAGGGGGGAGAGACATAGCTTTCGCTTTGCTGAACACCATACCCAGGTCGTGAAATTCTGGGGGCACCAGAGACAGGTCCGGGGGTGCAGCGTCCGTCGCAGGGGGAGGAGCGGACGGAGAGCAGGCAGCGGACTGAAGGCAGGTGCCCATACAGAACGTACTCCATGCCGATATCCCAGCTGATTTCCAATCCAGGACCGGATTGTGAAGGCGGAGCCAGGGATACCCCAGGATGACGGGCGACACAGAGTTGGGAAGGACGTAAAAGGTCATCTCCTCCCGGTGGTTTCCCGAGATGATGACCGGTAGGGGGACAGTTTGATGTGTCACTCTCCCAAGGGTGGCACGGGAGAGGTGGACTAGGGAGATGGGAGTGTTGAGTGCCTGGCAGCGGATGCCCAATCGGGTTGCCAGGCTTTGTGAAATGAAGCTGCCTTCTGCGCCCGAATCCACCAGTGCGTGGGTGAGGTGCCCAGTGGGGTTATGGCAGAAACGGATGGGCAGCTTCAATTGAGTGAGTGATCCTAACCGATTGACGTCCGCGAGGCTTCCAACAGTGACTCGCGGACCCCACCGACTGGCTTTCCGTGGACAACGCTCCATGGTGTGTTGGTCGCCTCCGCAATACATGCAGAGGCCCAACTCACGGCGGCGTTGTTTCTCCACAGGGGAAAGTTTAGTCCAGCCCGTCACCATCGGCTCCGACTCCTCGGGGCGCAATGCTGGCGGCGCCGCCAGGGGGCGAGCTTGGAACAGGTGCGGCGAGGCTCCACGAGGGCGAGAAGAAGAAGACCTCCGCCCCGAGGAGCGCTCGCGCAGCCTGTTATCCAAACTTACCGCTAAGGACGTCAGCTCCGCTAGCGTCCCAGGGATATTCCGACCAGCCAGTTCATCCCTCAGATTACTGTTGAGGCTGCGGAGGAACAGGCCACAGAGGGAGCGTTCCTCCCAGCCCAATTCCTCCGCCGCTACCCGGAAGTCGACCGAGTGGTCCGCTGCTGACCGGCTTCCCTGCTGGAGAGCGAGAAGCCGATCGACCTGGACCGTTTCGGTTTGAGAATGGTCAAAGACCTCCAGAAAGCGCCTCACGAATTGGTCATAGGTGAGGGTGGCATAACTGGGCCTCGCCATTGCGGCGTAGGTCCAAGTTAACGCACGCCCCTCCAGAAGATTCCCTATGTAACCAATTCGACTGTGATCCGAGGGAAAATCTCCGGGCACACGGTGGAACACGGACTCACACTGCATAATGAACCCCCGCGCTCCGCCGAGCTTACCGCTAAAGCGGGCGGGGGTCGGAATCGGTGTGAGCCGAACCGGTGCCACTGGAGCCGGCTGGGCGGCTGCTGGAACAGCAGGAGCCGCGCCACCCTGGCGAGTCGGGAGGAACGGCTGTTGGGGGTCCAAGCGGTTCAATTGGTTAGTTAATTCTAATAATTGATTAAGAACCACCTGTTGCTGATAAACAATCTGATCCACCCGAGCCTCAAGGATGGTAAACCGGTGTGCGAGCCCGCCGTCTGCCGAGCCGCTCTGCTGAAGCCGTACTGACATAACGTTCGGCTCAGGAGACGCACACACACAGGCTCAGAGTAGTTCAAACTGTTTATTAACAACAGGGATGTTTGGGTGCGTGTCTGCGGAATGTTAATGTGTTGGTGGTGGCATCTGCTTCGGACCCAGAGGCAGGAGACCGTTCAGCCGGCAACCTTGTTGGGACAGATGACTGGCGCTTCAAGGATGGAAGCCCGGGAGACAGCCACCTGCAGGGCTCGGTGCAGCAGCGAGGAGAGACGAGGGACGGGATTGTCCGCCGCTGAGGAATCCACCTGTGCACAGGGGAGCAGACTGGAGAGATGAGGTAAGCAATTTTCTTACCGGTAACGAGGATGCTGAAGAGAATGTGGTAGAAGCCCATGGAAGGGAAATGAAGTCTACGGCTTCAGGCCGAAGCTCAGGGCGAGGCGGCTTTTATCCCTCGCCGCTGACGAGTAGCAGGTGCATGAGCAGGTGGCGCCGCTGATGAATGGCGCGGCGTGACAATAAATAATTTCGGCTGAGCTGCTGATCGCTCAAGGATAACTTTTACACACACACACACACACACACACACACACACACACACACACATATTATATATGTATATATATAACTTGGTTTTTAGCTTGGTTTTTGTTAGCTAGATAGCTTGGTTTTTGTTGTCGGCATCAGCGTCAATATACTGTGTATATACATATATATATATATATATATATAGTGGAGGTAATAGAACAGGCGAGATGCAACGAGCTGGAAGGGTGCAAGGTTTTTTTTCCTCCAACATAATGAAACACGCTTTGTAGCTTGGTGAGCTACTGCGTTGCTCAGGCATGTGTCACAAGCTCTTTTATACACGTTATACAGACAGAGAGAATGCATGGCACATTAGCATAGTGATTGTCATCTAATACACATCAGTCAATACACATCATTAGCATGACATCAGCTGGCGCCTGGCCCGGATGTCCTCTCCGAGGACGCATACATAACAGTCCCGTCTGATTGCTCCCTGGGCCTCTCTGTCCGTATGTAAATTGTCCTTCATTTCCTCCAGCCCTGATGAGTGTGAGATAGTGTCTGTCTGCAGCGTGCTGGGTCACTACACGGCTCCCCCCAGAACACTCAGAAGGGGCTATGACTGCCCCCCCCCCCCGATCATTTGGGTTCCAGCTCCGGTAGAACTGTCCTGCTGTAGAGGAGTGTCAGAGGGCATGTCAGTCCGTGGGGGGGGCGGGGGAGGGGTGGAAAAGACACTGTGCTCCACTCCGAGTTCCAGCACGTTGAACGACTGTGGATCGTGGGAGTACGGGGCCGGTGCGCGTCATGTGTAATGGAGCAAACCGGCGATCGGCCGGCTTTGATGGTGGATGGGAATAAATGAGTTTGTGTGGATCTGCCATGGTGAGGGACTTTCCCGGTAAACCTGGCGGTGATCCGCAGCGGATGTGCAAAAAAAAAAATTAAGTCTCTGACTCCTCGTGCGGCTCAGTCCTGCGAGGATGTGGGGAAGGCAAACTGCCAAAATTCCCCAAGGATGCGTAGCGGCTAAGAAAAAAACTGAAGCTGTGTGAGGAGCTTGGTGGTTTGGTTTTAGGTGCGGGAGCAGCCCTAAAGTCATCGGGGAAAGCAATCGGCTAAATTCCCGTTGTGCGCCGTGGCTAAGAAACCCATACAAAGTCCCGTGCGTGGGCTGCATGTCTGCTTCAGGTGCATGAGCAGCCCTAAAGGTTCTGAGGATGGCGATCGGCCATGTTTCTCGGGCATGTGCAGCGGCGAAGGATGATGTATAAGTCTGTGGAGCCGGTTTGTCCCTAGTGTGTGGCGCGCACCTGGCGCAGTGACCACATAGCTGGAAGTTGCGCTGTCCTCGTAATCCTGCGGTGTGTGCGTGGGGCTTCTGTGTGCAGAAAGTCCACTGTCAGGAGGTGAGTCAGGGTCGGGGAGCTTGGTGGAAATCAACGCAGACGGTGCCGATGATCTTCCTCGTTCAGGCTGTTTCCTTTGGTTCGCGCCGTTCATGGTGCATGTCGGTCCCAGCGCTGCCCGCTCCGGAGAGCACGCTCCAGTGTAGATGAAGAGGATGCAGGCGTTCTCTGGTCCTCTGGAATCCACAGCATGGTGAGAGGGAGTAGACGGTCATTCTCTCTCGTCAGGTCACCAATGTGGAGAAAATGGCATAGTCGAGAGATGTGCCATGCACGTCCAGGGTCACCAATGTGGAGGTAATAGAACAGGCGAGATGCAACGAGCTGGAAGGGTGCAAGGTTTTATTTCCTCCAACATATTGAAACGCGCTTTGTAGCTCGGTGACCTACTGCGCTGCTCAGGCATGTGTTACAAGCTCTTTTATACACATTATACAGACAGATAGAATGCATGGCATATTAGCATAGTGACTGCCATCGAATACACATCAGTTAATACGCATCATTAGCATGACATCAGATGGCGCCCGGCCCGGACGTCCTCTCTGAGGACGCATACATAACAGTCCCGTCTGATTGCCCCCTGGGGCTCTCTGTCCATATGTAAATTGTCCTCCCTTTCCTCCAGCCCTGATGAGTGTGAGATAATGTCCGTCAGCAGCGTGCTGGGTCACTACAATATATATATATATATATATATATATATATATATATACTGTATATACGTATATATATACACTACCGTTCAAAAGTTTTGGGTCACTTAGAAATTTCCTTATTTTTGAAAGAAAAGCACTGTTATTTTCAATGAAGGTAACTTTAAACTAATCAAAAATACACTCTAATATCTAATATACATTGCTAATGTGGTAAATGACTATTCTAGCTGCAAATGTCTGGTTTTTGGTGCAATATCTACATAGGTGTATAGAGGCCCATTTCCAGCAACTATCACTCCAGTGTTCTAAGGGTACAATGTGTTTGCTCATTGCGTCAGAAGGCTAATGGATGATTAGAAAACCCTTGTGCAATCATGTTAGCACAGCTGAAAACAGTTTAGCTGGTTAGAGAAGCTATAAAACTGACCATCCTTTGAGCAGGTTGAGTATCTGGAAAAAAATATTATTTCAAATACAAATCATTATTTTTAACCTTGTCATTGTCTTGACTTATATTTTCTATTCATTCTACAACTCATGGTGGTAAATAAGTGTGACTTTTCATGGAAAACACAAAATAATTGTCTGGGTGACCCCAAACTTTTGAACGGTAGTGTATATATATACTGTATTTTAATTTAGAGAAAAGACAATTGTAAAGCAGATTTCTACATTTTCTATAATATTAAAGTAAGACAAGAAACATCAATAAATACATTAACACGTACCTGTTCAGTGTTGTTAGGGTTAAGCCACGACTCGTCTTCATTTCTCCTCAGTTCATCATCACCATCATGGACCTTCAGCCTGGAGGAGGCGCACCGACCCCCCCGCGTGTCTCCGCTCTCATCCAGCGGCTCACACGGGACTGAGCAGCCACCCTAGGGCTCACATCGCCGGGACTGGGAGGTGAAGGAGGCACCGCCAGTGGACTTGGACATTGGTTTGGCGGAAAAGCCACTTCAGCCACTGGTGGCAGGGGGGACAATGAGGGGGGAATAGCTGGGCAGAAAGACTGGAGCTAACGGCAACAGGGAGCAGCTAGATGGTGAAAAAAAAAAACCTCCAGGACAGATGAAAGAGGTACTCACCATATGGCTGTCTTGGACCTGGTTCATGCAGGTAAGCTGCAGGAACTGCAGCTGCAGTGTTAGCGCTAGCTTGGTTTTTGTTGTCGGCTTCAGGGTCAAAATCTCCCAAATCACTCTTTTCATCTTCTCTCTTCATTGGTATCCACTTCAAAACTCAGACTGAGAATGCTTTCTTCCATTTCCCTCAAAATATGAACACGATCTTGTTGTTTTCAGATTGTAAAAAGTCTAGTAATTAATTCATTGTTCAATCAGTGATGTCACACATTTCAGGCTGACATTCCCAGCGATTTTTGGTCATCTGAAACCGTCACTTTCGCAGACTTTTTTTCTCTCTCCGGATCACAGTTTATTCCAAAAAATGGTGATATTGGAGGAAATTATATATGCATAAACATAACAAATTCGGCCCAATTAAAAATCAATATGGGCAGCGCGGTGGCGGCGTGGTTAGCACTGCGGCAGCACAGCAACTCACCCTTGGCTCGATCCCAGCCCCCGACCAACAGTGATCTGTGTGGAGTTTGCATGTTCTCCCCGTGTCTGCGTGGGTTTACTCCGGGATTTCTCCGGTTTCCTCCCACATGCCAAAAACATGCAAGTTAGGTTAATTGGCATCAAAAACTGGGGATTCTAAATTGTCCTTAGGTATGACTGTGAGAGTGAATGGTTGTCTGTCTCTCTGTGTTAGCCCTGCGATGGACTGGCGATCTGTCCAGGGTGTACCCTGCCTCTCGCCCACAGATGCTGGGATAGGCTCCAGCCCCCCCGCGACCCGAAAAGGATTAAGCGGAAGAAGATGGATGGATGGATGGATGGATAAAAATCAATAAATTTCCCCTTTAAGACTTTCCATATTTGCCCCCCCCCCCACATCTACTGGAAAGATACGTAGTGTGCTGTTTCCTCTTCCACGATTGAATGTTAATGATGTGTCTTTGAGGAGGTGTAACTCCAGCTTTAAAGGATAATGAGCATCTCTGAAAGTATTACAGTTGGATAATGTATATAAGATTTTTGTATGTATTCCAAATTTAATTAAAACAAAAACAAAACAAAAAAATGATATGGATATGATATGATATGATAAAAAATATGATAAAATATGATAAAATATGATAAAAAAATTATATGATTTGGATGCAACATTGCATATATTAACACTGGACATTACCTTATTAGGTCTGCCCTTTGCTGGCTGTGGCTTTAATGATTTTGCCCTACTCCCCACAGCTCCATTTATTTTAAGTGATTTCTTTGCTCTTCTCCATTTGGATCATCTAGGACTTCAACTGCACACCTGAAATGTTTTTCTCTTCCTGGGAAGACTCGGGCCTCTGGCCTGCTTCCCAGCTCCCGTGGAATTGCTGAGAGATGCAGAAGGATAGCCAGGTGAGACTGGAGAGCCATCTGGAGGAGCCGTTTGATTTCACGGCGAGAACACTCTGTTAGATATTAATTACAGCATTGTCTGAAGTCATGTGAACCATGATACCATGAGTGTTTTAGCACAGTTGGCTTTATCTTTGTAAACTTTTTGGGGGGGGGAAATGGGCAAAAATACAGTAATTGAATATTTTGGACAACCAGACACTTTATTCTGGTGACAGATTCAGTACAACGAATCAAACTGAATGTCACTGCTGGTGACAAAAAAAGGGGTCACTGATTGCATTTTTTCTACATTTTAACAGCTCACAAATGTTTGTGATATATTATTTTGTTCAAATTTTCTTTAATTATTTAATTTTTGCAGCAAATGTATTTTTTCCAGCCTTTCTGAAAACAGCCTGTTTGAGTGTATTTACCTTCAAATCTTCAGACCAGATTTAACTCTGCCCTCCCTCTTACATCGTTATTCCAAACATTGGCTGGCTAGATCTTGGCCTTTAGCTCAGCTGTATCCTGAGCCAAATATGTGTCTTTTCTTTATGGGATCTTTTGTGGCACAGGGAAGCATTTATGTAAAACTCTTTACATTTGTTGGTGACTGAGAAAAGTCTTTAACAGTTTGGTGGGGGTTCTTGGCTTGCGCCATTGGAGATCCTGGGGCTGACTACTTCAGGGCCGATTTGACCTGTTATCCCTGAACCAACTAACGTTTGTCTTAAAGTGCTGATGACATGATTTTGACTGCATCTAATTTTGCAACACATAATTTCAATATGACAAAATAGGTTGGTCTGTGCAGTTCTAAGTCAAACAGGCTTGTTTTCACGCGAATATCCGACGTTTCCAAGAGCGCCACATCACCAATTGTGGCTGGAAAACCCCCCAGCCATGTTGTGACATCAGCGGGAGAACACAGCGCTTGGCTTCCCATTGTACACACAGGATGGAAGTGGTTGAGAAACATCGACGATGGTTCCAGCACATATAGTCTGGAATTGGTTTGTGTTGTCCAATCTTCAGATGATTGTAGTTCAGAAGAATGGGATGATAATGAAGAATCTAGGGGCATCAGACCTTATAGGTTTGAGCCGAACCAAGCAGACATCGTGCCTAGCGAGTCAGACTCAGAGAGTGATGGTGGTGAGGCACACATGGCCGGCGCAGCAGCAGCGACAAACACATAGCAGGGGAACACCAAGTGGTATGCTTTTGTTACAGATATTGCAACAAATTATTTGTTCATTAATATAATTTATTTAAACCCGATTTTTCAATAAAATCATAGCAGTGTATTTATAATAAAATTGAAACATCTACCCGATACTTTCAACGCCCCCCCCCCCAAATAAACATATCAAAAGATACTATTTTTTTTTTTAATTTTTGCAAGTGCCAGTGTGGTCTGTGTGTGAGCATGACAAGGTGTCAGGAGCAGGACAAGGTGAAGCAGAAAATTCCGGAGTGTGCTATAAAGTGTATCACTGGTCATCATAACTTCCCCCTGGTGTGTCTGAATAAAGATGTGTTGGAAGTGGCCTACTTCACCTATAAACATTATGTGAATGAGGATTATGGAAATTGGAGGCGATATATACCTTACAGACAGTTCATCCGATGGTGCTACCACTACCTTGGTGAGAAAGTCCGAGTGCCAATACCTGCCTGTGTCGTTCACAAGATCAGATAGACCTTTCCAATATGTTGGTTTTACTTATGCTAACTACTTTTATGTTTTCATGGTATTGTTTTTCATTCGATACATGTTTATCTGACCACAACTGTTGTCAATTTTTACAAGGAAATAAAATTACAAAATATTTATGTGTGATGCTTGAAAATCTCCTAACTGTTGTCATCATTGGGACGTTGCATGCAATCCTGTATCAATCCTGGGTATTTGAAAAAGATAATAATAATAATTGCAAATATAGTATAAATATTTTTTTTAGTAAATTAGAGCATACTCATTGCCATAACTTATTTTAAAGTTCAATTATCTGTAAAGCTCCTTTAGAAATTAAAACTATTCTCTGTGTTACTGATGGCAATATCCTTTAAAATAATGTATTCCCTGTTATTTATGTCTCATTAAAAATGCAGTTTTGTTTGTTATAATTGTTTATTAACTGCTTTTGTCTTGTATCAACTGGCATGTGATTTCCAACAATAATAATAAAGCAATAGAAGCAACTGAAAGTCCTCATTTTTTCTAGTTTGGTCACAAGAAAAACAATACTCATAACTGGTATAGCACACATGTACTATAACTATCAAAAATATTAAATTAATCATTATAACAGGAAAAAGTCCAAATTAGTGGCAATGAATAGAATGTAGTCAGTTGGTGTCACGAACCAAGCCCGTGTTATCCTGTAGGCTCGGTTCTGACCATTCTCTGTGGCTCAGGCATTGGGTTTATTATGTATTATCTTTTGAGTTCTTGTTGTTTTTATGTCTGTGTTCCTTTTCTTTTCCATGCCTATAGCCGCCGCTCTGGCCGACGGTTGCTGGGCAGCTGTTTTGACCAACTTTCAGGCGGGTGCTGTCCAACATTCGCCGGTCCGACCATGCCCCCTCTGTCTTTGACAGTCAGCTGTTCATGTTTTGTGTGCATCATCTGCTGTCAGCCAGCCAATATTGCCAACACTATCATGATGTGTTAGCCACTCTACACAGCCGTGGTTCTGTTGCACCCCTTGAAGCGATGTCGGCCCTGGTGCGTAACCGTGGTTAACACCTCTCATCTCCATGCGTTCGCTGGGCGATGTCGGCCCCAAACGCCAACTGTAAGTGTTTCTGTTTATTTTTGTAAGTCTTCACCTTTTTGGGAACTGTTGTCACCAGTCTTATGTTCAATACATGTGCTGTGGTGAATCCTGCACGTGAATCATGCAAATACGTTAACATCGAACTGGAGGGTTTCCACGCAATACGGGCAGACCAGACACCAGACAGTGGGAAGGCAAGGGGCGGAGGAGTGATAATGTATGTCAATAACAGCTGGTGCAGACCGAGACATATCACGGTTAAACAACAACACTGCAGCAAAGACATGGAGTTGCTAGCTGTTAGCATGCAGCCTACCTATCTCCTGAAGGAATACTCACACGTGATCTGCATTGTTATTTATGCAAATCCGACGGCAAACGCTGGGATAGCGCGTGATGCCATTCACTCAGTAACTGGCAGGCTGCTGACACAACACCCAGATGCTCTTCTCCTCATTTCAGGTGAATTCAACCATATTTCACTGTCCCCCATTCTGCCCACGTTCACCCAGTATGTCACATGCCACACTAGAGACAATAAAACACTGGACTTATTATATGCAAACACTAAGGAGGCATACCTCATCACCACTCCCCCCACTCGGGAGATCGGATCACAACTTGGTTCATCTCCTGCCAGTGTACAAACCCCTAGTACACAGACAACCTCTGGTCATGCGCACGGTGAAGATATGGTCTGTGGAGGCAATGGACACTCTAAAGGACTGTCTTGAAACCACTGCCTGGGAGCAGCTCTGCGATCCACATGGTGAGGACATCAACGGCCTCACTCACACCATCACGGACTACATCAACTTCTGTGTGGACAACACCGTACCCACCAAGACCATACGGTGTTGCTTGAACAACAAACTCTGGATCAACCCTGAGATAAAAACACTTCTGAGAGAGAAGAAGAGGATCTTCAGGTCGGGGAACAGGGAGATGCTGAAGTCCGTACAGAGGGAGCTGAGGAGGAAGATCAGAGAAGGCAAGGACAGCTTCAGGAAGAAGATGGAGGACAAGCTGCAACAGAGTGACATCGGCGGGGACTGGAGAAACCTCAAAACCATCTCTGAGCTCCAGAATACCTCCTCCTAGGCCATGGGGGGCAGGGAGTGGGTGACCAACCCCCCTCCCCCCCAACTACACACCAACCACTGCAGCCTCTAAAGCAGGGGTGTCAAACTCATTCCATGGAGGGCCAAGACCCTGCAGGTTTTACTTCCACCCAGTCTCTTCAGCAGGTGTTTTCACTGATCAGCAATCAGTGGGAAGAAATTCAGAGAAAACACCTGTTGAAGCCACTGGGTGGAGGTAAAACCTGCAGGGTCTTGGCCCTCCATGGAATGAGTTTGACACCTGTGCTCTAAAGTCATCGAGACCTGCTGTCCACACCCCACTCCACCAACATCCCCCCCCCACTCCCAGCACACAGCCCCCCAATCTGACCCTCACGAAGACCCAGGTGAGGACGGAGCTGAGGAAGATCAAAGCGAAGAAGGCGTCGGAACCGGACGGCATCAGCGTGAAGCTCCTCAAGTCCTGCGCAGACCAGCTGTGTGGGATTGTGGAGCACATCTTCAACCTGAGCCTGAAGCTGGGGAGGGTACCACATTTGTGGAAAACATCTTGTGTGGTACCTGTACCAAAGACTTCCTACCCCAAAGACCTGAACAGCTACAGACCAGTGGCCCTGACGTCTCACATGATGAAGACCCTGGAGAGACTGCTCCTTGCTCACCTCCGCCCCCTGGTGGGACCAGCGATGGATCCACTCCAGTTCGCCTACCAGCATAGCATTGGAGTGGAGGATGCAGTGATCTTCCTCCTTCACCGTTCCCTGTCCCACCTGGAGAAGCCCGGGAACACGGTGAGGATCATGTTCTTTGACTTCTGTAGTGGTTTCAAAACCATCCAACCGACGATCCGGAAGGACAAGCTGCTGTGCACAGGGGTGGACCATAACCTGTCATCATGGATCCTGGACTACCTCACTAACCGGCCACAGTTTGTGAGAACCCGGGATTGTGTGTCCGACACGAACATCGGCAGCACGGGGGCCCCCAAGGGAACGGTTTTGGCTCCTTTCCTGTTCACCCTTTATACTGCGGACTTCTCACACAACACAACACACTGCCATCTACAGAAGTTCTCTGATGACTCTGCGATCGTCGGCCTCATCACCAATGGAGATGAAGCTGAGTACAGAGGACTTATCCAGGACTTCGTGGACTAGTGCCATCGGAACTGCCTCCAGATCAACGCGAGAAAAACTAAGGAGCTGGTGGTGGACTGCCGCAGGCAAGGACAACCCCTCACAGCACCAGTAAACATCCAGGGAACAGACATTGAGATGGTGACATTCTACAAGTACCTGGGTGTTCATCTGAACAATAAACTAGACTGGTCACGCAATGCCGATGCACTCTACAAGAAGGGACAGCGCAGGCAGTTCCTACTGAGGAGGCTCAGGTCTTTTGGTGTACAAGGGGTGCTCCTGAAGACATTCTACTACACGGTGGTGGCATCAGCCATCACTTTTGGAGTGGTCTGCTGGGGCAGTGGCATTACAGCAGCCGATAGGAAGAGACTGAACAAACTGATCAAGAAAGCTAGCTCTGTCCTGGGGCAACGCCTTGACCCAGCGGAGGAGATAGGAGAGAGAAGGATGGTGGCTAAACTGTCATCTCTGCTGGAGTCCGAGTCCCACCCTATGCAGGACATATTGAACGCACTGAGGAGCTCATTTAGTAGTAGACTACATCATCCTAGGTGTGTGACTGAGAGGTTTCAGAGGTCCTTCCTACCTACGACTGTCAGACTGTATAACCTAAGCAGGGCTGCTCGCAGAAATGGCAAAAAAAAACCAATGTGACGACCTAATAGTATTGAATGGAAAAGACGCAACAGACTTACACAAATGGTCCCCTCCAGTATACAACTAGGACAATATCAGTCGCTATGGAGGGTGAAAATATGTATGGGTACATATTCATACCATGTAGGGTAACTAAATAGACGGTTATGCAGTTTATTCCATCTAGCTACAATGCTCCGCACTATGTATATATTTACAGTATATATTTATGTGTTTTGATTTGAATAAAGAGATGATTCGATGATTCGATTCCACCCTTGACCATCGTGGGTTTGATCCCACCCCCAGACCATCGGTGACCCTTCTGTGTGGAGTTTGCATGTTCTCCCCGTGTCTGCGTGGGTTTACTCCGGGCACTCCGGTTTCCTCCCACATGCCAAAAACATGCAAGTTAGGTTAATTGGCATCAAAACTGGGGATTCTAAATTGTCCTTAGGTATGGATGCGAGAGTGAATGGTTGTCTGTCTCTCTGTGTTGGCCCTGCGATGGACTGGCGATCTGTCCAGGGTGTACCCTGCCTCTCGCCCAAAAGATGCTGGGATAGGCTCCAGCCCCCCCGTGACCCGAAAGGATTAAGCGGTAGAAGATGGATGGATGGATGGATATTTATGTGTACATATGTATATTCACTGCTCTTAGATAGATAGATAGATAGATAGATAGATAGATAGATAGATAGATACTTTATTTCAAACAAAAAAGTAAAACCAAAACAAAACAAATGACAAATGCAATAAAGTAACAGTATACAGTGTTCGAAAGGGAGAAGGAAGAAGTGAACACTTATTAATTCCATCTCCTCTTTTCCATAAATACACCCATGTGAATTATATACAAATTACCACATTTAAGACCCCAAGTAAACAATTAACTGTATTTTGTACATATCAACATTAACACCCATCCATCCTAACATACATTGATGTCCATACATCAAAACCAGCCTCAAACAACACAGATATACACAGTGCTGTCCCACCCACCATTCCATAGTGTCCCAGAGTGAGCATAGTGAATCGTACATATAAATACTACCCTTCTAACATACAGTATATCCATCCATCCATCCATCCATCTTCTACCGCTTTTCCGGAGGTCCGGGTCGCGGAGGCAGCAGTTCAAGCAGAGAAGCCCAGGCTTCCCTCTCCCCAGCCACCTGCTCCAGCTCTTCAGAGGGGATACCAAGGCGTTCCCAGACTAGCTGGGAGACATAGTCTCTCCACCGAGTCCTGGGTCTGCCCCGGGGTCTCCTCCCAGTGGGACGTGCCTGAAACACCTCAAGTGGGAGGCGTCCAGGAGGCATCCTAATCAGATGCCCATACCACCTCAACTGACTCCTTTCAATGTGGAGGAGCAGCGGTTCTACTCTGAGCCTCTCCCGGATGACTGAGCTCCTCACCCTATCTCTGAGGGTGAGTCCAGCAATCCTACGGAGAAAGCTCATTTCAGCCGCTTGTATCCGCGATCTCGTTCTTTCGGTCATTACCCAAAGCTCGTGACCATAGGTGAGAGTAGGAACGTAGATTGACTGGTAAATCGACAGCTTTGCCTTAGAACTAAGCTCCCTCTTCACCACAACAGACCGGTACAACGTCCGCATCACTGCAGATGCTGCTCCAATCCGTCTGTCGATCTCTCGCTCCATTTTCCCCTCACTCGTGAACAAGACCCCAAGATACTTAAACTCCTCCACTTGGGGCAGGAGCCTGTCCCCAACCCGGAGAGGACAATCCACCTTTTTCCGGCTGAGGACCATGGACTCGGACTTGGAGGTGCTGATTCTCATCCCAGCCGCTTCACACTCAGCGGCAAACCGTCCCAGCAAGAGCTGTAGGTCATTGCTGGATGAAGCCAACAGGACAACATCATCTGCAAACAACAGAGATGAGATCCTGTGGTCACCAAGCATGACACCCTCCATTCCCTGGCTGCGCCTAGAAATCCTGTCCATAAAAATTATGAACAGGACCGGTGACAAAGGGCAGCCCTGGCGGAGTCCAACTCTCACTGGGAATGACTCCGACCGAGTGTTGGCAATGCGAACTAAACTCTCACAACGGTCGTACAGAGACCGAATAGCTCGTAACAACAAGCCCGATACCCCATACTCCCGAAGCACCCCCCACAAAAATCCACGAGGGACGCGGTCAAATGCCTTCTCCAAGTCCACAAAACACATGTAAACTGGTTGGGCAAACTCCCACGAACCCTCAAGAATTCTCGAGAGGGTAAAGAGCTGGTCCGATGTGCCACGGCCAGGACGAAAACCACATTGCTCCTCCTGAATCCGAGGTTCGACCAACGGCTGGACTCTCCTCTCCAGTACCTTGGCATAGACCTTCCCAGGGAGGCTGAGGAGTGTGATCCCTCTAAAGTTGGAGCACACCCTCCGGTCCCCTTTTTTGAAGAGAGGAACCACCACCCCGGTTTGCCATGCCAAAGGCACTGCCCCCGACCTCCACGCAATGTTGCAGAGGCGTGTCAACCATGACAACCCAACAACATCCAGGGCCTTGAGGTACTCGGGGCGAATCTCGTCCACCCCCGGGGCCCGGCCACCAAGGAGATTTTTAACCACCTTGGCGACCTCAGCCCCTGTGATAGGCGAGTCATCCCCCTCGTCCCCAAACCCTGCTTCCTCTGTGGAAGGCGTATCAGTGGGATTGAGGAGATCCTCGAAGTATTCCTTCCACCGCCCGACGATATCCCCAGTTGAAGTCAACAGTGTCCCATCCGCACCATACACAGTGTGGACGGGGAGCTGCTTTCCCCTCCTGAGCCGCCGAACAGTTTGCCAGAATCTCTTTGAAGCCGACCGAAAGTCTTGTTCCATGGCCTCACCGAACTCCTCCCATACCCGGGTTTTTGCTTCAGCAACCACCCGAGCTGCACTCCGCTTGGCCTGCCGGTACACCTCAGCTGCTTCGGGAGTCCCACAAGCCAACCAAGCTTGATAGGACTCCTTCTTCAGCTTAATGGCCCCCCTCACCACTGGTGTCCACCACTTGGTTCAGTATACAGTATATCCTTTCAGCAAATAATGTTTATACCTCTTTTTGAATTGAATTCTGTTTGTACATAGTTTCAGTTCCGGCTCCAGACTGTTCCACAAATCCACCCCACAGACAGATATGCACATACTTTTCTTGGTTGTTCGTATCTTGGGTTTTATCTTGGGTTTTATTTTTTTTATCTTCTAAATTATTGCTCTGAGTGTTGCTATCCCTGTGCTGTTGCAATCCTGGAATTTCCCCATTGTGGGACTAATAAAGGCTTATCTTATCTTATCTTATCTTGAATCCATTCATCCTTCCCCTCCTCCGTGCGCTGCGTAAAAGCGCACGAGAAGCGCACAAGGAGGCTTATGACAGTTGGAGCTGAAGCGTGTGTTGTGGTCTTTCATGGCCTGCTGTTTATCTAAGCCTGCAACACAGCGCAAAGGCATAGCCATAAAACTAAAACAGAAAACCAGAGAAACTGTCTGCTACAAAGCTGCTGGCATTCCAGTCAACAACACCGGCATCTGTTCTCTCACTGGCGTCATTTCAGCCTCCTTCTTCATTCAGTGGGCGGTGCCACAGTCCAGTCAGCGGATGTGGTTTTTTGATGATAACTATGTTATGAAGGCGTGCTTGTAACTATTATATTGATCATCGACAATGACTTTTGGGTCTATACAACATGCTAAAAAATGTCAAAATTGTGTCATGAGCACTTTAAAGAATGAATGGAATAAAGCATCAGTGGTTGCCCCCCCACCCGGCAACAGGTAAGAGAAATATATGTGTGTTTTGTTTTTTTTTTACATTTTATTGATTTTCTGGTACATATACTTTGAAGATTAGATAAAAACAAACCCCTGTAGACAAATCGGCATCAAAAAAACTGGACCATTTTTTTTTGTAAATGTGTCCAAAGTCCACTTTTGACTGAGTTATGTAATTTATATAGCTGCTGTAACATTATGCAAATTAGATGTGTAACTTTATTCCTATCTGAAACTTCGGCTCATATTCTACAGCTTTCTAATTGACAGTGAGCCATTATCTCTTGCAACGTTCAAGTTATAGCCTTGGAAATCTGAACTATTTTATTGACATTTTTTTTTTTTACCACCCTTGACCACTGGGGGGGAGCTTGACCACCCTTTAAGCGTTCCTGTCGCCATACGGTGCCTGGTGCAGTTAAAAGGTTAAAATTAGTGGCCCAGTGAATGTCATGTTGTTGTGAAGACAACAGTGTGTCACTGAGATCAGTAATCCTTACTCCACCATTCAAAGAGATTTGTAGTTATTTTTAGTGTTTTTCTGCATATCTATCATTTGACAGATTATACGGAGGGTGATCTAATTAAAGTCAGTTAAAATGATAGATAACTGACAGAATTTTTATAAGCCTGTCTGAGAAAATGACATAAAAAGTGTAGTGCAACCTGTGATATAGAGTATTGCCCTTTTTCAATAAACTCAGATGCAGTTCTGACAATCAGTCACCAGAAGGCAGTCTTTATTAGATGTTTCATAACACTGTGTCGCTCATGAAGCAACTGTCTCAAAGTTGCTCATTGTTTCATGAGGCTTCAGTTTTAATATCACTAGCCGGCACAGGTATAATTCTCAAAATGTGGGTTTTATTATACCCAAATGAACAAAAGATCAAAAACACATAAGAATGAAAATTGTCTATTTGGTTAAAAGGTCAACTAAACAGAACTCTATTTAAAAATAAATAAATAAATAAATAAGGCTCCCCATAAGACCTGAACTCAACAAACTAACTTCAGTAAATCTTCTTCTTCTTCTCTCGGTTACTGGTGGATAGCAAACAGCTGAAAGGTGCATACCGCCACCTACTGTACAAGAGTGTGCAACATTATGTCATCTGAGCCCGACCCCTAAATTCTATGACTTAATCCTGTGTTATTTAAAAAAGAGAAAAGAACCCTTCTCGTGATTCTTATTGCCTCTCCATCTTCATCTGTTCACAGAATCCCAGTTAAATCCCATTTTTCCATATTTGCGACAGTGTAATAAAGATGTGCTCGACATTTTCTTTTGATCCACATTCTCTACATTTGTCACTTTTGCTTTTCCCCACGGTGTATAAAGTGCTGTTCAAACCTGTGTGATCCAGTCTGAGTCTTGACATAATGATGTCTTCCCTCATTATGGTTGTTATGAAGTTCTTTATTGCAACAGATTTTTGTATTTTATAATACCTTTATGATCTTCATCCCATCTTTTTTGCCATAGCTCAGTTCCTTTTTTCTTGATTACTGCTTCCCCTTCACCTTTTCCAAGAGACAATGGTATAGTTATCTCTTTTCCAAGAGTGCTTTTTGCTAATTTGTCTGCACAGTCATTCCCTTTCAACCCTTCATGTGCAGGAACCCAACAAAACTGAACTTCTCCACCACCCCTGTGCACCCTAAATAAACTGTGATATAGCTCAATCACCAAGTCTTCCCTTGTGGATTTTAGTGTCTGTGTGGTTTTTAAAGCTGCAAGTGAGTCCATGCAGACCACCACCTGGTCCGGTCTGACCTCCTCCACCCACTGCAAAGCAATAATTATTGCCACCATCTCTGCTGTAAACACAGATGTATTGTTGGAGAGTCTTTTTGCAATGGTCACTTTAAACTCTGGGATGTATAATCCAACTCCACAGAGCCCTCTTTATTCTTTGAACCATCAGTATAGAGCTGTAAGAAGTTATAGTAATTGTTCCTGAGGTAAAAGCTTGTTTTAACACCAACTTCACTCATATGCCAATCCTTTTTCCTCATTAGCAGACTAGCGTCTACTTCTATTCCCTGAGACAGCCAAGGGGGGACATTACTCACTGGACTGGTGTTAGCTATATCAATAGTGTGCAGCCCATACATTCTGGTCTTTCTTTCAATTGTCCACCCAAACCCGTGTCCCTGGAAATTACAGTATTCCCAGCAGTCTTGTAGTGTTGTTTTTGAAATATTTGCTTCGTCGCTTCCTTTCAGCCTGACCCAGTATGATAATGCAAGTTTATCTCTTCTCAAATCCATTGGCATTTCTCCTGCTTCTATTAAAACTGCATTGTCTGGTGTTGTTTTGATGGCTCCAGTGCACAGGCAAAGCGCTCTGTGCTGCATTCTATTTTTTCCAGAGTCGTCTTTGCCACTGTTCCATAAATCATGCATCGTAGTCTATTGTCGATCACATTAGTGCTCTGTAAATGTCAATTAATGCCTGTTTATCTGCACCCCATTCATGTCCAGCTACAGCTTTTATGAGATTAATGAGTTTTTTGGACTTTGTCTCCAGATTTTCAACATGAACTCTCCATGTGTATGCACTATCAAACCACAATCCTAGATATTTGAACTCACTGGCTTTCTCTATTGGTTGATTTTGTAATGTTAATGGTTTTGTACCAGTTCTGCATTTTTATTTTTTTTTGTGAAAGTCATATAGCAGGTTTTACTGTTGAAAATTTAAATCCCCAGTCATATGACCCCTTTTCCACTTTCTCCATTGCTTTCCTGATGTTTTTGAACACAAATTTCTCATTTCTTCCCCTTGTCCATATGACTCCATCATCTGCATACAGTGCCGTTTTGATGGACCCCTCTTGATCCTCAAACATGTCATTAATCATTATATTGAATCAAACAGGGCTTATCACACTCCCCTGAGGAACACCATTTTCTATTTCAAAGTCATTAGAAACTTCTGATCCTACTTTAACCCAAGTTGTCCTGTGTGTTAAAAAAATGCATTATCCAATTATACATCCTACCACCAATGCCCATTTTATTCAGTTTGATAAGAATTCCATCCCTCCACAGCGAGTCTGAAGCCTTTTCAATATCCAGTTAAACTATAACCATTACTTCTTTCATTTTGAGAATCTTTTCAATATCATTACTTAGCCTAACTAGGGCATCCACTGTGGATCTTCCTCTTCTAAAATCATTCTGATAGTTGCTTATTAATTGTTTTTGCTCTAGTACATATGAGAGTCTGTAAACTAACACCTTCTCCATCCATTTCCCTAAATGTGACGTTAATGCTATTGGCCTGTAGTTGTCTGGATTAGCTGGATCTTTCCCTGGCTTATTAAATGATAAAATTACAGCCTTTTTCCACCACTTGGGATAACCTCCTCCTTCCATATCTGGTTAAACAATTTCAGCACCAGTTCCATTGATTGCATAGGCAACTGCCGGAACATAGCATAGCTTAACTGATCATATCCTGGAGCTGTGTATCCACTATCTTGCAGAGCTCTCTTAAGCGCTGACATTGTGAGCTCGAGATCTAACTGTTAGGAACCTAGCCGGCTTGGTTTCCCCCGGCTCGGTCCTGGCCTCTCTGTGGGTACGTGCCACATTGTGTGTATGTTAGTATGTATTTCTGTGTGCTTTGCCGTACCCATAGCCACTGCTTTCTGGCCGGCAGCGGTGAGGCAGCCTCTTGGGCTCATGCTGGAGTGAACACTGTCTAACTGTCTGCCGGTCTGACCACGCCCCCTCTCTATTACTGCCAGCTGTTCCCACTCCCACGTGCCATCTCCCCGCTCCTCGCCCAGGTGTGCCCAATTTGTGGAGCCAGCAATGCATGTACTTAAGGAGTCTTTTTCCAGTCATGCATTGCTGGGTCATTGTGCTTCATATGATCATTTATCGTTTAGTGAAGTCAAGGTCAACAAAAGGATTGTAACCCTCTGAGCTTTATTTGGACTCACTCAGACAGCTCCAGTGTGTGAGTATTGACTGTGCTTGTTGTCCCGGTGTCCTCACTCAGACTATAGAGCGTCCTGGAGGACTCCTTAGCTTCGGAGGCATTTGTCTGTTGGAGCTGTTGGTCTGTGTTTTGTGTTTAATAAATGTGTGTGGTGTAACCTGCACCTAAATCCTTATCCTTTTACCACTCCTCCGTGTGCTGTGGAGAAGCGCATGGGGAGATCATGACACTAACACAGTCATGTCCTCTTTCACTTCATTTTTTAAGTTTGCATTTTCTCTGAGTTTATGCTGCCTTTGCTGCCTATGACTCTCACCAAGATGGTCTCCTCTATGCACTGCTGCAAATGCTCTACCTAGGACTTCTTCCTTTTCTTTGTCTGATACAGCCATCTTGTCCCCATCCACTAAAGTTGGAATTTTAACTGATACCCTTTTCCCACTCATTTTTTTAAACATACCCCAGACATCACCTAGTTCTGTTTTCCTACCAAGGACGGAACAAAATTGTGCCCTTCAGAGGTAAAGTGGGCTATCCCACAAAACCATTATTTTGAGAAAATGAGCTCTAAAGTTGAAATATTCTCAAAAAATCAGTGTGCCTATATCATTAAAAAGTTAGTTAACCCTATAGGGGGTACTTTAGTACCCCCTATAGGGGTACCTTTTAGTACCTTTTAGTACCCCTATAGGGGTAACATTAAAAAGTTACCCCTATAGGGGTAACTTACAGAGCATTGTAGTGCAGAGCATTGTAGCTGGATGGAATAAATATATGAATATATAAACACACAGTGTAGAGCATTGTAGCTAGATGGAATAAATATGTAAATATATAAACACCCACAGTACGGAGCATTGCAGCTAGGTGGAATAAATATGTAAGTATATAAACACACACAGTGCGGAGCATTGTAGCTAGATGGAATAAATATATAGATATATAAAAACACAGTGTGGAGCATTGTAGCTAGATGGAATAAATATATAGATATATAAATATGAACACACCCAGTGCTGAGCATTGTAGCTAGATGGGATGAAACAGCATAACCCTCTACTTAGTTGCCTAAGGGCTCTTTTATTGCAATACTACATTCGTCATTCCACTAGGGTACAACCTTCTTCCTACCCCGTGTTGTTTTCTTAGGTATACTTGCTATTGCAGCATTCAGAATATGATTGGTTACCTGACTTGAACACCATTCTATGCCACCTTCTAATGTTACCAAATGGCACGATTGTTCACAGTATTGCCTAAATTTTCCCAAATCTGCCTTGTCAAAACACCATCTTGTAAAACATCTTCCCTCTTGTATACATACTTCAGTTTTAATGATTGTAAGTATTGGGAAGTGATCAGTTCCCATAGTTGTCCTGTTCATAACAGTCTATTCAGAGGCGCTCACTAAAGAATCAGATACCAGAGTCAGGTCAATACATGATGATGTGTCCATATGCATATCCACCCTGGTACCTTCACCACTGTTTAGACAAATTAATGATCTTTCATCTAACATCTCATCCACAACATTTCCATTGTTATCTGTATATGTGCTTCCCCACAAGTTATTATGGGCATTAAAGTCTCCACACCATACCTCTTTCATATGCCCTTCCCCTGCCATAACACTGAAAATATCTGCTGTTAACTTCCTACATGGGTTGTAATAATTAATCAGCTTAATATTTCCTTGTCCATTTGGTCTACATATTTCAATAATATTACACGCTATATCCTCAGGGGAGGGAATCACCCTATACGCCAGGCCATCTTTAATGAAAGTGGCACATCATCCTCCATTTACAGTGTAAATTCTATCCTTTCTGATTGAACTGTATCCTGGAATAACAAAATCTAAGTGAGGTTAAAGCCATGTCTCCTGTACACATACTACCTGTGGAACAACTTCTAGTTCGTAAAGATACTTCTTGAGTTTTTGTCTGTGTGCTACAAAACTCCTCGCATTCCACTGTATGTGTAGTACCATAATTAAGGCCTTGTTTCAGCATGTGCGATCTCCCCAGTTTCAGCTTTCAATAAAGCATGAATCTGGTCAGCTGTGATATCTTTCACATCTAGGAAGCTTCCTGCTGCTTTCACAATGGTTTTGATTCTTTCACTTTTCTTCTTTAGCTGTGCAGCAACATTCATGGTATGGCCTATAAAAGCTAAAAGGTTTGTCCTTTTAACTATCAATGTGTCATCATCCACTTTGTATTTGTGAACACAAACATTCCTTGCAGTGGCATGATCCTGTGCTTGAGTGGACCTGTAGATTGCTGGGCTTCCATTTGAACTGAACTTCTTAGAGGAAGGGCTGCTGTGTTTCTGACTATCCCTGCCTCTCTAACTGTCTTTAGAGCTTCCGCATATGAGATTTTCTTAGTTATTCCGATTTCCTGGGCTTGTCTAGCTTCCCTCTGCACAACACATCCGCCATATGCAGCACTGTGCTCACCCCCGCAGTTGCAACACTTTACTTTGGCGTTCTTGTCACATTTACCATATTTGTGCTCCCCTCCACATCTAGCACATCTTAGCTTTACCTTACATTGCTGAGCAGTGTGACCCATCCTTTGACATTTGTAGCACCTGAGTGTCTATGGGAGGTATTCTCTGACACTGAAATACATGTATCCTATTAGGACTGATTTAGGGAGTGTTTCCTCAAACCGAATCATGACAGACAATGTGTCCTTCAGTGAACCTTCTTTTTTTACTCTTTAGCCTTTTCACATCCTTCACCTTTCCTCCTTGGATCTCCTTTTTCACTTCTTCTACAGACATGCACAAAGGGACATCTGATATAACTCCCGTCAAGTTAGCTGTCGTGCCAGGAACATGCGCCTTCATTTGTTCTCCATTTAGATATGTCATTGCCAGTATTTTCTCTTGCTGTTGTTTACTTGTGACATGAATTAACAGCTGGTTATTATTCAAGAACTTTGCAAACTTAACTCTCCCAATTTCTTTCTCAATTGCTTTTGTTAGCTTATCTGGGTGATAGTGCCCCCCCCCCCCCGATTGAACTCTGACAACCTTCCAGTTATTCCCTACATCCTCAAACTGCCAGCCATTTTGGCCAGTTCGTGTTTTCTTTGCATTGTTATTTCCTTTTGCATCACTCTAATCTGACCCGCTTCTAGGTCTTGTTGCCCCCCTAGCTGCTCTTTTCTGGCCCCCAGGCCTGGATAGTGTCCAGTCCACCTCATCTTTATCGTACCCATTAGAACTAGCTGCCATAATGTTACAGACAGCATACAGCTTTTGCTATCCGCCACAAACAAATCAATCCTAACGCCAGCCGAACACAGACGTAAATGCGGTCCCAACTTTCTTCTTCTTCTTCAGAGTCCAACTCGATCCTCCTATCCAGCAGTTCTCCGACAGCTCCAACGCTGTCTCTTCGTATCAATCCTTCTTCTTGCTGCTCGACAAGACAAGAGGGGAAAAAAAAACCTGGATGAATCCTGAATCTTGGTCAAAACGTTACAAAGCTTTAAGGAAGACATCGTCATAAACCTCAGTAAATGAGGAAAAACTCAACCTATATATCAGCAGAATAAACCATCTTAAATTAAAAGGTAGAAACTACAGAAATAACAGTTAAATGCAATAAAAAGTAACTCCACTTCCCCCCCATGCTGTCATAGCAAATGGTTCAGTCCATTTTTTTGGCCTCTACATTTAAATCATCGTCAGCCTCCTCTTTGACACCAGGCAGGAAGGAGTGAACCAGCAGGTAGCTCAGAAAATGGAGAAAAATATAATTAATGCAACTTGTATAAATTAATGACAAAACAATGTAAAGCAAATGTCCAGGGTATCATTTAAAACACAGTGTAGTGTCATAAAACATACTGATAAGAAGTGATGGCCAATGAGGCTTTCTGGAGGACTTCAGGCCTTTCATCAAAATGGTTCACATAGACAAGGCCTCATGTGGGACTTTTCTCTACAAGGCCATCTAGTGGACAAAATATATACAACATGCTGATTTTTACAAGGGTGTTGTTGGTTTAATGTGTGTTTTTTTCAATTTCAATAAATGTGCTGTCCTTTAAGAAATATCAGTGATCATAAGGCAAAAAATAATAATAATACTGAGGTGACTACAGTGAATGTGCTTGCACTACTTATCCATTTTTTTTAAGAAATAATAACTTTTCAACAGTCATACTGTCTTTCTTAGTACATTCATCTGTGTCCTTTCAGCATAATGATGTGTTATTGTTGTATCCAAGCTCTTTGAAACACAACAGACACTTCACTGTACAAATAAAAGTATATTATTAGAATGACCCAGCTGGGACTCAACCCCCTGCTTCCCAGTGGCAGGACAGATATTTCACCTCTAAGCTACTGTATTACTTAATCATGAGTAGTTGAGACTTTCTGGAACACTTGAGCCTTTCATCAAACTGGTTCACATATATGAGGCTTTGTGGAATTTCATTTGCTCTACTCGGCCATGTAGTTGACAAAGTATACAGCATGCAGATTTTTACAATGTGTATTTTTCAATTTCAATAAATGTGCTGTTTTTTTAAGAAATATCAGTGATATTAAGGGAAAAAAAGAAATAAACTGGGGTGACTCCAATGAACGTGTCTGTGTTACTTTGTGTGTTTGTACTACGTATCCATTTTTATTAAGAAATAATACATTTTCAACAGTCTTATACTGCCCCAGGAAATTCAACTCTGGCCTTATTCTCATGCAGGGCACAATGGCAATAATGCCTCAGCACAGTGATGCATAATAATGATCCAAGCTCTTTGAAACACAAGAGACACTTCACCTTGCAAATAAAAATGAAATTAAAAGAATGACACTGCTGGGATTTGAACCCAGGTCTCCCACTTGTAAAATGGTTATATTACTGCTATGCCATCACCTCAGTTGACATAACTAGCCACTATTTGTCAAAAATACAGCAATGGGAGAAACGAGCTCAAATTCTTCCCAAACGGAAGAAGTCCATGTTTTCGATGCTGGCTCCATCTGAAAATTGGCTGTGAAAAATCCCTTACACAATACGTGAGGGAGGGGGATTTCCATTGGGTAGCACTGCTCAGTTTATATACGTCATGAGTCACGCCTTGAAACATGCCTTGCCAAATATTTCCTGGATAAGATCGGAGCACCGGTGCTTTCCTTCCCATCTACTGATAAGCTACATAACTGTTTTAGTTTAAGTGACTGCAAATTAAATTAAATGTGAAATGATATATCTGCTTTATGTGAGTGTTAGCTGGGAGAATATTATCAAATTATCATTTTGGTTGTGTGGCTGTAGATACAGCCATCACAATGGTATTAAGCTCTCTTACTGTTTTCTTTCATGAAAGAAGAAAAAAGAGTGTGTCTTTATAGTCCACTGTAAAGGGGTTATGCAATGCTCCCACAAAACCTTTCTTCAGAACAGGAGTGCTTAGGGGAAAGTGTGAGACTCAGCCCCCACTGTTGCTATGCAACTGCAGAAACCCCAGTTGAATCATGACACCTTTATTTAAGTTTGGGTGTTATATTTTTCTAAACTTTAAGCTCCCACTGTGTTCTGTTCACAGAGTTGCTCTGCATTGTTGGGAGTTGCAGGAAAACTGTTTTATCACTGAAAAGACAAAGTATGACTGCAGAAAGGAGTGAAAATGACACTTGAGGTTGTCTGTCCTTGGAAGATTTTCTGCGGGAAGACACGAAGAATTGTATTTTTCCTGAACTATTACCATAATGCATTTTTCTACCTCCGCCATGAAGATTATTCATTTGCTGACATCTTTGTTTCTTTTTTGTTGCTGTTTATGGGTTGCTTTGCTCGCTGGATTATGGACAGAACATTTACAAAAGGTGCATCTTGTTCCCTCTTAGATATGATTAATTTTCGGTGGTGATCCAAGAATATTCTAAAGATTAGAAGAGCGGTCCTGACTGCTTGCTCTGATGTGTTTTGATGGTCACTGGCAGAGGACAGAATCTGCTGGTACTAATGCAACAACATGGATTCAGTGTTCTTTTGCCCTCATTCATGTGCATTCATCCACCTACTTTGGCACCACCAAAAATGCGGTCTTAGTGGAAACATTGATGTAAAGGGAATCTTCCTCTCTGCACATGCTTACATGAAAACGAGCTGCAGAAATTAACATGACATGCTTAAACACTGGTGTAAATTTTCAGGTAATAAACTGACAAAGACTTCTGGTTCTTTTTCTCTACACTTTGTTCTGAACATGTCACAAGCTTATGTAATTTCTTACAGCTATAAAACAATTGCTAAGAGTAAAAGAAGCAGAGAATTGTAGATCTCTTGAATGCAAACAGACAGTTCTGGAACCACACAGGATCTGAGAAATTCAACAAGTTTGTGGTCTCAGCATGTAGTGTATGACCCCCTACAGTCTTCCATATGGTCACTTTCTAGATCCTTCTAGGCCCATGTGGCATGGGACCCTGCAGACATCTGCCATTGGTCAAGAGGCATCAGTTACCACCCCTCCTCTGAAGATACCTGCTGTCCTCAAACATAGTGATGAACGTAATGACTTGGAAGGAGTCAGATCTTAGGACTCCATTCCTTTCAAAGAGCTGTTAAAAAGGGTTCATCGCTTATTTATTTATCAGAGGAAGCAGATTTTGTCAGTCCTGATATTGTCAATGTGGCTCCTCACTAGACTCTTATTCACTTGATCTCTGTTTCCCTCCTTTTCCCCAGGTGAAAGGGGAAAGGGAAAGTCTGTGTTCTGCCCTCAATCTCAAGTTCTTCTCTCATGACTGACTGATTCTCTCTGCTCACATTAAGAGGAGTGGGTGAATTAGAGCATGAGAGAATCAGGCAGAAAAAAAGAAAGCTCTTGAGCATGGCTCAAATTTCTTCCTTCATGGTAAAGAGTTGTTCAGTAGAACTGAATCATCACGAAAGACACAACACTACTCAGTCAAGTCTACCCCTGATTTTCTGCTTTGTTGCTGCTCTGCATAACTCTCCAGCTTGGATCTGCTGGATGAAGGGGAAGGTGTGTCACAACAAGTTAGAACAAAGAATCAGTCCATTGTTCTTGATTCTTGGCCATCCAAAAAGAAATAAAGCTACAGTTCTGAAGTCCAAAAAGGGAATAGAAAACAAGAATCATAAGGAGGAGCTGACTGCTGGAAGATTAACTGGACCCAAGTCCAAGAGTCATTTTCTCAACCAAGAATATTGACAGTTCACAAAAACTCCCGGAAGTAATGTCTTTGCTTTGAACCCCACCAACAGAAAAGACTTCTTCAAGAGATAACCTCAACAGTAAGGCTGTTTTCTGGACAAGGTTAACAGACAGATTTTTAATTTCACCAACTACTTTCTTTTGTTACTTGTGCTTGAGAACTTCTATTGATTGATTGCTTTGTCCAGACCTGTGCTCTGTGCTTGATTCACTGATCAACTGATGCATGTTATTTCACTGTTCCAAAGTAGACTCACAAACATTTTCAATCTTCGTTTCGTGTTACCAAAGTTACAGTGCCCTAAAAGCCACACATTAAAATTTCATGCTGACCACTAGAGGTACAACCTACTTCCTGTTATTTGGTGAACAGCATTGTTGGAACTGTGGTTCCTAAGATAACATTTTGAAATGTGGGCCACCTTCCTTACAGTAGACACCTCACTTTTTCTCTTCTGAGCCCTGCCCCTTTTGCAGAAGCACTGTTGCCAACTTCTCTGTAAGGAAAGTAGCTATTGGGTGTCCTGAAAGTCACTAGAAGTCACTAAATGATGTCATCACCTAATTTGCATAATTGGTCATTTGCATGTAATTGGAATGGACACTGTAGGACATAAGAATAATGTTGTGGGGGATACAAAAAGTGAGTAAAAAACACCCTAAATATGTTTAGAACTACAAATTATCGTTCTTCTGTTGATTCTTGGTTTGTTTGTTTTAACTTTGCATTTAAATAGGCCATGACTTCTGTATCATCTCCAAAAAACGGCTTCAACCAGCCTTTGAATTCAGGGTTTGATTCCCACTCCTTTCTGTATTTTTGAGGGTACAGTTTAGACTGTGACATGATGAGCTAGCTGCTTGATGTTTAGCTTATGTCACAGAGACACACACACACACAGCAGACGAAGTGAGTACATGACAGGCTGTTAGTCAAATGCGGTGATTTATTAGTGTGACACTAGCCATGGTTACATGTGCAAAATTTCTTCAATCTGATTACAGATCAGATAAGAACTTTACTGTTTACATGGATCCTGAAAAAGCTGATCCAATTAGGACGTGCATTTCCATGTGTCACACATTTGAACGGACTAAATTATTTTGACATGCGCACAATTATTCAACATTCTGGAAATAGTAGAAGAAGAAGCAACTTCCGATGTAAACAAACCCCGCTTCATGTCTTTCTCTTTTTGAAATGGACCTGTTTTGTGTTATTCAGACTTTACTTTTGCTTCTGCTGGTCTCCGTAATGAAGCTACAAGTCCAGCAGTACATACTTCTTCATATGACAAACAGAGGGAGACAGCAGAACGATACAGACCAGATTTGTTTTACTCCCGCTATGTCTTCCGCTAGCTGCTGTAAAGGCAGAAATACATCACGTTGACGTGTAGCTGACACACAGACATGCGCAGTAAACATATTTTCTACCCAAACTTTGGAATAAGTGTTTATATGCGCACCAATCGGATTGGTGAGCATAACCCACCCGTCTCAATCGGAAGGAAATTTTGATCCGAATGAGTGTGATCGGGTCAGAATATTCAGATTAGTGTGTTTACATGAAGCATTTTTATTCCAATCAGGCTTTTAATCTGGTTACTTGTGTCCACGTAAACATGGCTACTGACAGTGAAGAAATATTTACATTGATTAGCGGGGGTGTTGTTCGCAATTCATTTGCAATCGGGACATGAGAGGCATGGGCGTGGGTCTCCTCTCTGACTGCAACTAACTGCTGCATGAGGCAACTGTGAGACTGATCGCTTGTGAGTGCTTTGGGATGGGGAGAAGCTCACGGTAGCACCTGCTGCTTGTTGAGGATAGTAACTGTAGACCAATAGTGCTTTCACTTCAGCAGAGCTTGACATTAACTTTTTTACTCACTGGCTCCTGTGGCTAGTGATTTTCCAAAGTTACTAGCCACTCAGCCTTTTCACTAGCCACAATTTTGTAGTTGGAAATTATGTTTAATGTGATCAAATTTGGTGGTTAGCACTGCCGCAGCACAGTAACTCACCCTTGGCCAGGGAATCCTGGGTTCGATCCCAGCCCCTGACCAACAGTGATCTGTGTGGTTTGCATGTTTTCCCCGTGTCTGCGTGGGTTTACTCCGGGATTTCTCTGGTTTCCTCTCACATGCCAAAAACATGCAAGTTAGGTTAATTGGCATAAAACTGGGGATTCTAAATTGTCCTTAGGTATGAATGTGAGAGTGAATGGTTGTCTGTCTCTTTGTGTTGGCCCTGTGATGGACTGGCGATCTGTCCAGGGTGTACCCTGCCTCTCGCCCAAAGATGCTGGGATATGTTCCAGCCCCCCCGCCCCCCCCCCCCCACGACCTGAAAAGGATTAAGCGGAAGAAGATGGATGGATGGATAGATAATCAAATTTGATTATCACATGCTAAAATGTAGTTGAATTAAATGTACAGCCTTTTTATAACACGATCATCGGCAGCACGGGGGCCCCCCAGGGGACGGTTTTGGCTCCCTTCCTGTTCACCCTTTATACTGCAGACTTCTCACACAACACAACACACTGCCATCAACGGAAGTTCTCTGACAACTCTGCAATCAGCCATCACTTTTGGAGTGGTCTGCTGGGGCAGTGGCATTACAGCAGCCGATAGGAAGAGGCTGAACAAGCTAATCAAGAAAGCTAGCTCTGTCCTGGGGCAACGCCTTGACCCAGTGGAGGAGATAGGAGAGAGAGAAGGATGGTGGCTAAACTGTCATCTCTGCTGGAGTCCAAGTCCCACCCTATGCAGGACATACTGAACGCACTGAGGAGCTCATTTAGCAGTAGGCTACATCATCCTAGGTGCGTGACCGAGAGGTTTTGCAGGTCCTTCCTACCTACAGCTGTCCGACTTTATAACCTAAGCAGGGCTGCTCACAGAGATAGCAAAAAAACGTGACAACCTAATAGTATTGAATGCAAAAGATGCAACAGACTTACACAAATGGTCCCCTCCAGTATACAACTAGGACAATATCAGTCGCTACGGAGGGTGACAATATGATTGGGTACATATTCATACTATGTAGGATAACTAAGTAGACGGTTATGCTGTTTATTGCATCTAGCTACAATGCTCCACACTGTGTGTATATATATATATATATATTTATTTTTTTTTTGTTACTTATTTGTACCCGTAGGTAGATTTGGTTTTGCAGTCTGGTGACAAGCCACCGGCTGCCAGTCGCTGCATGCGCGAGCGCCCTAAACCTACATGTTTTTGGGTATGTGGGAGGAAACCGGAGAAATCCCGGAGTAAACCCACGCAACACGGGGAGAACATGCAAACTCCACACAGCTCACTGTTGGTCGGGGGCTGGGATCGAACCCATGATCTCATGATCCCCGCGATCCCCCGGCCGAGGGTAAACTGTGCTGCCACAGTGCTAAACCACTGCGCCACCGTGCATATATATATTTATATATATTTATGTGTACATATGTGTATTCACTGCTCTTATTTTCTTATCTTCTAAATTATTGAAGGCTGAAAGCTATCACCCCATAAGCCTTACAAGCTGCATAGGAAAGCTGCCAGAGCGTCTCATCAACACCAGACTCATGTGGCACTTGGAAGAAAAACAACACATCGGCCCAGAGCAAGCAGCTTTCAGACAGAACTGGTCTACAGAGGACCAAATAACATACATCTCTCAAGCCATAGAAGATGCCTTCCAAGAAAAGAAGCACACCCTCGCTGTGTGGATTGACCTAGAAAAAGCGTTTGACAAGGTATGGAAAGACGACCTCAAGCTGAAATTGCACCAGTGCGGTGTCGCTGAGCGCATGTACAAGTGGATCGCCCAATTCCTGCACAACAGAAGAGCCAGAGCCCAGGTCAGACAGTACTCCAGAAAGAACAAGGTGCTGAGGGAAGGAGTCCCACAAGGAGGAGTGCTCTCCCCAACACTCTTCCTTGTATTCATCAAGGACATCATCCAGAGTTTACCAAGGAACGTACGAGGTGCCATCTACGCCGATGACATAGCCCTCTGGTGCAGTGAGGAAAGCATCGTGACAGTAAACTACAGACTGCAGCAAGCTCTCCGGCTGATAGAGGCATGGACCAAGTCATGGCTTGTGAGCTTAAATGAGAGGAAGACTACATACACCGTCTTCACCCTGTCCAACCAACCCCAAAAGGTGAAACTGCAGATCAACTCCCATGAGCAAAAGGCTGAATATGCACCCACATACCTCGGGATCACCATGGATCGCAGACTGAAATGGAAGAGCCAGCTGGACAAGAACCAGGCAACAGCAAAGATCAGGATGGCCCTAATGAAGAAACTGTCAGGAACAGACTGGGGTGCAGACCAGGGTGTCCTGAAGAAGCTCTATGTGGGGAGGATTCGGCCTGTTCTGGAGTATGGCATGGCAGCAATCTCAACAGCTGCCAAAAGCAACACTGAGAAGCTGGACAGACTCCAAAACCAAGCCATGCGAATGATGACAGGAGCCATGCGCAGTACCCCTATCAAAGCGCTGGAGACAACAACAGGCTTTGCACCACTGGAAGACAGAAGAAACGTCAAGGTACTGACCCAGGCCGCCAAATTCAAAAGACTGGAAAACCATCCCATGAAGGACAGACTGAGCAAGCCAACAAAAGGGAGACTTAAGAGATTGCGCTTCATCCACCAGAGCAGGACACTCGAAAGGAGAGACCCAGAACTGTTGGACCACATGCTCACACCAATACCACTCACAGCATCTGTTCCCTCCTGGAACTGACAGAACTTCCCAGCCATACGCACAGACATATCGGGCATTGGGAAGAAAGGAACACAGTCAGACCAAGAGATGAAGTCGCTGACCCTGGAGTTCATTCGGTCTGCCTACCCTGAAGAGCAGTGGACTCACGTCTACACAGACGGCTCTGCCATGGAAGCAACCAGGAATGGAGGAGGCGGCATGTACATCAGGTACACTGACGAGGAGACCCACATTCCCATTGCGACTGGCAAGTACTCTACCAACTTCAGGGCTGAGGCAGAGGCCCTGAGAACAGCAGTGGCCTATGTCAGGGAACATCAAGACAAGGCACACAAGCAGGTTGTCATCTTCACTGATGCTCTCTCTGTCTTGGATGCACTTCAGGACTCCCGACACAAAGAACTAAATGAATTCGCCCTCATTCTGTCTCAACTAGTCACACAGGCAAACGCATCACTCCAGTGGATTCCTGCCCACTGTGGAGTCTATGGAAATGAGATGGCTGACAGACTTGCTAAGGAGGTGGACAGCAAGAACAGGAAGACAGGCAGGTCTCTTATAGTGAGGAGAAAACCATTATTAAGGCCCTGTCTCACAAGAAGTGGCAGCAGCAACACCCAAACTTCTGCAAGGATGACAACTACTACAGTCTGAGCAGGGCTGACTAAGTCGTTCTGTTCAGACTCCAAACTGGACATAACAGAATGCATGCTCACATGCATCAGAAATTTAAAGTTGGACAATCGGACAGATGCCCATGTGGTACCCCCCAAATGACAGCGAACACCTCCTCCAAGACTGCCCAGACCACGCTGTACTCAGACGAGCTACGTGGCCTGACCCCACATCGCTGAACCAAAAGCTGCACGGGGACCTCGGGGACCTCCGCAGGACAGCAACATTCGTCAGGGCAGCTGGTGTGACCATCTAGCGATCAACGAAGAAGAAGATTTACATAAACTATTCTAATCAGTAGAAAGTCAAAAATTTATTAGAAATAAAGCTGTAAATTCACAGAGAAAATTCTGGACACTCTGGTGGGCCATATGTTTGACACCCCTGGATGAGCCTGTGAGATATGTAAGATGGACATGCACCACCAGACGGTGCCTCCGCCCTGCCTTACATAAGGGCGGGTCAGCCATTTTATTACTCTCTCTCGCTTGAGCTTAGCCGGTAATCTGTCAATAGCTGTCAGTGTGAGTAAAGCAATATAAAGCTGTGTTCCAAGTCACCTCGTCTCTTCTGTTCAGCAGGTAATATCAGACTTAATGTTGGCGATGATGTATTAAACCATGGAGGCGTGCATTGTCCCTATCCGCCCTTTCCTTAAGGTGCCTGGAGAACTGCTGGTGCCCTGGCCTAGGTGGTACGAGGCCTTTCAGAATTATGTTGCCATGCTGGGGCTTGGGGAGCTTGACAAGCAGAGAGCCCAGGCGCTATTGTTGCACAATTTGAGCATAGAGGGCCAGCAGCTCCTGCGACTGTTCGGTGCTGCGGACACCTATGAAGAGGTAGCAGAGTTGCTAGCTAGCCATTTCCACACCCAGGATAACATGACAGCCCGGAGGATCCACTTTCGGCAGCGGCATCAGCGGGTAGGTGAACCCGTTCGGCAGTCCGTCACCAACTTGAAGCAGCTAGCTAGTGAGTGTAGTTTTGGGACATTGGAGGAGGAAATGATTCGTGACCAGCTGGCAGAGCATACCTGTAGCACCACATTGCGAGCTAGGCTACTTACGGCACTAAATGAGCTCATGTTAGCCAGAGTCATCAAGCTAGCACTCCAAATGGAAGCCGCGGACAAGCTAGCTCTAGAGCAAACTGAGAGCCAGTCACAGCAGCCAGTAGAGCCTCTTGTTGAGGCAAATGCCACAGACCTGGACAGCAAAGATAGCTGGGACGGCAAGGAGACGGAAGCCAACGCTACAAGTCGGGGGTCGACCCCAGGAAAGTCCCTCTGTATGGGTTGTGGGTCTAAGACGCACGGGAAAAAGGCTAAGGACTGCCAAGTGAGAGGAGCACGGTGTAACAGATGATGTCGCTTGGACCATTTTGCCAGGATGTGTCGTGAATTTGAACCGGAGAGCCCACGGAAGAAATCGCTCTGCCCACCCCAGACAACCATCCACACGTTGTCCCCAGACATGAATGGGTTCACGTTTTGCACGGTGAGGCTGGATGACGTGGAGGTACCACTGTTTATTGACATGGAAGCGGAGAGTTCACTGCTGAATTGGCCCAGGGTGAAGAGGTTTTTTCCCCACCACAGAGTTAGAGGCAACCCAGCGCCATTGTATGATTATGGAGGTGGAAGGCTGGACACGGTCGAGACTTTGGAGCTGACTGCTCGGTACAAGTCTGCGATGGCGCTCGACTTCACATTCCACGTGACAGCACGGGGTGATAACATCATGGGCTGCAATTTATTTTATGGACTGAGTTTCGCCATCAAAGATGACTCTGGGGAGGAGAGGTCAGGCTGTGGCCAGTGGAACCCCCTGATTCCGGTGACTGATGAAGATGTGGTGTGGGATGAAGAAGTACCGGACACCATGGCGGTGAAGCGGGACCAAGTTTGCAAAGGGCCAGTGCAGGAGGGTCTCAGTGCCGGTGCTTGGGAAACGGTCAAGGGGAGTACTGAGTGGGACGGCGAGGCGCCTGCGCCGGCAAGTGGCACCGATGGGTTATCCCCAGATGTCTCCAGAATCTGGCCGCAATGGGACAGAGGGTATGTGGCTACAATGGCAAATGTTACATCAGCATTGGAAGAGGTCAGGACGAGACCGATGAGCACGAGGGGTCAGCAGGCTTGGCAACAATGCCTCAAGCCGAGCTGGGCCCCATTGAGGGTCCTGGATTAGGTCCGGGTGCAAGGTGAGGAGCGCCTGCAGCGAAGATGGGCCAGACGACAACCCCAGGAACGTCGGGAACATCTGCACACAGTGGCCAGACTGGATGCAGTGCACTTCCGGCTCTCTGATGGCTCAGTGTGGCACGCAAACCGGCTTCAGCGTGTCCGGGAGGAGGCCCCGGGAAACGTGGCTGGACGTGGGATGAGGTTGATGGAGAGGAGGAGCGGCTTCAGCGTCCGGAGGGGCAGCCATCACCGTGAAGACCAGCTGTTTCCAGGGGTGCATCTGCTGAGAGGGTGCCCTGGGCCCCCATACCAGTTATCCCCTTTCTACTTGAACACTTGGGTTGTACATTGTATACATTGATGCTATGTTGTTGGTGTTGTTGTTTAAAAAAAATGTTATAGAAGGGATTATTTGGCTTTTTTTTTTGTTCTAGTTTAGGAGCACGGCATTCAATTTTTGTAAGTAATGAACTCTAATTTACTCTAGCAGGTGGCAGAATAATCCACCTTGGTGTGTGGGCAGGACGGCAGTCCACCCATCCTCCCTATTTTAGGTTTTGTTGTGTGAATGCGTTAGGCCATTTAGAGACATTAGTTTTCCTTAATTTGTGTGTGATCCGGGTCCCAAATTGTGGAGGGTCTTAATTGAGTTTGTACTTTAAAAGTGGGGGGTGAGCTATGTCAGATGGACACGCACCGCCAGGTGGCACCTCTGCCCCGCCCTATACTTATTTTATTTAATTCATTTATTTATCAGTGACAATGCAGTGAAACATAGTGGTCATATAGAACTGATGTTCTGCACAAAGACTATATAGCATTAAGCTAGTTTGCAACTCCTGTCCCTGGACTTTTCAAGAGAAAATACAAGTAAAATGAAAAAAAATAAAGTAACAACAAATAAAAACAGTCTAAACAAGCAACATAAGAACCTAATACACATCCACCCAACACAACACAAACAAACACCAAATAACACATTAAAAGGTCAGCCATCTTATTACTGTCTCTCGCCTGAGCTTAGCCAGTAATCTCTCAATAGTTGTCAGTGTGAGTAAAGCTAAATAAGGCTGTGTTCCAAGTCACCTCATCTCTTCTGTTCAGCAGGTAATATCAGACATAACAGAGCCCATTAAAAATACATATTTAGAGGATTTACTTCCATGAAATAGTTGGATATCACAACAGCGTGTAAATGAATATGACAAAATAAAATAGAAAGCACAGATAAATGAAATTTCACCTTAAAAGAAGCTTCATTTGTTCTTTACAGCAAGAAATCAGTCACTTTTTCTCTGTGGTAAGAAAACTTACATTTACAAAATTGCAGACATTAAATGTGAGCTTCTTGCTCTAAAGATACTCATGTTTAACCACAGAGGTAGGAGCCGATGTTAGGGCTACTCACCGCTCTGACACAGCATTTCTTCCCACCAGGCTGCAATGTGAACTGGGGCAGGACAGGAGAACCGCGAACAGGGGTCCAGGTGACAGTGGACCAATGAGCACACACTATGTGCAGCTAGTGCTTCTGGGAGTTGAGGTTTCGTAGTGTCACATTGCAGATAGGTTTTATTTTGGATGCCGTCTAAGGAAACTACAACCTGCTGAGTCCTGCATGTCAGACTCTACAAAACACCAGAAAAGTCTCTTATAACACCAGAAAAAGTCGCTAGATTTGTCGCTAGCCACTTTTGACAAAAAAAGTCACCAAGAGGGTTTGAAAAATCACCAGATTTAGCAAGAAAGTTGCCACAACACTCTGTCCAGTGTTACTGGTAACACTGGGCACAAGGCCAGTGCTTGAATTTCATTTGTCATAAGATAAGATAAGATAAGATAAGCCTTTATTAGTCCCACAACGGGGAAATTCCAGGATTGCAACAGCACAGGGATAGCAACACTCAGAGCAACAATCAGAAGGCAAGAAAAAAAAGCAAGAGCAGCTAATATACATATGCACATATTACTATATATATATATATATATATATATATATATATATATATATACAGACACACAGTGCAGAGCATTGTAGCTGGATGGAATAAATATATGAGTATATAAACACACAATGCGGAGCATTGTAGCTAGATGGAAAAAATATGTAGATATATAAACACCCACAGTACGGAGCATTGCAGCTAGGTGGAATAAATATGTAAGTATATAAACACACACAGTGCGGAGCAATGTAGTTAGATGGAATAATATGTAGATATATAAACACACAGTGTGGAGCATTGTAGCTAGATGGAATAAATATATAGATATATAAATATAAACACACCCAGTGCGGAGCATTGTAGCTAGATGGAATAAATATGTAAATATATAAACACACACAGTGCAGAGCATTGTTGCTAGATGGGATGAAACAGCACAACCGACTACTTAGTTATCCTACATGGTATGATTATGTGCCCATACATATTCTCACCCTCCATAGCGACCGGTATTTTCCTAGTTGTATGCCGGAGGGGACCATTGTGTAAGTCTATTGCATCTTTTGCATTCAAAAAACTACTAGGTTGTTACGTCTTTTTTGCTATCTCTGCGAGCAGCCCTGCTTAGGTTGTACAGTCTGACAGCCGTAGGTAGGAAGGACCTGCGAAACCTCTCGGTTGTGCACCTGGGATGATGTAGTCTGCTGTTAAATGAGCTCCTCAGTGCATTCAGTATGTCCTGCATAGGGTGGAACTCGGACTCCAGCAGAGATGACAGTTTAGCCACCGTCCTTCTCTCTCCTATCTCCTCCACCGGGTCAAGGCGCTGCCCCAGGACAGAGCTAGCTTTCTTGACCAGTTTGTTCAGTCTCTTCCTATCGGCTGCAGTAATGCCACTGCCCCAGCAGACCACTCCAAAAGTGATGGCTGATGCCACCACCGTGTCATAGAATGTCTTCAGCAGCGCCCCTTGTACACCAAAAGACCTGAGTCTCCTCAGTAGGAACAGCCTGCGCTGTCCCTTCTTGTAGAGTGCGTCAGTATTGTGTGACCAGTCTAGTTTATTGTTCAGATGAACACCCAGGTACTTATAGGATGTCACCATCTCGATGTCTGTTCCCTGTATATTTACTGGTGCTGTGAGGGGTTGTCCATGCCTGCGGCAGTCCACCACCAGCTCCTTATTTTTCCTCGCGTTGATCTGGAGGCAGTTCCGATGGCACCAGTCCACGAAGTCCTGGATAAGCCCTCTGTACTCAGCTTCATCTCCATTGGAGATGAGGCCAATGATCGCAGAGTCATCAGAGAACTTCTGTAGATGGCAGTGTGTTGTGTTGTGTGAGAAGTCCGCAGTATAAAGAGTGAACAGGAAGGGAGCCAACACCGTTCCCTGGGGGGCCCCCGTGCTGCCAATGATCGTGTCGGACACACAGTCCCGGGTTCTCACAAACTGAGGCCGGTTCGTGAGGTAGTCCAGGATCCATGATGACAGGTGCTGGTCCACCCCTGCGCGCAGCAGCTTGTCCTTCAGGATCATCGGTTGGATGGTGTTGAAAGCACTGGAGAAGTCAAAGAACATGATCCTCACCACATTCCCGAGCTTCTCCAGGTGGGACAGAGAACGGTGGAGGAGGAAGATCACCGCATCCTCCACCCCAATGCCATGCTGGTAGGCGAACTGGAGTGGATCCATCGCTGGTTCCACCAGGGGGCGGAGGTGAGCAAGGAGCAGTCTCTCCAGGGTCTTCATCAAGTGGGACGTCAAGGCCACCGGTCTGTAGCTGTTCAGGTCTTTGGGGTGGGAAGTTTTTGGTACAGGTACCACACAAGATGTTTTCCACAGCTGTGGTATCGTCCCCAGCTTCAGGCTCAGGTTGAAGATGTACGCCACAATCCCACACAGCTGGTCTGCACAGGACTTGAGGAGCTTTGCGCTGATGCCGTCTGGTCCCGTCGCCTTCCTCACCTTGATCTTCCTCAGCTCCGTCCTCACCTGGGTCCTGGTCAGGGTCAGGATGGGGGGCTGTGTGTTGGAAGTGGGGGGGTGTTGGTGGAGTGGGGAGTGGGCAGCAGGACTTGATTTCTTTAGAGGCAACAGTGGTTGTTGTGCAGTCAGGGGGGAGGGCGGTTGGCCAAACCTATTGAAAAACAGATTCAGATTGTTCGCCCACTCCCTATATGTACTATAATTGATAATGTTTCAAATATTAAATGGTGTTTCTTATGTAGCACTTTTTTACTCATCTTTGGATGACCAAAGCACTTTACAGATCCTGCTATTCACCCATTCACGCACCGATGGTGGCGGAACTGCCATGCAAGGAGCTGGCCTGACCCATCAGGAGCAACTGGGGGTTCAGTGTCTTGCTTAAGGACACTTTGACAGGATGACTACAGACAGAGTGGGAATCAGACCACTGATCTTCCGAATAGTAGTTGGCCACACTACACATGCACCACAGTCAACATTTTTAGTAACCAAAGTTGGAGATTCTAGAATAAAATCCAGTTTCTAAGACAAGAGGGCACTCAGAGAGGGCACACCTCCACCAAGATCTTTCTGTTGGGCTGTCTGTCTTTGAGCAGGATTATGGAAAAGTACTGGATAGATTTTGGTGAAATTTTCACCAGAGAGGGTACTTGTGCTACAGATAAACTGTTACGGATGGTCCTCGCGGACCATCAATGAGACGCAATAGGCCAGCCGATGAGTTTGCATGACAATGACTACTGTACAGACACAGTCACAAATAAACATAAGCTGAGGGAGAAACTTACAGGACAACAGGATGACTGGAGCCGGACATAGGGACCCCAGCCGAATGCTGTACGAGAGCAACGTACATCATATGTGTGAGGTCACAGCCCAGAGTAACCACAGCTGCTCCCTTAAATAGGGCAAGGGATTAATCAGCTGATGAGGGCGTCATTTGCTGAATTAACCCCAGCTGTCATTGCTGAGCTCCGCTCTGATAGCCGGAAGCTCTGCAGGGACGCTGTCAAAATAAGAGCTCTGGGAAACAGCAGAAATAAACACAGGCTGGAAAGGAAATACCGCATGACCTGAGCACAGATGAGATCGGCGCTCAGACCATGACAGTATTCCCCCCTGAAGGACACACTCTGGGCGTAAATGTAACACCTAAGCCTCCCCCCGAATGAAAGGGCCAGATGACCCGCACAGGGTGGGAGGAGGGGGAAAGAAAAGGCTTAGGAGGGCTAGAATCAGAAAAAAAAAAAGACAAGGGAGACTACAAAACCCCTAGGAACATGCGCAAAAAACCCACCAATACACTTCAGGATGTACAGAGAACAGGAATACAAATAACAAATACAAGACAGAACAAAAAAAAGAAAAACCTCTCAGACTACAAGAACTGCAATACAGGCACAGAATATCAAGGCAAAAAAAACACACTACAGCACAGATACAAATAAGGTCCCAATAAACGGGCATCACGGAACATATCTCAGGCTACAAAGGAAAAGAAAGCATGAAGGACACGCTAAATGCGGCGATATATATACAATTCAATATAGTTCAAATGACACAAAACACAAGGGCATCCCAGAATTACAGGGGAAGTGAAAAAACACACACTACAAGGCGGCAATAAACACAGTTCAATATAGTTCAAATAACAACAGAAGCATCCCTGATATTTTGGAGGAGAGCAAAAAAAAAATACAGGGATGACAGCAGATAGAGCACCACGCAGCAAGAAAAAACAACGAGTTCAGGGGGTCTTCCTGCGTCTAGCGTCCAGATCGCTGGCAGGTGAAAAAGGATCAGTTCAGGTGGTCTAGCCCAGTCCCAGGCCTGGAAAAACAGTATCTCTGGTGGCCGGACCAGGTCGCCGAACAAACGCCACTTGGATGCAGCGGACGGCTGCACCCGGCTCGTCTCCCCAAGAGACAGGCAAAAATGCTCCAGAATAGATAGGAGAAAGACAAAATAGAGCACTTGCCTGATCTCGAGTTCTGTCGCCATCCAGGACTTCGACGATCCGGGTTCAGTTGGAAGAAGGTCCTCCTCTGGTTCCCACTCGGCTGTGGCGGGCTCTGTAACCAGCATGATGGTCTTCACAGTCTGAGGACACCCCCGACGCTGACGTCCACGCCGAGCACCCGCACGGCATGGTGGCAGGAGATCCTTGACCTGCTGGGTCGAACAGCTCCTTCATGGAGGCCCGGGGACGCTTCGCCATTGGCGCAGGCTCCAGGTGGCAATCTGACCTCCTCTTCTGCCCATGACGTGGCTGCAGGGCTGGACCCAAACTCTCCGAGGCCGCAGGATCCCTCCTCATCCGGCGGTGTAATCCAGACCGTGGGAACACTCAGGGGAAGGAGACACAGAGGCAGCAGGTTCAATGTTAAAGGCTACAGCAGGTGGAGGGAGCTCGAGGGACTGTGAACCCCGAACTCCACCCCCAAGAGTCAGACAAGGCAAATCACAAGGATGAGAGGTAGAATGAAATTGCACTTGCCTTTCCTCCAGAGGGCTGATGATGCCTACTGAAGTGGGCTGAGTTCTTCCCTTCCCCCTCCGGATGGTGATGAAAGGCACCCCGGGGAGACGAGGAGGAGCCACCTTCACAGGATTGGGGATTGGCACCGCCGGAGTAGGACTCATGGAGCTCACAGCAGCCGGGGAGAGCGTCAAGGAGGAGGAAGAAACAGTCGAGGTGGGCCGGGGACGAAGCACATTCAACCCGGAGACGGCAGCGGCTGTCTTACCCCTCTGACAGGACGCAGGAGCATCAGCTGACTGGGAGATGGAGTCTCTCCAATGACTTGGCACTGGAACCGGACGGGATTCTGAGGCTTATTTGGAGCATGGCGACTACGTTTACTGGCAGATAGCGACACGAAGGTGGGATCAGGGAAACACGGCACCTGGGCTGGACAGGTGACAGGAGCTGAATCCCGAGGCGAGGAATGGAGATAGGAAAGGTGATACTTTAATAAAGCCTTCTGGGTGAGAAACAGGTAGTTGTGTGCTGCATAGGTGGGCATGAGGAGACAGGCCTTGGCCAGGTAGCCATCTAGCTCCTGAATCCACTCGGGGCAATACCCACGCTCGAGAGCGGACATACTAACACCATACAAGCCCCAGCGCAGGGAAGAAAACTCAAGCCCATGGCAAACTCACGGTGACCGGCGTCTCGTGTTGGCTGCGACCTACTGTTATGGATGGTCCTCGCGGACCATCAATGAGACGCTATAGGCCAGCCGATGAGTTTGCATATTTATTAATAAAGACAAGGATGACAAAGTAAACCACCACATGGGGCGAAAAGAAGAACAATAACTACTGTACAGATACTATCACGAATAAACATAAGCTGAGGGAGAAACTTACAGGATAACAGGATGACTGGAGCCGGACATAGGGACCCCAGCCGAATGCTGTACGAGAGAAACGTACGTCATATGTGTGAGGTCGCAGCCTGGAGTAACCGCAGCTGCTCCCTTAAATAGGGCAAGGGATTAATCAGCTGATGAGGGCGTCATCTGCTGAATTAACCCCAGCTATCATTGCTGAGCTCCGCTCTGACAGCCGGAAGCTCCACAGGGATGTTGTCAAAATAAGAGCTCTGGGAAACAACAGAAATAAACACAGGCTGGAAAGGAAATACCGCATGACCTGAGCGCAGACAAGATCGGCGCTCAGACCATGACATAAACTCATTAGATCTTGAAGGTGATCGAGGTCAGGATCACTTTTTCACTTTAACATTGCAAGATAAAGCCTTGGCAGAGGCATACACTCTCATATCCATAGCCCAAGGGCCACCTCTGGTGAAAATTTAATCAAAATCTATTGAGTAGTTTTTGCATAATCCTGCTAACAAACACATAGACAGGCAGAAAGGCAGACAGATAAACCACCCAGATCATATTACCTCCTTGGTGGAGTTATAATGTTTCCTCCCTTTGTGAGGCTTTCAAAATTCCAGTATTTTCCCCACACAGACATTGCAAAGCATCATCTTCATTTGGTCAATCAAAAAGATGCTGAAGCGCTCAGTTATCATTGTATTCAACATTGAAAGTTTGGCAAAAGTTAAAATACAGTCAAGGGGAATTACTGAAAGAAGCATTCAGCTATCAAACCACTTACTACCCAGCCCCGACCTTTAGATCTTCATGGGGATCGTGAGATACTTCACTATTTGCAATTTTACTGCTTGTACCAAAACCGTTAAATTTCACAGAATATAACAATGAATCATTGTAAAATTGTGAAGAAAATGGAAATGCTATTTGTATGGTGGCCTCACAAACAAAACAAAAGTCAATAAAGAAAAAAAATTAAAAGGCAGGGTTTGACTAAGGGACTTACTAAGAGGTAAAATAAATACACACGTGGACAAAATTGTTGGTACCCCTCTGTTAATGAAAGAAAAACCCACAATGATCACAGAAATAACTTGAATCTGACAAAAGTGGTAATAAATAAAAATTATATGAAAATTAACCAATGAAAATCAGACAATGCTTTTGAATTGAGGTTCAACAGAATTATTTAAAAAAACAAACTCATGAAACAGGCCTGGACAAAAATGATGGTACCCTTAATTTAATATTTTGTTGCACAACCTTTTGAAGCAATCACTGCAATCAAACGATTTCTGTAACTGTCAATGAGACTTCTGCACCTCTCAGCAGGTATTTTGGCCCACTCCTCATGAGCAAACTGCTCCAGTTGTCTTAGGTTTGAAGGGTGCCTTCTCCAGACGGCATGTTTCAGCTCCTTCCACAGATGTTCAATAGGATTTAGATCAGGGCTCATAGAAGGCCACTTTAGAATAGTCCAATGTTTCGCTCTTAGCCATTCTTGGGTGTTTTTAGCTGTGTGTTTTGGGTCATTATCCTGTTGCAAGACCTATGACCTGCAACTGAGACCAAGCTGTCTGACACTGGGCAGCACATTTCTCTCTAGAATACCTTGATAGTCTGGAGATTTCATTGTACCCTGCACAGATTCAAGATACCCTGTGCCAGACGCAGCAAAGCAGCCCCAGAACATAACAGAACCTCTTCCATGTTTCACAGTAGGGACAGTGTTCTTTTCTTGGTATGCTTCATTTTTGCGTCTGTGAACATAGAGCTGATGTGCATTGCCAAAAAGTTCCAGTTTTGTCTCGTCTGCCCATAGGACATTCTCCCAGAAGCTTTGTGGCTTGTCAACATGCAGTTTGGCAAATTCCAGTCTGGCTTTTTTATGATTTGTTTTCAACAGTGGTGTTCTCTTTGGTCGTCTCCCATGAAGTCCACTTTGGCTCAAACAACGATGGATGGTGCGATCTGACACTGATGTACCTTGACCTCGGAGTTCACCGTGAATGTGTTAAGAGGTTGTTCTGGGCTCTTTTGTTACCATTCGTATTATCCGTCTCCTCCTGCGGCCACGTCCAGGGAGGCTGGCTACATTCCCGTGCATCTTAAATTTCTGAATAATATGTGCAACTGTAGTCACAGGAACATCAAGCTGCTTGGAAATGGTCTTATAGCCTTTACCTTTAACATGCTTGTCTATAATTTTCTTTCTAATCTCCTGAGACAGCTCTCTCCTTTGCTTCCTCTGGTCCATGTTTAGTGTGGTCACCAAACAGCACGGTGACTACTTGTCACCCTTTAAATAGGCCGACTGACTGATTACAAGTTTGTAGACACCTGTGGTGTTAATTAGAGGACACATCTTGGTTGAACATGTCCCTATGGTCACATTATTTTCAATCTTTTCTAGGGGTACCATCATTTTTGTCCAGGGCTGTTTCATGAGTTTGTTTTTTAAAGTAATTCTGTTGAACCACAATTCAAAAGCATTGTCTGATTTTCATTGTTTAATTTTCATAGAATTTTTATTTATTACCACTTTTGTCAGATTCAAGTTATTTCTGTGACCATTGTGGGTTTTTCTTTCATTAACAAAGGGGTGCCAACAATTTTGTCCACGGCTGTGAATGTTTCCATAAATAAATGAATAAATAAAGGGGGTACTGGACAACAACCCAGAGGTAAAAAGTGTACACCTATTTACTGTTGTAAAGCAGACCTTCATACAAACCACAACTTTTTCTTCCACGCTTCGTTTGAAGAGTGCCTAAGATATGCACATTAGTTTAGATGCAAGTGTATTATAAGCTGGCAAGTGCAATAATTTCAGTTTGCAGTTTCTGGATGATGGGTTTGGGTAATACAGCTCATGCTGAATAATAGGAAACACTTTCATTTCCACTCTTACTATCAATGTCTTCTGTGGACCAGACTGGGTAATATCAAAGGAAATCACAATCACTCTTATGTAGATTATGATAATAAAAATGCTTTTTTCTGAAACATTTGGCTTCACAGCACTTTTTTTTTTTTTGTAAAATGACTTAAAAATGCAGGAGAGCACAGAATTGGTCATATTAGCTTTTAGTGGGAGAAGTTTGCCTTCAGGGTTTTCTGCCAAACTTTCTTTTATTCAGTATTACTTTTTACTTGGAGTATATCAAGTTGAAGTTGAACATCCAAATTTAACTAAAGTCACACTCACCAAAGTCATTAAAGACAAACTGAAATCATGTTTTCCTAAAATCTGTGTCACCATTTTACTCAACAATGAGAAATTCTGATTTATCCTCTTAAAAAAAACTGAGTTGGAGCTCAGCACGTGCTAAGATTAGTCATGTAATCCTCAACACTTTACCACTTTATTCTTACAAACTAATTTATTAGACTAATTATATATCTATACCAGATCAGGTCATAATTCTCAACATGGCTGATAGAAACCACTGGCGCGATGCATATTTGACACCTAGGCCTTCTGTGATTTCCCACCTCTTAATATCATCACCATGGCGCCACAATTGTAGAAACCATCAATACTATGCAAAACAACAAAAATGCAATGTATGACACTGCAGTCTCCCTCCACCACAGCTGCAGCTGTACCGCACACACCACCTCAAGCAAAAGCATTAATATTTACATCATAAAATGACAAAAAAGGGTGCATGCTACATTGCTCACGTCTGTCGTCTCGTCCACCATGGCAATGAATGCCAAATTTTTCCACTCCAAAGGTAGAGACGGCTTACAGATCAGTGAGGGCTCACCAAGCATTCAATGGAAGACCAACAGAGTTCACTAAAGCCCCTTTTCCACTAGTACCCACTCAGCCCTACTTGGTTCGACTCTACCCGGTTTGTAGGCTTTTCCATTAGCACCTGGTACCAGGTACTTTTTTCGTACCTATTCCAAGGGGGGTACTATAAGGGCTGAGGCGAGCTGGAAATGTGATGTCAACAGACTGCAGGCCACTGATTGGTCAGGGCGTAACGTCATGAGAGCAACGTTTGAAGGCTAAATTCAGAATCTCGAGACGCCATTTACAAAGATTTGTCCGTGAGCCGGCAAGTAATCTTTAGAATAAACGATAGAATGGCTTCACAGAAATCAGACCCACATAAATCAACACCGCGGTCCAGCAGAGTTTTCTGTGCCTTTCAGCTGATGAGAGAATCCAGAGGCAACTAGACGCAGCCACCCAAAATGAATTTGGGATTGCGGGATCACCTAACTTCAGCAGTTGAAATCTGTGATATTCGGATATAGAGGATGGTGAGTGAAGTGATATTATGCATTGTTTATGTTATTTATCCCAGCAGTGGAAAGTTCACTTTGAACAGACCACAACAACGTCGCTTGTGGGCAGATCATGACCTAGCTAGTTAGCTGTCAATGCTAACTCTGTGATCTCCTTGTATTTACAATATCTGATGAAATAAGCTCGTTGTAATCCTTGTGAAAAAGGTGTTTTTTTGTTTTTTTTTTACATGTTGTACTTTCATGCTGTGCATGTACTTCAGTTGTCTGTATTCGTGTTCTAGAGTTCAACCAGCATCTGCTTTGCCATCGACAACGCAGCATGACACAGTAATGTGTTCTGACTGGTAAGCACACCCTGTTGTTTTTAGTAGTGGTAGACAAAGTACTGAAATCCTTTTGCTTTTTAAAGTCTAGATAAAGCGCCAGTGCCAAAATTAAAGTAGCACAATTTCCACTTAATATGAAAGGGACTGAACTGAGATTTATTTGATTGTGTGACTATTAATTCCAGAATAATTGAAAATCCACTGTACTGCACATCCACTGTAAAATAAACCGCTTCTTTATTTATTTATTTATTTATTTATTTATTGTCAGATCACTTGTGTGATCCTTTGTGAGTTATATTCATAAGAGTGTATGTTGCACTTTGGGGAATGGGAGTTGTTCAGTCACCATTATTTAGTTTATATGTGTAGTTTACAGTCTATTGTCAATAAACTCATGCAGTGCTATAACAGGGCACATTACAAATATTTGAGACCCACTGTAGGGCATCCTTTTATATTTTAGCAATAAAGTAAAAAACACCGCCCACACTTGAAGCCAGGGCGACACATCGGTGGCTAAATTTTTATTGATAAAAATTACATATTTTGACTGAGCGACTCCATACTTGGGGATGCACACCCTCAGTTAAAGTACTAGATTCCATTCAGCTGAAGGTATCAACTCATTCTTATTGCTGAGGCCACAGTAAAAACAAATGATTTTAAACATAACCCACCCCTTGTAAAATCTACTTTACTGAAGTGCAGCTACATGAAAATTGTGGTTAAATACAACAACAAAGTACTTTTTTGTCATATTCCATCACTGGCTTTTAGCAACAAGTGTAATTCTTTTTTTGGAAAAATTGATGTAACACATGAACGCACTTTCGAATGTACTTGCAGTCGACGTGCTGCACTGAAATGATTCACGTCAGCTGACTTTATTAACTCATTCTGATTTCTGAGGCCACAATAAAAACAAATTCTTTGAAACATAACCTGGCACTTGCAAAATCTGCTCTACTGAGGCGTAGCAACATGCCAGTTGTGCTTAAATACAACAGCGAAGCATTTTTCTCACATCCCACCACTGGTTTTCACAAGTGTATTTCCCAAATATATGCTTTGAACTTGCTTTAACAAACCACCATCCATTTCTCTCTTTCATCAAGCCAAGAGGAAAAGGAACCACCCCACAACCGACCTTGCAACTGTCTTTGTCCAGATGCATGGTGACGAGGTGCGGCTACATGAACGACATCTCGAACAGCACCTGCAGCACATAACCATTAACCAGCTTGCCGATGATGCGCGTGAGGCGATGGAGTGAGAAGCTGCCTTCCAAAGGGAGGGGATTGCACAAACTGCTGCCTTCAACCAAGCTTTCTTGGCTAAATTTGGCAGGCTTGTGGATGCGCTGAGTGGCCGGCATGTGTAACCCTGTCTCCCCACCCACAGTGTTTTTTTTTTTTAATTTGTGTACGTACTTGCGCTGCTTTAATAAACCAGTGGTGTTTGCATCATAACTGTGGTTTGTCTGTTATAAAAAGAGTCAATAATTACATACACATCCTCTCTTCTGACCAAATGCTGCTGTACATCAGGTTAGGTGTCTGTAGCACATTACCAAGTTACTCAGTAGTTTTAGAAAAAAGGGTTGGTAGACAATTGTATTGGAGTATATTATGGAGTCCAATTACTTAAACATCCTATAAAAGTCTTAGGAGCAGTTTTGTTCCAACAAATAGTTATTCTACATTTATTAGTATTTCATAAGCTCTTCACAAGCTCTTGCTTGCTTGTTTTTTTTCTTGCCTTCTGATTGTTGCTCTGAGTGTTGCTATCCCTGTGCTGTTGCAATCCTGGAATTTCCCTGTTGTGGGACTAATAAAGGCTTATCTTATCTTATCTTAGCTTATAATAATGGGATAGGGTTAAATGGGATATACCATGTTTCAACACATGATTCATAAGTCTGTCAACAGACGTACATCAAACCAAAAGTAAATTGTCTAGCTGCTGGATTTTTTGCAGGTGGCTTCTCCTGTGTTTTAGCATTTAATTACTCTTACCTTCACAGATAACCCTTAAATAGCAGTAGACATATCTGAAAAGGGTGCAAAATTGTATTTTTTGACAAGAAGGGTTGCTAGACAGTTATATTGGGAGTACAATATGGAGTCCAATTACTTAAACATCCCATAAAAGTTGTGGAAGCAATTTTGTCCCAACAAATTATAGTGCTACATTTATTATTTTTTCATAATATGGGATACAGTTAAATGGGATATAACATGTTTCAACACATGATTCAGAAGTCTGTTAACAGACTTACATCAAACCAAAAGTGAATTGTCTAGCTGCTGGATTTTTTGCAGATGGCTTCTCCTGTGTTTTAGCATTTAATTTATCTTACCTTCACAAATAACCCTTATAAAGAACAGACAAGACATATCCGAAAAGTGTACAAAATTTTATTTTCAAAATACAGAAGTTGGACATGTGTAGGCACATGAATGGAAAGGCAGTGACATTGTCTAGTCATTACTGCCACACAAGTCCTGCATCAGAGCATCTCGTACATCTCTGCCCTGCTCCTCTACACCCTGTGCCACTGCCACAACCGGTTCACATGCTGCGGCTGCTGGATCATCCCATGTAGTCAGGTTCAGGTTCAGGTTACTTTATTTGTACCCGTAGGTAGATTTGTTTTGCAGTCAGGTGACATCTCAAAAAGTCTCTCCATGACTTTCACACAGATTATGCAGAGCGCAACAAGGAAGCGCCATAGCTTTTGCCAGTTGGATGTCACAGTCATTCCTTTTCAGAAGGCAGCGCCACCTTCCCTTCAGCTGGCCAAAAGCATTCAACCACCCGTACTCAATTGATGTTTTGGTTGTACATGTGCTGTTCTTCTGTCAGTCGTCCAGTGTCATGGAATGGTTTCAACAACCAGTTTTGTAATGGATAAGCTGAGTCTCCGAGGATGTAATAGCCCGCACTTATGTCCTCCCACCATTGTGAGGCACGGTTTAATGTCCAGACCGACGGTTTGCAGCGATTATTTTGCAACAAATCAGCCATCTGAAACACACACACACTCCATACATATTTTACTACCTTTAATAGCGATAACCTGGTGCCATCACAACGTAGTAAGGCAGGATTATAATGACTGTAGCAAGCACTAGCATCCGTTAGCTTACCCTCATCCTTGTCCACGTCGGTCTAGTTGTAGTTTCCATCCTCACGGTTGCGTGTTCATATTCTGCTATGGCATCCAAAAGTCTAATGTACTTTTCCACCGTGTTTTGTCTCAACACACGTTGTCTTCTCTGCCGCTCCTGTTTGGCCTTACTGTGACAAAAAGCCACAGAGCGAGCAGCGCGTAAATCTCCCCCTCGTAATTTTGTGTGTTGTTTGGGTGTCGCGTGCTTTACATCATGGGAGCGTTGCACCGCCTTGTTGTAAAAAAATCCCACCCACCCCAAGTGGTACTCTGCTAATGGAAACAGAAGTGAGCCGAGTTGAGTAAAGCCAAGTTGAAGTGAGTAAGGCCAAACAGGTACTAGTGGAAAAGGAGCTTAAGAGACTGCAGTGGACATCACTAAGAGATCACTGGGAGATCAATGAGCAATCCTTCAGAATTCATTGAGAGCTTGCTGAAATATTGTTTCCCTTTGGTGATAGCTGAGAGAGTGTTTTGGCTCAGCGAAACTTTGAAGAGCGTGGAGATCATTGAAAGATCATCAAGAGATCTGACCATTTTTATGGTAAAGAGGTTATTAGTCACTTTAATGTGGCAACGAGTGATTTGTCATCTGCTGCATGTCTTTTGGCCTGCTTAGAACACAGCAATGTAATATCTAAAGAATTCAAAATGTGTACCATATTATCCTTTGACATCATTACTTTAAACAGGCTGATGAAATGCAATAAAAACACAGTATAAGTGTCCCTCATAGATTATCACCTGTATTTTTGCCAAACCCCTCTGTGGATCACCACCTTATCGTTGTGGAGGGGTTTGTGTGCCTTAAGGATCCCGGCAGCTATGTTGTCAGGGGGAATCTGCCCCTGATAGGATTCTACCAAGAAAAACTAGCCCTGGGTGATGGGCCAGCCCAAGAGCAGTGCAGTGGATATCCATGAAAAAATTATAGCAAGGACCCAGTGTGATCTACTTGTTATGGGGGCCCAAACAAGCCACATGGCTCCACGATCCAGTGGACACACCACGTGCAGGAGAGATCAGTGGGTTCATGGTGCTATGTGGATCGAGCAGCAGTCTGAGCTTATCTGTTTGGACTGCTGCCCCAATGACCCCAAGATAGCTGGTAGAAGATGGGTGGATGGATGTTTCTTTTCCTAAAATTGACATTCTTTTTTTCTTTTTCTTGTCATATTTTCATCTATCCATCCATCCATCTTCTTCCGCTTAATCCTTTTCGGATCGCAGGGGGGCTGGAGCCTATCCCAGCATCATTGGGCGAGAGGCAGGGTACACCCTGGACAGATCGCCAGTCCATCGCAGGGCCAACACAGAGACAGACAACCATTCACTCTCACAGTCATACCTAAGGACAATTTAGGATCCCCAGTTTGATGCCAATTAACCTAATTTGCATGTTTTTGGCATGTGGGAGGAAACCGGAGAAATCCCGGAGTAAACCCATGCAGACATGGGGAGAACATGCAAACTCCACACAGATCACTGTTGGTCGGGGGCTGGGATCAAACCCAGGATTCCCCGGCCAAGGGTGAGTTGCTGTGCTGCCGCAGTGCTAACCACTCTGCCACCGCACTGTGGATCCAATTATTTGTTGCCTTAGCAGTGAACATCAGCTTATTTTTATTCCTAAAGGAAATTGAGGGGTTTTGGATGTTTTTGATGAAAACATTAACAATAAAAAAAAAAAAACCTCAGAGAGCACATACCTCAACCAAGGGTCCTAAAATGCAAGATACTGAGACCACTGGACCTGTAGATCCAGAAACTGGAAAAAGAGGTAACTGAATATCTCATTACACACTGTAACCATGTCTGTAAAACTATGTATTCATCTTGTTTTTCCTCCCAAGCTTTGAGATGACAAGTACACTATCCAGTACAGTATTTTATAGAGCTAATTTAAGTAAAACAAACCTGTAATCAGGAAAGATAACAATGTGCTGTTACAGTAATGTCATATAAAATCAGTGTTGGGAGTAACGCGTTACTGTAACGCCACTACTTCTGCAGTAATGTGTTGCGCAACAAAATTACTGTTTAAAAATCCAGTAATGCGTTACTGTTACTGAAATTTGATCAGATGTGTTACTCGTGTTACTTGTTTTATTAATACGGATAGATATTTTTAGCGCAAATAAATATAAACTCATCCTACCATAGTGCAGCCGTCAGTCTCCTCCGCCGGTGATGCGCTGAGAATTGTCAGTTTCCTGTCCTACTCACGCAATCCAGTGGGAAAAAAACGCCGTGATGAAGGCGACTTCTCATATCGAGCCCTGATCACCTGTTGTCCCAGCTGTGAGTAACCCCCAACACCTCCTACTTCTGCAGTTAAACATGAGTATTTTTTGAGCAAGAAGCTGCATTTAATGTCTGCAGTTGCGTAAATAAAAATAAAAACATATTAAAAAATAAAATTTTGTTAAGCTTTAACTCATTTGTGGGTTTAAGGTTTTGATCAGTTTCATGATTTATTTTAGTTTGGTGCAGGTATGTTTGGGTAAAATTCAGACCCAGTTGTTGTACCGAGTTGATAAAATACTCATTAAAAGTGCTGGCAATAACTAAGCTATCTGAGTGAAGTTTTCCATTCAAATTGAGTTGTATGACTTCACTTTTTTGCATTTTTTCCTGGGAGATTATCAATACATTTCCAGAGTTTTTTGTTGTTCTCTTTTGCATTTTTGATTATGTCTAAAAATAAATTTGCTTTTGTTTTACGGAGCTGCATGGTGACTTAATTTCTGAGGCTTTAAAACTCAGTCTATCTATACTTAAATCAGTTTTTAGCTATTTTTTTATGAGCTAAATCCCTTTTTTTTCATGAGAGTCCAGCATTTTTCATTTAGCCAGGGTAGATCCTGTTTTCTCTTGTGCTTAAATAATGTTGTTATTTTTTATTTTGAGATAATTTCTTTGATTGTTGATATCATATTTTCGCATGTCTGCTCACAGTTTGTATTGCAATTTATTTCATTCCACTTTATGTGCTATAACTCATTTTCAAGTGATTCTTTTTTCTTTGGTATGTGCAAGATATATTTTCCAACATCAGTAGGATTTTGGTATTGTGATTTTGACAATTTGCATAATACAAAAGTAAGATTATGGTAAGACATGCTAGTAATTACATTGTAATTTTTTGTTACGCGGTCAGGGCAAACCTAACCGCGTAACAAAAAATCCCATGACAGGTCTCCCCTGTCCAGGAGGTCTTCAACTCCCACCTCCGGAAGAACTTCAACCACATTCCGAGGGAGTCTGGAGACATGGAGTCTGAATGGGCCGCGTTCTCCACCTCTGTTGTTGAAGCGGCGGCCCAGAGCTGCGGCCACAAGGTGGTCGGTGCATCTCGTGGTGGCAACCCCCGAACCAAGTGGTGGACACCAGTTGTGAGGGGGGCCATTAAGCTGAAGAAGGAGTCCTATCAAGCTTGGTTGGCTTGTGGGACTCCCGAAGCAGCTGAGGTGTACCGGCAGGCCAAGCAGAGTGCAGCTCGGGTGGTTGCTGAAACAAAAACCCGGGTATGGGAGGAGTTCAGTGAAGCCATGGAGCAAGACTTTCAGTCGGCCTCGAAGAGGTTCTGGCAAACTGTCCGGCGGCTCAGGAGGGGAAAGCAGCTCCCTGTCCACACTGTGTATGGTGCGGATGGGACACTGTTGACTTCGACTGCGGATATAGTCAGGCAGTGGAAGGAATACTTCGAGGATCTCCTCAATCCCACTGATACGCCTTCCACAGAGGAAGCAGGGTTTGGGGACGAGGGGGATGACTCGCCTATCACAGGGGCTGAGGTCGCCAAGGTGGTTAAAAATCTCCTTGGTGGCCGGGCCCTGGGGGTGAACGAGATTCGCCCTGAGTACCTCAAGGCCCTGGATGTTGTTGGGCTGTCATGGTTGACGCCTCTGCAACATTGCGTGGAGGTCGGGGGCAGTGCCTTTGGCATGGCAAACCGGGGTGGTGGTTTCTCTCTTCAAAAAAGGGGACCAGATGGTGTGCTCCAACTTTAGAGGGATCACACTCCTCAGCCTCCCTGGGAAGGTCTATGCCAAGGTACTGGAGAGGAGAGTCCAGCCGTTGGTCGAACCTCGGATTCAGGAGGAGCAATGTGGTTTTCGTCCTGGCCGTGGCACATCGGACCAGCTCTTTACCCTCTCGAGAATTCTTGAGGGTTCGTGGGAGTTTGCCCAACCAGTTTACATGTGTTTTGTGGACTTGGAGAAGGCATTTGACCGCGTCCCTCATGGTTTTTTGTGGGGGGTGCTTTGGGAGTATGGGGTATCGGGCTTGTTGTTACGAGCTATTCGGTCTCTGTACGACCGTTGTGAGAGTTTGGTTCGTGTTGCCAACACTCGGTCGGAGTCATTCCCAGTGAGAGTTGGACTCCGCCAGGGCTGCCCTTTGTCACCGATCCTGTTCATAATTTTTATGGACAAGATTTCTAGGTGCAGCCAGGGAATGGAGGGTGTCATGCTTGGTGACCACAGGATCTCATCTCTGTTGTTTGCAGATGATGTTGGTCCTGTTGGCTTCATCCAGCAATGACCTACAGCTCTTGCTGGGACGGTTTGCCGCTGAGTGTGAAGCGGCTGGGATGAGAATCAGCACCTCCAAGTCCGAGTCCATGGTCCTCAGCCGGAAAAAGGTGGATTGTCCTCTCTGGGTTGGGGACAGGCTCCTGCCCCAAGTGGAGGAGTTTAAGTATCTTGGGGTCTTGTTCACGAGTGACGGGAAAATAGAGCGAGAAATTGACAGATGGATTGGAGCAGCATCTGCAGTGATGCGGACGTTGTACCGGTCTGTTGTGGTGAAGAGGGAGCTTAGTTCTAAGGCAAAGCTGTCAATTTACCAGTCAATCTACATTGCTACTCTCCCCTATGGTCACAAGTTTTGGGTAATGACCGAAAGAACAAGATCGCGGATACAAGCGGCTGAAATGAGCTTTCTCCGTCGGATTGCTGGAATCACCCTCAGAGATAGGGTGAGGGGCTCAGTCATCCGGGAGAGGCTCAGAGTAGAACCGCTGCTCCTCCACATTGAAAGGAGCCAGTTGAGGTGGCAGGGGCATCTGATTAGGATGCCTCCTGGACGCCTCCCACTTGAGGTGTTTCAGGCACGTCCCACTGGGAGGAGACCCCGAGGCAGACCCAGGACTCGGTGGAGAGACTATGCCTCCCAGCTGGTCTGGGAACGCCTTGGTATCCTCTTTGAAGAGCTGGAGCAGGTGGCTGGGTAGAGGGAAGTCTGGGCTTCTCTGCTTGAACTGTTGCCTCCGCGACCTGGCCCTCCAGAAAAGCGGTAGAAGATGGATGGATGGATGGATGGATGGATGGATGGATGGATGGATGGATGGTCAGGTTTGCTTGTAAAAATCAAATCAAGGGGAGTTTGAGATGAACAAGTTATTCTAGTTTAGTTTAGATTAGTTTAATGTTTATTTAAAGGGACAATCCTTAATAATGAACATTAATACAAATGTAAGTATTCCAGATTTAGCAATACTGCTAATTTGCATCTGTAGTCCTCCGGCGGGTCACAAAAACACACAAACAAACAATCATACAAAAGAAGAACAACTGCAATGAAACTGTACAAAGTGAATATGCTAAAGTGCAAGAGTTAAGGTGTTACAAAACAAGACATTCAAATGTCACACGAGTGAAGTACTTTGTATGCATACACACACACGCACCCAGGCACCTCACAGCAACAAGAGACAGCAACAAACAAGAGGCAGGGCATATGTGTGTGACTCACGGGTACATATGTACATATGCATATGCCGCAGAGCAACCACTAGTTCATTCGTCGGCCTCCGTCGGTCTATGATGACCATGGAAGAGAATCCTAAACGTCTACTCTGCTCTCTCACTCTGATCCTGCAACTGGTAGACACACACGTGTCCCCTCTCCTTCTCTGAGAGCCGTGGGCTCGCTCTCGGCGCTCATGCACGGCGCCGGGAGCGGAGCTCGTGACGGCGGTATGATTAATAAAACCTGCTTAAAACCACAGCATCGCTGCTTATTATTTTTGCATGCCGCCGCACTGCTCTAACCACTAGTTATGGGTGCAGTTTTGGTTGTTTAAAAGCCAATTTTTACAATGTGTCTTAAAAATGTTTAGTGTGGTACGTTCTCTGATTGCAGGTGGTATGTTATTCCAAATCTTGGTGCCCCTCACTGATAGCACAGATTGAGCAAATGTGATGCATCTGTGGGGCCCTCACAGTCTCATCTAGTGATTGCTCTGGTGGTTGTTTCGGTGACAGTTCTCAGTTTAACATAACACACATCACCAAGAACTCATGATGGGTAGAAGCCATCTGCCAAGATGCTGAAGATGAAATGAGGGTGGACATTTCATAAAGACAATGATCCCAAACACACAGCCAAGGAAACTCTCAACTGGCTCCAGAGAAGGAAAATAAAGTTGCTAGAATGGCCCAGTCAGTCACCTGGCCTGAATCCAACTGAAAATCTATGGAACAAACTGAAGATCAGAGTTCATAAAAGACAGCCACAGAACCTTCAAGATTTGACAGTTTGTGTGGAAGAATGGGCTAAAATCACTCCTGAGCAATGCCTGCACCTAGTTTCTCCATACAGGAGGCATCTGGAAGCTGTTATTACCAACAAAGGCTTTTCTAGTGAATATTAAATGAATTTCACCAAGTATGTTCTGTAATTTCCCAGTTTGGGATCAATAAAGTACTTCTATCTATCTATCTAGATATCAGATCAGCGCTGTTGCTAACCGCGATTCTGTCATCAGGACACTGACGTGGACCACTTGTTTCAAGAACCGGGTGTTTTTTCTGTGAGAGAGACGTTTCTACTCTGTGACGTTCAGCTGAGCCGAAGCGGATTACTGAAGGACGATGTTAGCTGGGACGACACTAGCTTCGCCTTTTTGGATTTATCACCAGATTCATTGCTGGATTCATTGCTTTGGGTTCATCGCTAGCTAGGACAACGCTAGCTGCCGAGGGAGCCTTGGTTTCACCGGCGGATTTCAGCTGTCAGGTGGTGACGCCGGTGGTGACCTTCACTAGCCATCACTGGCCATCAGGAGCGCTTCAACCTTGCAGTCGGGTGACAGCTATAATTGAGACGGCGGGCCAGCTGGCGCCCTCCACTAGCCATCGGACGTGCTTCACCTCCTGTATTAGACAACAGGTGAGCAGCCTTTGATCCCAATCAGACTAGTCATTATGCCTCCGAAAAGAAATCAGATAAATGGAGAGGAGTTGGAGGAGATCAGACACTCACTAAATTTTAGGACTGAGAAATATCCAAGATAGCAAAACAACAAACTCTGCTTATTGGCCTTATGGACATGAATGTGTGAATTAAAGGGTGAAGTCATTGAAAAATATAAGAAAATTAATTTCTTAGAAAGACGTGTGGATGAATTAGAACAGTATACGAGAATGGATGATGTCATTGTGAGTGGTCTTAACACCGGACACCGCTCCTATGCACGTGTGACAGCTGGAGTTGGTAACCAGGATGGGGAGGACGAGACATTGGCAGAATCACACACTCTTGAGCAGCAGGTATTACATTTTTTCAACTCTAAAAACGTTGTGGACAATCAGACTATTTCGGCTTGCCACACGTTACCTAAAAAAGACAGTAAAGGAAAACCAGCGATCATCATCCGATTTGTCAGCAGGAAAGCAAAAACTGATCTTCTGCGACAAGCAAGAAAACTGAGAGGAAGAGCTGTCTATGTAAACGAACATTTAACAAAAAAGAACTCTGAAATAGCAAGACAAGCCAGGGCTCTCAGAAAACAGGGAAAAATACAGTCGACATGGACAAAGAACTGTAAGGTGTGGATTAAACTGCTTTGCACTCCAGAAGAAGCTAAAGTAATAATGATTAGAGAAATGGAGGAATTAGACAAATTTAAACCTTAGCCCTAATGCAAGAATAACAGTGCAGTAAGATTATGAGTGGAGATTTTTGTGTTCTTTTTCCTTTTTTTCCCTTTTGGTGTACATTGTAGACATAACTTATGATTAGTACTTTAACCAATTCTTCATTTAATAATGAAAGTGTATTAGGGCAAATTGAAGCTGGAATTTTTGTCAATACTGAACAGCAACCACAAGACATTTTAGGAGATACTGACCCAGACAATAATTATTTTAATCATATTAATAATAGGTGTGTTTATTATGAAGAACAACAATTAAATGGAATTATGAATTTGGATCAGACATTGACAATAACACATATTAATAGTAGGAGTCTCTATGCAAACTGTGATAGTATTAAGGAATTTTTAAATCAATTTTACACCCCATTTAGGATTATTGCAATAAGTGAAACATGGATTAATGAAGAAAAAGATGTAAATTTTGAACTACATGGATATGAGGTGTACACACAAAATAGGAAATGTAAAAGTGGTGGCGGGGTAGCACTGTATGTTGATAGAAAATTAAAAAGTAAAAAAGTGGACAGCATGACATCAACAGTGAATGAAAGTATGGAATGTTTAACAATTGAGATTACGATGGAAAATAGAAAAAAAAACATAATAGTAAGTTGTATATATAGAGCACAGGGATCTGATATGGAAAAATTTAGAAATGGGATGGAAAAGATGTATGCAAAAATTAGACAAAAAGATATCTTTATTTGTGGTGACTTAAATATAGATTTAATGAAAACAAAACAACATAAACCAACTGAAGATTTCTTAGATACAATGTATAGCTTAACCTTATTTCCAAAGATTACAAAACCTATGAGAATAACGACACGCTGTGCTACCCTGATAGACAACATTTTTACCAATGTTATTGAATATGATATGGTGCCTCTCGCCCAAAGATGCTGGGACAGGCTCCAGCCCACCCCCACCCCCGCGACCTGAAAAGGATTAAGCAGAAGAAGATGGATGGATGGATGGAGTGGTATACTAATAAATGACATTAGTGACCACCTGCTTTTATTTGTTTCTTTAGATGTTAATTATGGGGCTAAGGGGAGTAAGAATAATAATAAACCATGTAAAAAGATTATCTATAAAAGAATACGAACAGAAGATAGAATCAATGCTTTAAAAGAAGACTTAATGTTACAGAATTGGGATGTTGTCTATAGAGAGAAAAAAGTGGACTTGGCATATGATAAATTTATTGATATATTTAAATCATTATATGATTAAAAACTCTCCAATTAAAGAAATTAATAAAAAACATATATACAAAAATTGCCCATGGTAAACCAGGGGGCTACAAAATGCTTGTAAAAAGAAAAATTTTCTCTATAAAAATTTCATTAAATTAAGAACCAAAGAATCTGAAAAAAAGATATAAAACATATAAAAATAAATTAACTGAAATAATATGAACTAGTAAAAAATTATACTATAGGAAAATGTTAAATGAAAATAAAAATAATATAAAAGGAGTCTGGGATATATTAAATAAATTAATGAAAAATGGAACTAAGAAAATGATATATCCAGAGTATTTTACTCATAATTGTAGTGATAATTATGATAAGAATATGGTAGTAAATAAAATTAATAAATTTTTTGTAAATGTTGGACCAGAGGTGGCAGCAAAAATTCCAAACCAAGGAAGAGACACCGTGAGTGAAATATTGATTGGAAATAACCCTCAGTCAATCTTTCTTACAGCGGTGGATGAACTAGAGGTATAATCTGTTGTTGAAAAGTGTAAAAATAAATTATCTACTGATTGTGATGGTATTGATATGGCACTAGTAAAAAGAACTGTTGATGGTATATTAAAACCATTTACATATATTTGTAATATATCATTTCAAACTGGCTCATTCCTGCAGAAAATGGAAATAGCAAAAGTAATACCATTATTCAAGCAAGGAAATAAACACCAATACACAAACTACAGACCAGTATCACTTCTCCCACAATTTTCAAAGATTCTGGAAAAACTTTTCAACAACAGATTAGAAAACGTTTTAAATAAACACGATGTGCTTAATCAGAACCAATATGGATTTAGAGCCAAGAGTACAACATCACTGGCGATAATGGAAGCAACAGAGGAAAAAATAAATGCATTAGATCAAGGAAAATATGCAATTGGTGTATTTATAGATTTTAGAAAAGCATTTGATGCAATAAATCATTCAATACTTCTTAGTAAACTGCAAATGTATGATGTTAGGGGAATGGCTCTGAATTGGGTTACAAATTATCTATCTGAGAGACAACAGTTTGTGAAGATGGGATACTATCTGTCTGGGTGTATGGGAATTGCCTGTGGGGTCCCCCAGGGGTCAGTGTTGGGCCCCAAATTATTTAACATATATTATAAATGATATATTCCAAGTTTCTAAATTAATTAAAAATAAAGAAGATCCACATATTCATATAGATAATGTGATTATTGAAAAAATTAAGGAGATCAAGTTTTTGGGTGTAATACTAGATGATAAAATTAGTTGGAAACCGCACGTCAGATACATACAAAACAAAGTTGCAAAAAATATTGCAATTATAAATAAAATTAAGCAGGTCCTAGATTACAAATCACTTCGTATCTTGTATTGCTCATTAGTACTTCCATACTTGAACTATTGTATAGAGATCTGGGGTAACAATTATAAAAGTACACTTAATTCATTGCTAATATTACAAAAAGGGCAGTCCGTGTTATACACAAAGTCGGGTATCTTGAGCATACTAATTTATTGTTTTTACATTCAAAGTTAAGGAAATTACGGGATCTGGTTCATTATTATACAGCACAATTAATGTTTAAAGTCAGTAAAAACCTTTTGCCACACAGTATACAAAATCTTTTCAGTGAGAGAGAAGGGAAATATAATTTACGGGAGAACACAAAATTTAAAATGCACTTAGTAAGATCTACTAGGAAGGGTTTTTGTGTGTCTGTGTGTGGGGTAAAATTGTGGAATGGGTTGGGGGAGAAACACAGGAAATGTCCAAACATCCATATATTTAAATCAACATATAAAGAAATGATTTTTGAGCAATATAAAAATAAAGGGCAATAATATTACAATGTGTCTTCAATGAAAAAAGGTTGTTATTGTGTGTGTTCTTGTGTTATGGTGATTGTGATGGTGATAGTGTTGTCTGTGTTTGTGTTGAACATACCAGAAGTATTTATTTATTATTGTTACAATTATTGTTGGATGTTGGTATTGTTGTCAATATGGACTGTTGTTGTTGTGTCATTTCTATTGCATAATTTGACTATGGGGTGTATTATGGTGAATGTGGTTGTGGGATGAATGATGACTAAGAGTGATATTGTAATTTGTTGGGTATGGAAAAGGAGTGGGTCTATATAAGTGTTGGCTTCTTCCCACTCCTTTTGAACATTTTATTTTTGGCTTGATTTTTGTTTTGTTTTAAATTCTTTTTTCTTTTGTCAGAATGTTCAAATAAAATCAATCAATCAATCAATCAATCAACATATTCTCCCAGGGTGGGTGGTGCATAGCCATATAATATTTTATAAATTGAACAGGCAAATTTGAGAGTTTTATCATTTTCAAAAGACAGAAGATTGCATTTTTTGTAAATGTTTACAGCAATGATACAGTATGTGGGATCTTTCATGTCAAGGATTTTTATGGCTTTTTTTGTATAAAGATTCAATGGGTTTCGTTATGGTTACACGAGTGAGTGATCAGTTGGTAAAACAGTAGTCGATGTGTGAGAAGATCATTGCATGCAGAAACATTTTGGTTGCATTAACTGTCAGCGATGGTCTAATCTGTTTAAAATTTCTTAGATTGAATTTGATAATGTTTGAGATTTTTTTGATGTGATTTTTAAAGGTTAGGAGTATAAAATCATGCGAAAGTACTTAAATTCCTCAACTAGTTGCAGCTCTTCCCCTTTTAAGAGGATGTTCGAGTTTGTAATATTTGATCATTGTTTGGTGAATATCATGCAAACAGCTTTTTTAGTGTTTAGTAGGAGACATGAGTTATTCAGCCAGTCATGGATTTGGGCCATCGCTGTTGTCAGGATACAGGTGGCTTCTTGGGTGATTTTTGCAGGTGTGAACATGACTGTGTCATTTGCATATATTTGTATATGAATGTTTCTTCATGCATTTGGTAGATCATTTATGTCTAGGGAGAATAATATTGATCCAAGTATGGAACCTTGTGGGACATCGATTTGACATTTCAAATGTGGTGATTTGACACTGTTGACCATTATGCATTGCTGTTTGTCGGTTACATAGGATTTCATCCATTTGATAGCATGTTCTGAAAAGTTAAACTGAGTAAGTTTAGTTAACATCTTGCACTCCGGTGTACCACGGGCAGGCACGTCTCTGTGTCCTAGAGCGCACGAGGGCGCTGCGTCCTAGAGCGCACTGAAAAAAAAAGCTGCATTTCCGTTCTTCCACTACAGACACAGCCGCGAACAGAAAGCCAAAGGAGTGCTTTGATTGGTTTAGATGTGATTGACCTCTCATTTGACTAATAAGAGCCTTGAATTGGGTTTCTGAAACCTTGAAGAACCAATGGCTGAAAACCTAGCAAGAAGGACCCGCCTACCAACGGCTGCGAATACAGCCAGCCAATTGAAGCACAGAAGTTCAAAAGCTGTTTTGTGTAAGGCTGGGTGACACACAGGCGTTCACCAGTCTTTTTTTCTTACTACTGTTTTTATTTGTTTTGAAAAATCGTTCGCCAAAACCGCAATCATGGAAGCGCAAAACCACAATAATGGAATTATGGTTTGACCGGGTCGTGTGACCAGAACCACGAGTCCGTAACAAGCGGACCAGCTTCATGTTCGTCTGACAATGAGGAAGAGAAGTTTGCCAGCTACGCTGCTGTTGTGGACAGGTAAGTGTTATAAGCTAAATTATTCTTTATCCCTGAAAATTGTAATCCAAATGACTTTTGACCGATCGGTAAATTACAACTGTGCGTCATCGCAACATGACGGACCCGGACTGGAGCGGTCCAGGTCCATCATGTTGCGAACGGCCCCTCCGTCATGTTGTGAACACCCCCCACCCCCCCGCTACTCTTCTGTAGCGGATTGCAGATATATTGCAGATATTTTAGTCCAACTGTGCATAGTAGACCGCGACGCACCGTCACCGCTTTCCGTCATGTAGCGATGGGCGATGTCTGTCCTCTGTAGTGGGGGGGGGGAGTTATTATCTTCTACATTACAGATATTCCAGTATAATTTTTAGTGCACTGTAGGTTATTTTTTCTTGTAAAAAAAAAAAAAGACACATTTTTTACATGGCATGCTTCTTTGTGTGTGGGGGCTTGTTTGTTCATTCATTCATGAATGAATGAATAAACAACCCCCCCCCCCACACACACACACACACAGCCCTGAGTGTCACCTTTCATTAGAGCCCAAGATGAAGCTTCTATATTGAATCATTCAAAAGTTACAGATGTTTTTCCAAACTGTGCCATTTGGCACAGTTCAAAAACGCCTGGGAACAACCTAAGAAAAAAGCTGTGTAATATATTCATTTTTTGTGGTATTGTTACAAAATTTTGACCTCAGCTGGATAACACTTGGTTCTACATTTCTGTTGCATTTTCCAGCCAGTATCTGAAGCTGTGTGTTATTTGCTAGCATTTGTATCCAAAAAAACACCCAGGCGAAATTTATTTTCTTCAAGTTCAATATGTTTAGATGACTGTTACTCAGTGGCAGGAGCACTTAGAGAGATTATGACTGTTTTGCCAAAAAATTCAAAGTGTTTTCTTTTAAATGAGACCAACCCCATGAAGATGCTGCAAAGGGTTGAAGAACAGCTTTTGATTTACTTTCGGTATGTTATTTTTTGGCGTTTTTAGGGAAATTGGCCAGAATGTAAGGGGTTAAAAGGATGTTGTAGTCAATGGTGTCGAACATTGTGTTGTAGGGGGGTGTTTCCATAATTCAGATGTTCACATAATAGTGTGGCCACCCATTTTTCAAATACTTTTGAGATGACAGGTGTTACCGACCCGCTATTCTGCCGGCCGCCGAACCGTAGTTGGGCAGCCCCGGGTAGCGCTAGCCCAGTTTATGCTAGCGCGGCTCGTTGGTGGTAACAGCCAATACACAGTCCAACAGACTTTTCAAGTGGGAAGAATGAGGCACTTTATTTAAAACTGCAGCAACTGTCCACACATGCTGCTCCTCCGGAGCACACTGGCTTTCTTACAGTCTTCATATCACTACGTACAGCTTGTTACACCTCCATCACAACTCCCGTCTCAGCCACAACAACGCCGCCATGGGCCCCCTTACGTCACTTCTCCTCCACACATACGCACACACACACACATACACACCGCAACCTGTCCAGGTTAAAGGAAAACAGGCTTGGCCTGCAACACTCCCCCCACTCTGGATGATGATCAATCTTTGACATCACTCCAGCACACGTCATTACATATCATGGCGAGAGAAATACAGACATCATACAACTGAACATCTCCAACAGTCCACAAATGAGTCCTCCACCTGTAAAAGGTGACTGAAGGCAAAAGGGAAAGAAATGTCCAAAGAATGTCCGTTAATGCCTACTGCATGTCCTCACACTAATGTAACACAAAAATCATTCATTCACATTGCGGTGACACCAAAATATGTGTGATAAAACCTTCGTTCTGTGCACAAGAGTCCGTAGGAGGAGAAACAAACTTAGACATCTATAAGCATCTTAAACCAAAGACTTCAGCTTACCCCTAGGGTTCTACATGCAAAGTGCTAATATCATAAGATGCGGCCACAACGACTGAGATATCAAATGCCAACTGTCACATACACATAGTGGTCAAAGCATCTTCAGTGTGCTCCAAAGTCTGTACAGCCCCTCAAACAGCCTGCTGCTGAGTGCAACTACAAAAATAGAACTCTTATTTCTTACAAAGTGAACACCTAGAAACGTAATTCCCCCCCTTTTTTTTTTAACTGAAACTAGGGAGTTCCGGGTAGACTACCGTTACTCCCGATGAGATCAGGGCGCATTCTTTCCCTTACCTGGAACAATGATCTCACCACTAAATAACTAAGGCAAGTCTATTCAATTCTTATTGTTCAGTGTGCAACCCAGTCACCAAACCTGTCAGGAGCTCTGCGGGTCCTCTGTGGCCTCTGAAGTGGTGCAGCAACAGGAAGACGACATCGGTCGCGTCCCTCACTCGAATCCTTAGCTCCGGCCTCATCCAACCGAGGGCGAGAAGAACTCTCAGAAGGATGGTCGCAGTCTGGTTGAATTGTCTGTGAAGAGTGGGGGTCCGGAAGGGCCCCTGCCGCAGCAGCCTCCATCTCTGGCGAGTTGTCCCACAGGTCCAGAGGGCCGATGTCTGCGTTGTCTGCACTGTTGTCCCACACCGGCGGAGGAACCTCCACCGCTGACCATTCTTTGGCGCCCTGGAACGCCCAGCTGTTGTCCAGAGGGGTTCTGGAGTAGTAAGGTTTGAGTTTGTCATGGTGCACCACCTTGACTTTAGCCCTTTGGCTTTTCTGGATACGGTAAACCATGTCGTCCAGCTGGCCCACGACGATATAGGGACCCTCGTAGGAGGGCAAAAACTTCCGTATTTTGTTTTTCACCCTCTTGGTGCCCTTGACCAAGTGCCATACTGCATCTCCAACCTTGTAGTGGATTTGGTGAATGTTTTTATCATACTGCCGTTTTGCACGCTCAGCAGCTCTCCCTAAGGTTTCCCGTGCCAGCTGGTGGGAAAGCTCCAGTCGTTCTCTGAGCTGCATCACATATAAGGGAAGTGAGCTGCTATGGGTGTAGTCGGGGGGCATACCAGCCACCAAGTCAACTGGTTCCGTGACCTCCCGACCATAAAGCATCATGTTGGGTGACAACCCTGTGGAACTGTGCTTAGTTGCCCTATAAGCCATCAGTGCATAAGGAATCATCACATCCCAATCCCAGTGACATCTCTCAGCAGTTGTAGCCAGGATCTTTTGCAGGGTGGCATTAAACCGCTCCACCTGGCCGTCGGACTGGGGGTGAAATGGGGTGGTACAGGTCTTTTCAATTCCCAGTAGGGCACACATTCCCTGAAACACAGCTGACTCAAAGTTTGTGCCCTGATCACTGTGGAGGGAGTGGTGCGCTCCGTGTCTACACACCCACTCCGAGGCAATCTTCTCAGCTACTGTCGTCGCTTGCTCATCAGGAACTGGATAAGCTTCAACCCACTTGCTAAAATAGTCCTGAACAACCACTATATAGCGATTGTGCCGCTCAGTCTCGTTTAACGGACCCATGAGATCAACAGCAATCCGTTCCATGGGGCTGCCTACTTTTACAGAGCCCATGGCCGCCTGTGGAGTTTTCTTGGGGCAAGCCTTGGCTGCGCAGCTGGTGCAGGTGTGGCACCAAAGAGTGACATCAGTTTTCATATCGTACCAAAAGTACCGGGTCTTAAGGCGAGAAAGGGTCTTCTCTGCACCAAAATGGCCCCCCACCGGCCCCTCATGCATCTGTGCCATTACAGATGTGCGGTACGAGCTCGGCAGGAGAATCTGAGGGTAAAACACCTTTCCCTCTGTGCAGTAAAACTTTCTAAGTACAACCCCATCCCTCTGATAGAGTCGCTTCCACTGTGCCCAGTAGGCTTTGGTGGCGGGACTGCATGATGCCACATCAGCCCACGCAGGCCGTCCCTCCCCCTTCTCAAACCACATGCACAAAGGTGCTATGTCCATGTCAGTCATTTGTGCTCCTTTTAACTGCTCCTGGGTCCAACCGCTGAACAGTTCAGTCTGAGATGGCTCGCTCACCCTGGTGATATCTGGATGAGAGAGAGGACGGTCACCGCTATTGTTGGTAACACTGACTACCCCCACTAGAGCTTGCTCAGGGGATGCTGCTAGCGGAGCATCTTCCAGGAAACTGTTGGCAAGGCTACACTGCACCCCCTTACTTTGATGCAGGCTGCCGCTAGAGTCCGGCTCAGGTATGGTGCAGGGACAGGAGCTTCTACACGGCCTCCTGGACAAAGCGTCGGCATTTTGGTGGAACTTTCCCCCCCGGTGGATCACCTGGAAGTCATATTCGGCTAGTTTCTCCAACCAGCGAGCAAGTTGTCCCTCTGGCTGTCTCAGCTTGGTTAGCCAGCGCAGGCTGCTGTGGTCGGTTCGGACAACGAAGGACCTCCCGAGCAGGTATTGTCTAAAATGGGAGGTGAACTCCACCACTGCTAGGAGTTCTCGCCTAGTGGTACAGTAGTTTTGCTCCGTGGAGGAAAGTCTCCTGCTCCCGTATGCCAGCACTCTCTCCTCACCTCCTTGCATTTGGGAGAGGACCGCTCCAATTCCCCAGTCACTAGCATCGGTGTCCAGGAAGAGGTCACCATCATCAAGAGGGTAGGCAAGCACAGGTGCTGACGTCAACCGGGCTTTCAGTTCCTCAAATGCCTCCTGGCAGTCAGCTGTCCAATTAAAACGTGTATACTTCTTTGTGAGTTCATGAAGCGGTTTGGCGATTGAGGCGAAATCTTCAACAAACCGCCGATAATATGACGCCAAGCCCACAAACTGGCGCACCTCTGAGACATTGCGGGGGATGGGCCATTCCACCACCTTTTTTATTTTCTCAGGGTCGGTAGCAACACCTTTGGCTGAGACAATATGCCCCAGGTAGGGGACCTGCTCCCGGAACAAACAGCACTTGGATGGTTTCAGTTTGAGGTTTGCTTCACGCAGCCTAGTGAACACTTGGCCAAGCCGCTCCAACATTTGTGTGGTGTCCCGCCCCAGGACTATGATGTCGTCGAGATACACTAAGCATGTCTCCCACTGCAGACCGACTAGAACACGGTCCATGAGCCGCTGGAACGTTGCAGGTGCGTTGCAGAGTCCGAAAGGCATCACGCTCCACTCAAAAAGCCCCTTCCGGGTGCAGAAAGCAGCAGCCTTGCGGGCTCTTGGGGTCATTTCCACCTGCCAGTAGCCAGATGTCAAATCCAGTGTACTAAAGCACGTGGCAGAAGACAGAGTGTCCAAAGTATCCTGAATACGGGGCAGGGGATAGGCATCTTTAATAGTTCGTTCATTTAAGGGGCAATAATCCACACAAAGGCGCGGGCTCTGGTCCTTCTTTCTCACCATCACAACCGGTGCAGCCCAACTGCTGTTACTGGGCTGAGCTACGCCCATCTCCAGGCTCTGCTGCACCTGCTGGTCAGCTGCAATCTGCTTATCCTTAGCCATTCTGTGAGGTGGCTGTTTAACAGGCGGCCCAGGAGTAGTTAGAATGTCATGTTGCACAAGGCTGGTGCGGCCAAGGTTGGTGGGCCCCATGGAGAACACATCACTGTAGGACTGCAATAGGCCAGCCAGCCTACTCTGGTCGTGCTTTGGTAGGTTGGTGCAGCTCTCTGCATACAAGGCCTGTAGGTGGGGGGGCACAGGAGTAGTGGCCTGGTCAACACGCTCTGGGACAGTCGAGACATCACGAGACTGAAGCTCCACCTCTCCCAGCACTACGGCTGACTGGAGCACTCCCGCCACCGCTCCCTTCTTCAAGGTGACAGGAGCTGCACCAGGGTTAAAAACTCTGATGGGGATATCGGTGGACTGTGGTGTTCGCACAACAACCCGCGCCACTAGGACTCGGTGTCTCTCGACGAAGCATTTGGTGGGGCTTAACAGCAGATCTCCATCAACAGCAGGTTGGCGGCGTACAGTGCCAGGCACTATGTACTCGCAGCCTGGCCTCAGCACGGTGCGACGAGCCACCCTGACAAGGTGCACCTCCGGCCCTGAGTCTGTATTGCAGCGGGGCACCTTTTCGCCAAAGAGGGTTATCTCTCCCTGGCCGTAGTCCAAACAAGCTCATGCTTGTAGCAGAAAAGGGTGTCCCAAGATGACCTCTGTGTTCTCAGTGATGTCTGCCACAACAAAGTTCACACTGCAGACACGGCTCCCAATGTGCAGTGGGACGTCAACCTCCCCTAAAACTGGTAAACTATCTGGTCCGACGCCCTGCAGTGTTCTGGCAATGGATGGCTGTATGGGGGGTCTGGCTTGGGCAGGAATAGCATTATAGTGGTGGAGGGGTAGTACACTCCGGCGGGCACCAGAGTCCAACAGAGCACGAATCTCCAGGCCATGCATTGTCACCTGTACACACGACTCGTCCTCCTGACCCTTAGTGCAGATGACCACTGTGCCAGGGCCCGTTGTTGCTGTCTGCGCCGCACTTGTGGCACGTGGTTTCAGAGAACGGGGGGAGGGGCAGTTCCGCTGAATATGCCCAACGCCCGAGCAATTGTGGCAGACCAGCTCCCTGAAGCTCCTCTTCCCCGGTCCATTATCTCCCTTGGGCTGCCAACGCTGATGGAGCTTCGGCTCTCCCTCTGGTGCACTGACAGGCCTCACAGCTAATCCTGTTGGTTCCAACCCGGTGCTGTCCCGCACTGTGGCTGCTCTAGCTCTCCTCTCCCCTGCACTGAGCACACCTGCCTGCATCAGTCGTGTAACAGTCTTTGCAGCCCTTTTTGTTGTCTCATACCTGTGAGTGATGTTGTAGGCGCTGGCCAGTGTGCGTGGTTTCTCCTCTAAGAGCCTTTGCACCACCTCTGCATCAGCTAGGGCGTTAGTAAAAGTCTCTACTCTGATAGCATCTTGCTCTCGCTCTGTACGGTCGGCATTCACGATAGAAACCTTCTCATAGATGTCGTCCCTCAGAGAATGCAAGGTTTCACCGGGCCGCCTGACTCTTTGTCGCAGTTTAATCCCCACAGCTGCTGCGTGCTCGGAGCATGGCCCATAGGCAGCCTCTATCTCATCCACGATCTGCTGATAGCTCCACCTGCCAGATCTTGGATTCTTATGGACGATTGCCCCCGCTGCTCCAGTCAAACTGAACCTGAGCTGCACCGCCATTGTTCTCTCTGACCAGCAGTTAGCTTGTGCACAGTTTTCAAAATGATAAAGGAAATCCTTCCATGCACCAGATCCGTCAAACTGACCTGGCTGCAGTGTAGGAATCCTCTCCTGTCGTCCACGAGGTTCATCGTCACTGTCATCTGCAGCACCGTCGTAGTGTACTAGATGTGATGAGCAGCTACGTGGTGTACAGCCAGCCTTCCTCTGGTTATACTGGTGGCAGCCACACGGTTGAGTTTTTGTATTCCATGGTGGTGACATAGGGCTCGGGGTGATGCAGTCACAGCCCAGGGCCTCCATTTCCGGACTCCCTCCCACATGCTGGGGTCTGTGTGGGGTAAATGGTGACACTGTGCATGGTTGGAGTGGTGTCTGGATCAGGGCAGCTGGGGTGCTAGTCTCGCAGCTGTTATAGCTCATGTTCATGGGAGTGGTTGAGTTAACCAGCCCATCACCAGCGGTGAAAACAGTGGCTGGGCCCATAACATTTCTGTTATTATGTGGTTGTAATGAGCCACTATAGACAGCTGTGCTTCTGGTGGTATCATAGTTCAGGTTAGATGAGGTCACAAACTCACCACATACCGCTGCATGCTGAGCGGGAGATGAAATAAAAGGGTTGGTGGACAGCGAGGGTGGTAGAGCAGGCGGCCGTGCCACATTTGGTTGAAACAGCGTATTACCAGCCGCCATTTCGTGTGCAGCTAATGTTAGCTCCATGCTAGTGACAAAGGGATTTGTGCTACATCCGTCATACGCGCACATGCCGTCCTGTTGTTCAAAACAGTCTGTGATAACTCCAAAATCCTCTGTTACATCATTCACAAAAGGGTTTTTACTCACATTTGAGGTTGTCACATCAGCATACCTCTGGCCCGCACTGGCGCCGCGGCAGCCGCACGCCGCCATTATTTCCGGCTCCACCGCTGCAGATTTACAATTTCGTCGCAGCATTAAACGTGCCTGTTGTGTCTCCCACTTAAAAAGTCTTTTATCCCGGACGAGCCCCCAGTGTTACCGACCCGCTATTCTGCCGGCCGCCGAACCGTAGTTGGGCAGCCCCGGGTAGCGCTAGCCCAGTTTATGCTAGCGCGGCTCGTTGGTGGTAACAGCCAATACACAGTCCAACAGACTTTTCAAGTGGGAAGAACGAGGCACTTTATTTAAAACTGCAGCAACTGTCCACACATACTGCTCCTCCGGAGCACACTGGCTTTCTTACAGTCTTCATATCACTACGTACAGCTCGTTACACCTCCATCACAACGCCCTTCTCAGCCACAACAACGCCGCCATGGGCCCCCTTACGTCACTTCTCCTCCACACATACGCACACACACACACATACACACCGCAACCTGTCCAGGTTAAAGGAAAACAGGCTTGGCCTGCAACACAGGTAAGATGCTGATTTGTCTGTAGTTGTTTATATTAGTTTTACTCCTGCTTTGAAAATTGGTCTGGCCACTCCTACCTTCCAAGCAGTTGGGACAACAACATGTTTGATTGACAGACTGATTAGATGAGTAATTGGGCAAATGAGAGATTCTTTATTTTCTTTTAAAAAATTGGTGTTAATACCATGTCCATCTGTTGCTTTGGAGCTACTCAATGAGCTGATGATATTTGTGACTGCCTTTTGTTTCTAATATATCAAATACAGGTTGTGATGAGTTAATAGGACTGGAATTATGATCAGGTTGTTTAAATGAGTTGGATATTTCTAGCACAGAGTTTATGAAAAAGTTGTTGAACTCTGTAACAATGACCATGGGATTCTGTATCAATTTGATATTAATATTAAGTTCCATGTCAAAACCGTCTTTTTTGCCCTGTTTATTGGTCAATTTGTTAATATTAATCCAGTTTTTTTTGTTTGTTTTTTGCCATCTCCTTTTGCATTTTCAATAATGGTTATAAAAAAAGTTACCCTTCGCCTTCCTCAGAGTTTGTGTTACCTTATTTCTAGCAGACATAAATTTTTGTCGGTCTGTTGTTAAACCTGATTTTAGAGCTATTTTAAGAAGTTGATCTTTGGTCTTCATTAGTTGTAGACATACGGAGTTGAGCCATGGTAAACTGATTCTTCTTCTGTTATTTCCTTTTTTTGAAAATTAGTTGGGTTACTGATCATCTGATCCATATGAAACTTATTGGTGATGTCCTTTAATTTCTGTCTGTGTGTTTTACAAAGCCAATATAATTTGAAATCACCCATGAGGATTAAATCTTTGCTACCAAACTGTTTCAGTAGATTTGATAGACAATTAAAGAATGGATCCTTAGAGGATAGAGGTCGAAAGATCACAATCAAAGCAAAAGACATTTCTGGTGATAGAACAACTTTAACTCCAACTCATTCCAGCGTATTTTTAGCAATGTCAAGTTGTGTACACTTGTGTTACTTATCCATTTTTATTAAGAAATAACTTTTCATCAGTCTTTGGAATAAAGCAATTTTTTTTAATTTTTATTATTTCACCAACTTTTGAGAATGCTCTCTCACAGGGCACAGATGATACAGGTGAGGAGTGTTTAACAGCAAGAAATATATATACAGTGGTGTAAAAAAGTGTTTGCCCCCTCCCTGATTTCTCATTTTTTTTGTATGTTTGTCACACTTAATTGTTTCAGATCATCAAGCAAATTTAAATCTTAGACAAAGATAACGACCCCAAGATACTCCTCCCCAAAGTGGAGGAGTTTAAGTATCTTGGGGTTTTGTTCACGAGTGAGGGGAGAATGGAGCGAGAGATTTGACAGACGGATTGGAGCAGCATCTGCAGTGATGCGGACGTTGTACCGGTCTGTTGTGGTGAAGAGGGAGCTTAGTTCTAAGGCAAAGCTATCGATTTACCATTCAATCTACGTTCCTACTCTCACCTATGGTCACGAGCTTTGGGTAATGACCGAAAGAATGAGATCGCGGATACAAGCGGCTGAAATGAGCTTTCTCCGTAGGATTGCTGGACTCACCCTCAGAGATAGGGTGAGGAGCTCAGTCATCCGGGAGAGGCTCAGAGTAGAACCGCTGCTCCTCCACATTGAAAGGAGTCAGTTGAGGTGGTATGGGCATCTGATTAGGATGCCTCCTGGACGCCTCCCACTTGAGGTCTTTCAGGCACGTCCCACTGGGAGGAGACCCCGGGGCAGACCCAGGACTCGGTGGAGAGACTGTGTCTCCCAGCTGGTCTGGGAACGCCTTGGTATCCCCTCTGAAGAGCTGTAGCAGGTGGCTGGGGAGAGGGAAGTCTGGGCTTCTCTGCTTGAACTGCTGTCTCCGCGACCCGGACCTCCGGAAAAGCGGTAGAAGATGGATGGATGGATGGATGGATAGACAAAGATAACGCAAGTAAACACAAAATACAGATTTTAAATGAAGGTGTTTATGATTAAGGGAAAAAAAAATCCAAACCTACATGGTCCTGTGTGAAAAAGTGATTGCCCTCTAAACCTAATAACTGGTTTGGCCACCCTTAGCAGCAACAACTGCAATCAAGCATTTGTGATAACTGGCAATGAGTCTTTAACAGTGTTGTGGAAGAATTTTGGCACACTCATCTTTGCAAAATTGTTGTAATTCAGCCACACTCTGGAGGGTTTTCGAGCTTGAACCGCCTTTTTTGTCACACCTCGCCGCCCATCTGCGGCACCAGCTGCACGCACACCTGCACCTCATCAGCGGCGAGGGATTTAAGTCGCCTCGCCCTGGGCTTCGGCCTGAAGCCGTCAGTCTTCACTCGCTACTCTTGCTGTAAGGAATCTCAACCGCTCAGCAAACATCCAAGTAAGAATCTCTTACCTCCTTCTTCTCCTAGTCTGCTCCCCTGTGCACAGGTGGATTTCCCGGCGGCGGACCACTCCTCTCTGCCACCATTCCCTCGCTGCTGCACCGGGCGCTCCAGGTCGCTGTCTTCCGGGCTTCACCCTTGCTGTGCCAGCCACCTGCCATTCCCAAGTAAGCCAGTCATCATTATCATATCTCCTGTGTTGGTGTGGTGCCCGTTACCCTTCTCCCTTTGCTTCTCCCATAGGGTTGTCCGGCTGTACGGCCTCCTGCCTCCGTGCCCGACGCAGACGCCACCACCAACACATTCACATCTCGCAGACACACACTCATACACACTTGTTGTTAATAAAGCTATTAGATCTACCCTGAGCCTGCGTGTGTGTCTCCTGAGCCGTGCATTATGTCAGTATGGCTTCAGCAGAGCGGCTCGGCAGACGGCGGGCTCACACGCCGACTTTCCACCCTCGAGGCTCGAGTGGACCTAATAGCCCACCAGCAACAGGTGATTCTAAATCAATTATCCATCATCACTAACCGATTGGACCGCTTGGACCCCCAACAGCCGTTCCCCCCGGCTCGTCAGGGCGGCGCGGCTCCTGCTGCTCCAGCTGCCGTCCAGCCTGCTCCGGTAGCACCGGTTTGGCTCACACCCATTCCGACCCCCGCCCGCTTTAGCGGTAAGCTCGGCGGAGCACCGGGGTTTATAATGCAATGTGAGTCCGTGTTCCACCGTGTGCCCGGAGATTTTCCCTCAGACCATAGCCGAATTGGCTACATAGGGAATCTCCTGGAGGGGCGAGCGCTTACTTGGGCTTACGCCGTAATGGCGAAGCCCAGTTACGCCACCCTCACCTATGGCCAATTCGTGAGACAGTTCCTGGAAGTCTTTGATCATTCTCGTACTGAGAGCGTTCAGGTCGATCGGCTTCTCAGCCTCCAGCAGGGAAGCCGGTCGGCAGCTGATTACGCGATCGACTTCCGGGTAACGGCGGAGGAGGTTGGCTGGGATGAACGTTCATTCTGCGGCATCTTCCTCCGCAGTCTCAGTGATGGTCTGAGGGACGAACTGGCTGGGCGGGACATCCCGGAGACTTTAGCGGAGCTAATGTCCCTAGCCATCAGCCTGGATAACAGGTTGCGCGAGCGCACCTCGGAGCGGAAGTCGTCTTCTTCTCGCTCTCGTGGTGCCTCGTCGCGCCTGTCCCAAGCTCGCCCCCTGGCGTTGCCGCCACCATCACGCTCCGAGGAGTCGGAGCCGATGGTGACGGGCTGGACAAAGCTCCCTCCTGCGGAGAGACAACGCCGCCGTGAGTTGGGTCTCTGCATGTATTGCGGAGACAGCCAACACACGGTGGAGCTTTGCCCACAGAAGCCAAATGGGGGGGTCCGCGAGTCACTGTAGGGGGCCTCGCGGACGTCAATCGGTTAAATCCCCTCTCCCAATTGAAGCTGCCCATCCGGTTTTGTCACAACCCCACTGGGCACCTCACCCACGCACTGGTGGATTCGGGCGCGGAGGGCAGCTTTATTTCACAAAGCCTGGCAACCCGATTGGGCATCCGTTGCCAAGCCCTCAAATCCCCTCTCGCCCTGGTCAACCTCTCCCATGTCTCCCTGGGGAGAGTCACACACCAGACCCTCCCTGTCCCTGTGATCATCTCTGGGAACCACCGGGAGGAAATCACTTTCTACGTCCTCCCCAACTCTGTGTCGCCCGTCATCCTGGGATACCCCTGGCTTCGCCTCCATAACCCCGTCCTGGATTGGAAGTCCGCCAGGGTATCGGCATGGAGTTCCTTCTGCATGAGCACCTGCCTGCAATCTGCTGCCTGCTCTCCGTCCTCTTCTCCAACTCCTAAGGACGCTGCGCCTCCGGATCTCTCCCTGGTGCCATCAGAATTTCACGACCTGGATATGGTTTTCAGCAAGTCCAAGGCGATGTCTCTTCCTCCACACAGGCCCTACGACTGTGCGATAAACATCCGCCAGGGGGCACCCTTACCCTCTGGGCGACTCTACAGCCTGTCGGCACCAGAGAAGGAGGCTATGAATTCCTACCTCAAGGAATCGCTGAGTGCTGGAATTATCCGTCCCTCGTCATCACCATTAGGCGCAGGATTCTTCTTCGTGGGCAAGAAGGACGGTTCCCTCCATCCTTGTATCGACTACCACGCCCTGAATGATATCACGGAGAAGGATCGCTACACCCTGCCACTAATGGACACCGCCTTCCACTCCCTCCAGGGGGCGACTTGGTTCACCAAGCTGGATTTACGCAGCGCATACCACCTCGTCCGGATCCGGGAGGGAGATGAGTGGAAGACAGCCTTCCGTACCCCGAACGGCCATTTCAAGTACCTGGTGATGCCGTTCGGGTTGACCAATGCTCCAGCCGTCTTTCAGCGCCTAATAAATGACGTCCTCCGGGATTTCATCGGCCTGTTTGTGTTCGGCTACCTGGATGACATCCTCATCTTCTCCAAATCCAGGGACGAGCACCGGATCCATGTGAGGCGGGTCCTCCAAAGGGTGCTGGAGAACCGGTTATATGTGAAGGCAGAAAAGTGTGAATTCTACGCTAAGACTACGTCCTTCCTCGGGTTCGTCATCTCCCACGACCAGGTGCTTCCGGACCCAGTGAAGGTGAAGGAGGTGGTGGAATGGCCTACACCTACATCAAGGAAACAGGTGCAACAATTTATTGGGTTTGCAAACTTCTACCGCCGCTTCGTCCCGAATTTTGGCACCGTCGTCGGCCCTCTGACCCGCCTCACGTCCCCTAAGGTCCCGTTCCGGTGGACTGAAGAGGCCGCAGCTGCTTTCCAGGCGTTGAAGGCGGAGTTCTCCTCCTCCCGGGTCCTCAGCCAAGTCGACCCGTCGCTGCAATGCATCGTGGAGGTGGATGCTTCGGACACGGGAGTGGGGGCGGTTCTATCTCAGCGGTCACCTGATGACAGAGTCAAACGGCCCTGCGCTTTCTTCTCTCGGCGCTTGTCCCCGGCGGAACGGAACTATGACGTGGGGGACAGAGAGCTCCTCGCCATCAAGCTCGCGCTGCGGGAGTGGCGTCACTGGCTAGAGGGGGCGGACCTGCCGTTCGTGGTCCTGACTGACCACAAGAACTTGGAATACTTAAGATCTGCCAAGCGTCTGAACGCCCGCCAGGCGCGTTGGTCCTTGTTCTTTGCCAGGTTCCGTTTTAACATCACCTTCAGGCCTGGCTCCAAGAACGGCCTGCCCGACGCTCTCTCTAGGCAATTTGCCCCTGAGGCGTCTGAGGACACAGTCCACACCATCCTGCCCAGGTCGTGCATCGTGGGAGCCGTCACTTGGGACATAGAAAGTAAGATCCGGAAGGCGCAGGAATCGGAACCTGACCCTGGCGGCGGACCGGAGGGGAGACTTTTTGTGCCATCCACGGTCCAGGGGAAGGTCATCCACTGGCTACACACATCTAAGCTCACCTGCCACCCTGGTTCCTCCCGGATGATCGACCTTCTTCAACGGTCCTTCTGGTGGCCGGGCCTGCGGAAGGACGCTGCCCGCTACGCCCGGGCCTGCCCTGTATGTGCCACCAGTAAATCAGGTAATGCCCCTCCAGCGGGTTTGCTCCAGCCTCTGCCCGTCCCTGGCAGGCCCTGGTCACATATCGCCCTGGATTTCGTCACCGGACTCCCAGTCTCTAACACCTTCGACACTGTCCTGACCATCGTAGACCGTTTCTCCAAGGCGGCGCACTTCATCCTGCTACGAGGTCTTCCATCTGCCCTGGAGACGGCGGACCTCCTAATCCAACACGTGGTCAGGCTGCACGGGATTCTGGTGGACATGGTCTCGGACCGGGGGCCCCAATTTTCCTCAGAGGTTTGGAGGTCCTTTTACAACGCCCTGGGAGCCAAGGTAAGCCTCTCCTCCGGCCATCACCCCCAAACCAACGGGCAGTGTGAGCGGACCAACCAGGAGCTGGAGGCTGCGCTCCGCTGCGTCACTGCGTCCAAGCCTGCGTCCTGGAGTAACCATCTCGCCTGGGTTGAGTACGCCCACAACACCGCCCGCTCTTCTGCCACAGGGATGTCTCCCTTTAAGGCGTCCCTGGGCTACGACCCCCCTCTTTTCCCAGTGCAGGAGAGTGAGGTAACTGTCCCCTCAGTTCGGGCGCACTTCAGGCAGTGCTGTTCCATCTGGGCGTCGGCGTGCAATGCGCTTTTACGCACGGCGGAGCGCAACAAATCCACGGCGGACCGGCACAGAAGACCTGCCCCAGCGTACCAGGTGGGCCAGCGTGTCTATGTGTCTACCCAGGACGTCATTTTAAAGGGTGAGAGGAGGAAGCTGGCACAGCGTTTTATGGGCCCATACCCCATCACCAGGATTATCAACCCGTTGGCCGTGTGTGTAGCTATTCCCCCCTCCCTCCGCATCCATTCCACCTTCCACGTTTCCAAGGTGAAGCCGGCAGTCTCCGATCCCCTTTGCCCTCCTCCTGCTGCGCAGCCCGCGCCCCGGATGATTGATGGCCATCCAGCCTGGCCTGTCTCCTCTATCCTGGACTCCCGGCGCCGGGGTCGCGGGTTGCAGTACTTGGTGGACTGGGAGGGTTATGGGCCTGAACATCGGCAATGGGTACCCTCGTCATTTGTGTTGGACCCGTCCCTCATTACTGAGTTCCACCGAGCGCACCCGGAGAAACCATCGCCAGGAGGCGCTGCTAGAGGGGGGAGTACTGTCACGCCTCGCCGCCCATCTGCGGCACCAGCTGCACGCACACCTGCACCTCATCAGCGGCGAGGGATTTAAGCCGTCTCGCCCTGGGCTTCGGCCTGAAGCCGTCAGTCTTCACTCGCTACTCTTGCTGTAAGGAATCTCAACCGCTCAGCAAACATCCAAGTAAGAATCTCTTACCTCCTTCTTCTCCTAGTCTGCTCCCCTATGCACAGGTGGATTTCCCGGCGGCGGACCACTCCTCTCTGCCACCATTCCCTCGCTGCTGCACCGGGCGCTCCAGGTCGCTGTCTTCCGGGCTTCACCCTTGCTGTGCCAGCCACCTGCCATTCCCAAGTAAGCCAGTCATCATTATCATATCTCCTGTGTTGGTGTGGTGCCCGTTACCCTTCTCCCTTTGCTTCTCCCATAGGGTTGTCCGGCTGTACGGCCTCCTGCCTCCGTGCCCGACGCAGACGCCACCACCAACACATTCACGTCTCGCAGACACACACTCATACACACTTGTTGTTAATAAAGCTATTAGATCTACCCTGAGCCTGCGTGTGTGTCTCCTGAGCCGTGCATTATGTCATTTTTAAGGTCATGCCACAGCATCTCAATTGGATTCAGGTCAGAAGTTTGACTAGGCCACTCCAAAGTCTTCATTTTGTTTTTCTTAAGCCATTCAGAAGTGGGCTTGCTGGTGTGTTTTGGATCATTGTCCTTCTGCAAAGCCCAAGTGTGCTTCAGCTTGAGGTAACGAACAGATGGCCGGACATTCTCCTTCAGGATTTTTTGTTAGACAGCAGAATTCATGGTTCCATTTACCACAGCAAGTCTTCCAGGTCCTGAAGCAGCAAAATAGCCACACACCATCACACTACCACCACCATATTTTTGGTCTGATGTTCCTTTTTTGAAATGCTATGTTACGTTTACACTGGATGTAATGGGACATACAACTTCCAAAAAGCTCAGCTTTTGTCTCCTCAGTCCAAAGAGTATATTCCCAAAAGCCTTGGGGATCATCAAGATGTTTTCTGGCAAAACTGAGACGAGCCTTGATGTTCTTTTTGCTCAGAAGTGGTTTTCGTCTTGGAACTCTGTCATGCAGGCCATTTTTGCCCAGTCTCTTTCTTATGGTGGAGTCATGAACACTGACCTTAACTGAGGCAAGTGAGGCCTGCAGTTCTTTGGATGTTGTTGTGTGGTCTTTTGTGACCTCTTGGATGAGTTGTTGCTGCGCTCTTGGGGTAATTTTTGTCAGTCAGCCACTCCTGGGAAGGTTCACCACTGTTCCATGTTTTTGCCATTTGTGGATAATGGCTCTCACTGTGGTTCGCTGAAGTCCCAAAGTTTCTTTGAGATTTTTGTAAATTTATTAAAAATAAAAAAAATAAGAAATCACATGTGCCTAAGTATTCACAGCTTTTGCTCAAAGTTTGTTAATGCACCTTTGACAGAAATCACAGCCTCAAGTCTTATTGAATATGATGCCACAAGCAGCATATTCACAAGCACAAGCACAAGCAGCACCTCTCAAGCTCCATCAGGTTGGATGGGAAGCGTCGGTGCACAGCCATTTTCAGATCTCTCCAGAGATATTCAGTTGGATTCAAGTCTGAGCTCTGGCTGGGCCACTCAAGGACATTCACAGAGTTGTCCTGAAGCCACTCTTTTGATATCTTGGCTGTGTGCTTAGGGTCGTTGTCCTGCTGAAAGATGAACCGTTGCCCCAATCTAAAGTCAAGAGTGCTCTGGAGCCGGTTTTCATCCAGGATGTTTCTGTACATTATTGCATTCATCTTCCCCTCTATCCTGACTAGGCTCCCAGTTCCTGCCACTGAAAAACATCCCCACAGCATGATGCTGCCACCACCACTGGCGTGGTTATGAGCAGTGCCTGGTTTCCTCCAAACATGGCGCCTGGCATTCATGCCAAAGAGTTCAATCTTTGTCTCATCAGACCAGAGAATTTTGTTTCTCATGCTCTGAGAGTCCTTCAGGTGCCTTTTGGCAAACTCCAGGTGAGCTGCCATGTGCCTTTTACTAAGGAGTGGCTTTTGTCTGGCCTCTCTACCGTACAATACAGTATCCAGTACTGTCGCTCTGTACACTTTGCATTTCACACGGATAGACACATGTCGATTGTGCCACAGTCTCTCCCTCAAGTTTCCAAACACAGCGCTCGCTCTTCCCATTCTGAGAAATAGTTCATCCTCCAGCCTAGCATTCTCTGAAACAGTACTCCCTAGATACTTGAAAGTCTTGCACTTGACTAATGGCTCTGTACCAATGCTGATCTCCTCTGGTAGTGATGTTGATAACTGGAACTTTGGTGGTTGATAAAGGCACTTTGTAGATAGATAGATAGATAGATAGATAGATAGATAGATAGTTTATTTTGAACACAAAAAATATAACAAAAAACAAGTAAATAGCAAGTGCAGTAACATTACAGTATACACTGTTCGAAAGGGAGAAGGAAGAAGTGAACACTTATTAATTCCAACTCCTCTTTTCCATCGATACACCCATGTGAATTTTATACAAATTACCACCTTTAAGACCCCAAGTAAACAATTTACTGTATTTTTTACAGATCAACATTAACACCCGTCCATTCTAACATACAATGAAGTCCATATATCAAAACCAGTCTCAAACGACACAGATACACACAGTGCTGTCCCACCCACCATTCCATAGTGTCCCATAATGTCCCAGAGTGGACATAATGAATCGTACATATAAATTCCACCCTTCTAACATATATCCTTTCAACAAATGGTGCTTATACCTCTTTTTAAATTGATTTCTGTTTGTACATAGTTTCAGTTCCGGCTCCAGACTGTTCCACAAATCCACCCCACAGACAGATATGCACATACTTTTCTTGGTTGTACGTATCTTAGGTTTTGTAAAGTTTAAGTCTCCTCTCAAATTATGATCGTTGTCTATTTTTTTAAATATTTTTTGTACATTAGTTGGAAGTTGATTGTTAATCGCCCTGTACATTACTTGTGCTGTCTTAAATTTAACTAAATCGATGAACTTTATGACATGTGACTTCAAGAACAATGAATTGGTATGGTCTCTATATCCTGCATTGTTAATTATCCTTATAGCTCTTTTTTGTAATGTGCATATTGACTGTAGGTTGGTCTTGTAGGTGTTTCCCCAGACTTCTACACAGTAGTTAAGATAAGATAAAAACAGTGAATTGTACAATAAGACCAATGATTTATAGTCCAAGAAGTGTCTTGTCTTCCCCAGTATGCCTATACATTTTGCTAATTTAGCCCGGATGTGACTGATGTGAGGTTTCCAGCAGATTTTACTGTCTAGCGTCACCCCCAGAAACTTATTTTCCTGTACTGTTTGTATTCTGGTATCATCTATCGTTACCATTATTTCATGATTTATTTTATAATTTCCAAACACCATAATCTTTGTTTTTTTTTAGATTTGGAGATAATTTATTTTTGTTGAACCACTGCGTTAATTTTTCCATTTCAGTTGTGACCACCTCTAAAACCTGCTGCAAATTCTCACCAGTGCAAAGGATATTTGTGTCATCCGCAAACAAAATAAATTTCAGAATTTTTGATACTTGGCATATGTCATTTATATACAAGATAAAGAGTTTGGGTCCCAAAACTGACCCCTGGGGCACACCACAAGTGATGTCCATGCAGGGTGATTTGTGCTCCCCAATTTGTACAAATTGTTGTCTGTTACTTAAATAACTTTCCACCCAACTCAGTCCTACCCCTCTTATCCCATACCTTTCCAGTTTCCTTAGTAGTATTCTGTGGTCAATGGTGTCAAAAGCTTTCTTTAAGTCTATAAATACTCCTGCAGCAACCTTTTTTTTGTCTATACAACTAGTAATTTCTTCTATAAGTTCGATCAGTGCCAAAGATGTAGATTTATCTGCTCTAAAACCATACTGGCTATCTGTAAGGAGGTTGTGTTTTTCAATGAAATCATCCAGTCTCTCACTGAATATTTTTTCAAGTATTTTGGAGAATTGTGAGAGTAAAGAGACTGGCCTGTAATTTGTGAAGCGATGACTGTCTCCTGTTTTGTAAAGAGGTGTTACTTTTGCTATTTTCATTTTGTCTGGAAATGTACCAGTTTGAAATGACAGGTTACGGATGTGGGTGAGTGGCTTAACAATTCCCTCAATTACTTTTTTCACTATTGTCATGTCAATTTCATTCCAGTCCGTTGATTTTTTGTTCTTAAATTTACTCACAGTCTCGATAATTTCCTTTTCAGTAACTGCACCCAAAAAGATTGTGTTTGGGTTTCTATCCTCTATTTCATTCACAGACCCACTGTGGTTTGTTTCCGGAGTCACTATTGATTTTGCTAATTCAGGACCAACGTTTACAAAAAATTTATTGAAACCATTGACCACATCTTCCATATTATTAATCAAACTGTCGTTTTCAATAAAATATTCTGGATAATTTGCATACTTAGGACGATTACTAGTAATCCCTTTGAGTACTTGCCATATTCATCTTATGTTATTTTTGTTATCCTCTAGTATTCTGTTGTAATATTCTTTCTTACAGGTCCTCATTATAGTGGTAAGCTTATTTTTATATCTTTTATATTTGATCTCAGCTTCCACGGTTCTGCATTTAATGAATTGTTTATATAATGTACTCTTCTTTTTACATGCATTTATTAACCCCTTGGTGAGCCAAGGAATATTTTTTGTTGTTGTCTGTCACTGTATTGTTTTATAGGACAGTATTTATTGTACAATGATTGAAATATTTGTAAAAAATGATCATATGCTCTATTTATGTCATTTTCATCATAAACTATCTTCCAATCTTGTATTAATAATTCCTTTGTCAGTAAATACATTGATTCTTCGGTTCTTATTCTTTTATATTTAATATTTTTGGTATACTTTTTCTTCCTATAATCACATTGATAGACAACAAAAATTGGCAGGTGGTCGCTCATATCATTCAATAAAAGCCCACTCCTGATATTATTTTCCATAATGTTTGTGAATATGTTATCTATTAGTGTGGCACTGTGCGACGTGATTCTGCTAGGTCCTGTAATTGTTGGATGTAATCCCATGCTGTACATTGTGTTGATAAATTCTTCTGTCAAACTATGTTGTTTTGAGTTCATCAGATCTATATTGAAATCCCCACAGATGAACATAACTTTATGAGTTAGTTTTGCGTACATTGTCTCCTTGATGTTGATTTGGAAGCTGAATTGGCTAGCTGCTCTTGCAAATTTCTCCACTAAAGATTGCATATCTTCCACACTGTGTGCAACTAAAGCATTGTCGTCGGCAAAGAGCATTTCTCTTATTACCTTTATTGATGTCTTACTCTTGGCTTTAAACTGTGCCACATTGACAAGTCTCAGGTTCAGGTTCAGGTTCAGGTTACTTTATTTGTACCCGTAGGTAGATTTGTTTTGCAGTCTGGTGACATCCATATTTACAAGCCACAAATTACATTCAACATAGACACAAACACAGGCACACATGAAGCTGACTATAAACATGATAAAAATACTCAAGGCTCCATCAATCAGGGTATAAAAAGACAAAGAGATGGGAGAAAAACCAGAGGTAAGAGAGAAGGGTCATATTAAAAGTTAAAAACTAGTCAAAGAGATTAAAAACTCAAAGGTCTAAAACCCAATAAAATATTTAGAACCCAAGTAACATCCTACAAAAATAAGTAAATATAAAATGGAGTTAATAAATAGGTACCTAAATTATGTGCAGTACATTGTTACAGCTTGTTCAACTCTTTGACAGCAGCAGGAACAAAGCTGTTTTTGTAGTGCTGGGTTTTACTTTTTGGGACAGCAAACCTTCGTCTTGAGGGAAGAAGCTGAAAGTTGCAGTGCAAAGGGTGGGAGTCATCATTTAAAATGGAGGTAGCCATCCTCTGTACTTGTCTGGTGTACAGGGATGTCAGGCTCAGCTGTGACTCACCAAGCAAACGACTGGACCATCTAACTACCTGATCCAAGGATTTCCTCTGTTTCAGTTTTATCTGACCAAACCATGACACTAAAGAAAAGGATTAAACAGATTCAATAAAAGCCCGATAAAACATTGTCATTATGGTTCGGTCAATTTGGAAGCGTGCAAGTTTTCTCAAGCAATGCAAATGTTGCTGACCCTTTTTACACACCCTTTCACAGTTCTTTTCAAAGTTTAAATTACTATCAATAATCGTCCCAAGATATTTGTAGGATTGTACACATTCGGTGGTCTGGCCTTTTAGTACGGTGACTTTGTGCCTGGGAGTTTTCCTCCTAAAATCAATAATCATGTCTTTAGTTTTTGTCGTATTCAGCTGCAGGTAGGAATCCTCACACCAGTGAACAAAATCATCAACTACTGGGCCGTGGCCACTCTCACCATTCTGGAGGAGACTGACAAAAACTGAGTCATCAGCATACTTTATAATGTGTCTGTTGTCATGTCTGCTCCGACACATGTTTGTGAACAGGATGAAGAGTAGTGGTGACAACACACACCCCTGAGGAGAGCCAGTAGAAGAGCACTTTAGGTCAGACAATGTACCATTGACCCTTACTCTCTGCGTCCTGTTGGTTAAGAAATCCAGAATCCAACCCACCAGATTATTGCTCAAATCAAATTGTTGCAGGAGCCTTTCAACTAAGATATGAGGTTGGATTGTATTAAAGGCGGAGGAAGAGTCCACAAATAAAAGCCTGGCGTAAAATCCCGATGTTTAAAAAGCATGTTAAACAGAGTGACGGTGGCATCCTCCACTCCTCTGTGAGGTCTATAGGCAAACTGCAGAGGATCCAATGCATGTTCAGTCTGCCTTAGGACCTCACATCTGACCAGTTTTTCAAAAATTTTCATTAAAATTGAAGTCAGAGCAACTGGTCTAAAGTCGTTCACCATTTTAGGACAGCTGGATTTTGGAACAGGAACAACCACGGCTTCTTTCCAGATCTTAGGCATATGTTGTGTCTGTAAGGACATATTGAAAATGTAATGAAATATAGGACTCAGTTCATGTGCACAGGACTTTACCAAGCGCCCACATATATTATCAGGGCCCTGACTTTTGTTCACTTTTACAGCGCAGAACTCCCTTTTAACATCCTGCACCTCAATATTAAAGTGCTGATTGTCTTTGAGTTTCTGTTTCAAATCTTGGGTTTCTGTGCTAAAATCAAAGGAGTCAAAACGACCATAAAAACAATTAAGAGCATTAGCCAGCTCTGTGTCTGAATTAAAACCATCTAAAAACACACAATTACTGTGCTCTGTGCTCTGAAGGCCTGCAATAGTTTTCATACTGGTCCAGGCTGAACCAAGTTTCTTTGTTGCCATCTTGCTTTCCAATTCTGATTTATAATTCTGTTTTGCTCTTAAAATTTCGGACTTCAGCTCTTTTGTGGCAACCTGTAGCTCAGAAACAGACCCCTGTTTAAAGGCAAGTGCTTTCCGCTGTAGGCAGGATTCAACTGATTTTGTAACCCATGGCTTGTTGTTGGGATATATTTTGACACGTTTACGTGGAATGATCTTATTTTTACAGAAAGTCATGTATGAGCATGTGACGTCCACCAAAGAGTCAAACTCATCCCCGCAGGCCAGTGTGAACATCTCCCAGTCTGTACAGTTAAAGCATTCCTGGAGGCTGTGCACTGAATCCTCTGTCCACACATCAATGTCTCTCGTCTCCACCTTGTCTCTTCTGAGAGCAGTTTTATATATGGGCAGCAAATGTACACAGTTGTGATCTGAGGATCCTACAGGAGGAAGGGGAAGTGATTTATAGGCCCTCTCTATGGATCCATAGCACAGGTCCAATGTCTTTTTTCACCTGGTTGGGCAGGAGACATACTGATAAAAATTTTTAAGTGTCTTCTTTAAAGAAACATGGTTAAAATCCCCATGAATGAAGTTTGGCACCTCTGGAGAAATTGATTGCAGCCGCTGAACCATATCAAAGACGGTGCTGGAGGCGGAGTCAGCGTCTGCCCTCGGGTGAATGTACACAGTTGTGATGAAAAGCTGGGGGAACTCGCAAGGCAAATAAAGGGGGCGTAGTGACACAGACAGCAGCTCCACATCGGGTGTACAGATGCGCTCTCTGACCGTGACAGATGTGCAGTACTGCTTATTAATGTATAAACATACGATGCCCCCCTGACGTTTCCCCGTTACCTCTTCCTGCCGATCTGAGCGCAGTGGGGCTCCAAAGCCATCGATCCACAGGTCTGCGTCTCGGTCATGCACATTAAGCCAAGACTCGGTGAAAGCCATGACACAGCAGTTGTTAAAGTCCTTCTGGTAGAGTACATTCCCTTGAATTTCATCCACCTTGTTTCTCAGAGATTGTACGTTCCCAAAAATCATAGAAGGAAGAGGAATGTTACCAAACTGACGTCTTCTCAGGCGCAATTTCACCCCTCCATGCTTTCCACGTTTCTCCCGTCTCTCCCGTCTCTCTTTTCACCGCTGTGTCCGTCTCTCAAAATAAAGTCCGGCAGTTGCGGCTTAGGCTCAATCACAGCCGCTGCATCAACCGTGTTTAAATGCAGCAACATGTCCCTTGAATAATGTATTCTGCCCGCCATGCTGCCGATCACATTTACCTCAGAGACAAAGAGCCGGAGGAAAAGTAGCAGCAGTGCAAAAAAGGGGAGGAAGTCCATATTGATGGAACCAGGGAGCTTTTCACCATACAGTCCACAAACATTCCAGGACAGAAACGACACAGAGAATTTCGTAAAAACACATTAAAGTGCATAAAAACAAGACACACAGACGACGGACTTTTTCACCAGCTTCCGGTCGCTGCGTGCGCATGCGCCCAGTCTGCTTCTTTCCTTGTTTGAATGTATACTCCTTCTGAAGTGTCTTTGAAGGCCACCTCAAGCATGGCTGCCAGATATAGCAAGAAGAATGTAGGCGCCAGCACACACCCTTGTTTCACCCCATTGCTTTCTGAAACATCTTTAGATACTTAACCACTCATTGTTATGTTTTCTTGCATACCTGTATGGAGTGCCTCGATCAGGCTGACAGACTTCTCTGTACAGCCATATTTCTTGAGTGCCTGCCAAAGTCCTTGTTGCAAAACAGTATCGAAGGCTTTACTGAAGTCTATGAAGACTACATAAAGCGGCATGTTCTCTTCAATACACTTTTCTTGAACCTGTTTCAAACAGAAAATCAAGTCCATTGTGCTTCTTCCACTTCTAAAGCCGCACTGGGTTTCCGGTAGTACATTCTGTGAGATGTGTTCATTGAGTCTGTTCAGTAGTACATGTGAAAGAATCTTACCAACAGTGGCTAGCAGTGATATACCTCAGTAATTTCCACAATCTTTCCTGTCACCTTTCTTGAACAAAGGCACAATACTTGCATCCTTCCAGTCTTTAGGTACTTTCTGTGCATCCCATATCTCTTGGATGAGCTTGTGTAGGCAGTTTGGTCAGCTGAACACCACCAAATTTCCACACTTCTGCTGGAATTCCATCCCTTCCTGGAGCTTTACCATCCTGTGTTGTCCTGATAGCTGCCATTAGTTCATCAAAATTTGATGGTTCATCCAGACTTGATAGAGCTGGTCGCTGCACTAGAGCTTCTTTAGCCTCTTCAGTGAGATCTCCAGGGTTGTTTAGTAGTTGCTCAAAGTGATCTGCAAATTTGTCCAGGATCTTGTCTTTCTCCTGCAAAACCGTTTCACCATCCATAGCCTTTAGTTAGATCAATCCTCTTAGTTTAGGGCCGTAGCTTTCTCTCAAACCTGTGAAGAATGTTTTCATGTCCTTCCTGTCTACAGCAGTTTGAAGTTCCTCCGCTTTTTCATCCCACCAGTTGGACTTCATCTCTCTGGTGTACTTCTGTAGCTCACTCTGAGCCTTTGAGTATGTCTTCTTCTTCGACCTTGTGTTACACTGTAGGTTTTCCTGCCTAGCTGTATTCCTCACTTCTAGTAGTTTCTTCAGGTGTTCATCATGCTCATCAAACCAATCTTGATGTTTCATCTCAGGGTAGCCTAATACATCACTCACAGTCTGATACACCGTATCCTTCAGTGTTGCCCATTTCTCTTCTATGTCATTCTCTGAGTTGTTGCTGTCCCAGTCTTTCAAGTTTTCATCCATTTCCTGTATAAGTTCTTCCTGCTTCTTTTGGCCTTTCAGTGCACTAGTGTCTAGCTTCCATGGTGGCTTTGCACCCGTCCTGCAGTGCTGTTTTTGTCTCCAAATCCTTAATCTAGATCTCAGCATAACATAATCAGTACCACAGTCCGTGCCCCTCATTGCTCTGGTGTCCAATACATCCCTTATGTCTCTCTGCCTGACTATGATGCAGTCTAATAAGTGCCAGTGCTTGGATCTTGGGTGGATCCATGTCTTCTTGTGTGTGTCCTTGTGCTTAAATAGAGTATTGGTTATCACAAGGCTGTACTCTGATCATAGTGCAATTAGAAGTTTTCCATTAGCATTGCACTTGCCTACTCCATGACTGCCTAGCACTCCTTTCCATTTCTCAGTGTCCGAACCAGCTTTGGCATTAAAATCTCCAACGAGTATCAGCCTGTCATCAGTTGGTACACGCCTGATAGTCTTATGTAAATCACTGTGGAACTCTTCCTTCACCTCCTCTGTGTTGGTCATTGTTGGGGCATATACACTGATGACTGTAGCATACATCTTCCGCTGTAGTGGGAGTCTCATAGTCATTATCCTGTCGTTGATTGGCACCGGTTCCTCATCAAGCATTGCTGCTATCTCCTTTCTAACTTCAAAGCCCACCCCTGTTCTCTCCTTTTTTGAGTTGATCTCCCACTCCAAAACAAGATGTACCCATGGTCTTCCAAGCTGTCATATCTAGGCAATCTTGTTTCACTAAATGCAGCTATGTCTACATTGTACCTGTTCATTTCCAGGGCCACAAGCATGGTCTGTCTTTCTGGGCACTGTGATGTTGTTCTGTCCAACAGAGTGTGTCCATTCCATTCTGCTACACACAAGGCTGCTGTTTTCCTCTTCTTTTGTCTTCCTGCTCCTAGCTTACTTTTCACTGCCTGTCGGAGTGTGAACAGATCAGCATGGACCTTGTAAGCCCGGGCGATGTCCAAGCCGGTATGAGTTGCTTTCTGATTGACCATTTCATGAAACTGCTTGCAAAGTATTTGAGTACTGCTAGCTTTTGCTGGACTAGCAGCACATTCTTGGCAGATAAAGGTATTATCAGTGGTAAGGACAAGCCAAGACAAACTGACTCCAGTATCTGTTGTAGTGACTGACCAGATGATAGGTTTGTTTATCTCTGTTCTTTGTGTAGTGCATGTCACAATGCGCCGACTGGCACAGTCCACCACAGACCTTGTGACAGATGTGTTTATCTGCCAGGATGTCCAGTCTCACCCCGTGTAACTGGGAGTGGTCCACCACAGACCTGTGGTAGATATTGTTTTTAGTTCTGCCAGGATGCCCTGTTTCACCCTCCATGCCCTCGGAAGGGTGGGGATGCCGGTTGAGTCACCGACGGCCCGACCCATGAGACAGGTAGTACCGGTTTTCATGGTTATTTGGTAACAAGCAAGCCAATGCCTGACCTGACCAAAAAAAAAAAAAAAAAAAATTGGCGGGGCAGTAAGTCTCAGCTAAAAGCTGCCAAATTCTGACCAAAAAAAGTGGAATTTTATGGGTAAGAAGCTGCAACTTTAGCAAAAAGACAAAAAATGTGTAAATTTCCAGCTGTTTACAACCTAAAACACTACAAATATAAGATTTGAGTAAAATGCTGCAAGTTTAAGTTTTTTTTTTTTTAAACTGCAAATTCAAGAGTAAGAAAAGTTCTAAATTCATGAGGAGAACGCTGCAAAATTATGAATACTAAAAAGCTGCAAATTTTCAAGGAAGAAGCTGCACATTTCTGAGTGAAATGGCTCTAACTCTGCAGGAAAATCCTGCAAATTTATGAGAAAAATCCTCACATTTACAAAAGAATGTTTCTAATTTACATGAAAAAGGATGTGATAAATTGGCATGTGTTGGCCATTTTTTTAAATGACAGCCGTGAGGAGGAACCCTTTGGTAACCTTTAGCCCTTTGGTTAAAGGGTGACATGGCTTTATCAGCAGCACTGATCCCCCCCCCCCCCCCAGCTGACAGCTGACCTGCTGGACAGGAACTAACTCCTCAGACCTGTTGACACAATTTTAACAACAAAAGGAGATGCAAAAGAATGAAGATTCCCTTTAATTTAACAGGATAACAGCGTGAATTTTCTGGTCTGTGAATGAACAGAGCAGCCATGAGTGTTTCACAGAGTCACTTATTGAATTATAATGGTTAATCTAAGTCACAATTTCAGGAAACATAAACTTCAGGGGAAACTTAAACCCATGACACATTGTTTTTTTTTTTTTTCCTTTTTTTTTCCCGCTTCTCTTCCAGTCCTTAAGGCCACTTTCTGATTGCTTTGAGTTTTTAAAACATCATTTTAAGAATAATGTTAATTGACTTAAAGTACATTTCTAACTATACTACATACAGCCATGGGCAAAATTGTTGGTACCCCTCTGTTAATGAAAGAAAAACCCACAATGGTCACAGAAATAACTTGAATCTGACAAAAGTGGAAATAAATAAAAAGTCTATGAAAATTAACCAATGAAAATCAGACAGTGCTTTTGAATTGTGGTTCAACAGAATTATTTTAAAAAACAAACTCATGAAACAGGCCTGGACAAAAATGATGGTATCCTTAACTTAATATTTGGTTGCACAACCTTTTGAGGCAATCAGTGCAATCAAACCATTTCTGTAACTGTCAATGAGACTTCTGCACCTCTCAGCAGGTATTTTGGCCCACTCCTCATGAGCAAACTGCTCCAGTTGTCTCAGGTTTGAAGGGTGCCTTCTCCAGACGGCATGTTTCAGCTTCTTCCACAGATGTTCAATAGGATTTAGATCAGGGATCATAGAAGACCACTTTAGAACAGTCCAATGTTTCGCTCTTAGCCATTCTTGGGTGTCTTTAGCTATGTGTTTTGGGTCATTATCCTGTTGCAAGACCCATGACCTGCGACTGAGACCAAGCTGTCTGACACTGGGCAGTACATTTCTCTCTAGAATACCTTGATAGTTTTGAGATTTCATTGTACCCTGCACAGATTCAAGACACCCTGTGCCAGATGCAGCAAAGCAGCCCCAGAACAAAACAGAACCTCCTCCATGTTTCACAGTAGGGACAGTGTTCTTTTCTTGGTATGCTTCATTTTTGCATCTGTGAACATAGAGCTGATGTGCCTTGCCAAAAAGTTCCAGTTTTGTCTCGTCTGTCCATAGGACATTCTCCCAGAAGCTTTGTGGCTTGTCAACATGCAGTTTGGCAAATTGCAGTCTGGCTTTCTTATGATTTGTTTTCAACAGTGGTGTCCTCCTTGGTCATCTCCCATGAAGTCCACTTTGGCTCAAACAACGACGGATGGTGCGATCTGACACTGATGTACCTTGACCTTGGAGTTCACCATTAATGTGTTTAGAGGTTGTTCTGGGCTCTTTTGCTACCATTCATATTATCTGTCTCTTCCATTTTTCATCAAGTTTCCTCCTGCAGCCACGTCCAGGGAGGTTGGCTACAGTCCTGTGGATTTTAAATTTCTGAATAATATGTGCAACTGTAGTCACAGGAACATAAAGCTGCTTGGAGATGGTCTTATAGCCTTTACCTTTAACATGCTTGTCTATAATTTTCTTTCTAATGTCCTGAGACAACGCTCTCCTTTGCTTCCTCTGGTCCATGTTTAGTGTGGTACACACCATGTCACCAAACAGCACAGTGACTACTTGTCACCCTTTAAATAGGCCGACCGACTGATTACAAGTTTGTAGACACCTGTGATGTTAATTAGAGAACACATCTTGGTTGAACATGTCCCTATGGTCACATTATTTTCAATCTTTTCTAGGGGTACCATCATTTTTGTCCAGGCCTGTTTCATGAGTTTGTTTTTTAAAATAATTCTGTTGAACCACAATTCAAAAGCATTGTCTGATTTTCATTGGTTAATTTTCATAGAATTTTTATTTATTACCACTTTTGTCAGATTCAAGTTATTTCTGTGACCATTGTGGGATTTTCTTTCATTAACAGAGGAGTACCAACAATTTTGTCCACGTGATCACATTTAGATCTTAATTCAAACAAGCAGAGTATTTGCAACTAACTTAATTAAGACTTGAACTAAAAACAATCAATTTGAACACAACTGGGAGCGTTTAAGAATATAAATATTTGGATTCCTTCATGAAGTTCTGCCTGCAGATCACCTGCACTCAAACATTCCAAGTACCACTCATGGGATGGACCAGATTCCATACAAAATGTTAAAAATTTTACTTTGGCTTTGTCTTTAAGGGGTTGCTGTTCCAGTTAAAAGTCTCAAGTGTTGAAGAGTCCACCTTTGTATATAACGGCCAAGTCAGTATACCACTAAAGGCTCTAAGTCGCTAAGATAATCCAGAGATTAAACCTGCTGTTAATGTCATTTAAACCCTGCATGGCTTCGACAACGTGGAACTGGCATTTCACTTTGAAACGGATGGCTGCGAGTTATTGCAAACGAGCAAGTTTAAAACACACATAACACTAAAGTTAAGAGTATTGCAAGAAGGAAAATAGTTTAATATAAAACACAGCTGTCTTACCTTGAAATGTCCTTTACAAATGAAGAAATTCAAACTGAAGTACGGAGCAAAAACGTAAAAAAAAACCCCCAAAAAACCACAACAACAACAACAACAAAAAAAAAGCGTAAAAAAGGATTAAAATACCAGGAACTCATCATAAGAACCCAGCAAGGAAGATATGGTTTGGGGTGGGGAAAGATGGTAAAAACCAAATAGTACATTTTAAACTGCTGTTAATAAGCAGTGCATGGCTGGAAAAAAAAAATGTATGTGTGTGTGTGTGTGTGTGTATGCATATATATATATATATATATATATATATATATACAGTATACAGTATATGCATACACACACACACACACACACACACACACACATAAAGCTTCTGCAAGAAAACACCACTGGTCATTACCTGAAACTTCTCACTTTTGTGCTGCAGGATCTCACCTCTCCCCATGCTCCTCTCCATTTATACTTACTGGGCCCTAAATATTGTCAGGAATTCAGTTGCAGTTGAACCATGTGCAGCACACAAGTTTGCATGAGGGCTTGGAAAGAGTAGTTGGATGAAATCTTGAATGGGAAACTCACTGCGCACAGCATCATGCAGTTGGGTCATGTTTGATCAGAAACACAGATCTAACCTACAATGAGATCTGCGTGGGACCAATCCTCTGACAATGATGTCCTCATTTCTCCTCACTGACTGTTCTTCAGAGGAAGAACTAAATGAGGCATCTTTTTTGACTGTGCTTTTCTATTGCACCAACCCTTTTCACCAGTACCCTCATGTGTCTTTTTTCTCAGTGGGAGGAAAATAACAGATGGGACCATGGCGATTTAAACTCCTATATGGAATGAACACTTACTTTCAGAATGGCACCATGGGCCCTTTCCTCTTTCCCTTTGCTGAGACAGAAAATGCGAAGCACAAGGGGGTACATATGAGTTTTTCTCCTTACTGACTTTGTCCCATAGGGACCAGAATATAGCACATCATATTATAATGCAAGGATTCTCTGTCTGTGTGCCATTCTGTCTGTTCCGCACATATCTCTAGAAACGTTTGTCAGATGGACCTCAGATTTGAGTTGTGTTTTTCTGAAGTTAAGAGTGTGTGCATCTCCGAATTTCAGCCTCACCGGATATGTGGAAGTTTAGGAGGGGAAATCTTTATTGAACCGACATTCAGGAACTTCTTATGTGGTCATGTGACCATATAAGAACAACTCCTTATATAAGGAGTTCTTGTAAGGAGTTCTGAACAACTCCTTATATGGTCACGTGACGGGAATTTTATGACCTTATATCAGAACATAGTGTGTCTGTATGTCATAGAGAGATCGAAGAACTAAGTTTAAAGGTGTTGCTCAGTTCAGCAGGAACTAAACAACTCTTTATATGGTCATGTGACTGTGCATAACTCCTTATTAGGTGATGTACTGAACAACTTCTTATTTGAACATGTGAACTCATATCGGATCACAGTGTGTCTGTGTCCTCTGAACAACACCTTATAATGAGTTCAGCGAGAACTGAACAACTCCTTATATGGTCATGTGACCAGGCACTGCACTAGTTGTCTTCAAGACACCTGGTGTGGTGATTTGGGCTGGGTCAGACCAGGCCGCACTTTGTTGTTGTCAGTATTTATTATTCAGTCTTCATTATTATCTTCTTTGGGTCTTTATTTCCAACCTGGTCTCATTATTGCTATTGTTATTATTATTATCATTGTCATTATTAGTATTACTATCCATCACAGTTACTGTTGTATGTTTGGTTTTCCTGTTAATCATTTGTTTCTGACTGGACTTTTATTTTGACAGTGCTTGTTTACTTCCGTTTGAACACAGCTTCTCCCTATGTCAGTCATTATTGGTCAGGGTTGTGGCTTATTAGTCTGATTGTGTAAATTCCTATTTATTGGGTTTCAACCCCTCATTCCCTTGTCGGGTCCTCATCGTTATTCTTCGTTACCATCGTCATGATTCCCTCATCGTCACCATTGTTATTTTCCTGTCATTATCAACCTGTCATTACCCCCGGTCATGAGTATCATTGTCTCTACCATGCTACAGTTTTCTTCATTAAATTATGCGTCAACTTCACCCCGCGAGTGAGTCTGTGCTTCTGCCCGTGAGGGCCAACCATGACAGTAGGACCCAACCAACACAAGACTCAGCGGGAGAAGCGAAGCAGGACCCGGAGGGGAGGAGAGTGACTGGCTGTCAACAGACTGTAGAGTTTTGTTTCTTCGGGCTGCAGTTCCCTGGGGGCTTGCCTAAATCTGTTCTCTCTTCCCTGGCCGGAGGGGCTTCCTTACCCTGCCGTGTTATCATCACCAGCCTTCTCCTTGTCACCTGCCGGGCTGGAGACTACACGGGTGGAGGAGGATTTCACCTAGGACTCTGGAGGTTGTGCCGACGATGTCAGCGTCCCCTGCCTCCGTTTGTCATCGTGCCTCCTCGCTAGCCTCGGAACCCTGAGCCGACAAGTCAGTGTCCCCTGGCTTCCATGTGCCTCCTCACCAGTCCCGGCACCCCGGAAGCTTGTGCCGACAACCTAGAGTCCCCTGGCTCCCACAATTCCCCTCCTCTTCACATCAGCACCTCGCTGCCGTGCAACGGCCCTCGGCTAGACAGACACCGCTGCCCCGGGAGCATTCGTCTGGTTCACCAGCAGGGGGTGCTTCAGCGACGACGGAGCGGGGGGCAAGGCAAGTGCTGTCTTTCTCATTTCTGGGTTTATTTAATAATGAGAAGTGCTGCCTTGTCCCCGGGGAGGGGATTCAGCAGCCGTTTCCTTTGCTGCTGAACTTTTACTCAGTATCCTGCTGTTTGAGGTGGTGTGGCCTTCCCTGCCGTATCATCTGCAGCCAACTTTTCCCTTATGCCGGGCTGAGGATTACAGGTGGACGAGGAATTTACTTGGGACTCCGGAGACTGTGCCAAAGATTTCAGCGTCCCCTGTCTCCATTGTTCATCGTGCTTCCTCGCCAGCCCTGGCACCTCGGAGACCTGCGCCAACGATTCAGCATCCCTTGGCTCCCATGTGCCACCTCGCCAGTCCCGGTACCCTGGAGGCTTGTGCTGATGATTCCGCGTCTCCTGGCTTCCACGCTTCCCCTTCCTTCTTCATATACTCCCAGCTGCCGTGCTGGACTGTCCCCACTGGTCCGGGAGCATTCGTCTGGTCCTCCGGCTGCGGGCTTGTTTCGGCTGCGGGCTTGTTTAGCGGCTTCAGCAACGACGGAGCAGGGGGCAAGGCAAGTACTCTCTTTTCCCATTTTTTCCCTTTAGTAATGAGAGATGCTGCCTTGTCCCCAGTGAAGGGACTCAGCAGTGTTTTTTTACTGCTAAGTTTTCATGTACCGTTTTTTACTGACTGTGGTGATGTTTTATTTCCTTCCACCTGCTCCTCTCCTCCCTGTCTGGGGCACGGGAGTGGAGAGGGATTCCTGGGCAACTGGGTTGGATGCGTTCCAGCCGTCTCTTCGAGAGGTCGCACGCTCCTATTTCCAGCACTCAAGGTCATCACACTCCAGTCTTCAATGGCCAGAGGTTGGCCCTCTCCTGCTGTTCCCTTTCGGGGGTCAGTGCGCCTCAATGTTTTTTTTTTTTTCTCATCAGACTTAAGTTTTGGATATATTTCTCCCTCCTCGTATGTCCGGCTCAGTTGGGAATTCATAATTTGTATTTCTCCCTCCTCGTATGTCCAGCTCAGCTGGGAATTCGTAGTTTACTTATCTGTTCTGTATTATATGTTTGGTACATGTGTCACTTATCGGTACATAGTAACCTGTTCACTGTTATATTTACCATTGTGTGATCAAGTGATCACCATTTCTTCTGTATTGAGGGATATTTTTTGAGGATTTCTTACCTGCTCAGTCTAGTGTTTTTATGCCATTTTCCTGAGTTGGGAGCATATGGGTTTTTTTTTTTTTTTTTTTTTTTTTTTGTTTTTTTCTGAGTAAGGAGCTCCTGGCATATTCTGCTCCATGGGCTCTTACAGTATTTATATTACTATTTTGTGTTTGTTTTTTTTCTCCATCTCCCTAGGCTGTAGGTTTGTGCTATTTCTCTCCTGAGGTTGGAGCACATTATTTTTTTTGTCCTGGGGTTCTAGTGTGACTTTTGGGTTTTGTTCTTTTCCTGCCCCCTAGGCTGTGGGTTTTCATGTTTCTCCCCTAAGGTTGGGGCACCTGTATTTTCTATCCTGGGTTCTGATCTATTTCGGCCCGCTGGGCCTATTTCCCCCCACCCCCCACCCCGTTAGGATTTGTTTTGTTTTTTTCTTCTCCTCCTTTTCTTTTTTCCCTTTTCTGATGTTCCCTGGGGTCGTCTGGAATCCGACTTTAAAGGGGGGGGTACTGTGGTGGTTTGGGCTGGGTCAGACCAGGCCACACTTTGTTGTTGTCAGTATTTATTATTCAGTCTGCACTGTGTGTTCATATATTCATATATTTATTCCATCCAGCTACAATGCTCTGCACTGTGTGTCTGTGTGTGTGTGTATATATAGTATATATCTTATAGTAATATGTACATATGTATATTAGCTGCTCTTGCTTGCTTGTTTTTTTTTTTCTTGCCTTCTGATTGTTGCTCTGAGTGTTGCTATCCCTGTGCTGTTGCAATCCTGGAATTTCCCCGTTGTGGGACTAATAAAGGCTTATCTTATCTTATCTTATCTTATCTTAGTATTACTATCCATCACAGTTACTTTTGTATGTTTGGTTTTCCTGTTACTCATTTGTTTCTGATTGGACTTTTATGCTGACAGTGCTTGTTTACTTCCGTTTGAGCACAGCTTCTCCCTTTGTCAGTCATTATTGGTCAGGGCTGTTGTTCATTCGTCTGATTGTGTAAACTCCTATTTATTGGGTTTCACCCCCTCATTCCCTTGTTGGGTCCTCATCGTTATTCGTCGTTACCATCGTCATGATTCCCTCATCGTCACCATCGTTATTTTCCTGTCATTACCTCCGCCAGGAGGTTATGTGATCATCAGCGTTGGTTTGTCTGTTTGTTTGTTTGTCTGTTTGTCTGTTTGTTTTTCTGTTAACAAGATAACTCAAAAAGTTTTGGACGGATTTCGATGAAACTTTCAGGCATTGTTGGAAATGGTACAAGGAAGAACTGATTAAATTTTGGGGATGATCCAGATCACCATCTGGATACAGGAATGTTTTAAAGGATTCTTTATTGTAACAATAATAGGTATCATGATCATCATCGTAACTACAATAATAGGTATCATCATCATCATCATGATGATACGATGACTATGATGACTATGATGATGATGATGATGATGATGATACCTATTATTATTACTACGATGATGATGATACCTATTATTGTTACTGCGATGATAATGATACCTATTATTGTTGTAACTATGATGATGATGATGATGATGATGATACCTATTATTGTAACTATGATGATAATGCTCAGATAATAATGCGCAGACCTCCCTTCGAGTGCTTTTCTAGTTAAATTATGCTTCAACTTCACCCCACGAGTGAGTCTGTGTTTCTGCCCGTGAGGGCCAACCATAACACCTGGTGTTTTCCCTTTTTATTTTTTTTTTTTGTTAATTTGTAAGGAACAACAGAGAAAGCATTTACCAATGTGAAAACAGTTCCTAATGCACTGAATGTTTAGCCCAATAAATGAAAGAAATCTGTGTGTCTGTCTGTCACAATCATAGGACATCATAGGATGGCCTGTGATGTCTGCCTGATGTCCTGTGATGATGCTATGATTACAGGCTACATAGAACTCGCAACGCCATCATATAGACGATGCCGTCATATAGACAATAGGACTGGCTACCTGTGATGTAGTGTCCTATGATGCCTGCCTTGATGTCTTTATGATGTCATATAGACCATCTCTCACGATGCCTGCCTACCTATGATGTAGTGTCCTATGATGCCTGCCATAGGAGGAGACCCTTCATCAGCACAGGTTACAACAGACAAGGGATGCACAGACAGACAGCAAACATGTGGCAGTGCGCCATGCACATGCTGAGTCACTTGAAGCCCGAAATGCCCGCAAAGCAAGCAACGCTGCACGCCAGGCAAGGCACAGACAAGATGAGACCCAGGAGATGCATAAGAGTTGGCTGGCCGCCAACGCTGCACGCCAGGCAAGAGCACAGAGAAGCTGAGACCAAATAGGACACACTACTTTAAACCGCACTCAATCAAAGCAGGAAATTGGGAAATCTCACTCAGTAAGACAGAACGCACTCTATAAATTCAAGAAATCTCTGTCAGTGATGCCTGCGGCATGACTGTGAACAACAGCCATCTCAGACAGGAGGAGACCCTTCAGCAGCGGTCATGCAGAAATACTTGCTTATACTTGGTTTCTACGGGCATGGATGGGTATGCACAGGTATGTACTAGTAATTTGTAATTCAAGTCACTTGCATTCAAAGATGGTGCAATATTCCAAGTACATCTCAATAAATTGGAATATCGTGGAAAAGTTGATTGATTTCAGTAATTCAATTCAAAAAGTGAAACTCATATATTAAATAGGGCAGCTCGGTGGCGCAGTGGTTTACACTATGGCAGCACATTAAGAAGGTTGTGGGTTTGATTGCACCCCCTGACCATCAGTGATTCTTCTGTGTGGAGTTTGTATGTTCTCCCCATGTCTGCGTGGGTTTACTGCGGATACTCTGGTTTCCTCCCACAGGCCAAAAACATGCAAGTTAGTTTAATTGGAGACTCTCCTTTGCTTCCTCTGGTCCATGTTTAGTGTGGTACACACCATGTCATCAAACAGCACAGTGACTACTTGTCACCCTTTAAATAGGCCGACCGACTGATTACAAGTTTGTAGACACCTGTGATGTTAATTAGAGGATGCATCTTGGTTGAACATGTCCCTATGGTCACATTATTTTCAATCTTTTCTAGGGGTACCATCATTTTTGTCCAGGCCTGTTTCATGAGTTTGTTTTTTAAAGGTGACGGACAGTGACATTTTTTTATTGAACCAATCAAATGATTGTATGAAAATATTCCATTCTGCCCATTCCCCTGATTTAATATGTGTCACCATCCTCCATAAATGGCATTATTTGGTCATAGCCCATCTTTCACTCAGTGATGCTGCAGTACCGCCATCTCCTGATAGGTGCGGGCAGTCGTGACGTCATTTCGGTTTGGCCGAGAAAATGTCTGAACGAGAGCAAAGTGATTCCGACAGCGATTACTTTCTCGACTTTGACGACCACAATATAAATGATGACATTGACAACAAAGAATCTGATGATGAAGTAGTTTTGGGTGGTGCTGAGAGGGGTATTCAGCCTTATTTGTTCGAGCCAGAGGGAGAGGAGGAAGACGAAACGGCGACGGGAACAGACCACGTTGACCAGGATCGGCTTGAAGTTTTATCTTGGTAAACTACGCTTAGAAATATTTTTCTTTGGCGACATGCATGGTCACACACTTAATTTTCAAACTAAAACTACCCATTGGTCACTCGCTGCCTGATGACATGTTGTTAATCATCATCTTCTCAATACTTTTAACAGCTGCTGATTAGCACCTGCTGGTCTGTGCGCAGCTGGAGCTGATGAGACAGATGACGTCGTCCACACGAGTGAGTTTATAAACAATATTTATTCATTTGATTTAATTTCCCAGATGAATTATGAAGAAATCATTCAATACATTCAATAATCAATGCAAACGGAATAATCAATGCCAACCCCATATTTTTCAGGCGATACAGATTCATAGCCTACAGGCAACTGGTCCGTTGGTGTTGGGGATTTTTTGGGGGAAGAAGTGAGGGTTATGTTGCCTGCCTGTGCTGTGAGCCTCATCAGAGAAACCTTCCCATCTCATCACTACAAGGGATTTTGCCTACCAAGATTAGATTTGTGAACAATGTTATTTAAATAAAGTTTTGTAAAATCATATATTGAGTTTCTTAATGTTCATGTCAATGTTATAATTCTCATAGTTCAGCATTCATCAAAGTCGCATGTCATATACATTTCAATAATTTTTCTACCATTTTATGGTATAAATTTGGATTTACATAAAAGTCCTGTTCATCAGCTTCCTCTGCTTGGTCAGAAACATCAACACTATTTTAAGGTTGAGTGACAGTTGATAAAATCTGCAAAAAAAGTAGATCATCATAATTTTATCCCAGAGGTCTCAAATTGGATTACATACATAGAAATATAAATTGATCAAACAGGCACAACCACCTCCCTATACAGCACTGAATATTTCATATTTGATGAGTATGAACACCCTAATATGCTAATATTTGATGAGTTGGTAAGGCAATGCAAACCATGGCTTGGAATTCATTTAAGATGTTTAGTAAACATTTGCAGTGAATATTAAAAATAAAAAAACTTACCCTGTTTACTTCTCGTGTTCTGACAGTTGATCGCATCGGTAGATCACCCGTGCTTTTCACGCCACTGTCACTGACCCCTTTCTCAGAGTCACACTTGGAAATCGATGCATATATAGTTGGAATAGCCGTTTTCTTTATCAGCAATCTTTTTGCAAATTTCATTTCAAATTGACATAATGTCTGGCCCAGGAAACACGCACGCAGGCTCAGGATAGATTTAACAGCTTTATTCAACAAGCAGGTGTGTGTGAATGGATGTATGCGGTATGGGGATGTGCTGACGAGGCGCTGAGGAGCGGCGAGTCGTGACACAAATTGCATCTTATTCTCGAAATCGCTGTCAACGAAATGTCTACTGCACGTTGGGTGTTTTACCGACATCAGTCCATTTTTTTTCGCGTTTTCTGAACGAATTTCACCCATGCCGTTCTGATTTTCCCAGGGACGGGAAATTCAAAAACACTCACAGCATGCTCCTCTGGTATAACGTCGCGCCCGTAGACAACACAACGACAAACCATAATTAATTCGATTCCTGAAATCCTAATATTAATAAATAATCTATTTGTAATCCACAAGTATTCCGAGAAATATCGGAATACTTGGCCACTGACCATGTGCCTAACCGAAATGACATCACACAGTCAGTGGCCATTTTAGCCGCTGATCTCTTGGCTGGGTCAGACAGCTCTCCACAACAGCGTACTTCAAGAGTGCATTGTCACCTTATGCGACATACGTTGACACCAAAACATGTGGGGTTCAAATTAGCTCGTCTTAGACAACAATTTGAGATATGATTTAGCGATATTGAATTTTCGTCTGTCCGTCGCCTTTAAAATAATTCTGTTGAACCACAATTCAAAAGCATTGTCTGATTTTCATTGGTTAATTTTCATAGAATTTTAATTTATTACCACTTTTGTCAGATTCAAGTTATTTCTGTGACCATTGTGGGATTTTCTTTCATTAACAGAGGGGTACCAATAATTTTGTCCACGGCTGTATGTACACACACATATGTCTCTCCTTTAACAGGTGCAGATACCAGATTTGTGTTGAGACCTTTTCAGTAGAAGAAACAGTCTGTCTTCTGTTTGTTTCAGGTATGTTCGTCTGTTTGTCTTCCTTGTTTGTTCCTCTCCCCCCCACCCCCCCACCCCTCCTATCTCCATTCCCCATCTGTTGGGTCCTTCATGGGTAAAACAATTTCAATAAAGTATTAAAAGTTATTACAAGAGGAGATTATAAACAATATACAGTGCATACTGTATATATATACTGTATTAAACTCCTTTTGGCAAAGTAAATCTATTTGGCACAGTATTCGAAGCAGATTTCTGTTCTGCTCACCTAGCTGCTTGAGATGACAAGGGGAAAAAATAAAACAATTTAAAAAGTATGCAAATATAGATTAATTACATACATAGTAATATATTTCAAGTGTTTATTTCTTTTAATTTTGATGATTATGGCTTACAGCTACTGAAAACCCAAAATTCATTTTCTCAGAAAATTAGAATACAATATAAGATCAATCTTTTAAAAAATGGATTTTTAATCGAAACATTGGCCAGCTGAAAAGTATGTACATGTACACACTCAGTACTTTGTCATGGCTCCTTTTGCATGAATTACTGCATCATTGCAGTGTACCATGAAGGCGATTAGCCTGTGTTACTGCTGAGGTGTTATGGAAGCCCAGGTAGCTTTGATAGTGGCCTTCAACTCATTTGCATTGTTGGATCTGGTGTGTCTCATCACCCTCTTGACAAAACCCTATAGATTCTCTGTGGAGTTTGGGTCGGGAGAGCTTGCTGGCCAGTCAATCACAGTGATACCATGGTCATTAAACCAGGTATTGGTACTTTTGGCAGTGTGGGCAGGTGTCATATTGTGCTGTAAAATGAAATCAGCATCTCCATAAAGCTTGTCATTAGAGGGAAGCATGAAGTGCTCTAAAATTTCCTGGTAGACAATTGCACTGATTTTGGATTTGAAATAGCACTTGGACCAGCAGATGACATGACTCCCCAAATTATCACTGACTGGAAACTTCACACTGGAGATCAAGCAACTTGGATTCTGTGCCTCTCCACTCTTTCTTCAGACTCTGGAACCTTGATTTTCAAATGACAAGACTTGTCAACTGATTTGGGGAGCCATATCGTCTGCTGGTGTTGGTCCACCTTGTTTTATCAAGTTCAAAGTAAGCACAGTCATCTACCAGGAAATTTTAGAGCACTTCATGCTTCCCTCTGCTGACAAGCTTTATGGAGATGCTGAGCTGAATCTGTTTTTTAATAGGTTCAACTCACCGTCTGTCACCCCCACAACACAGCCAGACCCCTACACACCCCTCCCCCCACCCTCCTGTGCAGTACCTCTCACTCATCTTTCTCCCCCCCCCTCCTCTGGGGACACCCCCCCTCACATCACTGTGACTACAGACCAGGTTAAGAAACAGCTGGAGAGATTCAGTGGAAGGCTGAGGGCCCTGATGGCATCTCTGCCAGGATCCTGAGGACCTGTGCCACCCAGCTAGTTTCGGTACTGAAACCTGAGCCTGAGTCTGGAGAGAGTACCAGTGCTGTGGAAGATGTCCTGCCTGGTTCCTGTCCACAAGAAGACGTCTCCATCTGACCTGAATGACTATCAACCAGTTGCCCTCACATCCCATGCGATGAAGGTCCTGGACAGACTGGTCTTAGCCCACCTGAGGCCGCAGGTGAAGACATGGCTGGACCCTCTGCAGTTTGCGTATCAGCCACATCTAGGAGTTGAAGACGCTGTCACCTACCTGCTGCAACAAGCCCATCTGCACCTGGATGGCGGAGGAGACACTGCAAGAATCACGTTTTTTTGATTTCTCCAGTGCCTTTAACACCATCCAGCCACTGCTGCTGGGTGAGAAGCTACTGATGATGGAGGTCTAGAGCTCTGTGATCTCCTGGATTACTGAATCAGAATCAGAATCAGAATCAGCTTTATTGCCAAGTATATTTACAAGTAAACATACGAGGAATTTGACTTAACATTGGACGCGCACGTTAGGCGCATCCAATAACGCGGCGCCATGCAAGGCACCTGTCATACAGTGGAGGTAAAGAGGGGAAGGGAGGGGGAGGAAAACACAATAGGAGAGAGAAAAAACATAGTTAATCAGAATAACGCTCGTATAAGCTCATATAAAGCTCAATGAGCCAAATTTTGACTACACAGAAAAAAACCCTCTATGCACAATTAGCAGACAATATAGATCACACAAACAAGAGTTGAGAGAGGCAGTGTATGTATGAGTCAGTATATGTGTCAGTTCGTGTAATGTGTAATGTTGTGTGCATTTGTGTGGTGTAGGTGTGACAGTTGCTAGTGAACAGCAGAGGGCGCCTCCAGGCAGTAGATAGATGTTATAATCATGTGACTTATAAACAAGTCCGGAGTCTGTCTCTTCGCTTGCAGATGAAGGCACATGGACTGTCCTTGAGAAGTTCATCCGCTGAAAACAGCAGCTGTCTGTCGATTGTTTGGGTTAGCAGCCGCCACTACTGCTTTATCTCATCAAGGAGGAATGTAAACAGGGCATCAAAACAAGGTCAAATCTACACAGCTCAGAGCCACGGAGAATAGAATTTCCTCTCTCATGCGCTTGTGCTTCATAATTTAATATTACAGGCTTAAACAGGCATTCCATTCCATGGAGAGCACGGGGCTCCAGATGTATTCCTTCACTGAATCACTGTCATTCAGTTCACCGTTTGGCGCTACACGTGCACTCCCCAACTGGTCAAATTTGATGAAGGAGCTTGCTGGGTCCGCTTTGATCAGCTCTCTCACCTTCCTTTAATTTTCTGATACATCAGGAAACTTCACAGCCAAAAATAGAAGTCCTAAGATTATAACCAATAATGTTTCCTGCCAAATCTCCACAGACGCATGAATTTCAATGTCCATGAGTCTCCTCTTGGGTTCCTCCTGACCCGATCTTCTTTTGAAGTGGTGACAATCACAGTTAAGCCGCTTTACCTGACTGATTACCTGTCTTTATCTCTGGGCCTTTGGCACCTTTCAGACGAGGTTGCAATTATTTTAGCAGAACTCTCAGACTTAATAGCTGGTTGTGTTCTACATGTCCTACTTTTAACATTAGTTTTGTAGACAATTTCAACCTGTTTTGGAACCACCCATCAATTATGAGGCCAGATGGCATCCATCCAAATAGACTTGGTGCACGTGTTTTAAGGGACTATCTGATCTATTCCATTCAGCGTTTTTTTTAGTACAGTGACTGAAATTTGATGCGTTAACTCACTCCGAAGTTCCTGGGTCTGCCAACCAGCCCTTCTTTGTTTACACTTCTCATATTAATCCTATTAATCTAAATAATCCTCACTGTTTAGATCAGTCTTCAATTTATGTATAACCCCAGAGATTGTGTCTGTCTCCTGTTATCCAAAATATTATAACCCAAGACAAATACAGCATAACTTGATAAATACACACCTTTCTGCAGCTCCTCCTCATCTAATCTCTCTCTAATCTCCCTTTCATTTCAAAAATCTTAGAGTTGTTGCTATGCAATTATTTGACCACCTGCTGTCACGGCTCGCCGCTCTCAGGCATCCACCTCAGCTGCGCGCACACCTGCACCTCGTTAGTGAGGAGCTATTTATTCCACCTTGCCCTGAACATCGGTCTGGAGCCATCTGTTCTACTACGCGCTCAAATCCTCAGCAGGATCATCTCTCCAGTCCTGCTACTCTTCGCTGCTTCACGTAAGCTGTTAAATCTCTTACCTGTTTAACAGCCTTCCCCTGTGCACAGGTGGATTCCCTGGTGGTGAATTTTCCCATCTTCGCCATCTTCTCCTCTCGCATCTCCACGCCTCGTCGTGTGCGCAGAAGGGCGCTGTCTGCCAGGCCGAAGATCCTTGCCAACGCCAGCCACCTCTCTCTCTGCAAGTAAGCATCACCCTGCGTTACTTCCCCGTGTGGTTTTGCCCAGCTCACTCTCTGTCTGTGTTTCTCCCATAGGGTTGCCTGGCCGCACGGCGTGCTGCTCTGTTCCCGATTCTCATCATCCACCCACAATCCATTCTCACATCTCACCCACGCATCCAAACATACCTTTCCTGTTGAATAAAGCTATCAAATCTACCTGAGCCTGCGTGCGTGTTTCCTGGGTCGAGAATTATGTCAGTACGGCTCCAGCAGAGTGGCCCAGCGGACAGCGGGCTCGCACGCCGTTTGTCCACCCTCGAGGCTTGGGTGGATATGATAGCTCATCAACAGCAGGTAATATTCAACCAATTGACGGTAATAACTCACCAGTTAGACCGTCTTGACCCCCAGCAGGCGTTCCCCTCGGTTCATCAAGGCGGTCCAGCTTCGGCTGCCTCCACAGCTGGCCAGCCTAGCTCGGGAGCGCCGACCCAGCTCACGCCGACTCCAACCCCCGCTCGCTTCAACGGGAAGCTCGGTGGGGCACGGGGGTTTATCTTACAGTGTGAGTCGGTGTTCCTGCGCGTTCCCGGGGATTTCCCCTCAGACCACAGCCGAATTGGCTACATGACAAATCTCTTAGAGGGGCGAACGTTAGCTTGGGCTTACGCCGTCATGTCAAAGCCCAGCTACGCGAACCTCTCCTATGACCAGCTCGTGCAGGACTTTCTCGAGGTGTTTGATCACTCGCGTTATGACAGCGTCCTCGCCGACCGGCTCCTTAGCCTTCAACAGGGAAGCCGGTCGGCGGCGGATCACGCTGTTGACTTCCGGGTGGCAGCGGAGGAGGTTGGCTGGGGAGAGGCATCTCTCTGCAGCATTTTCCTCCGTAGCCTCAGTTCAGGTCTGCGGGACGAATTAGCCAGCCGGGACCTCCCAGGGAGGCTGTCCGAGCTAATCTCCCTAACTATTAGCTCTTGGCCTAACTCTTGGCCTAACTAACTATCTTGGCCGGGGGATTGTGGGGATCGTGGGATCGTGGGTTCGATCCCAGCCCCCGACCAACAGTGATCTGTGTGGAGTTTGCATGTTCTCCCCGTGTTGCGTGGGTTTACTCCGGGATTTCTCCGGTTTCCTCCCACATGCCAAAAACATGCATGTTAGGTTAATTGGCTATTCTAAATTGTCCCTAGATATCTGTTTCCTATAGGCCCTTAGAATAGAGGGTTAGTATTAATGAAAGCGCTTTGAGTGGTCTTTGTGACTAGAAAAGCGCTATATAAGTGCAGGTTAGTTAGTTAGTTAGTTAGTATTAGTCTGGACAACAGGCTGCGGGAGCGGGCCGCAGAGCGGAAGTCTGTCAGCCGCTGGCGCGGATTCTCTGCCCGCGCTCCTCAGTCTCGCCCCCTGGCATTACCTGCTCCGGAGTCCGCCGATGAGCCAGAGGCTATGTCGGTCAGGCACACCAGGCTCCCTCTAGCGGAGAGACAACGCCGATGGGAGCTGAGTCTCTGCATGTATTGCGGAGGCGACCAGCATACAGTGGAGCAGTGCCCGGTCAAGCCAAACGGGGGGGTCCGCGAGTCACTGTAGGGGGCCTCGTGGACTCTAACTGGTCAAATCCCTTCTCCAGTTTCTCTCTGCCCATCAGATTTTGCCATAACTCCACCGGGCACCTCACTCACGCACTGGTGGACTCGGGGGCAGAGCAAAACTTTATTTCCAAGAGCCTGGCAACCCATTTGGGTATACCCTGTCAGCCGTTGTCAGCTCCACTCTATCTGGTCACCCTCCCTCGCTCTCCCCTGGGGGTAGTGACACACCGTACCAAGCCGGTGCCAATAATAATCTCTGGCAACCACCGTGAGGACCTCAGCTTGTATGTCTTGTCTTCCTCCACGGACCGTGTCATTCTGGGTTACCCATGGCTGCGCCTGCACAACCCCGTCCTCGATTGGAGGTCTGGTAGCATCCTCTCATGGAGCCCCTTCTGCCTGAGCACCTGTCGCCAGTCTGCGGCACGCGCCCCATCCTCTCCTCCGCCCGCGCCGGTCTCCGCTCCTCTGGACCTCACCCTGGTGCCCCAGGAGTTTCACGACTTGGGAATGGTGTTCAGTAAGTCTAAAGCTATGTCTCTCCCTCCTCACCGACCGTATGATTGTGCCATAAATCTCCGCCCGGGGGCACCTTTACCATCCAGCCGCCTATACAGCCTTTCAGCCCCAGAACGTGAGGCAATGGACACCTACATCAGGGAGTCGCTCAGCGCTGGGATCATTCATCCCTCCTCATCCCTGCTTGGTGCTGGCTTCTTTTTCGTCTCCAAGAAAGATGGGTCCCTTCGCCCGTGTATCGACTTCAGGGCCCTTAATGACATCACGGTGAAGGACCGCTGCACCCTGCCTCTGATGGACACCGCCTTCCACTCCCTCCAGGAGGCGACCTGGTTCACGAAGTTAGATCTCCGCAGCGCCTACCACCTCGTCCGGATCCGGGAGGGAGATGAGTGGAAGACGGCCTTTAGGACGCCCAGCGGCCACTTCAAGTACTTAGTGATGCCGTTTGGGCTCACCAATGCTCCTGCCATCTTCCAGCGGCTCATCAATGACATCCTACGAGATTTCCTGGGGGTCTTCGTCTTCGTTTACCTGGATGACATACTCATCTTCTCCAGGTCTCGGGAGGAGCACCAGGCTCATGTGAGGTGGGTTCTGCAGCGGTTGTTGGAAAACAGGCTCTACATCAAGGCAGAGAAATGCGAGTTTTATGCCAAGACCACCTCTTTCCTGGGATTTGTCATTTCTCACAACCAGATTCTCCCCGACCCCGCCAAGGTTAAAGCGGTGGTCGAGTGGCCCACGCCTACCTCCAGGAAACAGGTGCAGCAATTCATCGGCTTCGCCAATTTCTACCGTCGCTTTGTCCCCAACTTCGGTGCCATTGTTACTCCCCTGACCCGCCTCACTTCTCCCAAGGTGCCCTTCCAGTGGTCCGAGGAGGCGGCAACCGTATTCGAGACCCTGAAGACGGAGTTCTCTTCCTCTCGGGTCCTAACCCAGGTTGACCCCGCACTGCAGTGTCTGGTGGAGGTGGATGCATCTGACACGGGGTGGGGGCGGTGCTTTCCCAGCGATCACTAGTGGATGGAGTCAAGCGGCCCTGCGCCTTCTTCTCCCGACGGTTGTCGGCAGCCAAGCGTAATTATGACGTCGGTGACAGGGAACTTCTTGATGTCAAGCTCGCACTGCAGGAGTGGTGTCACTGGCTGGAGGGAGCAGCTCAGCCTTTTGTGGTTTGGACGGACCTCAAGAACCTCGAGTATTTGAGGTCAGCTCGGCATCTGAATGCCCGCCAGGCGCGCTGGTCTCTGTTTTTTGCTCGGTTCCAATTCACCATCACCTACCGTCCAGGCTCAAAGAATGGGTTGCCCGACGCCCTGTCTAGACAGTTCACCCCTGAGGCCCCGGAGGAGTTGGATTACACCATCCTTCCCAGCTCGTGTGTCATGGGGGCGGTCTCCTGGTCCATCAGGAACAAGATCTGGAAGGCGCTGGAGGCTGAACCGGACCCTGGCGGTGGTCCGGATGGCAGACTCTTTATTCCATCAGCTGTTCGGGGGGAGGTCATTCACTGGGCCCACACGTCCAAGCTCGCCTGTCACCCTGGCGTCTCCCAACTGGTGGACCTCCTTCAACGCTCGTTTTGGTCGGCCGGTCTCCAAAAGGATGTCTCCAATTACGTCCGGGCTTGCCCCCAGTGTACCACTGGCTAGTCCCCGAATTCTCCCCCTGCGGGCCTACTCCAGCCCCTGCCGGTCCCGGGCAGGCCCTGGTCGCACATCGCCCTCGAGTTCGTCACTGGCCTCCCTGTCTCTAACACCTACGACACGGTTCTGACGATTGTGGAATGGTTCTCCAAGGCCGCCCACTTTGTGCCACTCCGGGTCTCCCTTCGGCACGAGAGACGGCCGAACTCCTCGTCCAACATGTGGTCAGGCTACACGGGATTCCTGTGGACGTCGTGTCGGATCGGGGGTCTCAGTTCGTGTCACAAGTGTGGAGGTGCTTTTGTAACGCCCTAGGGGCCACAGTGAGTCTTTCCTCCGGTCATCATCCCCAATCCAACGGACAGTGTGAGTGCACCAATCAGGAGCTTGAGACTGCCCTGCGCTGTGTCACCTCTTCCAACCCATCCTCCTGGAGCTCTTACTTGGCCTGGGTAGAGTACGCTCACAATACGGCGCGGTCATTGGCCACTGGGATGTCCCCCTTCAGGGCATCTTTGGGGTACGATCCCCCCTTGTTTCCCGAGCAGGAGAGTGAGTTGGCTGTCCCCTCTATCCAGGCGCATGTGAAATGCTGCCGGAACTTGTGGACCAGGGCGCGAGAGGCGCTTTTACGCACGGCGGCGCGCAAAAGCACCACAGCCAATCGCCACAGGAGGCCGGCTCCCAGTTACCAGGTGGGTCAACGGGTCTGGTTGTCATCTCAAGACATCAATCTTAAGGCCGAGAAGAGGAAGTTGGCTCCACGGTTTCTTGGGCCCTTCACTATCTCCAAAATTATCAACCCGGTGGCTGTGCGTTTGGCCCTCCCCCCTCCCTCCGTGTGTGTCCCACTTTTCATGTGTCCAAGGTCAAGCCTGTTATCGCCGACCCACTCTGTCCTCCTCCTAGGGCGCCGCCCGCTCCCATGATGATCGACGGTCACCCGGCGTAGGGAGTTGGTTCCATCCTGGACTCCCAGCGCCGAGGTCGTGGGCTGCAGTACTTGGAGATCCTGGGTGCACTCTCCTTTTGTGCTGGACCAAGATCTCATCACGGAGTTCCACCGGGCGCACCCGGATAAACCAGCGCCAGGAGGCGCTGCTAGGGGGGGGAGTACTGTCACGGCTTGCCACTCTCAGGCATCCACCTCAGCTGCACGCACACCTGCACCTCGTTAGTGAGGAGCTATTTATTCCACCTTGCCCTGAGCATCGGTCTGGAGCCGTCTGTTCTACTACGCACTCAAATCCTCAGCAGGATCATCTCTCCAGTCCTGCTACTCTTCGCTGCTTCACGTAAGCTGTTAAATCTCTTACCTGTTTATCAGCCTTCCCCTGTGCACAGGTGGATTCCCTGGTGACGAATTCTCCCATCTTCGCCATCTTCTCCTCTTGCATCTCCACGCCTCGTCGTGTGCGCAGCAGGGCGCTGTCTCCCAGGCCGAAGATCCTTGCCAACGCCAGCCACCTCTCTCTCTGCAAGTAAGCATCACCCTGCATTACTTCCCCGTGTGGTTTTGCCCAGCTCACTCTCTGTCTGTGTTTCTCCCATAGGGTTGCCTGGCCACACGGCGTGCTGCTCTGTTCCCGATTCTCATCATCCACCCACAATCCATTCTCACATCTCACCCACACATCCAAACATACCTTTCCTGTTGAATAAAGCTATCAAATCTACCTGAGCCTGCATGTGTGTTTCCTGGGTCGAGAATTATGTCACCTGCAGGGAAATGGTTTACTTGAAGAGTTTCAATCTGGGTTTAGAATCTATCATAGTACTGAAACAGCCTTAGCGAAGGTCACTAACGACCTCCTCATCGCATCTGATAATGGACTGGTTTCTGTACTTGTCCTTTTAGACCTTAGTGCAGCTTTTGATACTATTGATCATAATATTCTACTTGATAGATTAGAACACTATGTTGGACTTAATGGAACTTCTTTGCACAGGTTTAGATCTTATTTATCTGATAGGTTCCAGTTTGTTCATGTCAATAATGAGTTTTCTTTCAACTCAAAGCTTAGTCATGGAGTTCCACAGGGATCTGTGCTAGGCCCTACTCTTTTTATTTTATATAAGCTTCCTTTAGGCAACATTATTAGAAAGCACTGTATACATTTTCATTGTTATGCAGATGATACACAATTATACCTGTCAATGAAGCCAGATGATAGTAATCAATTAGCCAAATTGGAAGCCTGTCTTAAGGAAATCAAAGCTTGGATGACTTGTAATTCCCTGCTATTAAATTCTGATAAGACTGAAGTCATTCTTGTTGGTCCAAAAAAACCTTAGAAATACCTTTCCAAATCAAACTTTCAGTTTAGATGTGGTTACTCTATCTCTTAATAGCTCTGTGAGGAGCCTTGGAATTATTTTTGATCAAGATCTGTCCTTCAATTCACATATTAAATTTGTTTCTAAGACTGCCTTCTATCATTTGCATAATATTGCCAAGATTAGGAGCATCTTGTCTCAGAGTGATGCTGAGAAACTGATCCACGCTTTTGTTAGCTCAAGATTAGATTATTGTAATTCTTTATTATCAGGTTGTCCTAAAACATCTTTAAAAGGTCTTCAGCTGATCCAAAATGCTGCAGCAAGAGTTTTAACAGGTACTAGAAAGACAGATCATATCTCTCTGGTTCTGGCCTCCCTTCATTGGCTTCTCATAGAGTTTAGAATTAAGTTTAAAATCCTTTTTCTTACTTACAAAGCTCTAAACAATCAGGCTCCTTTTTATTTAAAAGATCTTATACTACCATATTATCCTAACAGAGCACTACGCTCCCAAAATGCAGGATTACTTGTAATACCTAAATACCTAGAATCTCCAAAAGTACAATGGGAGGCAGAGCCTTCAGTTATCAAGCTCCTCTCCTGTGGAACCAGCTGCCAATCTGGATTCGGGAGTCAGACTCGATCTCTGTTTTTAAGAATAGGGTTAAAACCTACCTTTTTGATATAGCCTACAATTAGGGAGGGATCATGTGTTTCTGAACCCTCCCTTTGTTATGCTGCTAATAGGTTTAGTCAGCCGGGGGACCTCCAATAATGCACTGGGCCTCACTCCTTTCTTCACTCTCAATGAAATATTTTTTTTTTTTTTTTGCTGGTCATTAACATCTGTTTGTTCTCTCCCATAGATTGAGTCCCCATCGTGCTGTTTGCTCTCTACATGTCTGTTCTTTTCATGTTCTCTGTCCCTTCACCCCCCAGCCAGTCGCAGCAGATGACTGCCCCTCCCTGAGCCTGGTTCTGCTGGAGGTTTCTTCCTGTTAAAAGGGAGTTTTTCCTCTCCACCGTCGCCAAGTGCTTGCTCACAGGGGATTGCCTGATTGCTGGGGTCTTTCTTCTCACTACAGTTGAAAGTGCTATGAGATGACTGTTGTTGTGAAATGGTGCTATACAAATAAAGTTGAATTGAATTGAAATTCATCCGCGACCCCTCAACTTAGTCCTTAGCCCTGTTTTCCCCCTTGACAAACCTTTGTCTTCTCCCCCCATAGTTAATAAAAATATAATGAATAAACATCCCAAAGTGATTAAACAAAATGTTGGTAAAACTCAAATTAAACATCAAGTCTCTAAATTTAAAAATTTGGCCTCTGTTCCTCCTCAAAATTTAAAAATTAAATGTGATCTGTTAAATATTAGGTCTCTAAACTCTCAAGTCTCTACTAGTTCATGATCTATTAATTGATCATCAGATTGATTTAATATCCCTTACAGAGACTTGGCTAGGGCAAGAGGATTATGTTGGTTTAAATGAATCAACTCCCTCTGGTTATCTAAACTATCATAATCCCAGAAGTTCTGGTTGTGGAGCTGGAGTAGTGGCAATTTTCCATTCTAAATTACTAGTTAATGTAAAGCAAAAATCATGTTTTAATTCATTTGAGGGCCTGGTCCTCAGTATAGGACATGTTAGCAATCTTAGCTAAACCCCAATTTTCTTTGCCATATTTTACTGTCCTCCCTCAGCCTACTCAGAGTTTTTTTCTGAATTTGCTGAATTTTTAGCTGATTTAGTGCTGAAATCAGATAGATTAATTATAGTAGGGGATTTTAATATACAGTACATGTTGATGTAGATAGTGACTGTCTTAATAAGGCATTCAATTCAATATTAGACTCAATGAGGTTTTCCCAGAAAGTAGAAAATTCTACCCATTATCTCCACCACACATTGGATCTTGTTCTGACTTATGGTATAGAAATAGAAAATCTGGTAGTGTCTCCTCATAATCCTGTACTGTCAGACCATTGTCTGTTAACCTTTGATTTCACTATTTCTGATGATTTGACTCCTAAAGAAAAATATTACTACAGCAGATGTCTTTCAGATGATGCTGTTACCAAATTTTTGCAGATTGTTTCCTCTATGCCATGTGTCAACACAGTGGAAATAAAAGATGGAGAGCCTGCTCCTTCCGTAATTGATAGCATGGTAGATAGTGTTACAGCTTCTCTGCATCAGACTCTAGACTTGATGGCCCCTTTAAAAAAGAAGAAGTCGAACCAGAGATTTCTAACCCCTTGGTGTAACACAGAAACCCGTAGCTTAAAACAGAAGACTCGTCAATTAGTAAGAAAATGGCGTTCCACTAATTTAGATGAATTCTATTTAGAGTGGAGAAATCATCTCCTAATTTATAAAAAAATCTCTTAGAAAAGCTAGAACAAGGTATTACTCTGCATTAATAGAAGAGAATAAGAATAATTCCAGGTTTCTTTTCAACATAATAGCCAGGCTAACAAAGAGTCAGGACTCTGTCAATCCTTGCATCCCCCTAGAGCTTTCTAGTCAGGACTTTTTGAACTTTTTTAATCATAAAATTTTGTCTATTAGAGATGAAATCAGTCAGATTCTTCCCACCGTAAACTTAAGTACAGCAACTACTACAACTCCTTCAATTGATATCTGTTTAGTTAAGTTTACTCCAATTGACCTTATAGAGATAGATAAAATAATCTCATCCAAGCCTTCAACTTGTCTTTTAGACCCTATTCCTACCAGGTTATTTAAAAAAATCTTCCCATTTATTGGTAGCCGTATTCTTCAAATAGTCAATTCTTCTTTAACTTTAGGTCATGTACCGCAGGCTTTTAAAATTGCTGTAATTAAACCCTTACTCAAAAAGCCAACACTCGATCCAGGAGTTTTGGCTAACTATCAACCAATCTCTAGTCTGCCTTTCATTTCAAAAATCTTAGAAAGAGTTGTTGCTACGCAATTATTTGACCACTTGCAGGGAAATGGTTTATTTGAAGAGTTTCAATCTGGGTTTAGAATCCATCATAGTACTGAAACAGCCTTAGTGAAGGTCACTAATGACCTCTTTATCGCATCTGATAATGGACTCGCTTCTGTACTTGTCCTTTTAGATCTTAGTGCAGCCTTTGATTCTATCGATCATGATATTCTGCTTGATAGATTAGAACACTGTGTTGGACTAAATGGAACTTTGTTGCAGTGGTTTAGATCTTATTTGTCTGATAGACTTCAGTTTGTTCATATCAATAATGAGTTTTTTTCCAACTCTAAGCTCAGTCATGGAGTTCCACAGGGATCTGTGCTAGGCCCTACTCTTTTTAGTTTATATATGCTTCCGTTAGGCAACATCATTAGAAAGCACTGTATACATTTTCATTGTTACGTAGATGACACACAATTATACCTGCCAATGAAGCCCGGTGATTGTAATCAGGTAGCCAAGTTAGATGCCTGTCTTAAGGAAATCAAAGCTTGGATGACTTGTAATTTTCTGCTATTAAACCCAGATAAGACTGAAGTCATTCTTGTTGGTCCAAAAAAACCTTAGATATACCTTTCCAAGTCAAACTCTTAATTTGGATGCCGCTGCTCTTACTCTGAATAGTTCTGTGAGGAACCTTGGAGTTATTTTTGATCAGAATCTGTTTTTTAATTCACATATTAAATTTGTTTCTAAGACTGCCTTCTATCATCTGCGCAATATTCCCAAAATTAGGAGCATCTTGTCTCTGAATGATGCCGAGAAACTGATCTATGCTTTTGTTTGCTCTAGATTAGATTATTGTAACTCATTATTATCAGGTTGTCCTAAAATATCTTTAAAAAGTCTTCAGTTGATCCAAAATGCTGCTGCAAGAGTTTTAACTGGTTCTAGAAAGAGAGATATCTCTCCGGTTCTGGCCTCCCTTCATTGGCTTCCCATAGAGTTTAGAATTAAGTTTAAAATCCTTCTTCTCACTTACAAAGCTCTTGATAATCAGGGCCCCTTTTATATAAAAGATCTGATATCACCCTATCATCCTAACAGAGCACTACGCTCCCAAAATGCGGGATTACTTGTAATACCTAGAATCTCCAAAAGTACAATGGGAGGCAGAGCCTTCTGCTATCAAGCTCCTTTCCTGTGGAACCAGTTACCAATCTGGGTTCAGGAGTCAGACTCGATCTCTGTTTTTAAGAATAGGGTAAAAAACCTTCCTCTTCAATATAGCCTACGATTAGGGAGGGATCTTGTTTCTCTTAACTCCCCCCCCCCCTTTGTTTTGTGTTAATAGATTTAGACTGCCGGGTGACCTCCAATCATGTACTTGGCTTCTCTCTGTTAATGTTTGCTCTCTTTATGTGTGTTCTTTTCATCTTCTCTATCCCCTCACCCCCCAGCCAGTTGCAGCAGATGACTGCCCCTCCCTGAGCCTGGTTCTGCTACAGGTTTCTTCCCGTTAAATGGGAGTTTTTCCTCTCCACCATCGCTAAGTGCTTGCTCACAGTGGATCGTCTGATTGCTGGGGTCTTTCTGCAATGGTGGGGTTTTCCCTACATTTGAAAGCGCTATGAAATGACTGTTGTTGTGATATGGTACTATATAAATAAAGTTGAATTGAATTGAATTACCTGACAGGTAGGCTAGAGTTTGTCAGGCTGGTCAGTGTCTTGTCTGACACGATGGTTAGTGATACGGGAGCTCCACAGGGGACTGTGCTCTCTCCTTTTCTCTTCACCTTATACACCACTCACTTTCAGTACAACACCGAGTCATACCACCTGCAGAAATTCTCTGATGACTCAGCTGTTGTTGGATGTATAAGAGGCGTAGAGGAGCGGGAGTACAGGGCACTGGTAGACAGATTTATGGAGTGGACAGAGCAGAATCACCTGAGACTGAACGTCAGCAAGACCAGAGAGATGGTGATAGATTTCAGAAAAAAGGGGACAACTTCACAGCCATTGCAGATTAGGGGGGAGGATGTGGAGGTAGCTGAGGACTACAAATACCTGGGTGTCCTGATCAGCAATCGACTGGACTGGAGGTGCAACACCGATACTGCTAACAAGAAGGGGATGAGCAGACTCTACTTCCTGAGGAAGCTGAGATCCTTCAACATGTGCAACAGGATGCTGGAGGTTTTCTATCAGGCTGTTGTCACCACCGCCATCTTCTTTGCTGCTGTCTATTGGGGTAGCAGAATCAGAGCCAGTGACATCAACAGACTTGACAAGATTACCAAGAGGGCTGGCTCTGTAATTGGTCTCAGGCCAGAGACCTTTGAGACTGTGGTGGAGAGGAAGACACTAAATAAACTGTGAGCCATCATGGACAATCCTGATCACCCCCTCCACTACACACTGGACAGACAGCGGAGCACTTTCTCCAGCAGACTGCTACAGCTTTGCTGCCGAACGGTCAGGTACAGGAAATCTTTCCTGCCACATGCCATCTCTTTATACAATAACTCACTCTGATGTTGTGCTCTGGTCATAGCTATGCTACCATACTGCACCTTACAGTCTAATTGGTACCTCACATTTCACTCTGCACCTGATAGTCCTGCATTGTACAGCGGGTATGATTCATGGATCAATATGGATCACCATCTATTCATCTATGATGTATATAAGTTTTGTTTTTGTTTTTTGTTTTTTAGCAGTTTTACTTTCCATGGGTAATCCCTTAGTCTATTATGCTGTGTGTGTGTTTCTGTCATTTGGTTTTCTACTGTGTTGCTGCTGTTAAACTGTAATTTCCAAGTTTGGGATCAATAAAGTACATCTATCTATCTATCTATCTATCTATCTATCTATCTGTCTGTCTGTCTGTCTGTCTGTCTATCAATCTATCTATCATTTCCCAGCACAATATAGCACCTGCAACAAGTGCTAAAACCTGTTTTAATGACTATGGCATCACTGTGCTTGATAGGCCAGCAAACTCTCCTGGCCTAAAACCCATGGACAATCTATGGAGCAGTACCATAGACTGATCACCTCCATGCCACACCACACTCATGCAGTAATTCATGCAAAAGGAGCCCCAACCAAATACTGAGTGTGTACATGGACATACTTTTCAGTCATCCAACATTTATATTAAAAATCTATGTTTTTTAATTGAGCTTACATAATATTAAAATTTTTCTGAGAAACTGAATTTGGAGTTTTCATTAGCTGTAACCCATAATCTTCAAAATTAAAAGAAATAAATGCTTGAAATATATCACTCTGTGTGTAATAAATCTATATAATACATGAGTTTCATTGAAATGAGTTACTGAAATAAATCAACTTTTTAATGATATTCTAATTCATTGAGATCCACCTTTATGGTGATCTAATATTGTGACACATTAAAAAATTCAGACAATGAATCAAACATACCAGTTCATAAAATATATAATAAATACAATTAATTATGCAGAGAAAATATGACTAGATGGTACTGCAGTATCAATTTAAACCCACCTCTAGTCATAATTTACTGCTGTATAAAATCCGACAGAATTAAATAAAAAAGAAAATGAATTTTAAACAGTCCAGTTATTTGTCTGCTTGCTTTTCTCCATGTTTGCAAATGGTAACAAATCTGTATGTAGACATCCAGACTTATCACTATCACTGGAAATAAAGTTTGTGCAAAATAAGTCAGGCAGTATGTAATTTTGCAGTTTCGTTTTGATCTGGAAGCCTAAAATACTGATTGAATCAAGCGAAGGGGAAAGAAATATTGAGTTTGCTCAAGATTGAAAAAGCGTTATTTAAGGTGTTATGTCATTTGGAGTAACTGGATAGTTATCCAAACAAAAATGTTGTGCTTTTTTAAATAATTCTTATCTGTCTATGAAAGAACTGAAACAAATTTGCATGAAAACGGAAACAAAAATTGCATTTTTACAGAGGAAAATTAAAGGAAGTGTTCATCTTGTAATATATTACCATGAATGAATATGCAGCACATGGTTCAGACTTGAAGAAAAGTAGATGCTGTTTAGAGTAACAAAGAGGAAATCAGAGTAAAGTTTATGTGACACATTTTTCGCTCCGAAGGACTTTTTATGGAGGTGTAGTGTGCATTAAATTTTTCATTTAATTCAGTACATATCAAAAAAACATGATGACATTTATACAAGAGACTGTTTTCTTTTCACTCTGATCCTCAGGGTGGCCTGCCTGTCCGTCCTTGTGTGTCTAAGTGGCTATAGTTGGCAGAGGCACCTATGTGGTTCTCTGCTCATCATTTTTGTCTGGGTGACAACATTTGTCTTATACCAGAAAAAACAGGAATGTGAAAGTATTAGTCTCACATGCCCTGTGCTGTCAAAGATGTTCAACGCTAGACTCTGACAACACAGGTCATGTGTTTGATCCCCACTGGAAGGCAACACAGTGACTTTCCTGGCCATCAGTCCGGTACTTTTTGCATCTTCCTGCTAGCAGAGGTATGCACTCCCTGTGGACCCTGTATTTTTGGCTTTGGTTTCTATACAGGCACATATTTGTAACTTTTTAAATATATATTGTAATCTGCGTGAAGCTTAATCTCATACAAAATGTTCTTACAAGTTTTCCAATCCAATCCAACTTTATTTATAAAGCACATTAAAAACAAACACAGCTGACACAAAGTGCTGTACATCAATGATAAATAAAATATAAAAACACAAGACATGAAAACAAAACAAATACAGCTAAAAAAAAAGTACAAAACAGCACAAATAAAACTATAGTCATACAATAAAAGAAAAAGAAAAAAAAAAAACAAGGAAAATCAGTGTCTCAAACTGGGTCAAAAGCCATCCATCCATCCATCTTCTTCCACTTAATCCTTTTCGGGTCGTGGGGGGGCTGGAGCCTATCCCAGCATCTTTCGGCAAGAAGCAGGGTACACTCTGGACAGATAGCCAGTCCATCGCAGGGCCAACACAGAGAGACAGACAACCATTCACTCTCACAGTCATACCTAAGGACAATTTAGAATCCCCAGTTTGATGCCAATTAACCTAACTTGCATATTTTTGGCATGTGGGAGGAAACTGGAGAAATCCCGGACTAAACCCACGCAGACCCGGGGAGAACATGCAAACTCCACACAGATCACTGTTGGTCGGGGGCTGGGATTGAACCCGGGATCCCCCGGCCAAGGGTGAGTTGCTGTGCTGCCGCAGTGCTAACCACTCCGCCACCGCGCTGCCGGGTTTTAAGATGAGTTTTAAAAAGGGGCATGTATAATGGACAAAAGCGATTGTTACACAGTTTAGGACCAAAAATATATATGTATAAAATACGTATTCACCAACATTGTGATCCTGTTTGAGTTGTGTGTGGCAGGGCACCTACACCAGCATATTAAGGCAAAAGGCAGAGTACATCCTGGACAGATCACCAGTCCATCACAGCACCTGGTATTCCCAAGCACTCTCCCATCTACAAGTGGACCCTGCTACGCTTTCAAGATCACATCAAGATCGCACAAGACCAGGGGTGTCTGGGGACACCTGGAGCCCAAGGAATGAACATCAATAAAAAGACCCAACACAGAGAAATTTGTAGAATGTACTTGTATTCAAATAGTTCTTTTTAAGTGTACAGCACAATAGCACTAGCACTGGTTTCAGATTGTTCCAAATATTTTGTAACAAGCATTATGTCAAATGTTGAAATTTTTATAAAGCTGTTAAAATACACATTTTTATAAAGCACTTTTAACAAAGACTCCCAGTGGTTGTAAAAGTATATTTGACTTTTGAAAGACAGACCCCCACCACCATCAAGTGCCAAAAACTATTTTGAGGATAAATTTGGGCCAGATCATGTGGACTAAACGATACAATTATTGGACATTTTTTTCCCAATTTCCAAAAACTTTTTTTCTCATTAAATATGGTCTGTGGTAGATTGACTTAACCCAATATTCAACGTCTATTTCTGTGTTAAATATGGTCCATATTAGATGGACTAAACACAGCCCAGTTTTCTGCATCTATTTGGGGGCTAAATTAAGGCTTGGACCAATGGCTCTGATTTAGCCAAAAATATGTCTAAATTATTGCTTGTGCTGGGGGGGGGGGGGGGTTGGAAAAATTTACCATTTATTGAAAGATCATTGAGAGAATGTTGGGAGATCAATGAGATCATTGAGTGCTCCGTGAACTCTCCTTGACTGTTCAACAATCTTGCTGATCTCCCAATGACCTCTTGGTGATCTTTCAATGATCTCTCAGCAGTCTTTCAACAAATGCCCAGTGATCTCTACTGGACTCTCGATGATCTCTCCTGGTCTATGAGTGGAAGATCTCCATAGATCTCCATGAAAATCTTATAATGATCTCCCAAACAACAGAAAAGGCTTTTTTTGAGGGGTTAGGAGATCATTGAGAGATCAGGTCAATTTTTAATCTCTCAGTGCTCATCAAATGATCTTCATCTGTGTAAAGGGGCCCATAGGCAAGGCCTTGACTTAAACCAGATCCATTGATTAGCACTGACCTATTTGCACTTAAGTTTGCAGCCAAGAGTGAAGTAGGTGAGTCAAGAAATAGCACAAAATTCCAATAGCATCAGGACAAGGGTGCATTTCCTGCTCTGGGGAGGATAGGTGGAATTATCTTGTCTCCCATTCAGGATTGTGAGAAGGATGTAGCCAGTGACATGACAATCAGCAACATGATTAAGGTCAGGGTTTCATCTTTGAAAAAGGGTGAGGAGCTCAGTCACCTGTGCACACCCAAACACGGAACAACTGCTTCTAATCACTGAAGTGAGACAGCTGAGGTGGTCTGTGCATGTGGTGAGGGCGTTTCCTTGACAATTCTTTACTGAAGTGGGACATCAAATTCCAAGGGCACCCCGCGTAGGACCTGGATCATGTACCTCAGCTGGTTTTGAAAGAATTTGGCTTGCTGCTGAATGTGGCGTGAGGTCTGGGTTTGTTTGCTTAAACAGCTTACCTGATGATCTAGGTAAGTGGAAAAGCAATAAACATAAAAAATGGAAATAAAGGTCTACCAATATACTGTATATTTCTTTAGAATTGTATTTTATCCTGAATGGGTACCAATGTTGGTGCGCACACACACACACACACACACACACAGAGAGAAGTGATCCTCTATTAACCTGTCAATCAATGGAAGCTATCTGAGGTTAGAATTCATTTCATCCATCTGTTCAAGGTGAAAGGTCTCATTTTGCCATTACTTTCTCAAATGTCTTCGTATGTGTAGCAATTTAAATTTAACAGGCTTAATAAGGGAAACCAAGGACCACACAACCTGGAAACTGACAGACTAATGCACAGTCTTAAAGCTTGTGGGGCTGAAACTGTAATTAATTGAGAATAATTATTGCTTTCAAAGAATGAATTATAGAACTAAGTGGTTTCAGACCCTCCCAAATGACTTGGTGAGGTGTTGGTTTAGCTTTCTGACTGTTTTTTCTGATGGTATGGACTTCAGTTAAAAACTAGTTGTCCATTAATCATATATGTAAACGAGATGCTTATAAACTACACTGAGCATGATTAAATAAACTACATGAATATTGACACAGGTAATTTTTCGCTTGGAGTGTTGGCACTTTTTTGCCTAAGACGTTGATGTGAGGTGAATATTTTTGTAAACAATGGAACTTTGTAAGAGTTTGTTTCAGTGAGATTGTATTACTTTTGTTATTTGATTGTTTTTGCTGTCTTATTTGAATCTGCAAGGGCATGAGGATCCTATCAATATTAATATTTTTATAAAAGCAACTCAGTAAACTAATGATGTTTTTATAATAGCTGTTCAAATTGAACAGCTTTAGAAGAATACAGCTAACAAAAATAAACACTAGCTACAACAACTATAATGCAGAATGAATGAGCAATCCCACTAGGGTAGTGTTGTACATGTAAATTAAGGACATGCGTACCTAGCCTGTTCATTAAAGATTTTCCCTGACTCATTTCCTATGGACTGAGAGTAATGACTCTTCGCACAGTAATTAGTCTATCTCTACATAAGTACCACAAAGGGTCACACACTTCTCCCATCGCTGTATGCAGCTTTGGAGGCCTCACCTGTAGAAGTCTGCAGGTTTCATCAGAAGCCATGACTTGACCTTGGAAGTCAGTGTTTCATCATCTATAAAGCGCTTGCCCTTCAAAAATTGACTTCATGGTTGGAAAGAGGTGGAAGTCAAATGGTGTAAGGTCAGGAGAGTAAGGGGGCTGAGGAAGGATTTCATAGCCGCAGGATCATACTTTCGTCTGGGCAACATGTGAGCTGTGAACTGGGATGTTGTCTTGCAGGAGGTGGACACCTTTGGTCAGCATGCCACACTTCTTGGTTTTGATGGCCTTTGTAAATTTCTACAGCACTGAAGCATAGTAAGTCATGGTAATTGTGGTACCCTTTGCCAGGAAATCTATCATCAATACTCCATGTTGGTCCCAAAAGACCAAAAGCATGACCTGGCCTCCTGATGGTTGGACACATGCCTTCTTCAGAGGTGGTGAGTCGTAATGCTTCCATTGGTTTGACTGACCTTTAGTCTCTGCATCATAGTGATGGAACCATGTCTCATACTGCATGATTAATCTGTCAATGAAGTCTTCCCGATTGTCTTGGCACATGGCCAAAAGAGTGTGGGAGCACATGACTTGCTCCTTCTTTTGGAAAGGCGTAAGTAAAACGCCTTTCACACCTTAACAATTTAGACAGTTTATGTTGATGTTTAAAATAATTGGCGAATACGCTGGTGTACATCTAATAAGTTAGGGGTAAGTTTTGTATAAGAGCACGCTGAAACACGCTGGTATACGTCATTGTATGGTGAGGTCCTCTAAAAACTTTGAGCATGCTGATAATTTTTTGAGGTATTCAGCCTGTGACTCATATGTCCTACATATTTTTTTATTTTTTTTTCCGGTCCCGGCGCCACACAAGTTGGCTGCCTTTTGCAACAGCGGCTCAATTCTGAGTCTTTTTATCTTTCTTCTTCTTTCTGATCCGGTGATAACTTTCTGATCTGGCACACCTTTCACTCTATATATAACATGGACACACAGATCGCCCCAAAGGTCTCCCGAGTCGGCGGACGGAGCCTCTGTTTACAGCAGGAGACGATACAGCAGGGAAGAGCTAGCTAGCACTCAACCGCTACCCGGTGCTAACGGAGAAACTTGACATACCGGGAGAACTGAAGCGAAAACGACGCGGGTGCCGGGCTGGAGTTTAGGCGGCGTGCAAGAAATATAAGACAGAATAATAAAGAGTGATGGCAAGAACCAAGCAGACCGCCTGCAAATCTACTGGAGGAAAAGCCCCCAGGAAGCAGCTGGCCACCAAGGCTGCTCGGAAAAGTGCTCCGGCCACCGGCGGAGTGAAGAAGCCTCACCGTTACAGGCCCGGTACCGTGGCTCTGAGAGAGATCCGTCGCTACCAGAAATCCACGGAGCTGCTCATCCGTAAGCTGCCCTTCCAGCGCCTGGTGAGGGAGATTGCTCAGGACTTCAAGACCAACCTGCGCTTCCAGAGCTCCGCCGTCATGGCTCTGCAGGAGGCCAGCGAGGCCTACCTGGTGGGTCTCTTCGAGGACACCAACCTGTGTGCCATCCACGCCAAGAGAGTCACCATCATGCCCAGAGACATCCAGCTGGCCCATCGCATCCACGGAGAGAGAGCTTAGACTTTCTGCTGCACATCCACCAATCACAATGCTCCGCACTGTGTGTCTATATATATATATATATATATATATATATATATATATATATATATATATATATATATATATATATATATTAATATGTACATATGTATACTAGCTGCTCTTGTTTTTTCTTGCCTTCTGATTGTTGTTCTGAGTGTTGCTATCCCTGTGCTGTTGCAATCCTGGAATTTCCCCATTGTGGGACTAATAAAGGCTTATCTTATCTTATCTTATGTGGGACATAAGTTATACAATAAGTTACGTAATGGTTCATTCATATTACTTGTAAGTTACTCATAAGTCAAAATATGTCGAGATAATGTCTAGCGGACCCAAAACCTATTTCTAACCTATAATTAACACTCTTTGAACCTATGTGTAACTTAGTGAACATGTTTCTAACTTACAGCTACTGTATAATGGCATATTGGCAGTGTTGGTTCACAGGAGGAAGCTGGCAAGGATCCATGGTGAGCGGATGTACATGTCAAACTGGTCTTGTTCTTCTATTTGGACAAAGTAAAAAGATGTTTAATACCTTGACTTGTTTTGACTGTGTTAAAAAATTAAGAGCTGACGTGGCACCTTCCTTGTACCTCACCTTGCGGGTGTGCTCTGTCCATTTTGTAATAGGTTTGTAGAAATTATTGACTCATATTGTTGAAGAGTCTGTAATGCTCTGTGGGGATTTTTACAGATCCACCTGCTCTCTGTTCTGATTAGTTCAGGTGGTGCCTGCAGTGCATACACACACAGACGGAGCTAAACACACGTACTTGTTTGTGTAACGGGAACGGTCGAGCACATGTCTGAGCCAACTTAAGTGTAACACTTTCAAGCTACAGAATATTATGAAGATCCGCTGTTTAGCCCTCCTTTCCCTGTTTTTAACTTTGACTGCAGTCTGTACCATCAGCTGATAGGTATGCAAAAATGTCAGATGACTGGAGGAGGTGGATCCAATCAGCTAATGAGATCACCCAAAGCACAGAGCTCAGCTGTTTTCCATCGGCTGTTGTTGGATGATGAATCCCACTTTGTTCTTCTTTGGCTGCAGCTCTCTGCTGGTTTGGGGTCCACACTGGCGAAAGCACACTCCATGCATAATCTTGTTTTTTGTTTTTTTCACTTGAAAATAAACTTTTATTACCATCAGTTTGCATGCCTTTGTCATAACTGTTGACCCAGGTTGGGACAACTGCCATCTGACGCTCGTGACATTTCACAATCAGCTGTTTTAGGCATGACCGGGCTGACAGATTTGACAGCTCTGCCAGGTTGGTCACAACCCTGACGTGCGATGGTCTTAGAAAGGAAAAATCATTTCACTTGAACAGAGATGACCTCTGGCACACCGAGGATTCATGGATCGGGAGGCAATGGCAGTTTGGCATGACCACGCTATGCATAAGTTAAGCTATGCATAAGTTATGCATAAGACTATCGTTGGGCATAAGTTGTAAATGCTGTCAACACGCTAAGCATTTGTAGGTATAAGATATTTATAAGTTATCAAAACAATCTATATAAGTTCCTAATTCATTATGTATACATCCAACTCGTTATGGATACGGAATGAATACAACCAAAATTGAAAATTTTGGCCGTATTGTATGCCAGCATTCTAAAGGAATTTTGAAACATCAGCAAATGCTGCCTTAACAGGGAATCCATCATGCAGATAACTTCCACATATGTAGATGGCTGTCATGGGCGGTGAGAGCATGCCGCCTCCTTCCCGTTCATCTCTCCTCAGCTCATCAGCACACCTGAGTGAGAGGACACGCCTGCGCCCTCTCATCAGCAAGGGTACTTAAGGAAGCATCCTTCAGTGATTCAACGCTGGCTCATCTGGGTATTCTGCCGCAAGACAGCAAGTCGTTTTCGCACTGGTGAAGGAAATTACTAAGCTGTGTGCTCTCTTTCCCTTGTTCAGGTTGCTGCCATCGTGCGGGTGTGTCACCGATGCTGTGTGCGCTCTCCTGCCACATCTCCACTCTCCAACAGTTAACCTCCACCCGGTCATAAACTACTAGCTCATTCCTCACCCTGCTGGTTTGTTTATTCTATGCTGGAGTCCTGCCGGTGCTCCCTTGGAGACCACATAAGTAGTTATTTAGCTTGCCCATTTCCCCTTACTCCATTCCTCCTCTCACGGCTTTTGTCTTCTCTCCACAGGCTCCTTCCTCTGGCGAGTGACTGTTTCCAAAGCTGTGCAAGGAGTTTTTGCTATTTAATAAAGAAACTCAAACGTGTACTATTGTTTGATTGTCTCTTTGTTGCTGCATCTCACACGTGGGCTGAATTATTATATCAGTCATGACAGAACAAGCCAGCCACAACCTCGGCTCAGCAGGTGCAGCAGCAGGGCAATCAGCTCTGGTTCACCTCGAGGTGTCCGAGCAACAAATTACCTTGATTGGCCAGCAGCTGCAAACCATGATGCGGCAATTGGACACCATCACGCAGCATTTGGCGGGGGTGGCTCCTCCGGCTCCTCCTCCTCAGCCTGCTCTCATTGTTCAACCACCGGTGTGCCATACCACCTCTGTTCCCACACTTGCCCCGTACACGGAGGAGGTGGGGAAGTGTAAGGAATTTCTCCACCAGGTATGGATGTATTTGGAGCAGGTCGGGGGGAGTACCCAGGGGATGTTGCAAAGATTCAATTCTTTACTCTACTGCTGTGGGGCTGAGCCCTTAGTTTGACTCAGGCCACAGCAGACAGCCCGGAAGGGTGTAGCTACATGTTTGAACAATTTGTGGTTGTTTTTTCCCATGCGTTCAACCACACCGAGAGTCAAGGGAACATTAGGAGCCACCTTATGGCTCTCCACCAGGGTTCTTGGTTCATAGCCGAGTACTCGGTGGAGTTTCGGGTCGAAGCGGCGAACTTGGGGTGGAACAAGGTTGTGTTACGCAGCGCGTTCCTCCACGACTTAAACGCCCACCTACACGACAATGGCGGTTTATGCTTTTCCCGACATTCTCGATGGTCTTATTGATCAGGCTGTGGGGCTGGACAACCGCTACCGTGAGCATGCAAAGGAGCGACAGGCCTCCTCTCGCCCGCCCTCCGAGCGAGTATCCGCTGCGGGGACTGACACTGGTGGGGGCTGATCCACCTCCCGAGCCGATGGACCTCAGTCAGTTTCAATTAACCAACGATGAGCGTCGGCAAAGGAGGAGGATTGGCGCGTGTGCGTACCATGCCTCTCCGAGGCACAGTCGGGATGAATGCCCCCGGCGGCCAAAAGACGCAGCCCGTCAGAAACCATGGGGGATCTGGCAGGCGGGACCAAATTAACTCCCCCTGGTAATTTATCAATTCTGGCCCTCATGCAATTGCCGGGGGTTGAGAGGAGGGTCATGGCGTTAGTTGATTCAGGGGCAGAGGGCAATTTTGTGTCGGTCCGGCTCTTTAAGGACCTGGGTATTCCCACACTTAAATTGTCCCATCCTCAATGTATCACCGCCATATCTGGCTGTGAGGTTGTGGTAGTCGCTGAATGCATGGTGCCGGTCGCCATCCTCCTGTCCAGGAATCATCGGGAGGAACTCACGTTCCTAGTTCTCCCAGTTTCATCTTCCGAGATGATTCTAGGTTTCCCCTGGCTCCAGAAGCACAGCGCCATTATAAACTGGGGGCATAATTCCATCACCTCCTGGAGCCCATTTTGTTTGGCCAACTGTCTCCATTCAGCGGAGTGTGCTCCTTCTCTCCCTGTCTCTCTCCCTCCGGTCAAGCTGCCGGACCTCAGCCTCGTTCCCCGGGCTTACCACGATTTGGGAGAGGTCTTCAGTAAGTCAAGAGCGTTGTCACTTCCACCTCACCGCTCTTATGACTGTGCTGTGAACTTCATCCCTGGAGCGAAGCGCCATTCAGCCGGCTCTACAGCATTTCTGGCCCGGAGAGGGAGGCAATGGAGAAATATGTCAAGGAGTCGCTGAACACCGGCCTTATTTGGCTATCTTCGGCCCCTCTCAGGGCTGGGTTCTTCTTCGTCGGTAAGAAGGATGGTTCGCTGCGCCCGTGTATCAACTACCGCAAGCTCAACGCTATTACGGTTAAGGACAAATATCCTCTGCCCTTGATGAATTCCGCGTTTGAGCTCCTTCAGCACTCACGGGTTTTCACCAAATTAGACTTACACAATGTGCACCACCTAATCCACATTAGTGAGGGAGACGAGTGGAAGACAATGTTTAAAACCCACTTGAGGCAGTTTGAGTATTTGTTGATGCCGTTTGGGTTCACCAATGCCCCCACTGTCTTCCAATGGTTAATTAACGACGTCCTCCGCGATATGCTTTATCAATTTGTGTTTATCTATTTGGATGACATTTTGATTTTCTCCCGCTTGCCAGAGGAACGTGAAGTCCACGTAAGAGCCGTCCTACAACGGCTCTTGAAGAACCAGCTCTACGTTAAGGCCGAGAAGTGTGAGTTCTCCACAACATCTACCACCTTCTTGGGCTTCATAGTGGCTGAAGGGAGACTGATTGCCGACCCGGTGAAGGTGAGGGTAGTGCTTGATTGGCCAACACCCCATTCCCATAGGGAACTTCAACGCTTCCTCGGGTTTGCGAACTTTTATCGCCAGTTCATCCAGAACTAAAGTGGGGTAGCACTGCCCTTGACGCAGCTGACCTCCATTAAGGTCCCCTTTTGGTGGACCGAGGCAGCTGAACAGGCCTTTTCCAAATAAAAGGGCCTGTTCACTGACACACCTATCTTGGCCCAAGTCGACACGCAGCTCCAGTTTGTCCTCAAGGTGGATGAATCTGATTCGGGGGTGGGCACTGTCCTTTTGCAGCGCACATCCTCTGACCAGAAGTTACGCCGGCAGAGAGGAATTATGACGTGGGGGACAGAGAGCTGCTCACCATTAAATTGGTGCTGGAGGAATGGAGACATTGGTTAGAAGGGGCAATTCACCCCACTGTCGTGTGGACCGACAACAAAAACCTTGAGTATTTGCGGTCGGCCCACCGACTTAACACCAGGCAGGCTCATTGGGCCTTGTTTTTTTCAGAAGTTTAGAAAGAAAGATCATATCTCTCCGGTTCTGGCCTCCCTTCATTGGCTTCCCATAGAGTTTAGAATAAAGTTTAAAATCCTTCTTCTGTTTTTAAGAATAGGGTTAAAACCTTCCTTTTGGATATAGCCTACAATTAGGGAGGGATCATGTGTTTCTGAACTCTCCTTTAGTTATGCTGCTATTAGGTTTAGACAGCTGGGGGACCTCCAATAATTGCACTGGGCTTCACTCCTTTCTTCACTCTCAATGAAATATTTTTTTTTTTTTGTTGGTCATTAACATCTGTTTGTTATCTCCCAGAGATTGAGTCTCTATCGTGCTGTTTGTACTCTACATGTCTTTTCTTTTCATCTTCTCTATCCCCTCACCCCCCAGCCAGTCACAGCAGATGATTGCCCCTCCCTGAGCCTGGTTCTGCTGGAGGTTTCTTCCTGTTAAAAGGGAGTTTTTCCTCTCCACTGTCGCCAAGCGCTTGCTTATAGTGGATCGCCTGATTGCTGGGGTCTTTCTGCAATTGTGGGGGTTTCCCCTACAGTTGAAAGTGCTATGAGATAACTGTTGTTGTGAAGTGGTGCTATATAAATAAAGTTGAATTGAATTCAACTGAACTGAAGTTTAATTTCACCATCACTTACCGCTCTGGCTCTCGGAACACCAAACTGGACGCGCTATCGCACCAGTTTGATTCCAAGGAGATAGCGTCCCCTACCCACCTCCAATCCATTCTTCCCTCTTCTTGTGTTCCTCGGTGCCCTTACGTAGGATATTGGGCGGAGGGTCCATCAGGCCCGGTCTTGGAAACCTGTGCCAGCAGGGCGCCCCCAGAACCGCCTGTACATCCCCACTGCCCTCCGCAATGACGTCATCCAGTGGGGTCACACCAGTCGCTTTGCCTGTCATCCTGGGATCACTTGCACTACGGACCTTGTTCGGTGGGTGTTCTGATGGCCCACACTGTGGGGGGATGTGCGGGAGTACGTATGGGCCTACCAGACCTGCTTCCAGGGCAAGTCCGACTCTTCGCCCCCGGCTGGACTTCTCCATCCCCTTCCCATCCCCGGTCACCCATGGTCTCACATCGCTCTGACTTTGTAACAGATCTTCCCCCCTCCCATGGAAATCAGTTATTCTGACCATTGTGGACTGCTTCTCCAAGGCTGTACATCTGGTGGCTCTTCCCAAACTCCCCTCGACTTTGGAGACGGCCAACCTCCTGACTGATCACGGGACCTGCCTTCATGGAATACCTGTGGTCGTCGTGTCTGCCCGGATCCCGCAGTTTACCGCGCAGGTTTGGAGGGCCTTCTGCCACATCCTGGGGACGACAGTGAGCCTCTCCTCTGGAAATCACTCCCAGAGCAACGGGCAGGCAGAGTGTGCCAACTAGTCCTTGGAGGCCACCCTGCGATGTGTAGCAGCTGAACACCCATCTTCCTGGAGCACACACCTAACCTGGGTGGAGTATTCCATGAACTCGGCTGTTTCCAGGGCAACTGGGCTCACTCCATTTGAGGCATCTTTGGGATACACCCCTCTTCTGCTACCAATGGCCGAGAGAGAGGTTACGGTTCCCTCCATGGAGGTTCATGCTTGCCGCTGCCGACGTCTCTGGAGATCCACGTGCACCGCCCTCACCCGCTCTGTTGAGTGCAACCGTGCTGCAGTGTACAGACGACGGCTGCCTGCCCCCAAGTACACCATGGGGCAGCAGGTTTGGTTGGCAGCTAGTCAGGTCCCATTGAAGACAACATCGAAGAAGCTGTCTCCTCGGTTCTTGGGGCCCTTTCCGTTCTCCAGAATCGTCAACGACGCTTCAGTTCGGCTCAAACTTCCACCTACCCTACGGGTGAACCCGACCTTCCATGTGTCCCATATAAAACCCCTCTCGGTCAGTCCTCTCTGCCCCCCCCGCCAAGCCGCCTCCTCCTTCCCGGATTATAAATGGTCACCCTGCCCACACGGTCTGCCGGATCATGGATGTTCGCCGTCGAGGCCGGGGTCTCCAGTATCTGGTCGACTGGGAGGGCTACAGGCCAGAGGAGCGTTCCTGGGTCCCCATGTCCCGGATAAAGAAATGCTCCGGTCCTATCACCGTGCCCATCCCAACAAGCCTTATGGACCGCCAGGAGGCGCTCCTAGAAGGGGGGGCCCTGTCATGGGTGGCGAGAACGCGCCCCCTCCTTCCCGTTCATCTCTCCTCAGCTCATCAGCACACCTGAGTGAAAGGACACACCTGCATCCTCTCATCAGCAAACGTACTTAAGGAAGCATCCTTCAGTGATTCAACGCTGGCTCATCTGGGTATACTGCTGTACAACAACAAGTTGCTTTCACACTGGTGAAGGAAATTACTAACCTGTGTGCTCTTTTTCCCTTGGTCAGGTTGCTGCCATTGTGCAGGTTTGTCAATGAGGCTGCGCACACTCTCCTGCCACATCACCACTCTCCAACAGTTAATTTCCACCCTGTCATAAACCATTAGCTCATTCTTCTCCCTGCTGGTTCGTTTATTCCCCACTGGAGTCCTGCCGGTGCTCCCTTGGAGCCCACGTAAGTGTTTTTTTGGCTTGCCCATTTCCCCTTACTCCATTCCTCCTCTCACAGCTCTCGTCTTCTCTCCACAGGCTCCTTCCTCTGACGAGTGACTGTTTCTGTAGCTGTGCGAGGAGTTTTTGCTATTTAATAAAGAAACTCAAACATGTACTATTGTTTGATTGTCTCTTTGTTGCTGCATCTCGCACGTGGGCTAAATTATTATATCAGTCATGACAGATGGCCATAGATGTTTTTGTTTTTTGTTCCACAGACCCCTTACTGATCTTCACATCTTGGGCAATTTAGCAGACGACTATGCAGTGATCCTCCAAAATGGTGGCCTCCACTTGCCCGATACTGTCTTGATCAATGGTGCACTGTGGTTGCCCGGTAATGGGTGCCGTTTCCATCGATGTCTGGCCACACTTGAGCTACTGATGCCAGTTCTTGACTACGTCATACGATTGGGGCATCCTCCCCATAAGTCTAATTCATCTCATCGAATGTCTCCCACGGTCTGCAGCCTCTCAAGTACAGGAATCTGAATACTGCTCTGCATTCGCCTTGCCACGTTATCACACCTCACTCCACCTTAGCACCTATAAAAGAGAAACCATTAGGAGTTCTGAGCTGCAAATTACCATGTGACCTATAGAGATAGGTATTATTATACATCTGCAGTTTCAGCCTCCTACAATAACTAGAAGTGGGTCAGGGAAAATCTTTAATGAGGGTCCCTCATATACAGCCAAGCTTAGAGTTAGGGAGTTTTACATGTTTTGAAAGCCCTTGATAACATTTGGCTTTATAGTGTACACTGACAAAAGAATATTGAGCCATGCATGTGTCAGTCAAATTAATTGATTCCAGAAGCACCCAAGTTGCTGTAGTTATCCCTTGCCTGGACTCTTTTTCACTTTCCCAGGTCATTTGTATCTACCCACATATGTAGAAGGGTAAGAAAATAATCCTATTAACAAAACTTATGGATGTAAACTCAGTTGATTTATAGGCTTCATGCAAAGTAATTATGTTTCAAATCAGTCATAGTTTATGACTTTTAGACAAACAAAAGGTTATTTAGAAAATCCAAAATCACGGTGATTTCAGGTGAAATAAGGCCTTGTTTTATCTGTCTTAAAAATGAGTTGTGGAATGGCGTAGCTGATGGCACAAAGTAGACTTCCATTTTACTGCATCTGCTTGACTGACCTTGAGAAAGGTTTCCTAACTTTGGCTTTGAGTGAAGAGATATCTTAGACTGTGGCAGGAGTGTCCAATCTACACTATATTGCCATAATTATTGGGACATCTCTACAAATGAATGGGCAACAACAGACAAAGCAAGGTTCAGAAAGACATGGATGATCAAGTTTGGTGTGGAGGAACTTGACTGGCCAACCCAAATGAACACCTTTGGGATGTATTAAAGTGGAGACTGTGAGCCAGGACTTCTCATCCAACAGCAGTGCCTGACCTCACAAATGCGCTGCTGGAAGAATGTTCAAAAATTCCTATAAACACACTCCTAAACTTTTTGGAAAGCCACCTTTTGTGGCTATAATGGCTTCAACTTTTCCGTGAAGGCTTTCCACAATGTTTAGGAATGTGTTTATGGGGAACTACCAGCCAAGGCAAATCTTCTTACCCTGGATTTACACTGACTCCGGATGTAGTACATTACGGCTACGATCTGGCCTTGGCAGCATATAGAGGGGTTGCACGTTACATCAGTGATCACGTGCCACATTATTTGTCTGCCATATTGGATGACAAATAGTGTGGACCCTGTGTTGAGAATAATAATAATTCCACAAGCACCTACTCAGCCCAACTCGCCACGGTGTTGTTCGTTTTCCATTGCAAGTGGGTACCACCTCAAGAGAGTGAGATCTTTACAGCAAGGCAGCGAGACACTCCCATGACATCATTTGTATGTGACAAGCAAAACACAAGATGGATATCAAGGCGAGCCTGCTGCTCACTGGCTTTTTGTCAGAGTAAAGGCAAAAAAGAAGAGCCAGAGAAAGCTACAGGCGGTGAGACAAAACACTCTGGTAAAGTACTGGAGAGTTTAGCAAGCCATGATGCAATATAAAGCCGAAGATGTGAGTATACGAATTAGATCACATGTGAGGGCAAGGTAATGACTGCTAATGCTAGTTAAGCACTAATAAGTCCCCCATACTACATTGTAATCATGGAAAGTTATCGCTATTAGGTATTAAAATATGTATGGTGTGTGTGTGTGTGTGTTTCAGATGGCTCTCTTGTGGCAAAATTATCACTTCAAACTCACCTAGTGGGTTTGAAGTGATAATCTATTCTAGTCTATCCTAGTCTTTCTTTCTATCCTAGTCAGGATAGAAGGAAAAATGAATGCAGCAATGTGCAGAGACATCCTGGATAAAAACCTGCTGCAGAGCGCTCTTGACCTCAGACTGGGGTGAGGGTTCACCTTTCAGCAGGACAACGATCCTAAGCACACAGCCAAGATATCACAGGAGTGGCTTCAGGACAACTCTATGAATGTTCTTGAGTAGCCCAGCCAGAGCCTAGACTTGAATCCAATTGAACATCTCTGAAGAGATCTTAAAATGGCTGTGCACCAACTCTTCCCATCCATCCTGATGGAGCTTGAGAGGTGCTGCAAAGAAGAAATGGGTGAAACTGCCCAAAGATAGGTGTGCCAAGTTTGTGGCATCATATTCAAAAAGACTTGAGGCTGTGATTGCTGCCAAAGGTGCATCAACAAAGTTTTGAGCAAAGGCTCTGAATACTTATGTACATGTGATTTCTTAGTTTTTTATTTTTAATAAATTTGCAAAAATCTCTAAAAACTTTGTTCACATGGTCATTGTGGAGTATTGTGTGAAGAATTTTGAGGAAAAAATGAATTTAATTCCTTGTGGAATAAGGCTGTAACATAACAAATTGTGGAAAAAGTGAAGAGCTTTGAATACTTTCCGGATGCACTGTAACCCAAAGCAAACTTCATCTAGGATTAAAAGCAATTAAAATAATGCAGTCACAAGGTTACATGGAAAATATATGGATTTACTGGATGACATGCAGATGCGGTATAAATATATATTCTATGTGTGAATAATGCACTATGTATTCCTTTTGCATTGCACTAGGAATTTTTACAATAAACTTTTGTGCCTTTTGCAGATATGTCTCCACTTTTGTTTGTTTTATTTGTGAAGGTTACCAAGATTTAGTGACATAAATTAAATGCTAAAAGATTGGAAAAAACTATCTAAATAACACAGGGTTACAAAAATATAGTTTTTGTAAGCTGTCTGTGTTTTTTCAACTGATTTAAGACAATTTTGCACCACTGAGTCCGAAAATGACATCCGTTTCTCTCGATCAGGTGCTAAGTAAAAACCTGTTCTTACTTAGTACTGTGCATGTACTTACCTTTATATAAAGGTAAGTACATGTAAATTGAATGTTACATCATCATTGTTCAAAATTCAGAGAATTTCAAGACATAAAAAATAATTTTGCATCATATAAAGCTAAAATACCCGTATATGTAAACAAAAATGTATAAAACAACATGTGGCCATAATGCAAAAAGTTGACCTGACTGAGCAAAACCAATGTGATTTTGGGATTCAGCACATCAAAATTGTCCTAAATCAGCTAAAAAAAAACAAAAAACTTAGACAATAAATTTGGTGTTGACCAGTGTAATTCAGCAGTTTGAGAAATCACTTTTGGTTTGGTGTAAGTCCATCAACAGAAATATAAACCATAAAGTAGTTTGTGTAAAACGTGTTAAATCACATTAAACCCTAACTAATTTTTAAAAAATACAAGTGCTAATATGGCCCAGAATTCCTCCATATACTGGTACTATCACTAAAGTGTGCAGTGTCTTCTGCACTGGCACATCCAACAGTACAGTCTCCAGTAAATAAAATAATGGTTTTTGGTTACTTTTTCTTAAAAATGAGCCATTATTTTCAACGTCATTGATAAATGTTTGGTTTGTACTGTTGACTCTTCCCACCGGTGTCTTAACAGAAAAATAGAAAATCATGATGCAAACACATAAGTCACTAAATTGTTTATTACAATCACCAGCAAAATGCAGATCATTTAGAACGTGCAAAATTCAAACTTTAAACTGTAAAAAAAAAAAAAAAAACTCAGAATGGGTCACACACGCCGGCCACACATCGCCTTCACAAGGTGGTCCAGCACACCAAGGAACGCTTGATTGAAGGCAGCATTCTGAGCCATCTCCTCCCTTTGCAAGGTAGTTTCATGGGATATAAGTCAAGAGGACCCCTGACCAAGTGAGCACCCCAAGTGGACCCCGGGATCCAATCTGTACATGTGCATGTACATTCTCAATCCAGTAATTGACATAATTATTGGCCCAGGAAACACGCACGCAGGCTCAGGTAAGATTCAATAGCTTTATTCAACAGCAAGGGTGTCTGGGTGTGTGTATGTGATATGTCTTATGGATTGTGGGTGGACGAAGAGAGTCGGGAACAGAGCAGCACGCCGTGCAGCCAGGCAACCCTATGGGGAGAGAGGAGACAGGAATATGAGCTGGACAACACCAAAAGGAGAGAGACGCTGAATATGGCTTACTTGCAGATGGGACGGTGGCTGGCGTTGGCTAAGGACCTTTGGCCTGGAAGACAGCGTTCTGCTGCGCACACGACGAGGCGTGGGAGGAGAGGAAAGGAGATGGCGATGACGGGAGAATCCGCCGCCAAGGAATCCACCTGTGCACAGGGGAGAGACTGGTAGACAGGTGAGTGGTTAATCAGCTTACGTGCTGTAGAGAAGGTCGGCAGGACGGGAAGAGACGATCCTGCTGAGGGCTTGAGCATGTAGAAACACAGACGGCTCCAGACCAATGCTCTGCGCTGAGTGGGCTAAATAGCCCGTTCCTGACGAGGCGCAGGTGTGCGCACAGCTGAGGTGGATGACTGGGAGCGGCGAGTTGTGACAGTACTCCCCCCCTAGCAGCGCCTCCTGGTGCTGGTTTACCTGGGTGCGCCCGGTGGAACTCCGTGATGAGATCTTTGTCCAGCACAAATGAAGAGTGCACCCAGGACCTCCACTCTGGGCCATATCCCTCCCAATCTACCAAGTACTGCAGCCCACAACCTCGACGCCGGGAGTCCAGGATGGAAGCAACTCCCCACGCCGGGTGGCCGTCGATCATCGTGGGAGCAGGTGGCACCCTAGGAGGAGGGCAGAGTTGGTCGGAGATCACGGGCTTGACCTTAGACACGTGAAAAGTGGGACACACATGGAGGCGGGGGGGGGCCAAACGCACAGCCACCGGGTTGATGATTCTGGAGATGGTGAAGGGACCGATGAAACGTGGAGCCAGCTTCCTCTTCTCGGCCTTAAGATTGATGTCCTGATATGATAACCAGACCCTTTGGCCCATCTGATAACTGGGAGCCGGCCTCCTGTGGCGATTAGCTGTGGAGCTGTTGCACGCTGCCGTGCGTAAAAACAAACAAACTAATAGTTTTTTGAATGCAAAAGATGCAATAGACTTACACAATGGTCCCCTCCGGCATACAACTAGGAACATACCGGTCGCTATGGAGGGTGAGAATATGTATGGGCACATAATCATACCATGTAGGATAACTAAGTAGACAGTTATGCTGTTTCATTCCATCTAGCAACAATGCTCTGCACTGTGTGTGTTTATATATTTGCATATTTATTCCATCTAGCTACAATGCTCAGCACTGGGTGTGTTTATATATTTATATATCTACATATTATTCCATCTAGCTACATTGCTCCGCACTGTGTGTGTTTATATACTTGCATATTTATTCCACCTAGCTGCAATGCTCCGTACTGTGGGTGTTTATATATTTACATATTTATTCCATCTAGCTACAATGCTCTGCACTGTGTTCATATATTCATATATTTATTCCATCCAGCTACAATGCTCTGCACTGTGTGTCTGTGTGTGTGTGTATATATATATATTTTATAGTAATACGTACATATGTTTATTAGCTGCTCTTGCTTGCTTGTTTTTTTTCTTGCCTTCTGATTGTTGCTCTGAGTGTTGCTATCCCTGTGCTGTTGCAATCCTGGAATTTCCCCGTTGTGGGACTAATAAAGGCTTATCTTATCTTATCTTATCTTAAAAGCGCCTTGCGCGCCCTGGTCCACAAGCTCCGGCAGCGTCTCACATGCGCCTGGACAGATGGAACAGTCAACTCACTCTCCTGCTCGGGAAACAAGGGGGGGTCGTAGCCCAACGACACCCTGAAGGGGGACATCCTGGTAGCCGATGACCGTGCCGTATTGTGGGCGTACTCCACCCAGGCCAAGTAAGAGCTCCAGGAGGATGGGTTGGCAGAGGTGACGCAGTGCAGGGCAGCCTCCAGCTCCTGATTGGTGAGCTTACACTGCCCGTTAGATTGGGGATGATGACCGGAGGAAAGACTCACCGTGGCCCCCAGGGCATTGCAAAAGCACCTTCACACTTGTGACATGAACTGCGGCCCCCGATCAGACATGACGTCCACAGGGATCCCGTGCAGCCTGACCACATGTTGGACGAGGAGGTCGGCCGTCTCTCGTGCCGAAGGGAGACCCCGGAGTGGCACAAAGTGGGCGGCCTTGGAGAACCGATCCACAATCGTCAGAACCGTGTTGTAGGTGTTAGAGACAGGGAGGCCAGTGACGAAGTTGAGGGCGATGTGCGACCAGGGCCTGCCTGGGACCGGCAGGGGCTGGAGTAGGCCCGCGGGGGGGGGAATTCGGGGACTTGCCAGTAGCACACTGGGGGCAAGCTCGGACGTAATTGGCGACATCCTTTTGGAGACCGGGCCACCAGAAAGAACGTTGAAGGAGGTCCACCAATCGGGAGACGCCAGGGTGACAGGCGAGCTTGGACATGTGGGCCCAGTGAATGACCTCCCCCCGAACGGATGATGGAATGAAGAGCCTCCCCTCTGGACCGCCACCAGGGTCTGGTTCAGCCTCCAGCGCCTTCCAGATCTTGTCCCTGATGGACCAGGAGACCACCCCCACAACACATGAGCTGGGCAAGATGGTGTGGTCCAGCTCCTCCGGAGCCTCAGGGGCGAACTGCCTCAATAGGGCATCGGGCAACCCATTCTTTGAGCCTGGACGGTAGGTGATGGTGAATTGGAACCGAGCAAAAAACAGAGACCAGCGCACCTGGTGGGCATTCAGATGCCGAGCTGACCTCAAATACTCGAGGTTCTTGTGATCCGTCCAAACCACAAAAGGTTGAGCTGCCCCCTCCAGCCAGTGGCGCCACTCCTGCAGCACGAGCTTGACAGCCAGAAGCTCCCTGTCGCCGACATCATAGTTACGCTCCGCCGCTGACAGGCGCCGGGAGAAGAAGGCACAGGGCCGCTTGACTCCATCCACTGGTGATCGCTGGGAAAGCACTGCCCCCACCCCTGTGTCAGATGCGTCCACCTCCACCAGACATTGCAGCGCGGGGTCAACCTGGGTCAGGACCCGGGAGGAAGAGAACTCCGTCTTCAGGGTCTCGAATGCGGTCGCTGCCTCCTCGGTCCACTGGAAGGGCACCTTGGAAGAGGAGAGGCAGGTCAGGGGAGAAACGATGGCACCAAAGTTGGGAACGAAGCGGCGGTGGAAATTGGCAAAGCCGATAAACTGCTGCACCTGTTTCCTGGAAGTAGGCGTGGGCCACTCGACCACCGCTTTAACCTTAGCGGGGTCGGGGAGGATCTGGTTCTGGGAGATAACGAACCCTAGGAACAAGGTGGTCTTGGCATAGAACTCACATTTCTCCGCCTTGATGTAAAGTCTGTTCTCCAACAGCCGCTGTAGAACCCGCCTCACGTGGGCCTGGTGCTCCTCCCGAGACCTGGAGAAGATGAGAATATTGTCCAAGTACACGAAGACAAAGACCCCCAGGAAATCTCGCAGGACATCGTTGATTAGCCGCTGGAAGACAGCGGGAGTGTTGGTGAGCCCAAACGGCATTACCAGGTATTCAAAGTGGCCGCTGGGCGTTCGAAAAGCCGTCTTCCACTTATCGCCCTCCCGGATCCGGACGAGATGGTAGGCGCTGCGGAGGTCTAATTTGGTGAACCAGGTGGCCCCCTGGAGGGACTGGAAGGCGGTGTCCATGAGTGGCAGGGTGTACCTATCTTTCACCGTGATGTCATTGAGAGCTCTGAAGTCGATGCACGGACTCAGGGACCCATCCTTCTTAGAAACGAAGAAGAAGCCGGCACCGAGCAGGGACGAAGAGGGGCGAATGATCCCAGCACTTAGCGACTCCCTGATGTAAGTGTCCATCGCCTCACGTTCAGGAGCAGAAAGGCTGTATAGACGGCCAGATGGTAATGGCGCCCCCGGGCGGAGGTTTATAGCACAGTCATACGGGTGGTGAGGAGGAAGGGACATCGCCTTGGACTTGCTGAACACGAGCCCCAAGTTGTGGAACTCCGGAGGCACTAGGGTGAGGTCCGGAGGAGGGGAGACTGGAGCAGGTGGAGGAGAGGATGGGGCGCAAGCCGCAGACTGGAGACAGGTGCCCATGCGAAAAGAACTCCATGAGAGGACGCTCCCGGTTTGCCAGTCGAGCACAGGGTTGTGTAGGCGCAGCCAAGGGTAACCCAGGATGACGGGGGCCGCAGAGGAAGGCAGGACATACAGGCAAAGGTCCTATCAGTGGTTGCCAGAAACTATTATTGGCACCGGGCTGGTGTGGTGTGTCACTACTCCCAGGGGCGAGCGAGAAAGGGTGACAAGGTTGAGGGGCGCTGACAACGGTTGACAGGGAATACCCAAACGGGTTGCCAGGATCTTGGAAATAAAACTCTGCTCTGCCCCCGAGTCCACCAGTGCATGAGTGAGGTGTCCGGTGGAGTTGTGGCAAAATCTGATGGGCAATGAACAATTAGTGAGGGGATTGGGCCGATTAGTGTCCGCGAGGCCCCCTACAGTGACTCGCGGACCCCCCCGTTTGGCTTAGCCGGGCATTGCTCCACGGTATGCTGGTCGCCTCCGCAATACATGCAGAGGCCCAGCTCCCGGCGGCGTTGTTTCTCCACTAGAGGGAGCCTGGTTCGCCTGACCACCATTGCCTCTGGCTCATCGGCAGACTCTGGGACTCGCCAGGGGGCGAGACTGAGGAGCGCGGGCGGAGAATCCGCGCGGGCGGCTGACTAACTTCTGCTCGGCGGCCCGCTCCCGCAGCCTGTTGTCCAAGCTAATGGTCAGAGAGATTAGCTCGGACAGTCGCTCTGGAAGATCCCGGCTGGCCAACTCATCCCACAGACCAGAACTGAGGCTGCGGAGGAAGATGCTGCAGAGGGACGCCTCCCCCCAGCCAACCTCCTCCGCTGCCACCCGGAAGTCAACAGCGTAATCCGCCACCGACCGGCTGCCCTGTTGGAGGCTAAGGAGCCGGTCAGCGAGAACGCTGTCACGACGCGAGTGGTAAAACACCTCGAGGAAGTCCCGCACAAACTGGTCATAGGAGAGGTTCGCGTAGCTGGGCTTTGACATAACGGCGTAAGCCCAAGCTAACGCTCACCCCTCCAAGAGATTAGCCAAGTAACCAATTTGGCTGTGGTCTGAAGGAAAATCCCCGGGAACGCGCAGGAACACCGACTCACATTGTAAGATGAACCCCCATGCCTCACCGAGCTTCCCGTTGAAGCAAGTGGGGGTTGGGTTCGGAGTGAGCCGGGTCGGAGCTCCCGAGCTAGGCTGGCCAGCCGCGGAAACAGCCGAAGCTGATCCGCCGTGATGAGCCGGGGGGAACGCCTGCTGGGGGTCAAGACGGTCCAACCGGTGAGTAATCATGGTCAATTGATTAAGTATCACCTGCTGTTGATGAGCTATTAAATCCACCCCAGCCTCGAGGGTGGAAAATCGGCGTGCGAGCCCGCTGTCTGCTGGGCCGCTTTGCTGGAGCCGTACTGACATAATTATTGGCCCAGGAAACACGCACGCAGGCTCAAGTAAGATTCAATAGCTTTATTCAACAGCAAGGGTGTTTGGGTGCGTGTATGTGATATGTCTTATGGATTGTGGGTGGACGAAGAGAGTCGGGAACAGAGCAGCACGCCGTGCAGCCAGGCAACCCTATGGGGAGAGATGAGACAGGAATATGAGCTGGACAACACCAAAAGGAGAGAGACGCTGAATATGGCTTACTTGCAGATGGGACGGTGGCTGGCGTTGGCTATGGACCTTTGGCCTGGAAGACAGCGTTCTGCTGCGCACACGACGAGGCGTGGGAGGAGAGGAAAGGAGATGGCGATGACGGGAGAATCCGCCGCCAAGGAATCCACCTGTGCACAGGGGAGAGGCTGGTAGACAGGTGAGTGGTTAATCAGCTTACGTGCTGTAGAGAAGGTCGGCAGGACGAGAAGAGACGATCCTGCTGAGGGCTTGAGCATGTAGAAACACAGACGGCTCCAGACCGATGCTCTGGGCTGAGTGGGCTAAATAGCCCGTTCCTGACGAGGCGCAGGTGTGCGCGCAGCTGAGGGGATGACTGGGAGCGGCGAGTTGTGACAGTAATTTGTCAATGCGAAGAAGGAGAAAAACAAGAATTTGTGTAAAACTGTTGGAAAGACTTTTCCCGGTCACCAAGAAGTGTAAATATATGTGTGTGTTTGTGTGTGTGTGTGTGTGTGTGTGTGTGTAAAATGACTACCAAGCTGATCCGGAGAAGGTTTTGGCTCTGTTTCTGCTTTCAAAAGACTTTTCTTCTCCACCGCTGCAGCTCGTCACCACTGGCTGCCCCCAGATGAAAATCCACAGAATACAGTGGTGTGAAAAAATGTTTGCCCCCTTCCTGATTTCCCAGGGTTTTTTTTTTTGTATGTTTGTCACACTTAAATGTTTAAGATCATCAAACTAATTTAAATATTAGACAAAGATAACGCAAGTAAACACAAAATGCAGTTTTTAAATGAAGGTGTTTATTATTAAGGGTAAAAAGAAAAAGAAAAATCCAAACCTACATGGCCCTGTGTAAAAAAGTGATTGCCCCCCCCCCCATTAAAACCTAAATTAACTGTGGTTTATCACATCTTTTTTTTTTTTTTGTTACTTATTTGTACCCGTAGGTAGATATGGTTTGCAGTCTGGTGACAAGCCACCGGCTGCCGGTCGCTGCGTGCGCGAGCGCCCTAAACCTACATGTTTTTGGTATGCGGGAGGAAACCGGAGAAATCCCGGAGTAAACCCACACAACACGGGGAGAACATGCAAACTCCACACAGCTCACTGTTGGTCGGGGATCGAACCCACGATCTCATGATCCCCGTGATCCCCCGGCCGAGGGTAAACTGTGCTGCCGCAGTGCTAAACCACTGCACCACCGTGCAGCCTTTGGAAAGCTGAGTTCAATTTCTCTAGCCACACCCAGGCCTGATTACTGCCACACCTGTTTTCAGTCAAGAAATCACTTAAATAGGACCTGCCTGACAAAGAGGAGTAGACCAAAAGATCATCAAAAATGAGACATCATGCTCCGATCCAAAGTAATTCAAGAACAAATGAGAAACAAAGTAATTGAGATCTATCAGTCTGGAAAAGGTTATGAAGCCCTTTCTAAAGCTTTGGGACTCCAGCAAACCACAGTGAGAGCCATTATCCACAAATGGGGAAAACATGGAACAGTGGTGAACCTTCCCAGGAGTGGCTGGCCTACCAAAATTACCCAAAGAGCCAAAGAGCACAGCGACGACTCATCCAAAGGGTCAGCCATGGCCTCCGGCCAGCTGACCTTGCCTCCCGGGGTGTCTGGGTCTGGCCCTGGGCCCCTGGTGCTGGAGGGGGTACATCCCCCCCCCCAACAGGCTGGGGTCGGGTGTGTGCCGGTGGTGCGGGTTGGCCCCAGTTTGTCCTTGCGCGGCGGGGTCATGTTCTCCTTGGGGTCCTGGCGGCACCCTGGGGCAGGTGCCTGAGTCATGGGTCGCCCTTCCCGTCCACTGGGGTCTGCGTGTGTGTGTGTGTGTGTGTGTGTGTGTGTGTGTGTGTGTGTGTGTGTGTGTGTGAGAGTGGGTGTGAGTGGGGTGCTTGTGTATGAGCGGGTGCGAAAGTGGGTGTGTGTTGTGAGTGGGCAGATGGGGCTGTGTGTGGGTGTAGGTGGGCATGTGTGATGGTGGGTGGGGGTACATGTGTGTATGGGTGTGGTTACCTGTGGGTGGGTGTCTGGGGGTTGAGGATGTGTGTATGGGTAGGAGATCTTCATTGGGTGGTGAGGGTGTGGCAGTCCATCACGTGGCATGGGGTTGGCGTTTTGGGACCTGCTTGTCCCGGCCGCCCTGCTGTTGTGTCGCGGGGTGGGGTGCTTTGTCACATTGCCCCTGATGTCATTGGCGGCGGGTGTGTGTTGGTGCTTGGGGGTGGCTGGGGGGCCGTTTGCACGGGTTGGTGGCCGTGTTTCCATTGGGATGCTCTGGGGTGGCTGTAGCTGCAGGGTGGCCTGCTGCTGTCGGTGTGCGTCTGGGGTGGGTGGTCGGTGGGCTTGCGTGGGCACTCGGGGTGTCGCTTGGCATGTGGGGTGCCGTGTGGGTCCGGCTCATTGTTCCCTATTGTGACTATTGTTGTTGTCCATGTTTGTGTGTGTAAGATGAGTGGGAATGGGTATGGCTGCCCCAATCATGTCTGTGGTGCTGGGAGCACCAGGGCGTGATGCTGGTGGGTCCTGGGCTGCTCGCAATGGTGGCCCTCACCCTAGGTTGGGATTTGGGGGCAGTGGGTGGTCTCATGAACCAGTTTGCAAGCTGGCTTCTGGGGGGGGAGGGGGGCGCTAGCTTTTAGACTGCCTCCCTCCCAGCCTTATTTTCTGCCCTCCCCCTCCCCCTGACTCTGGGTGGAATACATATCTTCTTGGATACATTAAGGGCTTTGTGGTGGGAGTGTGCCATACTGTGTTGGCGAAGGGGATACCTTTGCTGTGCGGTGGGGCTGCCCTCACCTCAATTTTAATTGCATTCTAGACACTGAGAGCTTGGGGGGATGGGGGCCCCGCTGCCCATCACAGAGGCTTGTGGTGCTCCATTTACCTCCCCCCCCCCCAATTTTAATTGCACTTTGGTAGTCCACACATTTACACACAATCACATCATATAACCGACATACACCCACCATGTTTTGTGGGGGTCTTCCCCCACCCTTGTTGCCCTCCTCCTGCTGGGGGCGTGGGGGCCCGGTGGGGAGCCTGGGGCCCGTCATGTTGTCAAAATCCGTGGGTGCTACTGAATGTATAGATACAACCAAGGCAGTGAGAGCGGGACTGAATATGAGAGTAAGTGAGAGTGAGAGGGTGATGAATGGAGGTGGTGATGGTGGGTCGGTTTTGTGCAGTGCTTTGCGTGTCGGGCAGCACCTCGGGGCACCTGCGGTGGTATGCTGATCAGTCACTCTGGTGAGTGCCAGGGGTGGGGGTCTGCTTCTGTGGCCTAAACCAGCAGTCTCCCCGGCTGCTGCTGGGTGCAAGTGCGCATTCAGGCTTGCTGCATCTGCTTCACAGCAGCCTTAAGAAACAAGTGTGAATGAGGGGTGAGACTGAACAAGTACAGGAGTGAGAGAGAATGGGTGGGTCCGGTAGAGTGAGAGTAAGGGAGTGCATATGGGTGCGCATGGGAGCATATGTGTGAAAAGGTGTGGGGAGGGGTGTGTCTGCGAGTCGGGAGGTGTCAGATTAAGGGGGGTAGTGCCTCTTGGCAATGTGGGCTCCCCTGGGTGGGGGGACTTCTTTGGACATGGGGGTCCCCGGGATGTGTGGCGGTGGCGCTGGGGGGGGGGGGCGCTGTGGGGGTGCCTGGGGGGGCTCGTGTGGGTGGCACGGGCTGGTCTCCGGCCCAGGGAGTGGGGTCGCTGGCCTCCTGGTTCCTGGGGCCCGGGGGTGGGCGTTGGCCACGCTGAGGGGTAGGGGGCTGGTGGGTTTGGGGATATGGGCTCGCCACGCCGGCCGCCTGGCGACCTGGCCTCCCTCGATCGTCCCTTTGGGGGCGGATGCCTGGCTTTCCTGGGGCTTGCTGACCTCGGATGTTTGTGCCCTGTGGGGGTTGGTGGTGCTTCCTTGCCTGCTCGGGATTCCTGGGGGGAGAGCTGCTGCGACACCCCCCCCCCCGTATGTTTCCTGACAAACCACTCACATGCACACACTTATTTTGTGCATGCTCTCATATGTACGTACACAGACGCACACGCACAAATGTCTCTCCTTTAGCAGGTGCAGAAACCAGACTTGTGTTGAGACATCTTTGGTGGAAGAAGCAGTTTGTCTTCTGTTTGTTTTAGTTGTTGGCTTGTTTGTCTTTTTGTCTCTTCCCCTTCCTTTTCTTTCCCCCTCCACACACTTCCTTTCCCTCTTCCCCACCCTGTTGGGTCTTCCATGTGTAAAATAATTAAAATAAAGTATTAAAAGTTATTACAGGAGGAGTTTACAACAATATACAGTACATAGGTACTGTATAAGCTCCTCTTGGCAAAGTAAATCTGTTTTGGCACAATAAGGGTAACATATCCCTGTTCTGCTTGCCTAGTTGCCTGACAGGACAAGGGTAAAAAAAAAACAAAAAAAAAACAAGAAGTCACAAAAGACCCCACAACAACATCCAAAGAACTGTAGGCCTCACTTGACTCAGTTAAGGTCAGTGTTCATGACTCCACCATAAGAACGAGATGGGGCAAAAATGGCCTGCATGGCAGAGTTTCATGATGAAAACCACTGCTGAGCAAAAAGACCATAAAGGGTCATCTCAGTTTTGCCAGAAAACATCTTGATGATTCCCAAGACTTTTGGGAAAATACTCTGTTGACTGACGAAACAAAAGTTGAACTTTTTGGAAGGTATGTGTCCCATTACAACTGACATAAAATTAACACAGCATTTCAGAAATGGAAATACCAACAGTAAAATATGGTGGTGGTAGTGTGATGGTCTGGGGCTGTTTTGCTGCTTCAGGACCTGGAAGACTTGCTGTGGTAAATGGAATCATGAATTCTGTCTACCAAAAAATCCTGAAGGAGATTGTCCAGCCATCTTTTTGTGACATCAAGCTGAAGCACACTTGGGTTCTGCAGCAGGACAATGATCCAAGACATAACAGCAAGTTCACCTCTGAATGGCTTAAGAAAAACTAAATGAAGACTTTGGAGTGGCCATGTCAAAGTTCTGACCTGAATCTGATTAAGATGCTGTGGCATGACCTTAAAAAGGTGGTTCATGCTTGAAAACCCTCCAGTGTGGTTTTCAACAATGATGATGCAGTGGTCGGGTCTATGCCACTCTGCCTCCCGTCTGCCTTTGCTGGTTGGTGGCCGTGAATTCATTTCGGGTCACTCCGTCCAGCTCCCTCTGGATTTCTTTACTCAGCTACCAAACACAGAAAAGTCTGCACCTCGTCGTTGGACCACGGTGTTAATTTAAGCCATTTATCTCGTTGATTACACTCACTCACGCTTGCTGTTGGTGATTTAACTGTTTGTTGCAGTCCAAAATGGTGAAGTAAACAAACGACACGTGACCCGTGTGATGTCAGTGCAACCCCTCTATAGTTTCCATTCTCGTCAATTTTCTAATCCCCACCTGGTCCGGACCACGGCTGAACGAATCTGGCTCATCAAATTCTGTTTGCTAATGAAAAGCAACGAGTCTATATTTGACAGATGAGGGATCCAATCCACAATGAAATCAATTCAATTCAATTCAACTTTATTTATATAGCGCCATTTCACAACGACAGTCATCTCATAGCACTATCAACTGTAGGGGGAACCCCCACAGTTGCAGAAAGACCCCAGCAATCAGGCGATCCCCTGTGAGCAAGCACTTGGCAACGGTGGAGAGGAAAAACTCCCTTTTAACAGGAAGAAACCTCCAGCAGAACCAGGCTCAGGGAGGGGCAGTCATCTGCTGCGACTGGCTGGGGGGTGAGGGGATAGAGAAGATGAAAAGAATAGACATGTAGAGAGCAAACAGCACGATGGGGACTCAATCTATGGGAGAGAACAAACAAATGTTAATGACCAGCAAAAAAAAATATTTCATTGAGAGTGAGAAAAGGAGTGAGGCCCAGTGCATTACTGGAGGTCCCCCGGCTGACTAAACCTATTAGCATCATAACTAAGGGAGGGTTCAGAAACACATGATCCCTCCCTAATTGTAGGCTATATCAAAAAGGTAGGTTTTAGCCCTATTCTTAAAAACAGAGATCGAGTCTGACTCCCGAATCCAGATTGGCAGCTGATTCCACAGGAGAGGAGCTTGATAACTGAAGGCTCTGCCTCCCATTGTACTTTTGGAGATTCTAGGTATTACAAGTAATCTTGCATTTTGGGAGCGTAGTGCTCTGTTAGGATAATACGGTAGTATCAGATCTTTTAAATAAAAAGGAGCCTGATTGTTTAGAGCTTTGTAAGTAAGAAGAATGATTTTAAACTTAATTCTAAACTCTATGGGAAGCCAATGAAGGGAGGCCAGAACCGGAGAGATATGATCTCTCTTTCTAGTACCTGTTAAAACTCTTGCTGCAGCATTTTGGATCAGCTGAAGACTTTTTAAAGATGTTTTAGGACAGCCTGATAATAAAGAATTACAATAATCTAATCTCAAGCTAACAAAAGCGTGGATCAATTTCTCAGCATCACTCTGAGACAAGATGCTCCTAATCTTGGCAATATTACGCAAATGATAGAAGGCAGTCTTAGAAACAAATTTAATATGTGAATTGAAGGACAAATCCTGATCAAAAATAACTTCAAGGTTCCTCACAGAGCTATTAAGAGAAAGAGTAACCACATCCAAACTGAAAGTTTGATTTGGAAAGGTATTTCTAAGGTTTTTTGGACCAACAAGAATGACTTCAGTCTTATCTGAATTTAATAGCAGGAAATTACAAGTCATCCAAGCTTTGATTTCCTTAAGACAGGCTTCTAACTTGGCTAATTGATTACTATCATCTGGCTTCATTGACAGGTATAATTGTGTGTCATCAGCATAACAATGAAAATGTATACAGTGCTTTCTAATAATGTTGCCTAACGGAAGCATATATAAACTAAAAAGAGTAGGGCCTAGCACAGATCCCTGTGGAACTCCATGACTAAGCTTTGAGTTGAAAGAAAACTCATTATTTACATGAACAAACTGGAACCTATCAGATAAATAAGATCTAAACCACTGCAACGAAGTTCCATTAAGTCCAACATAGTGTTCTAATCTATCAAGTAGAATATTATGATCGATAGTATCAAAAGCTGCACTAAGGTCTAAAAGGACAAGTACAGAAACTAGTCCATTATCAGATGCAATGAGGAGGTCGTTAGTGACCTTCGCTAAGGCTGTTTCAGTACTATGATGGATTCTAAACCCAGATTGAAACTCTTCAAGTAAACCATTTCCCTGCAGGTGGTCAAATAATTGCGTAGCAACAACTCTTTCTAAGATTTTTGAAATGAAAGGGAGATTAGAGATTGGTCTATAGTTAGCTAAAGCTCCTGGATCTAGCGTTGGCTTTTTGAGTAAGGGTTTAATTACAGCCGTTTTAAAAGCCTGCGGTACATGGCCTAAAGTTAATGAAGAATTGATTATATGAAGAATTAGGCTACCAATAAGTGGGAAGACTTCTTTAAATAACCTGGTAGGAATAGGGTCTAAAAGACAAGTTGAAGGCTTGGATGAGGAAACTACTTTGTCTAACTCACAAAGGTCGATTGGAGTAAACTCATCAAGACAGACATCAGTAGAAGGAGTTGTAGTAGTTACAGTATTTAAGTTAACTGTGGGAAGAATCTGATTGATTTTATCTCTGATGGATGAAATTTTATTATTGAAAAAGTTCATAAAGTCCTGACTAGTAAGCTCTAAGAGAATGCTAGGATTGACAGAGTCCTGACTCTTTGTCAACCTGGCTACAGTACTGAAAAGAAACCTGGGATTATTCTTGTTCTCTTCTATTAATGCAGAGTAATAACTCGTTCTAGCTTTTCTAAGAGATTTTTTATAAATTAAAAGATGATTTCTCCAAGCTAAATAGATTTTATCTAAATTAGTGGAGCACCATTTTCTTTCTAATTGACGAGTCTTCTGTTTTAAGCTACGAGTTTCTGTGTTGAAACAAGGAGTTAGAAATCTCTGATTAGACTTTTTCTTTTTTAAGGGGGCCACCAAGTCTAGAGTCTGATGCAGAGAAGCTGAAACACTATCCACCATGTTATCAATTACAGAAGGAGCAAGCTGTCTGTAGCTTATTTCCGTTGTGTTGACACATGGCATAGAGGAAACAATCTGAATAAATTTGGTAACAGCATCATTAAATCCCACGGTATCTCGCGGGATTTAATAGCCGTCAGTTCATTAAAAATTATTTAAGGATTGTATGTTATTGTCTGAGGTCTACTCCTCCACCACTGTGTCAGAGAAGGTAAAAATTTGACTTAACATACAAACACGTCATAAAATTAAAATTAACAGGCTACTTAAGTTTTATTAAGATCCCAAAAATCTAGGTGGGAAGCCATCACTACATTACACTTCCTTGTTGTTATCATGTGATTGCAATCAGTTCATCAAGGTCACTCTTGGGTCTTTCTAGAGATCTCATGTTATTTTGCATAATTCTTGCATGATCTTGTATTTCAAATTCTGTTCTCATTCATGCCGCTGCAAAACACAAACAGAGCAGGTATGGATGAACACAAGGGGCCATCCAGACTGCATCTGCATCGTACTGCATCTGGTCAGTGTAAATCCAGGGTTAGAATTGGACTTCATTAACGTGCTTGACTAAAAGCACTGAAAAATTGCTATGATCAGATTTGGAACTACATTAACATCAGTATTTAAGGAAACACCATTGGCCAGTGATCAGAGTTTGGTTCCCATTAGTGACACACTCGTATTGCATCATTGTACACTAAGCTTTTTTACTATTGTAAATAAATAAATAAATATATAAAAAAGAGCATTTTGACCCAAACCATTAATAATACTAACAAATTTGCTTTTGTACCAAAACCAAATGTGCAAGAAAATGAAAACAAAACAAATCTTGAATGGTACACCATGTGACATGAACCAGTGAATCTTGACTGATAAAGTAATAATATTACCACTTATTCCACTCTTTAACAAGGTTTTGTCGTGTCTCTAAAGTGAGATTAATACCAGGACAGAAGCACCAGCAGGCAAAACATCAGCACAGGCTGAACATTTTGTGATTTGAACTGAAAAGATACGTGATAAATTGGCACTGTTTTGTACATAATGTCTGCAGTAATTACGAAGGCCACTGATTTTCAATGGTTGCCCTGGAGAAGCCTTACACCTGTGTGAATTCAGAAAAGGTGTCCTTGTTGTAAGAGAACTGAATGAGCAACCTTTCATGGAAAAAAAATAAAAAAAATTATCACATCGTATTGAACATTAGCACAAAGAAAGACCATATCAGCCAATGCCGCGCTGGTCTCTGCAAAAAAAAAAGAAAAGAAGCATTTTCATGCAAATGAAAAGACATGAAGCATAGCATGAATAAGACCATTATGGCTGTGTTCTTCATTACTGCCTCTGCAAATAAGAGGACATTTTTTATCTTCTCAACTTCTTTTGGTCAATGACTCAATCATTAATCATGTAGCATGCGCATTTAATAAGTGCTTAAGTCTATCATGTCAGCATCACTCGTACTTGCAATAGACATCTTATAAAAGGATCTGAAGTACTCTGCATTTAGCGGAATCATGTGTGACAGGAAAAAACACACAAACCTGTGATTTTAGACAGCTGTTATAATTCAATGTGTGACAGGTTCTTCACTGGCTGGACCAAAATCATGATCCCCAAAATTCAACTTTATTCATAGCATGCAACAATAGCATTTTTTAATTTGAAAATGTTTGTTACTTTGCATTGGGGACTCGGTTTGTGAGGCTGAAATTAAATTCTCAGCATGACTTCCTGGTGTGCCCACTTTCAATTAATGAGTATGACACTCTCTCGGGGTGTTTTCATTGATTTATTTGTGAGTGTACACCAATCAGCCATCATTGAAAGTGCTGTCAGGTGAAGTGAATAATACTGATTATCTTGTTACAATGGCACCTGTCAAGGGGCGGAACACGTCGAACAATGAGTAAACAGCCAGAACTTGAAGGTAATGTGAAGGTAATGTGTTACACCACAGAACCCGAGCAACTCTCTCCCTCATTCACACGTACACACACACACGCACGCACACGCATACACACACACACACACACACACACTTCTCCTGTCACTGACAACAGACCTTGCAATTAATGAGTGACCTGTTCTGCCATAAAACCTTATTAATGCTGGCTATGATTGGAACGATATCAGAACAGTGCATTGCGTTTTGCTCTAACTGTGACCACGTTGACCCCTGTTCCCTTGGGCTGAAAAACAACTACAGTTTGCATGAAACAATGGCTTGGTCTGATGAGTCACATTTTCTTTATCATGTGTGCAGCTAGTGTGTGTTGTTTCACTGGGATATGCAGTACAGACAGTAACAGAATCTACAATTGTAGGAGCATCTGTTAAAATTTTGGCCACAGTTCTGCTGGGAAACCTTGGTATTTAGGTGGTAGCAATGATCTCTATCAATGAGACAATGCACCTCATCACATTACAAAGAATAGTTGCAAATAAACTAAGAAGTATAATGAATAAGGTCAGCATGGACTGGAAGATTGGGCTGTTTGCCTTAGCATTTCTATCATTTCATCTATTAACTCCACGAGATATCATGATCTCAGCTGGACCATCTACCAACAGTGAGGGTCATATTATGATGATCTAGTTAAAAATCTATTATCTAAGGCACAAAGCTTATTTATGAGTGTCTCCAAGTCCACTTCATAGTTGCAGTGGCACAAAAAAACAGTCTTTGCGCTGCTGAAAAGTGCAAAGGGGCTGGTCTGAACTGTCTTAATTATTCAGAGGTATTTTTAGGTGTAAAATGCAGTAAACAAACAAATTTGATCTTCACATCACCTTTAAGTCACAGGCATGCATGATCAAAGGCAGATTACTATTCTGACAATGTTTACCTGTGAGAACAAATAAGGGATAAGGACCTGCATTTATATACATAGCACTTTTTCTAGTCAAAAAGACGACTCAAAGCACTTAACTAGTAGGTACACTAACCCTCTATTCTAAGGGGCCAATCAGAGACAGATACCTAGGGACAATTTAGAGTCACCAATTAACCTAACATGCATGTACTTTGGATTGCGGGAGGAAACCCGAGTCCCCGGTGCAAACCCACACAGCACAGGGAGAACATTCAAACTCCACACAGAAAGGTTCCCACTTCTGCCAGCCTAGGGATTTGAACTTGGAACCTTCTAGCAGTGAGGCAACAGTGTTTACCACTGTACCACCATGCTGGGGTTGCTGTAGATTATAGATTGTGTGCTGGGGTAGCTGACCACGCTTGTCCACAAATTTAAAATAGGGGCAATAAACATAATCAATGTGGCTGCTTGGCATTAACCAGGAATTAAAGTAGAGCAGTTATTTTAGGGAGAAGGAGGAACAGGAGGATTTGCTTTAACAGCTACTTCATATAAATAGTCCTGTCCGTGCACACTTGTGCATTTTGTGTCTGCCACTGAATATTAGTTATGACAGATCATGGCCCAATCCCTGCTATACAACATACAGACATGAATCTCATGGAATATGAAGGAATTTGCTGATTTTTTTTTTTCTTTTTCAATGCAATGTAGCCATCAACAACAGGTTCAGTCATCTTTGCACAGAGCATAGCAATGTTGTCTGTGATTTTTTTTTTCATTTTTATATTGTATCCTGTTAACTTGGACCTAAAAAAAAAAAAGGAGCCATTAGGAAAAAATCAGAATATCATCTGTCATTTTGTCAGAATATTCTGAGTAACGTTTAACTGTAATTCCCACCTCCCCACTTTATGGCCCATTTTGACTGGTGATTATCATTTTAGTCAATTAAAAGCAATGATGAAATCATTGTTCTTCCAGCTGGCTAAGCAAAAATATCATTTTTGGTAGTGGCTCAGGAGGTAGAGCAGGTCGTCTAATAACTGGAAGGTTGGCAGTTCAAATCCTGCTCCCCCTACCCTCCTGTTGTGTCCTTGGGGATGACTCTTTACCCACCTTGCCTCCAGTGTCTGTGGCAGTGGTGTGTGTCTATGGTAAAAAATGACATGCACACTCCTGTTCATTCATTCTCTTAAAAAAATGTTGCCTAATCTATGCTATACTCCTGCAAATTGGGGATTAAAATCAAAATGTGGATAGAAGAAAAAAAAAATTCTGTGTCTCATCATATGAAAATTAAAATGAGGAGTTATAATACTTTGACTTAATTTTAACTTTTCACAACTTTGTCCAGTAAAACAGAGGAAAATTCCAGTGCACTGCTGAGTGTTTGGTCATATGGCCATTTCATTATGTCCATACCCACATCTTTTAAGCACCCCTATGTCTGATAATGATTTTAGGGGGCTTTACATACAGGTACATCTCAAAAAAATTAGAATATCATGAAAAAGTTTAATATTTTTTGTCACTCATTTCAGAAAGTGAAACTCATATATTATATAGAGTCATTACACAGAGAGTGAAATATTTCAAGTGTTTATTTATTTTAATTTTGATGATTATGGCTTACAGCCCATGAAAACCCCAAACTCAGTTTCTCAAAAAATTAGAGTATTACATAAAATTAATTTTTAAAAATAGTTTTTTAAATAGAAATGTTGGCCAACTGAAAAGTATGTCCATGTACACACTCAATACTTGGTCGGGGCTCCTTTTGAATTAATTACTGTATCAGTGTGGCGTGGCATGGAGGTGATCAGCCTGTGGCACTGCTGAGGTGTTATGAAGGTCCAGGTTGCTTTGATAGTGACCTTCAGCTCATCTGCATTGTTGGGTTTGGTGTCTTGTTGGGGGGGTGCCAAGTCTTGCTGGAAAATGAAATCAGGTTCTCCATAAAGCTTGTCAGCAGAGAGAAGCATGAAGTGTTTGAAAATTTCCTGGTAGACGACTGCACTTACTTTGGTCTTGATAAAACACAATGGACCAACACCAGCAGATGAAATGGTTCCTCAAATCATCACTGACTGTGAAAACACACTAAACCTCAAGCAACTTAGATTCTGTGCCTCTCCACTCTTTCTCGAGACTCTAGGACTTTTATTTACAAATGAAATGCAAAATTTACTTTTATCTGAACAGAGGTCATCTGCTGGTGTTTGTACACTGTGTTTTATCAAGACCAAAGTCAGCGCAGTCGTCTACCAGGAAATTTTCAAACACTTCATGCTTCCCTCTGCTGACAAGTTTTATGGAGAACCTGATTTCATTTTCCAGCATGATTTGGCACCTGCCCACACTGCCAAAAGTATCAAAACCTGGTTTAATGACCATTGCATAACTGTGGTTGATTGGCCAGCAAACTGTCCTGACCTAAACCCCACAGAGAATCAATGGAGTATTGTTGAGAGGAAGATGAGAGACACCAGACCCAACAATGCAGACGAGCTGAAGGTCACTATCAAAGCAACCTGGACCTTCATAACATCTCAGCAGTGCCAAAGCCTGATCACTTCCATGCCACGCCACAATGATACAGTAATTAGTCCAAAAGGAGTCCCGACCAAGTATTGAGTGTGTACATGGACATACTTTTCAGTCGGCCAACATTTCTATAAAAAGAATATTTTTTTAAATTAATTTTATGTAATATTCTAATTTTTTGAGAAACTGAATTTGAGGTTTTCATGGGCTGTAAGCCATAATCATCAAAATTAAAATAAATGAACACTTGAAATATATCACTCTGTGTAATGAATCTATATAATATATGGGTTTCACTTCCTGAAATGAGGGACAAAAAATACTGAACTTTTTCATGATATTCTAATTTTTTTAGATGTACCTGTATATATTACATATATTCTGCCAATGTATTAGTTTGTTTGGCCGTGTTCACTACATAGTTATAGTTAACCTGTTAACATTAGCTTCTTAATTACCTCATCAGCTACAGGAATCAGAAAGAGGAAGGGTGTGGGCTATAGTAATCATATATTCCATAACCTACATATGTTGAAGCATGTGGGAATGTTTGGTGATTACATATGTAAGGCGACTTCACACCTCAGAAAGGACAAAGACTCTCAACCGCCAGTGAAGAACAAAGACGTTCCCAGACACTGCGGTGGAGACCGGAGGAGCTGCTCTCACCCCCCAGGGCCATGAGGAGGAGTACGGAGACAATGGGGGGATTAAGATAATGAGGGATATCAGCCTTTGATATGCATGTCTTTTGTTATGTGCAAGTATAAGTTCACAGAGCCGGAGGTATTCGGTCTCTTTTCTTGCTTCTGCTTCTGCACTTAGATGAGACTTGTTAGAGGAGCTGATAATAAACTTTGGTTTATATATCACACCGCCTCATTCTTCCAAGCTCTTCTACACTGGTTGGATTACAACATATTCTAGGTGGGCTGAAAAGGGTGTCATTAGCATTTAAAGTAAAACCAACAAAATCATCTTTGTTGTAAGGAATGCTCATTCAACTGTGTGAAGTGTTACTGCAACAATTAAATCCTTATTCAAAAGTCCAAATGAGTGCAATATTAAAAAAAAAAAAACAAAACAAAAAAAAAACCTTTATCAGTTTGACCATTATGGGGGAGATTTACTAAGGCACTGCAAATTACTGAGTGTGCAAATTAGACAGAGTGCCTAAGGGAGTGGCCAATTTTTTGCCAGTGATCTACTAACAACCAGTGCCAGGAGTAACACGTTACAAAGTACACGTGTTACTGTAACACCACTGCTTTTGCAGTAATGTGCTGTAGCATCATCTCACTTTGGCTCAGCAATAATTATTCTTCTGCTTAAAGACATTTTGTTTCATCCAGGAATAACACAAAGAAATGGATTTTCTTCCCCCAGGCCACAGCTGAAATCCCCTTTGTTTTGTTAAAACCAGCCTAAGGAATTTCCCCAATGTCCGACTTCACTTTTATTGCCCCCATAAAACATGCAACAGATCCACGACTCAGCTAATTTCCTTAAACTCTGGACATGCTGGATTTAACCAGTGAACTTTAAAGTACATTATTACAAACTCAATTCTAAACCTTCATTCTTTTCAGAACTATGAAAATGCAGATGGACTCTGATGTTTTTGATGTGGAAAATCAATAATATGTGTGAAATGCATTAATCTGTGATTTTATACAGTATATATGCATGTTAATGTTTAAATGAATGTTTATTCCTGCATGTTGATTTAGAAGCACTGCTTATAAGATACACTAAGGTTAGTTTAGTTATACATAAGTGTGTATATTCCAATGTATTTAAAATTGTGTGTATTCATTTGGACCGATATCACATGTGACTCCAACAGCCAATCTCTGCATGACAACTCTTCATCCCAAAGAGCTCCAAACAATAGACTGTTTGTCATTGGATGGAAAGTTCATTGTGCCTCCCACGAAGGACTCTCATTGGCTGAGATCCCGGAAGCCCGCGGAACTTAAATAACAGAGGGACCCCTGCTTCTGCCTTTTTTTCGTCATCTCTTTTCGGCTGCTCTCTCTTTTGCTCCAGATCCTCTTTCCGGCTCCCCCTTTCTCTGATCGTCTCCATTGTCTACACACAGCAAGGAAGAACAAAGGACCGTCTGAACAAAGACTTCGACCACGTGTCGCTTTTCTGAACACAGAGCAGATAACTCGTAATTCGTTTATGTAACTCTGTATTTTTAATGCCTTTTTTCTTTTTCTCTTAAATACCTAGGAATTCCTATTTCTTTGAGCTCAATTCTTAATCGGAGTTAAACTCCAATTTTTATTCATCACTTTTTCTTTGTTAAACTTTCTGTAAAACCACTGTTTGTTTAATTTTAATGTAAACTTTAATCTTGACTTTATTTTATAATATTTTTCTTGACCAAGCACCCACCAGAAGCTACTATTTTTATCTAAAGTCCGAAGCCTTTTAATTTGAGATCGGATTAGATATCTTTTAATTATTATCGAAGACCTCTTGAGAAGACGCAGCTCCCAAATCACGTGCAGCTGAGGAATCAAGGCTGTTCATCACACGCTGAAGAAACGTCATCATCTAGCCCAGTTTCAACTCTGGGTCATACAGCCAAAATCCAGCCTCTTCGACTGCTTGACTTTAAAGGTCGAACTGTGGATGCTGAAATATCTGCGGGCAGACATTTCCTCTAACATCCACGAAATCTTTGGCTGAGGACGACTACAGAACCATCATCACCGAGGAATCACGTGAGCTGCAAAACTTTAATTCATCTGCTGAATTGAGGTTCAGTAATAATTTGTGTATCTAATCAGATGCAAATTAAGAAGCCCTTAACATAACTCTTCTTTTCATTAAAATTCCGTTTTTATTTTCTTAAGATTAATCCAGGACTTTTTCATATAATTAGTAAACTTCCTCCATAAATTTGCGTTGTTTCCATAATATGTCAACACAAACTGATAGAAATTGGTTTCTCAGTTAACCCTGGTTCCGAAAATATTAATATTGTTAATCTATCATTTACAAGATTGATTCTATGATTAATGAAATTACGGCAATGTCTGTTAATCATTTCGTTTAATAAATATTTTAAAATGAGAGAAGTTGTGGGAATTTATTTCATTCTGAGTCTGTTTCAAGCCCAGGTATCGAATTCACGGAAAATTTTTGAGACTGATTATTGATTAATTTATTGAGTGATCAAACAGGTATAAAGTGAAATTAAAGATCAAATTGCTTCTTAAAGATAGAAGCTGGTGCCCCTTACGAGTGTTATTAACTTTTCTGATGTATATGAAATGAGATTTGAGCTCAGATCCCAACACATCAATATAAATAAATAATTCATACCTGATCATATTTATTATTTATTAATATTTCTATTTTATGCTACAGATTTATTGGTGCTTCCCGTGTGAAGGCCTGGTTGAACTTGACACGACTCAGAATGAAAAATTAATACATAAGCTGTGTGTGATTTTGGTCAATTTTAACTCACAAAGGTGCTTCATTGTCTGCAGCCAGTCTATTGTCTCTGTCTCTGTGTCACGAGGTGGAGGGGGTGAATTCGCCCCCCTGATTACTGCTGTGTGTGTGTGTGTGTGTCTGCTGACCAAGAGAAGGTGGGGGTGAAGAGACCCCACTGCACTCTAGTCAGTTTTTTTTGTTGTTGTTGTTGTTCAATACATGCTTAAGAAAAGTGATTACACGCTGAATAATTAAAATAGGCCTGGGAACAAAATAGCGAAGAAATCCTATTTGTTTTCCCCGTTATTTCAACACCCCGCAGGTGAAGCAAACCCTTGGGGGATTTAATTTTATTAACCATTGTATAAACTTGTTGAATAAAGTTTAGGGAGACCAAAGTTTTCCCGCCTTTGGAAAGCAAGGCGTGGTTTTATGGACTGAAGCTTGAGCTGCATCCACGTGGCACGTGCACACTCAGTAGCGCACGCAACCGTCAAGCTGTGCATGAAAAAACTGCGCATGTGTAGATCGGCTCAGCGACGCCATCTTAAGTCTAGGTAGAGTTCCCTGTAGCCGCCATTTTGAGTAGAGATCCTTGACTCCTTGTGACGTCATTGGGTTTCCTCTTCTGGAAGTGCAGACGAAAACTGCCTCCATCTTGTGGTGAAACATAGGGACTGCAATTTTTATTTAAACTTCTAATCTTTAAAGATGATTTATAACCAAATTAAGTCTTCAAAGTAACTTCAAAGCCATTCATATTATTCGGAATAAACTAAATTTAACACTAATCCAAACTTTTATGCCAAGAATAAAAGGGAAAGGACCTGTTGGCTTCTGAAAGTTTTTTCTCAGTGGTGAAATCCCACTCATTGCATAGATACCTACTGTATAGCAGGAACATTTATAAACACCCCTATTGTATTTAATCACTTATATAACCACATATTATAATCTTTTAAGCTAAAAGCAAACATATTTACACACTTTTAAGCAAAAAGTTGCAAACTTTGAAGCTATATGTGTGCTTATTTTGCTGTTTTTAAATGTGATATGGTGTGATTCCCTTCCCACAGAAACCCAGTTTTAGCTTAAGGATTCTAATGCTGATGTTTACTCAAGAGTAGCATTAAAGTAGGATTAGTCCTGTGCATTTTAACAAATTTACAGACTTATTGAATATTTATAATTTTTCCTCTTTCTCAAATTTAGGAAACCACATCAAGCAATTAACACTTAAGAGAAGCTCTAGGTGTTATTTAAACTCATTGTGTCATTTCTGATTCATGCTTTCTCTACAGGAAAAGAAAAACACTTAACCAACCAGCATAATTTTCAAATTTTTCCCAGGATTTAAGAAAAAGTCAAAAAAGTGCAAACATTGATTATTCTGTAAATAAGAAATTTATAGATAACAATCAAGACAGATCACTATTGGCTTCAATCCTAAGAAATCCTAGGACACTCGAATACTCAAACAATTCACTTGTTTCTAATTTGTAAATATTTTAAACATTTAATGCTTCAAAGGAAAATAGGCTTTAACAAATAAAACCAAAGGAAAGCCTTAACTTTAAAAGAAAGTGGAAACTTGTAATCTTAAAGCTTTAAAGCATTTAGCCTCTTCTCTTTTTGTATTTCTTTGTAAATAAAATCCTCACTTTCAAAGTGACATTCTGCAAAATTCCAAAGCTAGTTATTGATGACAAATTCCAATACTAGACTTTGAAAATCAAAGGAAAGAAGTCAATCCACACAATTGAAATTCCTGTTTTGTTTTGTGAAACAAATTCAATCCAATTTCAATTCAACTTTATTTATCAATACAGTTTCAACAAACAAATTAATTGAAGCATCATTACATTTCTAAATAATTTCAAAATTCTATTTCCCATCCTGCAAGCCTACAAGTTGAAACAAATTCTAAAGGAACTTTCAACTATCACGGTTGTAACATAAAAATCTCAAGGTTAAACCTTGTTGAACAAATTTAAGAATAATCAACCAGTTGATTTTTTTTTAAAAAAAAAGGCTAAATAACAACAACGGTCAAACATGACGAGTCATCAGACAACCGACCAATTTACCAAACTGGATGACCTTCAAACAACATTGGAAGCATGGACTTCTAATTTAATTTCTAGCTTCACAACACGGGTCAAGGAAACACAGCCCGAAGAATTGGAGCAACTCACTGAAGAACTTTTGAATGGACACACTGAAAAACCACCAGAAGGCAAGGACCTCACCAGTGTGTTAGGTAAGTTTGCGCTAACATTAGTCGCAAGATTAAAGGTAGCCGAGAACGAGCTAGCAAATCAACAAACAACGATCCTATCTCTCCAAGAAGAGAATGAAACACTGAAAGAAAATCTGGAACAATCTCAAGAGGAGAATGACAAAACTCAAAATCAACTGGATGAAGCGTTACAAGATTTGGACCGTGCAGAGTCAGAAAATAAACGGTTGATAGATAACAATGACGTGCTTCACCAAGACAACAATGAACTTGAAGATGCCCTTCAAGACACAAAGAAGGAACTCAGAAGAGTTGAAGGTCAACTGGAAAATGTGAAGAAGGACTACAAGGAATGCCGACTGCTCCTAAAGGAAAGACATGAACACCGGGACATCCACCGCACTGCCTCGCCCGATTCCCGCTTCGAACACGGACGACCGCGTGGACAGCGTGCGTGTGCCCCTTCAGACCGCGACCTTGACAAGATCGCGCAAAATATCACCAAATTTGATCCAGGACCTACGGGTTCACCTGATGCCAAAGTCTATTTACAGGACATTGATTACTACCTGCGTAAGTATCCTGATGCTACGACTGACGATCGCATCTATCTGATTAAACTAACATCTAACAGGTCAGTATCAAAATTCATAGACAGACAGCCGACAAACATCAAAGCAGATTACACGCTGCTCCGCGAAGCCATCGAAAAGGAGTTCTCCGACGACTGCCTACAGGCAGGGCTAACCGCAGCCCTAGCCGTGAAGCAAGGACGCTCAGAGCCAACACAAGCCTACTACCAGAGACTCCTACTTGCATATTTTGGATCTCAAAATACACCAGGGATGGAAGAAGACCACAATTTCAAGACCCTCTTCATCCAAAACCTCCATCCCACTGTGAGTCATTACCTGGGAGTTACAGCTAACCCAAGGTCAAACTCAATAAGTCAGCTGAGAGAGTTTGCACACTATGCGTTCCAAAAACAGCAACAAAGTCGCAACAAGCATGCTAAACCTGCTACAGTGCTAGCTATTAGCGATGCATCTAACACCTTGGAGTTGGAAGGAGCCCCTCGCTCTACTCCACCTCTTACACCGCGAGTACATCAACAGCCGAAGCATTTTCCCAAGCGACCTCATCAAGGTCAAAACCACACCAGGTCCTCTGGATATCACTTTGGACCAACTTTGCGAAAACCCGACTACCGTTGTAGACCATATCCACGGGATAGGTCACGAGAACACGATACGGACTACCATGATGACAGATACCGATACGAAGACACGCATAACCGCGACAAATGGTCTCCATCCCATCACAGAAGCTCAGAAGCAGAGACCTATCACAAACCTTGGAAGGAAGAAGAAACTCCTACATTCAGTAGAGAAGCTATTGAAATTGCCCAACACCTCCTAGCAGAGATTCAAAACTACAAAGAGAATAAAACTGCTAACATTCTAGCTATATCAGCTGTGCCAACTCAAAACAAGCGTTCCAAACGAAGGAAACGCAAGAAGAAAATCCCTCATGCAAATGAGGAAGGACCAAAGGACTCAACACAGTCCAGTGCTGTCATGGCAGCCCAACCACAGGTCACAGACCACTCCTCTAACAGGTCGCAACTCTGTGTCGAACCACTGGTTCCACAATTTCTATGTGATTTAAACGAGAGGGGGGTGGCACGGAAATTCTACCTTCCACTGACCCTTGAAGACATGGTGTGTCAGGATGCTGTTTTAGACACCGCTGCTGACATCACGCTCATGTCACACACCCTTTTTGACAAACTACGTGTAGCCGCTAACCGCGCTAACAAATATTTGAAACTGGAACCCTGTTCATTAGCCGTGCGACCATATGCGCTCACTAAAACAACCCTGTTGGGCGTATCACTACTAAACATGTCCATTGGACCCATGACCTTGACACATCCGGTCTACGTGTCCAAACTTGACGCCATTCCATTACTTGTTGGCAAAGACCTACTAAACCGTTTTGAGCCACTGATTGATTTCAAGAACCTCAAACTATGGGCTCAAACGCAACACCCTCACCCATTTGACCCAACAAGAACAACTGAATCACAGTGCTTTGTTCTGAACACTTTGGACACCCCAAGTCTCACACAACTAGCACTGTTGGAACAACTGCAACCGATTGAAAGCGACCGCCAAGACCAAGGTGAGTACTGTCCACGAGAAGTCAAAAGTCACCTTCAAATACAAGGTCAAGCCAAACACTCAAATGACCTTGAAAACTCAACGGCCGAGCAGAAAACCCCAAACGGCCCCCTTGAAACCCTTGATACCCATGATTCAATGGTGGTGTCACATTTTGAAACCCACCCACCCACCCATGAGGCCTGCATGGTCACAAGAGCCACACCAACCGGCTCTCTAGACCCTCTAAAACCTCAACTTTTTGCGACAACGAACCCAACTTTTGCAAACGCAAGGCGCACAGTCACTCAACCTTGCAACCAAATGATCCATAAGACCGTCAACCACCGGTCGGATGAAACGGTACATGCTCTGCCTGCGTCTAAACCCTATGACATACCAAACCTGAAACCACTTCATGCGACACAATCTTCTCTGCAGCTATACAATGGCACTCCTGTTCATGCTTCCGACGAACCATCATCGCCACCGCTCAGAGTTCCTCGAAACCAGAGGGGGGTGATGACTGCCAATGCCTATAACATTCCAGCTGCAGAACACAAAAGCGTCAAAACGACATACAAAGCTCCCAAGGCTGTATTTCAAAACCATTCGGACCGACTCGCTAAACAACACAAAGCATACAATGATCAAAAACTCTCGCATGACAAACTGCAAAAGGGGGACAAGATCTTCCACCCCACATTTGTACCGCAAACACCTGAAATAAATTTACAGGAAAGGAAAATCACTCCTAAATTCCTGCCCAAGTGGATGAATCCACACATTGTCAACAATAAACTTTGGCCACTCAAGTGCCAAACCCAGGACCCCATTTTCAAATGGGCTCACCAAAATCAGAGTAACCTTTACCAAAACCCCATGGGACTTGTCGGGTACAACACTGTCAAAGTAAGTCCATAAATAAGATTAAAACCAAACCTACGTCTGAGAAATAACTGTAGCTAACTACTAGCCTCAGGTGCACTCAGTCAAATTTCTCCGAACAATCAGTTAACTGCATCAAAATCTCCAGAAAGGAAAGGATATATTAAAACCAAATTAGCTCTTAAACTAATTTCAAAGACCTCTGTAAAATCTAATAAACTTCAATCAACTTACTATTATCAAATAGTACACGCAAATACATTCAACACCATTAGCTTGAGCTAATAATCTTAAAAACTCCCATCAAAGGTGAAAAACAAGCACAAGGTTTAGAGTTCAATCTCTTAATCTCTACTCTGTAATTTCCCAGTCTTGGGATCAATAAACTACATCCATCTAAAAGAAATCATTCCACCTCTAAGAGGAATTTTCATTTGCCAACCAGGTATCTAAAGAAAGATCAACAAGAAGATTAAGATCCAAAACCACTCACTTTTGTTTGCCGAGATGATGGCCCTCCTGTTTATCAGTTTAGCCATCTGCCTAGCAATCGCACCCACTGTTACCCAGTCAGAATTGGGCCAAGCCAAAACGAAAGGTCAAAGATCCTCGGATGGATTCTTAATAACAGCCTCATCGTTAGAGCCTCTAGTTAACCTTAGCATGCCCACTGTTAACTCGGTCAACACCGCTAAACTGAAACGCCAGGTTGTCGAACCACAAATGGTTACCAAAATCTTACAAGACACTGTGTTGGTTTTGAATGCTTGCTCCGAAGCTTCAGTCAAACTCAACAAGGTCTTGAACTCTTTGCTCTTTGTGTTAAAGGTTGACTATGCTCACACACAGCCAATGTCTATGTTACTCTCAGAAGTAGCTAGAAACATTAGCTTTTCAGTTAACGCTTTAGCAATGAATATGCTCTCTCATCATATCCTTTTTGCAGTAAATCCAAATTTACTTCTCATTGCCGTCCAAAGAATGATAACGACATCCTATGCCCACTCAGTTTTTCTGAACAAAAGCCTCAAACACCCTATGATTTGGACATCTGTGGAACCATGGTTTAGTCTAACGAAACAAATTCAATTTGAACCTCCTTGAGTCACCTCAATATTGATTAGTCTGAATCTACCTCAAATATGAAAGAATTTTATTTTTGCTTTTGACTAAGATTTTTGGATACATGCTTGTGTATATACAAATAATCCTTTATACTTTATTTAGATTGTATGTACATTTAAACTGTTTTTGAAATTTTGACTAGATGTTTTTCAGCAAACCCAAAACATTTATATCAAGTATGTCAAAACCCACATACTTCTAGTTCATTTTTTTTTGTACCCAGAATTTTTAAGTCTTTACAGGCTTATACAGAACTTTAGTATACCCTAGACAATTATACAATGTTTATATTTGGTCATGCCAAAATTATTTTTGAAATTTCCAGAAGTTTTTCAGAAAACCAAATTTAAGGACCTACACTTTGGAATAGATACTGTTTACAAGCTTAAGACTTATCGACATCAGAACTTTAGTTCAGCATTTGGATCAAGCCTCGCCAAATTGGAATTTGATGCCTAGGATTGCTTTCAACGCTGAATCAACGTCACCATTGATACCAGAGGGGGGACTGTAGCATCATCTCACTTTGGCTCAGCAATAATTATTCTTCTGCTTAAAGACATTTTGTTTCATCCAGGAATAACACAAAGAAATTGATTTTGTTCCCCCAGGCCACAGCTGAAATCCCCTTTGTTTTGTTAAAACCAGCCTAAGGAATTTCCCCAATGTCTGGCTTCACTTTTATTGCCCCCATAAAACATGCAACAGATCCACGACTCAGCTAATTTCCTTAAACTCTGGACATGCTGGATTTAACCAGTGAACTTTAAAGTACATTATTACAAACTCAATTCTAAACCTTCATTCTTTTCAGAACTATGAAAATGCAGATGGACTCTGATGTTTTTGATGTGGGAAATCAATAATATGTGTGAAATGCATTAATCTGTGATTTTATATATATGCATGTTAATGTTTAAATGAATGTTTATTCCTGCATGTTGATTTAGAAGCACTGCTTATAAGATACACTAAGGTTAGTTTAGTTATACATAAGTGTGTATATTCCAATGTATTTAAAATTGTGTGTATTCATTTGGACCGATATCACATGTGACTCCAACAGCCAATCTCTGCATGACAACTCTTCATCCCAAAGAGCTCCAAACAATAGACTGTTTGTCATTGGATGGAAAGTTCATTGTGCCTCCCACGAAGGACTCTCATTGGCTGAGATCCCGGAAGCCCGCGGAACTTAAATAACAGAGGGACCCCTGCTTCTGCCTTTTTTTCGTCATCTCTTTTTGGCTGCTCTCTCTTTTGCTCCAGATCCTCTTTCCGGCTCCCCCTTTCTCTGATCGTCTCCATTGTCTACACACAGCAAGGAAGAACAAAGGACCATCTGAACAAAGACTTCGACCACGTGTCGCTTTTCTGAACACAGAGCAGATAACTCGTAATTCGTTTATGTAACTCTGTATTTTTAATGCCTTTTTTCTTTTTCTCTTAAATACCTAGGAATTCCTATTTCTTTGAGCTCAATTCTTAATCGGAGTTAAACTCCAATTTTTATTCATCACTTTTTCTTTGTTAAACTTTCTGTAAAACCACTGTTTGTTTAATTTTAATGTAAACTTTAATCTTGACTTTATTTTATAATATTTTTCTTGACCAAGCACCCACCAGAAGCTACTATTTTTATCTAAAGTCCGAAGCCTTTTAATTTGAGATCGGATTAGATATCTTTTAATTATTATCGAAGACCTCTTGAGAAGATGCAGCTCCCACATCACGTGCAGCTGAGGAATCAAGGCTGTTCATCACACGCTGAAGAAACGTCATCATCTAGCCCAGTTTCAACTCTGGGTCATACAGCCAAAATCCAGCCTCTTCGACTGCTTGACTTTAAAGGTCGAACTGTGGATGCTGAAATATCTGTGGGCAGACATTTCCTCTAACATCCACGAAATCTTTGGCTGAGGACGACTACAGAACCATCATCACCGAGGAATCACGTGAGCTGCAAAACTTTAATTTATTCGGTAATAATTTGTGTATCTAATCAGATGCAAATTAAGAAGCCCTTAACATAACTCTTCTTTTCATTAAAATTCCGTTTTTATTTTCTTAAGATTAATCCAGGACTTTTTCATATAATTAGTAAACTTTCTCCATAAATTTGCGTTGTTTCCATAATATGTTAACACAAACTGATAGAAATTGGTTTCTCAGTTAACCCTGGTTCCGAAAATATTAATATTGTTAATCTATCATTTACAAGATTGATTCTATGATTAATGAAATTACGGCAATGTCTGTTAATCATTTCGTTTAATAAATATTTTAAAATGAGAGAAGTTGTTGGGAATTTATTTCATTCTGAGTCTGTTTCAAGCCCAGGTATCGAATTCACGGAAAATTTTTGAGACTGATTATTGATTAATTTATTGAGTGATCAAACAGGTATAAAGTGAAATTAAAGATCAAATTGCTTCTTAAAGATAGAAGCTGGTGCCCCTTACGAGTGTTATTAACTTTTCTGATGTATATGAAATGAGATTTGAGCTCAGATCCCAATACATCAATATAAATAAATAATTCATACCTGATCATATTTATTATTTATTAATATTTCTATTTTATGCTACAGTGCTGTGTAACAAAATTACTGTTTAAAAATTCAGTAATGCATTATGTTATGTCCTAAAATAATGTCAAACTGGAGAAGAGCTGGAAGGAACATTCTCTTTATTTATACACAGGAACACCTCAATTTATATGTACAGCCATAGCCCGCCTGACATCACACGGTCATGCCCAGACCAGGCTACGGCAACCTCAAAGGTACAAATCACTATACTATACCCCACCACCACCACCCGGAAAAGTCTAAACCCACAACACACATGCAAACAGAAGACAACTATGTACAATCCCAAAACACCACCAAAACAACCAATTTAATTCTTAATAGTCTTCCCTGTAACATAATCATCCAAATACTCGGCAGTCGGCGTTCTCTCACCAGGCGACCCTCACGTGGCTGCTCCACCACCGGCACTGACAGCTCCAGCTGGGAACCAGTACCAGACTGACCATCCCAGTCCAAAGAGTCATTTGCACCGTCCCATGCGGGGTCACCCGCCACTTCCGGTGGGGACCTCCACAGCCGGCTCACATGCCACCTGGACCCATCGTCCAGCATGAAAGTATCTGGACCTCTTTTCCTCACGATCGCGCGTGGCCCGATCCATAGTGGCTGGAGCTTATGGGAGCGTACAGGGCGCCTGACCCACACCCTATCTGCTACACCCAGGCCATGACCTCTCACTCAATGTTGCCTGTCAAAGGAGTCTTTCATCCTCTTCTGCTGGTCTGATACTCTGCACCTCAGTGCCCCTGAATCCTCAGTGTGTTCCCTTCGAGCCAGCCCCAGTCATCTCACCAAAAGCGGCAACTCTCTCCCTAGCATCAGCGCCGCCGGGGAGCACCCCATCGTGGCATGCACTGACGCTCTATAATGGAACACAATGTTATGCAGATGGGCCCTCAACCAATTCTTCAAGGTCCTATTAATCCTCTCCACACGGCCATTAGCCTGAGGTGGTACACCGCTGTCCGGATGTGTTTAATCCCTTTCACCCACAGGAAACTCTCGAAAGCTTCTAAAACAAACTGCGAGCCATTGTCCGTCGTCACTGAAGTCGGGGTCCCCCATCTAGCAAACAGTGACAATAGGAACCCCGTGATGACCTCCGCCATTACCGAGGCCATCGGGAGCACTTCCGGCCACTTGGAAAACAACTTGTACACCACCACCAGGAATCTGCTGCCTGGGAGTGCCGCGTGTAGCTCGCCGCAAATGTCCAGTTCAATGTGTTCCCAGGGCCCCTCTGAGTAAGCGATTGGCCAGAGAAGGGGCGGTGATCTACCCGTCTTCCCACTCTCCAGGCATGGGACACAGTTTCTGACCATTGTCTCAATGTCCTTGTCAATCCCTGACCACCAAACTGAGTCCCTGCCCCGTTGCTTGACTTTAACCACCCCAAGGAGGCCCTCATGCAGCATGTCCAGCACCCGTCCTCTCAGTGCCTCCGGGATCACCGCACAATGACCTCTGGCCATGCACACCTCATCCCAGCAGCTGAGCTTGTCCCTGAAACGACGGAACGGAGCCAGGACCCCTGGTGTTCCTGCTGGCCAGCCCTCTCTAACCGCCACACATAGCCTCTTCATTGCCCGGTTATTCTCTAAAACTTCTCGAAGTTCTTCAGGTGACACGATGTCCCGGAGAGACCCATGCAGGGCGTGGACCAGTTCCGTCTTGACTGAGTCCACAGATTCCACATCCAGAACCAGCACACACGTCGGGGCCCTAGACTGCCACGACATTGTCCTTGCCCAGAGTGTACTTAGTCTCAAAGTTGTAAGCCCTGAGTCTCTCGGACCACCTGTGGATACGCAGCGGCCTGTGGCCCAACCCCGATGTCTCCAGCAGGGTCGTCAATGCTCGATGGGCCGTCCTTAATGTGAAACGCCGGCCATAGAGGTATATGTGCCAACTTTCACAGGCCCACACACAGGCCAGTGCCTCTTTCTCACCGACAGCATACTTCCTCTCAGCCCCCGACAGAGGTCTCGATGCGAAAGTGACCGGACGCTTTGTACCATCCTGCACCTGCAACATTACTGCCCCCAGGGCAGAACCAGAAGCATCACAGGTTACGATCGTACAGCAGTCAGGGTCAAAATGGCCCAAAACCAGGGGCGAAGTGAGCTGCCATTTCAGTTTCCTCACAGCTGCCGAACAGGCAGGAGTCCAAGCCCAAGGTGCGTCCTGTTTCAGCAGTGCTCTGAGAGGCTCAATCATTTCAGAGTACCTCAGAATGAACCGTCCATAAAAGTTCACCATTCCCAGGAATGAGGAGATCTCCGTCAGCGAGGAGGGGTCCGCCAGGCGAAGCACCGCTTCCACGTTTGAAACCAAAGGCTTCAGCCCATCTGCCGATAGCTGGAAGCCCACAAAGTCCACTGTTCCCACCGTCAGAACGTACTTTTCGCTGTTCAGGGTAACCCCGTTTCCCTGCAGTCTCTCCAGGACCCTCTCCAACCTCCTGTCGTGTTCCTCGCTAGCCGCCCCGTGTACCACGATATCGTTGAGGTACATGACCACCCCCTTCAGGCCGGCTAGTATGGTAGCCATCACCTTCTGGAAGCAGCTCGGCACCAAGCTGAGGCCGAAAGGCATCCTTGTATATCAGAACACCCCCATGTGCGTCACAAATGCAGTCAGGTTTCTGCTGTCCGGGTGTAGCGGCACCGTAGCCCTGTCGGAGGTCCAACTTCGAAAAAACCTTCTCCCCACTGAACGTCACCGTCAGCTCCTCCATAGTGGGCAGCGGGTACTTATCCGGGACCACCGCCTTATTGACCGCTCTAAGGTTGATACAAGGCCTAATGCCCCCCCCCTTTCTTCTTTGCCACCACGAGGTTGGAAATCCATGGGGAAGCATCGGCCTTCTCGATGACACCCGACTCCAAAAGACTATTCAGCTCCACCGACACCTCCCCTCGTAGTCCCAACGGGAGACACCTTAACAGCTGATCCTTCGGTGTGATGTTCTCATTCATCAAAGGCCGGTGATAGAATGCATCAATGTGGCCTAGCCCCACAAACAGCTTCGGCCAGCAGAGGCGCCAGTTCTCACCCACGGACAGCACCCGCGAGCCCTCAGGGTCCATTATAGAAAACCCTAGCCGTCCCAGCAAGTCCACCTCCAGCAGGTCAGTCCCCTTCCGTGCCACTTGGAATGTAAAGTTAGGGACCCTCTTTGGCCCGCAGGTCAACTCAAAGTCCACTGTGCCCACCATTTCTATCTCGACATGGCCGTAACCAAAAAGTCTCACCACTCAACCCTTAATGTTTTTTGCAGGGAACAGACACCGCAGGGTTGGGAGGCTCAGGATCGATCTCCTGGCCCCCGAATCTACCATATACGACATATCAACTCCGTCCAGTTGGAGGATGTACCACTTCATCAGGCCTTTCCCCATCCTCGCAGCGTGAACTTGAGCTGGGCCCCCAGGCCTTCCCACCCGCAAAGCAGCTCATCTCTCTTCTCCCTTCTCCTCTTTCTCCTGCCTCCACTACGCTGCCCTGTCAGCATGCCAACTTCAGCAACCGGTGGGAAATTGCACTTGAGCAGCCTTCTGCTCCAACTGAGCCACCGAGTCCTCTCTCCTCGCCAATTCCAGCACTTCCTCCCATGACGTTGGCTCCGCAGCCAACAGCAGCTTAGCCGCTAACCGGGGGCATCTGGCGCCCTGCACCATTTTGTCCTTACCTTGGCCAAATTTGCGCGGCCCAAAGTTGGCTTTACGTGCTAGGCTAAGAAGGTCTAATAAAAATGAGCTCAGCGACTCACCCTCTTGTTGCTGTCTCTCATAGAATTTCCACTGGCTCTCCGAGACCGTGGAAGACTGTGGAAGGGCCGCCAAACACATCGTCCAACACTTTCAAACATTCCTCCAGCGAGCCCTCCCGGCACTGACCAAGAGCGAGCCTCTGACCCTCAGTGCCAAGGTGATGGAGCAAAACGCTCTTCAGTCTTTCTTCACTGGCTGAGCCAAGGCCCACCGCTGTCACGAACACCTCAAAACCCTCTTTCCATCGAGGCCATGACACGGTTGGTAGACCCGGGTGTTCCAGAAAGACAGGCGTGTGCCCCATGCACACCGCCATTATTGACCTCGTCGCCAAATGTTATGTCCTAAAATAATGACACACCGGAGAAAAGCTGGAAGGAACATTCTCTTTATTTATAAACAGGAACACCTCTATTTATATGTACATCCAAAGCCCGCCTGACATCACACGGCCCCGCTCAGACCAGGCTACGGCAACCCCAAAGGTACAAATCACTATACTATACATTACAGTTACTGAAATTTGATTAGATGCGTTACTTGCATTACTCGTTTTATGAATATGGATAGATATTTTTACCTTACATAGCTCAGCTGACACAGCAGTCAGTCAACGAGCAGTCAGTCAAAAAGCCTCTTCACTGCTGCAGCCAGCAGCCACAAATGGAGCTTGCTCCTGCTGGGAAAAGATGAAGCTACTTTGTTTTTGTGGAAATGGACAGATTATTTTTCTTTTGTTGCGGGGACAAAAGCATATTGGTTGGCCATGTGAGACCGACTACAATCTTCAGAAGCACCTTAGAACAGCAACAAGATCCAACAAAGCTATGCTATGCTATACTAACAACACCGCTAACAACACTGGCTGGATTTCAAGCACAGGTAAACCACTGATTGCCAAATATGTCATTACAGAATGAAGATCTGATAACAGTCATTTCCCATCAGACAGCTGAGACTGTGATCGACTGAAGTTAAAACACATTTACAGTACTTGCTACCTGGATGAAGATTATTCAAAAATGGATTTGATCACCAAAAGGAATTTAAGAGACTTGGTTATGTCTCTGTCACAGCAGACATTTGGACTGTGGATAATGGACATTTTCTTTGGATCACTGCACATCGGATAAAATCCATATTATTAAAGGAAAAAACACTGACAACTTTATGCAGTGTTGTCAACTCACTCTTTTGGAGTGATTCTCATCTTTTTCCATCTCTCTCACTCCACAAATCCTTTTTCTCACAACAAAATGAGGAAATCACTGGCAATTTTGTGTTGATTTTCTTCAGATTTTTCCCACAATAAGAGTTCTCAAGGCAGGATGAAACAGAACATGATCTAAAAGCTCTGTCTGAAACAGTCCGTTTTCAGCCTGACATTAAAAAACGCCTATGTAATCCATTACATTTGTACAGAAGGTACACAATGTACAGAAGGTACATTACATACATCCACTTTAACGATATTCTCTTGGCATGTGATTCAGGTGAATATGCTGTTCTTGTGCTGCTTGATTTAACTGCTGCCTTTGACACAGTGGACCATCATGTTTTAATTTCCCGTTTGCAGCACCTATTGGGCATTTGTGGCACTGCTCTCAACTGGTTTAGATCCTATCTGTCAGACAGGACTTTTAAAGTTAGCATGTCTGGGTTTGAATCCTCTTCTGCTCCTCTGCCTTACGGGGTCCCACAGGGGTCAATTCTAGAGCCCATGCTTTTTTCTCTGTACATACTTCCTCTGGGTTCCATTTTTAAAAAGCATGGTATCTCTTTCCACCTGTATGCTGATGACTGTCAGATTTATGTCCCTCTAAAACAAAAAGCTGCCTCATCAGTAAAGTCACTCCTGGCGTGTATTGAAGACATAAAGTCTTGGATGGCCCTAAACTTCCTAAATTTTAATGATAAGAAGACCGAAGTGATGGTGTTTGGACCTAGTCGCCTCTGTGAGTCCCTTCCTGTATACTTGGGCCCCCTTACTCCTTATGTTAAATCCACAGCTAGGAACCTTGGTTTTATCATGGACAATAATTTTAAATTAGACACGCATATTCATTCTGTGGTAAAATCCAGCTTCTTTCATCTAAGGCTTTTAGCAAAAGTAAAACCCATTCTCTCTAGACCACACTTGGAAACAGTAATCCATGCTTTTATTTCATCTCGGCTGGATTACTGTAACGCACTTTACGCCGGTGTCAGCCAGTCATCTCTTTCCCGTCTGCAGCTGGTTCAAAACGCCGCTGCTCGTCTTTTAACAGGTACACATGGAAGAGATCACATCACACCCATCTTAGCTTCACTCCACTGGCTGACCGTGTATTTTAGAGTTCATTTTAAAATTCTTTTATTTGTTTTTAAATCCTTGAATGGTCTTGCTCCACCTTACCGCTCTGAGCTTCTGCATCCCTACGCTCCCACCCGGTCCCTTAGGTCAGCTGAACAGCTGCTTTTGGAGGTACCAAAGGCAAGGCGCAAGCTCAGAGGGGACAGAGCCTTTTTGATCATGGCCCCCAGGTTATGGACTGATTTACCCCTGGACATTAGACAAACACCTTCACTGTCCATTTTTAAAACACGTCTTAAAACACATTTTTACTCCCTGGCCTTCGACCCAGTATGAGACATTGATTTTATTGAATGAAATGGATTTTTATTTATTTTACTTTTTATTTTATTTATGAATTTTTTACTGTGGTTCTTGTGTTAGCGCCCTTTGTGTTAGTGCCCTGCTTTTATGTTCTCTTGCTGTACAGCACTTTGTGTAGCGAGTGTTGCTTTTAAAGTGCTTTATAGATAAAGTTGATTGATTGATTGATTCAAATCAAATCAAACTTTATTGTCATATTGCTGTACATACAACTGTAGTGCAGGCAAGATGAAATTGCATTTCTCTCAGCATCCATATAAATAGAAGCAGCATGATTTAAGACACACTCACACATAGCTTCGCCCCACCACCCCCACCACCCCATCCATTCACACATCCCTGAGACATACTTGGGGAAAAAAAATAACTATAATATACAAATAATATACAAAATGTCCATAGGTGCAGTAGTGTGTATGAGAGATTCCGGGTCAACTGTTCAGCATCCTGATAGCTTGTGGAAGGAAGCTGTTGATCAGTCTGGTGGTTCTGACGCTGATGCTCCGGAATCGTTTACCAGATAGAAGAAGTTCAAAGTGTTTATGCAGAGGGTGAGAACGATCCTTGACAATGTTCAGTGCCCTGCTCCTACAACGGCTCTGAAAAAGTTCTTGGACAGAGGGGAGGGAGACTCCAATTACCCTCTCAGCCCCCTTGACTATCCTCTGCAGGGCTTTTTTGTCTGACATACTGCAGCTGGAGTACCATGTAGCAATGCAGTATGTCAGAACACTCTCCACCACACCTCTGTAGAAGGTCCTGAGGATGCAGATGGGGAGAGAGGCCTGTTTGAGTTTCCTCAAGAAGTGCAGTCTCTGCTGAGCCCACTTCCTGATCCCCAAGGGATTCTTGCTCCAGGTCAGGTCCTGAGAGATCTGCACTCCGAGGAACTTGATGTTCTCCACTCTCTCCACTAAACGGCCGCCGATGCTGAGGGGGACGTGCTCAGGCTGAGACCGCCGAAAGTCGATAATCATCTCCTTCGTTTTGTCCACGTTGAGCACCAGATTGTTCTCCCTGCACCAGCCCTCCAGGTCTCTCACTTCTTCCCTGTACATTGATTCCTCATCCATCTGAATAAGTCCCACCACCGTGGTGTCGTCTGCAAACTTAATAATCTGGTTCCCCTCGTGTCTGGACACACAGTCATGTGTTAGAAGTGTAAACAACAGTGAACTGAGTACACAGCCTTGAGGGGATCCGGTGCTCAGCATGACAGAGTTGGAGATGTTGTTTCCAACCCGGACAGACTGAGGTCTCTCAGTCAGGAAATCCAGGATCCAGAGACATGTGGTGGTGTTCAGACCGAGAAGGAGTAATTTCTCCATCAGCCTCTGGGGAATAATGGTGTTGAATGCTGAACTGAAATCAATGTACAGGAGTCTGGCGTAGGTGTCTTTCTGGTCCAGGTGGGTGATGACAGAGTGTAGGGTGGTGACTATAGCATCCTCCGTGGATCGGTTTGAACGATATGCAAACTGGAGCGGGTCGTGTGATGCAGGGAGGCAGGCTGTAATGTGTGGTTTGACAAGCTGTTCAAAACACTTCGTCACAATTGGTGTCAGTGCAACAGGACGATAGTCATTCAAACAGGACACAACTGGTTTCTTTGCCACCGGTACAATGATAGAGGTCTTGAAGCATCTGGGAACGATGGCCTGACTCAGGGAGATGTTATAAATGTCAGTCAGGACATCCGCCAACTTGCTCGCGCAGTCTTGGAGCACGCGTCCCGGAATATTGTCTGGACCTGCAGCTTTGCGTGGGTTGCCTCTGGTTAGGGTCCTCCGTGTGTCCGCAGTGTTGATGGTAAAAGCTGGTCCGACCGATGGTGGGGGTGGGCCAGCCCTCCCTCTGATTGTCGAGTTTGATGCTTCAAAACGTGCAAAGAAGTTGTTAAGCCTGTCTGGAAGCGAAGCGTTGTCATCATCGACCCCCTGCCTAGACTTATAGCCCGTCAGTGTCCGAACTCCCTGCCATATCTGCTTGGTGTTCCTAGTGTCACAGAGATGTCCCTGGATTTTCTCCGCATAGGCGCGCTTTGCCGCCTTAATTCCCTTTGAGAGCGCAGACCTGGCTGAGCGGGGGGCGATGCTGTCCTTCGCTCTGAAAGCTGCATCTCTGGCTGTAAGCAGCGAGCACACCTCTGCAGTCATCCAGGGCTTATGGTTACCCCGCATAGTGATGGTCTTCACTGTAGTGACATCCTCTGTGCACTTTGCAATGTAGCTGGTGACCGTATCAGCATTCTCCTCCACATCTGTCTTGTCTTCCTGGGAGGCTGCTATTTTGAAGACCTCCCAGTCTGTGTGCCGAAAACAGTATTTCAGTGCAGAGGTTGCACTCTCTGGCCAAATTCTAATTTGTTTCACTGCTGGCCTGCTGCACTTCAATAAAGGTTTGTAGGCAGGCAGTAGCATCACGGTTATGTGATCAGAGAGGCCGAGATGGGGGCGGGGTATCGCCTTATTTGCATCTGTGTTTGTGTACACTAAGTCCAACATATTCTCTCCTCTGGTCTTAAAGTCTACACATTGTTTAAACTTGGGGAGCACAGTCTTTAGGCTGGTGTGGTTAAAATCCCCCACAACCACCACAAAACTGTCCGGGTGTGAAGTTTGGATTTCACTAATTGCATTGTGCAGTTCCCCGAGTGCCTTCTTAGCATTAGCTTTAGCATTAGGGCTCGGCGCTATGTAAACACCAGCTACATACACGTTGCTGAATTCCCTCGGCAAATAATATGGCCGACAATTTACAATAAGGAACTCCGCCAATGGAGAGCAGTGTTTAGACACTAACGTGGCATTGACGCACCAGTTCTTGTTAACATAGATGCATAGCCCACCCCCCGGCTCTTACCGGAGCTCGCCGTTTCCCTGTCGGCACGGAACATCGCCATATCTTCCAGTTGAATGGCCTCGTCAGGAATGTTGCTGTGAAGCCATGTCTCGGTGAACGCAAGCACACAGCAGTCTCTCCACTCTCTCCGGGTTTCTCTCAGCAGATGCAGCTCGTCCAGCTTGTTTTCGAGGGAGCGGACGTTAGAGAGAATGAGCGACGGTACCGCTGGTCTGGAGGGGTTAGCCTTTAGCCTAGCATGGATGATTAATTAAATTATCTTGCAATGTGTGCAAGATGATTTAACTATGCATTTTAAAGCAATGTTAAAGTTGCTTTTCCAAGTAACTAGTTTCTTCAATCATGCAGTAATTGGTAAGCAACTCAGTTACTTTTGAAAAGTATGTAGTAACTGAAACTAGTTACTATTTTTTAGTAACCTGCCCAACACTGCTAACGACACGCAAAATTATGAACAGACACAGTCACTTCATTTCAATAATGCCCACCCATCCACCCAGAACACCACAAAATTGCGCACAGGTACTGCTGATGAGGAAGCGGTAATCAACAAAGGCACAGCCAGTTTGGTGGAGCATAATATAGTTTTTTAAGCTTTTTTTAAGCTGTTGTTTAAGCGCAAACCCCAGTAAAATAGTTTATATTTGTTCATCATATATCAAAGTTTTGATTTTCATTTCACATGGCAGAGTCCTTTGTTTAATAAGTATAAATTAAGGACTAGTCATGAATAAATTGTTTATTGACCAATGTGTTTATTTCATTAACACAAGAACCGTCAAGATGGTCTGGTGGAGAATCTGGGGTTTTATTATGTGAATAACTTTGCTTTAACAAAATCTACAGGTCTCCCAGTCCGTAACTTTTCATAAATACTGTATGTGTGTTTTATCTTTTCTGAAGTCCGGAACATAATAAAATTAAACACACACTATTTCACTTATTCCTCAGACAGCCACAGCAGAGACTGCTGTCACTGAGTTACTACGATGTTGATATGTCGGGGGACATTATAGATCTGTGCTTTTTATTTTGTCCACTCCAGGTAGGAAGGGCTGTACTATTTTATGGATACAAATTCATTGTTTATGGAAGCTTTTTCATTTTATTTATTTGACCTTTATTTTACCAGGTAAAATATTTGAGAGCAGTTCTCCCCAGGGATGACCTGGTATGACATAGTATGTACTTAATGTTTACTTTTATTCTTGTTCTTAATTCTATTTGTGGAGAGATTTTGCCCCAAGATGTAAAGTGTGTTATAAATTAAATCAATTATTATTATTATTATTACTATTATATAAACAAATGAAATTTTGTAAAATCCTCTGCCGGCTGATGTCCAGTTCAGCACAACACTGATCTCTGTGAGATCGTTTCTGTTCATATTAATCTGCTCTGTCATGCCAAATTAAGTCATGCGCAGGGAAAGCTTCTCTTTCTCTGGCTACGTACCCTCGGTTCTCACCGGTGCCAAGACATTGCTGTCATCAGGCACAGATGAATTAAGCCAAGCTTTTTTTGGACATTAAATCCTGGCACATTTACCAGGAGATTGACAACCGCAAACCTTAGTAAATCACCTTGTGCCAGTCATTTAAATAGTCCCCTCCCTCAAATTTGCGAGTTGGCATGATAACTCCCACAAATACATATGCAATGAGGCTAGGCGCAAAATTAACATAGTCGACGCCTTTCCACTGTTAACTTTGCCCTGCACCCTTTAGTAAATCTCAACAATAGTTTTTTTTTTCTTCTTTTACACCAAAACAGGGTTTTGCGATGGCACAGCACGTTAGTAAATCTGCCCCTATATATTTTGTCTTTGTAGTGTATTCAATTGAATATAGGTTGAAAAGGATATGCAAATCATTGTATTCTCTTTTTATTTACATTTGACACAACATCCCAAATACATTGGAATTGGGGTTTGTATATTCTGCTTTTTCTTTACCACTGGACCTGCAGCCCCAGGTAGACATGTCCAAAATTCATATTAAACAAAGTTGCATTGTATCTGTACATCAAAATATAAGATAAGTGAAGTATTAGAATTTGAACATGATGTCAGTCTTCAGTGGGGACTTAATATATTGTACATACTTGGACAATGTACACCTCTGCATGACCTATGATGCTTTCAATCTACAATACACCAGTGCAAACCCACTGTGTCAATATTTGAAGCTGAGAATGAGGACACTGAAGGGTAATGCCCACAAATTCCTCATAAGTTTGTCATAGTTGTGTCATATATCAGCTGACTTTCATGCAGGGTATCTTTCGCCTCATATAGCAACACTCTGACCAAACTGTAATATATTATGTACTCAGCCTGGATAATAAACATTTTGATATTTCATATGACCAACAAGCAATCACCATCCCCCTAGCTACCTATTAACATGGCTATTTGGTATAATTTATTAAGTCACAACAGAATTGGACCAATTAAGAGTTTAGACTGAGCATACTTCAATTCGTCTTTTTTTTATCAGTGTGAACCCACTCTATAGTGATTACCTACTTAAGAATTAATATGGAAAATGAAGATGGAATTACCCCCCTCTGGAGATCCTCTGACCTGCTCATCTATCAACTTAGCTCTCTCCCCAATACTCTTATCTTCCTCTGTAAAAATACAGACCGTTTTGATTTTTTGCCTCCTAATTCCATAAAACTCAAGCTATCAGTTTGCATGCTATTTAAGTGTTTATACTTTTGACCTCACTTAAATAAATTTTCAATTTTTTGATTTAATTTCATTGACAGACTCTAGATTTTATACAAATGTTACCTGAACTTGACAGATTCTTTCTGTATCTTTCTCTCTCTCAATCTCTTTTAGACGCACAAGCACACTCACACACAGTCTCTTTCCTCCACTGAAGATGAGGAGTGTGCTTGTGCATCATTCACCGTGACCTTTGGATCTGCAGAGACCATCAGTCCATGTGTTCATAATTGAGTTGATCTCATTAAAGTTGAAGACCTCCCACCTTGTGGAGCATTCCCTCAACAGCACTTACAAGTTTTCCGATGCAGTTAAAGTGAAGAATATGCAAGGGAGAGAGGAGAAGAATCTGCAGAGTTTTGTGGTATTTACATGCAAATCAGGCTTTACCTGACTAACAGGCTGGAGTTAATATAACAACATTTTATATAATGAAATTCTAATATTATTTACAGTAATGAACCCAAAGTGCAGACACTGAGAGGAGACAATAATGAAAAGCTTGAACAAATGTTTTATTGAATAATTGTGCAATGATTAGAAATAGCAACCAAAACAGTAAGTACATTGAACTGTGAGATTGATAGTAATAATGCTGAGCTGATCTTTTCTTACAGGTGATGCTGCTGCATCAAATAGTATTTATATTACAGGTAGGTTGCTGTTCTTAATCAGGTGGTGATCCCTTCCAGTTTTAGCTTTTGTAAGTAGTGAGTCTGAAGGAAGTTGGAGATGGGAACGGGGACTTTAAAGGATAGGATATTGCAGATATTGTGTTCCAGCTTACTCGGATTAGATGGTGGGTTTCTTGATTGCAGTTCCACCAGGTAGGAATCCAAGTCAACCTGGGAATGGTAGGTATGGGTAGTCCTGGTAGATATGGAGGCAAAAAAGAGGTCATATATGGAATGTTTGATTTTAAGGTGCTCTCAGACCAAACACAAAAGTGTGATGCAAATACGTGTAAAGTTAATGTAAACATGTAGTAAACATGCAAATTTGGGCATTCGCACATCTGAGGGATTTTGTAGTGCTAGCTAATAATCAGCCTTCAGATTCTGCCATCACCAGAGTTAAAGTATCAAAACTGGAGAGTAAGCTAGTTTGAAAATGAGACTGCCACTCATCTGCAGACAGAGGGACAGGGAGCGATGCAGCTGAATTGAAGTGTTGGAGTTATTTACCCATGTACTCCTGCCACAGATGTGCTTACGAGGGCTAGCAGGCTAGCAGTGTAAACAACCATCATCCAGGTGAAGCTTTGGAGGCAGGGACAATTTTTCCAGTTGAGAGCCTTGTCGGATAATGTAAACCTAAACATGACAGTGTTTTGGGGATTTCCACAGCAGGTAGAATACAACTGCAGAAGTTATAAAGGCAACTCCGCCCATCTGCAACTTGTTCAGACAGTGATTTCATGTCTATTTGCATGTTTACATTGAGTTAACATGTAATCATGCCACACAAAAAATTTGTGCAGCATGAAAAATTTGCACCACATAAAAAATTGCTGTGTTTGGTTTGAATGCACCTTTATGGATTCCAGCTTTGAGATAAGGCAAAGGAGGTAGGTATGAGAGGGCTACAGGTAGGCATGCAAGAGTAGAGGAGCACACCAAGCTGCTGGTATGTTGAACCCAACATTCCCATAATGATGAAGCAGAGACATTCACTTAAAAAGGCTGTGGCTGATGAGCAACAGGTGGTAATAAGCGCAGCTGAGCATGATCAGGTAATCAGCAGTGGAATGTGCGCACAAACCTGAGACACTCTAATTCTGCCCCAAAATGTCAATTTCTGGGCTCAATAGGGTTGCTGTTAGGAATTATGGTGTTGGGCAGCCTTTGCATCGATAAATCAAAGCACATTTTTCAGTCTACTTTATGTGAAACCATAAACCATAAACAAACACAAACCAGTTGTGTTTGTTGCACCAGTTGTATCTATAGCAATGATGCAAAGGATGCTGTATAGGATTTTCGATGAAGTCAGGTTTTCCTATGGCAAAAATAAGCAAAAAGGAGTCACATAAACATATACAAATGTATATTTTTATGAAAACATCTGACATTAATTAGAGGGAGATGACTATGCAAGTTACAGCAGGTATAATCATCCATATTTTGCAGTTTTTATGGGAATACTGTGAGATTGTGAACTACAGTATCAACAGCAGCTGGGATGCACTTGAGGCAAAACAGATGGCTGCAAACACAAGACAGTCAGGATTTGAAGATTTTTTTCTTTTCTTTTGTAGCTCTGATAGTAATACAGCAGCACAAAAATAATATGGAAGATATCTTTAAAAGTCAAATAACAATTATTCTGCCCTGTGCACCTGTAATGTGGGCACAGATGGTGCCAACTCTCTTCAGTTCTATTAGCTGTCTTGTGTTGCGGAGGAAACACATTAACACAGGAGCTGTCTCACTTTTTTCAGGTCGCATTTCCCCCAAGGGCTGTGTCTGCATCCTTTTGTTCTCATTATTCTGCCATCAGTGCCCCATCATCAGCAAGGACTTTCAGCCCCCTGCAAACCTAGATGTCCTCACCATTTAAATGAACCATTAATACAAAACAACATAATATTCAAGTAAGAAACAGACTTTTTGAAAAAAATAAAATAAAAATGAACACGTATAAATGTGTCAGTCATCTGAGTCTCCTTGGACAAAGTAGCTGATTTGTATTCAGCCTACCAAACGGTTTAACTGTAACAAAAGCAATATTGTTTCTTGTGATACTTGATCTCCACCACTATACTGTAAATGCATACAGTATATGATTTATGACTCACCAGCTTATCAATGCTTGGGTGTGACTCAGGATATGAAATGTGGTTTTATCTTAATTAAGCCAGACACCATGCTGCAGAAAGGGCCTTGAACTCAAATGTGTCCAACACCTGAGGCAAGGAACACAGGAACTACTCAATTACTTAAGAATCAGACAGTTTGTTGGCTCTGCTAAGCTCATAAGCAAGTATAGAGAGGTCTGCTCTAGCTTAGGAGAGGTAATTTTGCTGACACTATTATTGACAGTGAAAAAAGGTCCTAAACTGCAGATTAGAACTGATTTACTGTGAGTGAAGTTCTACTGTAGTGACTGTGTATGCTTCACTCAGTAATTTGGAGCTGTATTTACACCCCTACTGTAAGATACTGCAGCTCAAAAAAAGACATGAGGCCTTTACCAAAACTTCAAAAACAAGTCTATAGAACAGTCTTTAAAGAAATCTTATATACAGTGATGTGAAAAAAGTACATTCACATAGAGCCAGGTATGTTTGGAGAGCTTTTTTCCCTTAATAAATGAAATCATCGTTTAAAAACTGCATTTTGTATTTACTTGGGTTATCTTTGTCTAATATTAAAATTTGCTTGATGATCTAAAACATTTAGGGTAGTCTCTAACAGGGCTGAGACAGCTCACAACTAGCTGGAGATAAGAAAAAAAAAACGTGAGGAAAAATCTGACAATTTGCAACAATTTTCACTTGGGATCACACTGTCTAATAAATGTTGCAATAATGTTACACAATCTCCTAATGGACATTTGGCCACAGTTCTCGTAACGTGCTAAACAAAATGTAGGGGGTTTTTTTTGCACTCATGACAGTCCTTCAATGGCTTCCCAACACTCGAGACAAGGTTGATGTCATGATTTGCCCCTCGGGGCAGGAACAGAGACCCAGGCATCGAACTGCTAGTTGTGAGATTTATTCAAAGAAAACACAAAGTCCAAAAGTGCACAAAAAATAAACTTACAGCAAGGTGAGATGAGAAGACAGGAAACACACCAGAACAGGGTGAGGGTTCTGGTGGCGATGAGGAGAAGCAAGGTGAGGCTCTGACAAGGAGTGACGGCAGAGCCAGACTATAAATAGGGCAGGTGAGTGATCAATACAAAAGGAAGCAGGTGCGGAACACATGAGCGGGCAGGTTGACCTAATTACTTAACATGAAAATCCTGAGCAACACAAACCAGATGATAACAAGGTGGGAGTGTCTGGAGCACAAGGTGGGGATGCTTGTGTCAAACAAAGACAAAATATAAACACAATACTAAAGTAAGACCTGGATGAACAAAGGCATCTAAAGAAACTAACAGAATAACACTGAGAACTAAAATGACATAAACAGGAAACACAAAAATGCATACTCCATCCAGAAAGAATACAAACAAAATAATCACACAAAAGTGAGAAAATATAAGAAATAACCAGGAATAAAGTGAGTGCCTGAGCCCGGTGGAACACTGTGCTCAGCCTCATGACATAGTCCACCCCCAAGGGGTGGAATCCAAACACCCCAGGGTAACATCAAAAGGAAAAGAGCAACCCCAAAACTCCACCCCACCCAATAGGAGCAGAACACTAAACCAACCCGGGAGGGCAGTGGGGGAGCAAGGCTAGGAGGGAAGGAAAACAAAAATCCCACTCAGGGCTCACACCTAAGCAAAAGTAGGCACCTAGGCCCCCTGGACCAAAGAGCTAGACAGTTCAGGTGGCCGGCCAAAGTCCCAGACCTGGCAGAAGGCGAGATGGTAAGAGTCGGGTGGCCTGCCGGAGAATGTGAGCCACCCAATGCAACGGCACAGTCAGTCAGGCGGTCGACCAGGGTTCTTCAGCCACCTAAACAGATGGAGTGGCCCAGGAGGCAGCTGCCCCATGGGAAGCCCAATGAAGGAGGGGACAGAGGATTTGGGGAACCACAGCAATGTCAGGTGGAGGAGAGGGAACCATGACGGCATCTGGCAGAGGAGAGGCAACAACGACGGTGTCTGGCAGAGGAGAGGGAACCATGACGGCATCTGGCAGAGGAGGGGGAACCATGACGGTGTCTGGCAGAGAAGAGGGGACCACGACAGTGTCAGACAGACCTGTATCACCCTCAGTGGTCCCGGACTGGGACATTGCAGCAACCTCGGTGGCTCCAGGCGGGAGCGGAGCTGCACCCTTGGTGGCTCTGGGCTGAAGTGGAGCTGTACCTGCGGTGGGCCTGGACTGGGCCATAGCTGCACCCGCAGTGGGCCTGGACTGTGCCATAGCTGCACCCACAGTGGGCCCAGAGTGGGTCATAGCTGCACCCTGGTGGCTCCTGGGCTGGAGCATAACGCCCACGGTGGGCCCACACTGGAGCGCAGCACCCAAGTTGGTTTTAAGCTGGGGCGCAGCACCCACAATGGTCCCTGACTAGGGCACAGCACCCACGGAGACCCGGACTGAGGAGGGGCTGCACCCACGGAGGTCCTGGGCTGGGACGGAGCACCTGCGATGTCCTCAGCCAACAGGGAAGCAGCACCCTCGAAGGTCCCGGGTTGGGACAGAGTACCCACGCCAACCTCAGCGGGAGGAGCTGGACCTATGGGGATCTTGGGCGGTGAGCCGGAACCCACGGAGTCTTCTGGCTTAGCTGGACAATCCTCGGTTATCCTTGGGGGAAGCTCAGGCAAAAGAGACAGAGAAACAGAGTCAGGGTCACCAGCAGCAATGGAGTCCGGCAAGGTGAGCTCAGGTGCAGCTGACGGCTGCACTTGGCTCTCCCCAAAAAGAGCCCGACAAGATCTCTCCAAAATTGAGACAATGAAAACAAAGGAGAGCACCTGCCTGAGCTTGAGCTCCACCGCCATCCAGGACTCCATCCATCCAGGTGACGATGTTTCGGGTCCGGTCCTCTGGAGGTCGAGGTCAAACTCTGCTGCGGCAGCCCCAGCAGCAGGCATGATGGTCGATGCAGTCCCGGGACCCCCCGATGATGTGACCCACAAAGGTGGCTCGCCCTGCGTGGTGACAGGAGGTCGATTTCCCGCCGGTGCTGGATCCCGCTCAGCTGAGGCCCGGGGATGCTTCATTGTTGGTGCAGATGTCAGCTCGGTACCAGCGCTCTTCCTCCATCCAGACAGTGGCTGCGGGGCTGGGACTAGGTCCTCCATCACAGCAGGCTCCTCCATTATCCTGTGGCTCAACCCTGTAGTCGGCAAACACTCGGGCAGGATAGGAGGAGACACGGAGAGGGCAGGTGAGAAATTAATTGCTGCAGCAGGGAGTGAGAGCTCAGGGGACTGCAAACCCTGAGCTTCACTATTGGGAATCAGGCAAGGCATATCATCATAAAGTGAGGGAGAATGAAATGACACTTGCCTGTATTCCCAGGGCTCCATGTTTCCTGCTGCAGCAGGTGTAGCGTCATCCTTCTCCGTGGCTATGGTGGATATGAGCCCCTCAGAGGATCGTGGAGGAGCAGGCCGTGTGGACACGGAGTCGGGCAGAGCCAAAGGAAAAACAGATTACCTCTCGGCAGCGGAAGAAAGTGCTGAGGAGAAGCAGGAGACAGCAGCTGCGGAGAGGGAAGAGGCTGACGATTCAGCCGGAGAAGAAAAACATGGAGGGTGCACTGGTGAGGGAAGCTTCCACCTCGGCGAAGGGGAAGTTGCTGCCAGAGAGGCGGGAGTATTCCTCTGGTGGTCCAGAGCTGGATGACGGTGACGTCGTGGAGCTGATGGAGCAGGAGCAGGAGCAGGAATGGGCGAATTGGAGATGGAGCAGGGCATCTGCCACGGAGTGTGCTTTGACGTTGTCCTTGGACTCGCTGTAGGTGGTCCCCATCTCAGCCCGGGGAAGGCTTGCTGGAGGACGGAGAGCGTAGCCAACAAGTCCGTGAACTGGGCATGCTTCCACAACCCCTAATGCGCCTCGACAATGGCAGTCGCCAAATCCGCCTTTTCCCAGATTTTCTTTGGGCTGTGGGAGGTGAGGGCTTCATCCATAAATCCCTGGATAAATTCGACTGCCCATTTCTCCTCCACACTCAGGAATCCTGCTGCTGACCTCCCTTTGACTGTCGGAGACTGGCGTGTTGGGGACATGATGGTCTCCACAGAAAACAGGTGGGTAAAAAAATAAAAGGGACAAACTAGCAGCAGCTGGGTCTTAACTGGTCAGAGCCTACTGTCGTGATTTGCCCCTCGGGGCAGGAACAAAGACCCAGGCGCTGAACTGCTAGTTGTGAGATTTATTCAAAGAAAACACAAAGTCCAAAAGTGAAAAAAAAAAAAAAAAACTTACAGCAAGGTGAGATGAGAAGACAGGAAACACACAAGAACAGGGTGAGGGTTCTGGTGGTGATGAGGAGAAGCAAGGTGAGGCTCTGACAAGGAGTGACGGCAGAGCCAGACTATAAATAGGGCAGGTGAGTGATCAATACAAAAGGAAGCAGGTGCGGAACACATGAGCGGGCAGGTTGACCTAATTACTTAACATGAAAAACCTGAGCAACACAAACCAGATAATAACAAGGTGGGAGTGTCTGGAACACAAGGTGGGGATGCTCGTGTCAAACAAAGACAAAATATAAACACAATACTAAAGTAAGACCTGGATGAACAAAGGCGTCTAAAGAAACTAACAGAATAACACTGAGAACTAAAATTACATAAACAGACGACACAAAAACGCATAATCCATCCAGAAACAATACACAGCAAAATAATCACACAAAAGTGAGAAAATACAAGAAATAACCAGGAATAAAGTGAGAGCCTGAGCCCAGTGGAACACCGTGCTCAGCCTCATGACAGTTGAGATGGATTTGAGACACTTGAGATGACTCTGAGACTATTTGCAGAGAAAGCTCTAAAGGAATTTTTTGAAATTGTTCAAAATTCTTGCGAGACGAGTGCAAGATTCTGCAACTCAGGAGAGGAAAATGAGAGTTGCCGAGAATGGAGACTTTTTGGAAACTCCATAGAAAATGCCGTTCTCCAGCTAGTCTCAAGCTGTCTCAGCTCAATAAGATACTACCCTTAACTGTGACAAACATGCAAAAAAATATGAAATCAGGAAGGGGGCAAATATTATTTTCACATCACTGATTATGACAAAGAACCTAATGCCATACTGTTGTTGCAGTAGTTAACAAAACTTATTGAGGTCATAAACAGCCGCAAAATTGGAACACATGAAATGAAATAACACACAGTGGCAAAAAAACCCAAAAACAATTCAAACATAATATGATGAAATTATAAACAACTGATAGGAAATGTATTCACATTTAGGTACAGTACTTACGTATCTAGCAGTGGGGGGCAATGATTAAAAATTGTAATCATGATTAATCTTTTTAAACTGAGCATTAGCCAGAATTCATGACATTTTAAGTGCAGATTTTTTTTCTATATCATCATCATGCGGTCAGTCAGTTTCAACTATGACTGTTTGGTTGGTTTCGCTTTGGACAAATTCCTCCATAGTGGATGGTTGTGTTGTTGGTCCATGCTCCTTTTAGCACAGTCTTTGACACTCAGTCAAGGTCTTCCTCAGTTTTTTTTGCCATTGCACAGTTGTGAGTATAACAGTTGTCTGGGCAAACGACTCCTATTCATCCTATGGACATGACCCAGCCAGCGTAAATTACACTCTATTAGAGTGTCCATCATAGATGGTAGACCAAACCATCTGAGGATATCCTCATTCTTTAGTTTATCCATGAGGGTGGCGCCCATGATCTGCCTAAGGTGACACATCATGTAAGAATGTAATTTGCTCATCTGCATTTTGTAGATTGTTCAAGTTTCAGTGCCATATAAAAGTGATGCTAATACAGTGGAAGAGTAAACTTGACCTTTAGCCTTTAGGGGCACATGTCTGTTTTTCCAAACCTTTGACTGTAACTTGCCAAAAGTGATACTGGTGCGACTCATTCTTTAGATGAGCTCTTGATCCAGTATGGCATTGTTTGAGATTGTACTGCTAAGGTACTTGAAATCCCTGCATTGTACTAGGTTTTTATTGTTGATAGTGATAAACTCTGGTATTGTGTTTGAAACAGGTTGGTAAAGGCATTCGGTTTTCTTGATGTTAATTTTTAACCTGAACTGTGAGATAGCCTGGGAAAAGCGATCTATCAGTACTTGCATATCTTCCGCACTATGGGCCACCAATGCACTGTCATCAGCAAAAAGCATTTTGTGGAGAACAATCTTGGTAGTATGAGTTTTGGATTGAAAATGTGCAAGTTTAAATAGGTCACCATCATGACGTGTCTGGAGATTTATTACTTCTGCTACACCAGTAAAGGCCACTTCAAGTACTGCAGCAAGGTTGAATGAGAACTGTGTTGGTGCAAGCAACCATTGGTGACTGAAAGTCCTTTTCAACATTCGTTCCCATATGACAAGGATGCCTGCATACCTACAGTCATGTGAAAAAATTAGGACACCCTGTATAAGCCTGTGTTTTTTAACATATTTGGACATATGGATATTTAATATCCATTTGTCATCATTGTTAATATCAATATTAAACATACTGGGAAATTCATGTAGTACAACTAAACAATTACGAATGAATTAAAGTCTTTTTTCAGATTTTCTGTAAAATGCAATTCTAAACAAATAGTGAGGAATAAATTAGGACATCCCCCATCTTTTTTTGGACACCCCCACATTCATTCCCACTTAAAATGGCTAAAATAAATTTTTAAAAAATCCAAATAAAAATGAAAACAAGGTTAGACATAGATATGTGAAGCTTTCTTAATAAAGAACTGAATATTTAAAAGGGTGTCCAGATTTTTTCACATGACTGTATATGTAAGGACTTGATATACTGACAAACTTTGCTGGACATCCATGTTTCTCAAGAACTATCCAAAGACCGGTTCTTGATACCGTGTCAAGATTTTTTCATGAAATCTATAAACACAACATGCAGAGGCATGTTTTGTTCGACACAATTCTCTTGTACTTGTCTGAGGCAGAAGATCATGTCTACGGTGCTTGCCAACTCTGAAAACCACATTGACTTTCGGGCAAGACACGGGGGCAGATGTATTTGTTTAACCTGTTTAGCAAAATATGAGCCAGGATATTCCCTGCAATCGAGAGGAGAGACATTCCTCTGTAATTACCAGAGTCCATTTGGCATTCCTTCTTGAAATTGGACATGATACTTGCATCTTTCCAGTCTTCAGGAACTTTCTCAGAGTGCCATATCATTGTTGTGATGTCATATAGGCAGCATTTGAGTTTCAAGCATCCGTGTTTCCAAACCTCTGCAGGGATGTCACACATTCCAGGAGCTTTGCCTTCCTTCATCATGTCTGTAGCATTTGTGAACTCCTCAAAGTCAGGTACCTTATGTAGTGATGGCATTACAGGCTGCTTGGTGACCATCTCAATGGCAGCTACATCAATTTCACCAGGTGCATTGAGAAGACCACCAAAATGGTCAGCAAATGTCTCAAGGGCTTCTCCCCTCTCCTGGGGAACAGTCATGCAATCCAAAGCTGTTAACTTTGTGGTCCCTCTCTTTTGTGGTCCGAAGACCTCCTTTAGGCTTGCATAGAAGGTTTTCATATTGTTTTTGTCTGCATGATCTTGTAGTTTCTCTGGTTTGGTCTCCCACCAGTCTGACTTCAGTTTCCTGGTGTACGTTTGGAGTTCCTTTTGTGCCTTCTGCAGCTTTCCTTTGTTTGATCTTGTGTTACACTGGAGTTGTTATGCTCTAGCTTTGTTCGGTCTTCCAGCAATGTTTGCAAGGTGTTGTCGTTTTCTGAAAACCAGTCTTGATGTTTGCGGCTTGGTTTGCCCAGAACTTGCTGCTCTGTTCATACACCTTTGTCTTCAAGCTTTCCCATTCTTCATCCAGATAGAGGACACCGGACTCATCCCATTTTTCATGCTTTGCCTCTAGTTTTTCTTTTAGTTCTTGTGTGATTTTGTCCTCCCTTACGGCGTTTGTGTTCAGCATGTGTCTTGTTTTTCCACAGGATCTGTTTTGCTTTTTCCTGATGCTGAGGGCAACTCTGGATCTAACCATGTAATGGTCTGTGCTGCAATCAGCCCCTCTCATCACGCTTGTGTTTAGAATGTCATTGAGGTCTTTTTTGCGTTGTTATTACTTAATCGAGCAGGTGCATATGCTTAGATCGAGGGTACATCCAAGTGGTTTTTAAATGATCTTTGTGTTTAAATACTGTGTTGGTGATTACTAGTTTGAATTCACAGCAGAGATCTAGGAGGAGCTCCCCATTTCTGTTGCACTTTCTAACACCATGCTTTGCATAGAACACTTCTTTCACTTCTTGGGGATTTGTCATGGTGGGTGCATATCTGCAGATAATCGTCAAGAATGCATCATTTTTGATAGGAAGTCTCATTGACATGATTCTGTCATTTGCTGGTGTAGGCGTCTCCTCTAGTTGGAGCACAATGGCATTTCTTATTGCAAACCCAACTCCTGACTCTTGTCGCTTCTCTTCCTTCTTTCCACTCTAAAAGAAGGTATATTCACCATCCATCATGCTGTCATAGCCAGGTAAATGTGTTTCACACAATGTTGCTATGTTGATTTTGTATCTATCTAATTCTTTGGCAACTAAGGAAGACTGTCATTCAGCTCTTGATAAGTTTGATCTATCTAGGAGTGTTGGAACATTCCATTCAGCAATATTCACCACCTTTCTCTTCAAAATGTTGTTGCATCCTAGTTCATTTGTCAGTGACTGCTGGAGTGTGAGCAAGTCAGCTCAGACCTTTTTTACCCGGGGAACATCCAAGCCGGTATGAGTATTTTGACCAAGAGAAACCACTGAACTGCATGCAAAGGGGTTTATAGTGAAACTAGCTTTTGCAACTGGTAGGATCACTGTCTTGGTGTAACAACCATGTTATTCAATGGGCAAGGACAGGTCAAGACAAACTGACATGGGTGTCATACTGCAGCGGCTGGCTGGAAGGTGGGGTTGTTTATGACCACCCCACGTGATGTCACCAACTGGGAATGGTCCAGCCAAGGACCTTGTAACAGATCTTTTTTTTTTTCATTCAGCAAGTATACCCAGTTTCACCCTACTCACCAGACTAGCTGGTGAGGTTGCCGATTCAGTCGCTGACGGCTCAACCCATGCAACAGGTTGTACCAGATTACATGGCTACTGGCAGCAGCAAGGTTGAAGCCAGCCCAAGTGTCTTGACTTTTCTATATAACGCAACTTAAATTAGTCATGTGTGTTATGTGCATGAAGACATTTTAAGCGCACTATTTTTTCCAACCAACACCACTGCTGCAGAACTACTCAAGTCTTTCACTGAATACTGTACATATTGAAGAAACTGAACTGGGCCTTCTGTGTTCGCGTGTGCACAGCTGGAGCTGCTGCCAGGACTGGACGGTTGTCTAGTTTCACCACTCATGTTAAGGAGGTTGTACTGGAATGTGAGGCTGCAAACTGTGTCATTCAAACACCTCTAATATAATATATAACATATATACTCTATGCAATTTAACCCGCCCCACTATTGGGTCACAAAAAGATCTTTAATGAGATACTGATCCATGAGAGAAAAAAATGTTGTGAACCACTCGTGTAGAACATAGGCAAACATCTAAGAAAAGCAAAACACAAGAAATTTTAAAAGTTACAATTTTTAAAGCAGATTAGTTACTTAGTATATTAGTTTGGAAAAGTATACCTATGACAAAGAACTATTAGAATTGATTAAAAAATTAAACTTATCTGATGAATATAATATTTGATGATCATAATATCTGATGAATATAATTTGGTGCATCTCGTGGTGGCAATCACCGAACCAGGTGGTGGACACCAGTGGTGAGGGGGGCCATGAAGCTGAAAAAGGAGTCCTATCAAGCTTGGTTGGCTTGTGGGACTTCCGGAGCAGCTGAGTTGTATTGGCAGGCACAACGGAGTGCAGCTCGGGTGGTTGCTGAAGCAAAAACTCGGGTATGGGAGGAGTTCGGTGAGACCATGAAACAAGACTTTCGGTCAACGTTGAAGAGATTCTGGAAAACTGCCCGGCGGCTCAGGAGGGGGGAGCAATTCCCTGTCCACACTGTGTATGGTGCGGATGGGGCACTGCTGACTTCGACTGGAGATATCGTCGGGTGGTGGAAGGAATACTTCGAGGATCTCCTCAATTCCACTGACACGCCTTCCACAGATGAAGCAGGGCTTGTGGAAGAGGGGGACGACTCGCCCATCACAGGGGCTGAGGTGGCCAAGGTGGTTCAAAATCTCTTTGGTGACCGGGTCTCAGGGGTGGACGAGATTTGCCCTGAGTACCTCAATGCCCTGGACGTTGTAGGGCTGTCATGGTTGACACGCCTCTGCAACATTGCGTGGAGGACAGGAACAGTGCCTTTGGCATAGCAAACTGGGGTGGTTGTTCCTCTCTTTAAAAAAGGGGACCGGACAGTGTGCTCCAACTTTAGAGGGATCACACTCCTCAGCCTCCCTGGAAAGTTCTATGCCATGGTACTGAAGAGGAGAGTCCAGCTGTTGGTCAAACCTCGGATTCAGGAGGAGCAATGTGGTTTTCGTCCTGGCCGTGGCATACCAGACCAACTCTTTATCTTCTTGAGAATCCTCGAAGGTTCGTGGGAATTTGCCCAACAACTTTACATGTGTTTTGTGGACTTGGAGAAGGCATTTGACTGTGCCCCTCATGGTTTTTTGTCAGGGGTACTTTGGGAGTGTGGGGTATCGATCTTGTTATTACGAGCTATCCGGTCTCTATACAACCGTTGTGAGAGTTTGGTTAGTATTGCCAACACTTGGTCAGACTCATTCCCAGTGAGAGTTGAACTCCACTAGGGCTGCCCTTTGCCACCGATCCTGTTCATAATTTTTATGGACAGGATTTCTAGGGAATGGAGGGTGTCATGATTGGTGACCACAGGATCTCATCTCTGTTGTTTGCAGATGATGTTGTCCTGTTGGCTTCATCCAGCAATGACCTACGGGTCTTACTGGGATGGTTTGCTGCTGAGTGTGAAGTGGCTGGGATGAGAATCAGTACCTCCAAGTCCGAGTCCATGGTCCTCAGCTGGAAAAAGGTGGATTGTCCTCTCCGGATTGGGGACAAGCTCCTGCCCCAAGTGGAGGAGTTTAAGTATCTCACGGTCTTATTCACAAGTGAGGGGAAAATGGAGCAAGAGCTTGACAGACGGATCGAAGCAGCATCTGCAGTGATGCGGACATTGTACCAGTCTGTTGTGGTGAAGAGGGAGCTAAGCTCTAAGGCAAAGCTATCGATTTACAGGTCAATCTTCATTTCTACCCTCACCTACAGTATGGTCATGAGCTTTGGGAAATGACTGAAAGAATGATATTGCGGATACAACTAGCTGAAATGAACTTCCTTCGTAGGATTGCTAGACTCACCCTTAGAGATAGGGTGAGGAGCTCAGTCATCTGAGAGAGGCTCAGAGTAGAACCCCTGCACCTCCACATTGAAAGGAGCCAGTTGAGGATCCAGCTAGTTGAGGTGCCCAGGATGCCTCCTGGACGCCTCCCACTTGAGGTGTTTTGGGCACGTCCCACTGGGAAGAAACCTGGGGTAGACCAAGGACTCACTGGAGAGACTACGTCTCCCAGCTTGTCTGGGAATGCCTTGGTATCCTCTCTGAAGAGCTGGAGCAGGTGGTTAGGGAGAGGGAAGTCTGGGCTTCCCTGCTTGAACTGCTGCCTTCGCGACTCAGACCTCCGGAAAAGTGGTAGAAGATGGATGGATGGATGGATGGATGGATGGATGGATGGATGGATGGATGATGAATATATAAATCATGCACAATGCAAATTTTAGACACATGAATACATACAGCAGCAGAAAATAAGTATTGAACATGTCAACATATTTTCTCATTAAACATATTTCTGATGGAGCCATTGACCTGAGATTTTCACCAGATATCAGTAACAACCCAAGTAATCCATACATACAAAACAAGTATTTTGTTCACAAAACAAGTAATATTTAATAAAGTGGAATAACATAGGGAATAAGCATTGAACACATGAAGAAAAAGGGGTACTAAAAGGAATTTCCCCATTGCGGGACTAATAAAGGCTTATCTTATCTTATCTTATCTTATCTTAAAAGACATAGCAAGCCAAGAAACCAGCAAAAATCCATCAGAATTTAGGAAGTCATCCCATCCTCCATCAGTGCAAACTGATTTCAGCTGGAAAAGTCCTGACTTATAGCCTTTAAAAATGTCTGTGAATATCAGATTGTAACACCACAATGAACTCATGGTGGGGAGAAGCAAAGAACTCTCTCTAGACCTTTGCAACCATATTGTTGCAAAACATAATGGTGGCATTGGATACAGGAGCATTTCTAGACTTCTGAATGTTCCAGTGAGCACTGTTGGAGCCATCATTTGGAAGTGAAAGGAACATCATTTTACCATAAACCAGCCATGACCAGGAGCTCCTCACAAGATTTTTGACAGATGAGTCAAAAGAATTATCAGAAGAGTTATCCAAGAGCCAAAGAACACTCGTGGAGAGCTCCAGAATGACCCGGAGTTAGCAGGTACTGCTTTTTCAAAGAAAACAATAAGTAATGCATTCAACCGACATGGGCTCTATGTCGGCTCACCTCACAAGTCTCCATTGCTAAAGAAAAAGCATGTTGAGGCTCATTTAAAGTTTGTTGCACAACATTTGGGAAAGCCAGTAAAATACTGGGAGAATATAGTCTGGTCAGATGAGACCACTATTGAACTTTTTGGATGCCACAACACACAATATGGTTGGAGGAGATATGGCACTGCACACTGTGGTGTGGGGGTATTTTTCTGCACATGGTACAGGGAGACTTCATATAATTGAAGGAAAGATGAATGGACAAATGTACAGAGACATTATGATAAGAACCTGTTGCCATCTGCCAAGATGCTGAAGATGAAACAAGGATGGACATTTAAGCAACACAATGATCCCAAACACACGGCCAAGGAAACTCTCAACTGGCTCCAGAGAAAGAAAATAAAGCTGCTAGAATGGCCCTGTCAGTCACCTGACCTGAATCCAATTGAAAATCTATGGAATGAAGAGATGATCAGAGTTCATAGAAGACACACACAGAACCTTTAAGATTTGAAGACAGATTGTGTGGAAGAATGGGCTAAAATCACTTCTGAGCAATGCCTGCACCTAGTTTCTCCATACAGGAGGCATCTGGAAGCTGTTATTACCAACAAAGGCTTTTCTACTAAATATGAAATGAATTTCATCAAGTGTGTTCAATACTTATTCCCTGTTTCATTCCACTTTATTAAATACAACTTGTTTGGTGAACACAGTTACCTTGATTTCTTTATATGTATGGATTGCTCAGGTTGTTACTGATATCTGAATCTCAGGTCAGTGGCTCCATCAGAAACATGTTTGATGAGAAAAATGTTGACATGTTCAATACTCATTTTCTCTGCTGTATGCATGTCTCTCACAACAAATTTGTGCTCACAATTAAATGTCTGCAATGACCTGCAAGAAGGAAATCCATATTCAATCAATATGTATTTTGAGGCCAATCATCCACACCTTCAGGGACTATTTCACTGAGGGGTCATTTATTGCAATTTTTCCACATTTTCACAGCTCACACTTGTCTTAATAAAATGTCTGTGACATGTTTTACTAACATTTTTTGTGAAAATGTGTTTCTTCAAACACGCTGATTTAAAGCCTAAATCACTTTAAGAAATATTCACCAATTCAACTCTGCCCTCCCTCTTAACCACTTGCACTCCGGGCAATTTTCCTAAAAATGCCAAAAAATAACGTGCCCAAAGTAAATCGAAAGCTGTTATTCAACCCTTTGCAGCATCTTCATGGGGTTGGTCTCATTTAAAAGAAAACACTTTGAATTTTTTGGCAAAAAAAACATAATCTCTCTACGTGCTCCGGCCACTGAGTTACAGTCATCTAAACATACTGAACTTGAAGAAAAAAAAATTGGACACAGTGTTTTTTTGGATACAAATGCTTGTAAATAACACACAGCTGTCCGATCCGGCTGGAAAATGCAACAGAAATGTAGAACCAAGTGTTATCCAGCTGAGATCCAAATTTGGTAACAATACCACAAAAAATGAATATTTTACACAGCTTTGTTCTCAGGCTGTTCCCAGGCGTTTTGGAACTGTGCCAAATTGTGCCAAATGGCACAGTTTGGAAAAACGTCTGTAACTTTTGAATAATTCAATGTAGAAGCTTCATTTTAGGCTCTAATGAAAGGTCACACTCAGGGCTGTGTCTGTGTGTGTGTGTGGGGGCGGGGGGTCGTCCCCCCCCCCCCCCCGCTACCAAGGACCAACTTCGGCCCTCGCTACAGATGGATTACACTCCTTGCATGTTTTCACAGCGGCTCCCCCCCCCTCGCTACTGTGTGTGTGTGTGTGTGGGGGGGGGACCGTGAACGGACCGTGAACGCCCCCCCCCCCTCGCTACAGAAGAGGGCCATCGCTACATGATGGAATAGACTGATATGCTTCCCCCCGCGGACCGGGGGGCGTTCAGACCGTGAACGCCCCCCCCCCACTCCTCTTCTGCAGCGGGGGGGGGGGGGGCGTTCACGGTCCGAACACGGCAAATGAACCGTTTATCGCGGTGCACGCACTTCGTACTTTGTGCGCAGTACAGTTGTAATTTACCGATCGGTCAAAAGTCATTTTTGGATTACAGTTTTCAGGGATAAATAATAATTTAGCTTATAACACCTTACCTCTTCAAAGCAGCAGAGTCGTGGTGAACATCTCTTCCCACCCGTCAGACGAACGCGACGCTGCTCCGCTCGTGGATCCCGATCAACATAATTCCATTATTGCCGTTTTGGCGAATGATTTACGACTTTTGTCGTCGGCCTCCGTCTATTCTGCTGGAATGAGTGCAGGTCCCACTTGTGGGTGTTCTCCATGCTGCTGGGTCTGTATTAGATTCGTCCAGCGTCCTTTGTTTTCATCTGTGGCAACAGTAAATCTCTCTTCACCCTGCCTGAATTTCTGTGCTTCAATTGGCTCCTGCGTTCACAGTAGGTGGGTCCTCCTTCCTAGATTTTCATTCATTGGCTCCTCAAGGTTTCAGAAACCCAATTCAAGGCTCTTATTAGTCGAATGAGAGTTCAATCAGATGAACTAATCTGTTCGCAGCTGTCTCTGCAGTTTTTTTTTTTTGAGTGGCGCTTGGACGCTACTACATCACCATCACCACCATCATGCGTCATGCGTCCAAGCGCGCACGAGGGTGCTCTCGTGCGCCCTCGTGCGTCATAGGACGCAGAGACTTGCCCGCCCGCGGAACAACGAAGCGCAAGTGGTTAAATCACTTAGCCATTATCTGGTGTAGCCCAGTGGGAAGTTTGGAAAATTTCTTTATTTGTTCATTTATTTATTTTATATATTGTGGATTTACTCTTTGTGAGAATGTCATTTTTGTTGTTTTATTCACATATTTTGGGTAACGATATGTGATTTATAATTATGATCAGGTATAAAGATTATTTAATTTGTATTAAAGTATCGGGACCTGAGATTTACTCCAGGTCCACACGCAGGAAAAGTTTATAGTAAACACTCATTGGGGCGCCAGCTTACCTCTTTAGTGAGCACTTTTAGTCATTAATTTCACTTTATACCAGTTTAATCACTCAATAAATTAATTAATAATCAGTCTCAAAATTTTAGTGAATTTGATACTGGGGCTTTGAAACCAGACTCAGAATGAAATAAATTCCCAACAACTTCTCTCAATTTCACGTCTTTATTAAATGAAATGATGATTAAAGGACATTGAAATGATTTCCATTAACCATTAAATTAAACTTGTAAATGATAGTTTAACAATGTGAACATTTGCAGAACCAGGGTGAAAATGTAAGCTGAATTTAGATCAGTTTGAAGTTAATGGATTATGGAAAACTGAATGCAAATTTATGGGGAAAATTAAACTAATTATATGGAAAATTCTGGATTACTCTTTAATTTTGTATCTGATCAGATACTGAATTATTCTCAAATCTCAGACATTTTATTCAGCAGATGAATAAAGAATGCAGCTCACATGACCCATGTTGGTGGAGATCCTTCATCGTAATCTTCTTGAAGTTTTAGTTGGTAGATGGCACCAAAACCAGAATATCTTGCCAGGAGGTATTCGGACAAGGTACGGCAGCTTCCAAAGTCTACAGTCACAAGATGAGATTTTGACTGTTGGGCTGAGGTGCAGCGAAGATGACGACGGTGTTTTCTTCAGGCAGTGTAACGGCGACGTTGAAGCTTTCATGGATCAGCTCTTCCCAAGGGAATTTGAGAATAATTACAAAATCTGATCCAATAGCAAAATTAAAAGATATTTCCGACTTCGTGGAGTTGAAATTAGCTGCTATTATGGAGATGGTCACTCAGTCCTTTTAAAGAAAATATATAAAATTAAAATTAAAGTGAAAAATAAAAACGGTGAGTTTAAAGAAAGTTTAACAGGAGGAAGTTATAAAAAATAGACGTGTAGGAAGGGGAGTTTGACTCCAAATTCAGATTTGAGCTCAGGAAAGAAAAGAATTAATTCCTAGATGTTTAAAGAAAAACATTAAAATACACAGAAGTTTACACAAACGCAATATTTCATGTTCTTTGCTCTGAGGTGATCGTAGAAAAAACATGTGTGAGAAGTCTCCTTTGTTCTGTGGCAGTGAAGAGATCTCTTTGTTCTCCAGCAGTACTTTGCTGTGAAGTGAAGGAGAAGAAAAAGGAGAAGAAAAGAGGGCTGAAAAGAGGGTGTATCTCCTCATTATCTGCGGACAACTTTCACAGGCTTCCGGGGATTGGCAGGAGCCCCAGCCAATAGTTTTCCTTCGTGGGCGAGTTTTATGAACTTTAGTCCAATGAACAGGCTTTTGTCTGTATGGAACCAATGGAATGAAAGAGCTGGAGCCCAGAATATGCTGGGTGATGACTGGCTGATACCGATCCTCACAAAATGACATAATTTTAATACACTGGGGATTCCTTAACCTACTTATGTAAAAAGCCTAAGCTAGCTTTAGTGATTCATGCAACTTTATAACTAGTGTTTTTAAATTAGCATACAAGAATAAACATTCATTGAAACATTTTAACATGCACATATTTAAAATCAAGGATTAATATATATTTCAAACCCATTGATTGTCCACAGAATATCAAAGTCCCACCGAGGCAGTGATCTTCAACAAATGGTGTCCTTTGAATTGTCCTGAGAAATGAAGCTTGAAGAGTTAATTTCAGTTCAAAACTTGTACAGTCAAAGTGAGCGTCTTCTCCATAGACGTCCACCAGGTGTAGTGTCGAGCTGTGGCCAATCCAAGGCCTTAGTGAATGCCTTTCAGGTTTTATGGTATGCCTGTTGAATATAAACCTGTCTTAGTTGAGGAAGTCCCCAAGTTATTTATGATGTGAGTTAATAAATTGAGAGCATTCTTTTGCTTTGCTCAACAAAAGAATGTTGGTTCAGCTGTGGTCCTGAGATGAAAAAGCAGTTCTTGACTGGCCTTTTCCTGGGTGAAACAATGCCTTTAAGATGAAGAATAATTTTATTGATGAGCCAAAGCAAGATGATGCTACATTTGTGCAATGTCTTTTTCTTCGTCTAGATGCTTTTTTGTCACGAGAGGAAGCACAGTGGTTGCTACAGCAACAACAACAAAAAATAAAACATTGAAGGGGGGTGGAGAGAAGGAGATGGGGGAGTGAGAGAGAACGGAGAAGTTGGAAGGAGACCCAGAGTTTGATGTGGCTTATGTCAAGCTGAGGGACACCCATGAGAGGACTTTTGTTTATCCAGCATCTTTCTATAAAGTTTTTGTTTTAGAAAGGCTGACAGGTGGTAGGTCTGTCCAGCCTGGGCAGCCACTACATCACCTGGATGGCTCATTAATGGCAGCCAAGGAGTGACGGGGGTCCACCCCGTCAGCTGACTTCACCTGGGAGCGGCAGTTAGTTTAGTCAATTAACTCCACAGCTTTCTTCAGGGCCAGAGAGACCAGAGGACTTCTCCATAGCCTGTGAGGACGTGGATGTTTGGAAGGAGACCTCCAAGAGAGTGCACTTTCACTGATTCACCTCCTCACCCAGACCAACGCTACTGTCAAGCCACAACAGTTGCGGCTGTTGAACTTAACGGTTGAGCTCCAGCAGCTTTCTTTAGGGCCAGGCGGCCTTAGGAACTCCTGAGTAACCTGTGAATGTTATCAGGGGACCTTCTGCGGAGTAAGTGGTATTTTATTTTATTTTATTTATTTAATTAATTTTTTTTAAGCCAGATTCTTCCTTTCTCCGGGACAAGCACGGCTGTTGAGCCCCTCTATTTTTTCTTTGCTACTAAACCTGCTGGATGGAAATTGGACTGTTGCCAGAACTGGGAGTAATGTTAATTCTTTTTTTTTTCCTCTGTTCCATTGGCTGAAGAGAGCCGCTGGCTCCAACGAACACAAGCAACGATTCAGGCCTACAATGATTGGATTTGTGGTATTTTGTGTGTGTGTGTGTGTGTGTGTGTGTGTGTGTGTGTGTGTGTGTGTGTGTGTGTTGGGCCTATGACTGTGTTACAAACTTGATTTATTTAATTTTTTTTTTTTTTCCCATCCATCCATCCATCCATCTTCTACCGCTTTTCCGGAGGTCCGGGTCGCGGAGGCAGCAGTTCAAGCAGAGAAGCCCAGACTTCCCTCTCCCCAGCCACCTGCTCCAGGTCTTCAGAGGGGATACCAAGGCATTCCCAGACTAGCTGGGAGACATAGTCTCTCCACCGAGTCCTGGGTCTGCCCCGGGGTCTCCTCCCAGTGGGACGTGCCTGAAACACCTCAAGTGGGAGGCGTCCAGGAGGCATCCTAATCAGATGCCCATACCACCTCAACTGACTCCTTTCAATGTGGAGGAGCAGCGGTTCTACTCTGAGCCTCTCCCGGATGACTGAGCTCCTCACCCTATCTCTGAGGGTGAGTCCAGCAATCCTACGGAGAAAGCTCATTTCAGCCGCTTGTATCCGCGATCTCGTTCTTTCGGTCATTACCCAAAGCTCGTGACCATAGGTGAGAGTAGGAACGTAGATTGACTGGTAAATCGACAGCTTTGCCTTAGAACTAAGCTCCCTCTTCACCACAACAGACCGGTACAACGTCCGCATCACTGCAGATGCTGCTCCAATCCGTCTGTCGATCTCTCGCTCCATTTTCCCCTCACTCGTGAACAAGACCCCAAGATACTTAAACTCCTCCACTTTTTTTTTCCCTTTTTCTCTTTTTTCCTTTTTTTTTCTCCTGCCTTGATTTATTAATTTATGTGAATTATACACCTAATCTCAATTTTAACTTTTTACACTTTTGACTGCTAAATTTTGTGTGAATATTTCTTAATTTTTACTAAAGGGTTCTTGTTAATTTTACGTTGGTTGTTGTGTGTGGTTAATTAACCTTTAAGTATATTTAGTATTTAAATAAACTCACGGCACCGCTTGGATAGAGGAGATCACCACCAGAGGCGCTACATAAATCGAGGCACCGCTGGGATTAATTTCATGTGTTTTGGGTTTATTTGCTGTATTGTGTTATTATAACAGTAAACTGAGTATGTTATTACATGCTGAGGGAAAGACTATGGATGATATACAAGATTTATTAACAGGACTCCCGTCAGTTTCTGTTCCACAGAATCCCTCCTTTGAGCTGTTGGTGACTTGCTTGAAAAAATCACCAAACCATATGGGGAAAGTGGAGCATGCCGCCGCCCGTGGATCTTCTCGGGTACTGTGCCCACTCCAGCAGGTGAGGAACAGTTTGATCATTGGTTTAAGCAGGCTTATCTGATGGTTGAAGAGGGTGATGGTTCTGCCAAAGAAAAAAAGAAGAAGGATAATGGAAAACTTAAAGGGACAAGCTTTAGAGATCATGAGAGCAGTACACCTATCCGATCCTGGCATTACTCCTGAAAAGTACTTAGAAGCTCTCGAAAGTGCTTTTGGATCAGCTGAGTCAGAAGATGACTTGTACTTTGCTTTCAGACTCCAACAGCAGCAGCTGAGAGAAAAGTTGTCTGACTTTCTGAAGAGGCTGGAGTGTTGCTTGTTGAAGGTGGTGCAAAGAGGTGGATTACCATCTAGTAGTATGGATAAAGCAAGACTCGAGCAACTTCTTAAAGGTGCAGTAAGTGCTGACCTAATGTTGATGCAGTTGCGACTTAGAGAGAGAAGAGACAACCCTCCAACCTTTCTTGAGCTACTGCGTGAAATCTGTGCAGGAGTATGAAGCTTCCAGAGCCAAATTAAGCCAATCATTGCACACAGTTCACACCAAGCTTCAGTTGGAGGACAAACATTCAGAAATGCAAAGTCTAAAAGGTGAAATTAAGGAAGTAAAATCCATGTTTCTTCCTCTTGCCACTCATCCTAAAGAAACAGAGGATAGGAAAGAAAAGCAGTCAGCTGACATCAAGCCAGTTGCAGAAATGTGTTTAGACCCTGAAGTAGCTGCCCTGAAAAAAGAAGTTAAGCAGTTACAACAAAAAGTGAACTCCAAGTTGCCCAGTCAGACTGTAGCCCCACAAGCAGTAATGACTGTTAAAACACAGAACAAATATTTCTCTGATTCAGATGAACTCTTCTGCTATCGATGTGGAGAAAATGGCCACATGGCAGGTAAATGCAGAAACCCTGAGAATCAGAATAAAGTAATTCAGAGGCTTATTCAGGCTTTCAAAAAGACTAAAAACAGTAGCTCACCACCTAGCAGTGATGCAGCTTCAAGTGAAGCAGTTTGTACTGTTAGAAAAAGTGAAGTAAATGTGCACATACCTGGGCGTATATCTAAAGGTTTGATTGGTCCGCCATCACTTGAGCCATTGAAAGTGAATGGACACTTATGTGATGCCTTATTGGAGAGTGGCGCTAGAGTTAGCATCATCTTTGAGTCTTGGTACAGAAAGTGTCTCTCAGATATCCCCATTCATCCTATAAGCAAGTTGGACATCTGGGGTTTGAGCGACTCAAGTTACCTGTTTCTTGCTTATGTAGTGGTAGACATGGAGTTTCCCAAGAAAGTATTGGGAGCCCCATTTGCATATCTGTGTTAACTTTGATATGTCCTGATGCCTCAGGCCCAAATCAGATCCCTGTCATCATAGGAACTAATGCCAAAGCCAGTCTGTCCAAGAGGTTGGCTCAGCTTTGTGATGATGCCTCAGAGCCTGTGATTCATACTTTAGGCATACAAAGTTTTTGCCCTGAGAAGAGGAGAAAGTTTAGCTCTGAGTTGCAAATACTGTAGATGTTGAGGAACTGGGGTCTGTTAAATGGGAAGGCCCTGGGTTTCTCAGTCTACCTGCAGGAGGAAACTGTATGGTAGTCTACAGTGTAGTTCTAGAGCAGCCACTACCTAGTGAAATCTTAATGGTTGAACCCCCAGTCCTGGACACACTTCCTGCTGGTGTTCTGCTGCAGTCTATGGTGATGCCAAGTAATGCTATAGATGCTAATCAGTTCACAGTTTTGCTTCAGAATGAGCCCCTGAGAAATGTGACTATTCCAAGTGGCACAGTTGTAGGTTGCCTATGTGCTACTGATGTTGTTACAACCGTGTCTAATCAGTGGCCACTATCTGAGGAATTTGATGCCTCTGCAGTTGATTTTAGTGAATCCCCTGTTTCAGAAGAGTGGAAAGCAAGACTTAGACATAAATTGTCTGAAAAAGCAGCTGTTTTCTCATTGCATGAGCTAGATGTTGTCACGAGCCCAGCCGGCTTGGCTTTCCCCGGCTCGGCCTCGATCTCTCTGTGGGTTTTGGTTTCACTGTTTATGTACATTTTATGTATTTTTGTACTTATTCCATATCCATAGCCACTGCCTGACTGGCAGCTGTTAGTCAGCCTGGGTGACCTACTTTCTCCCACACTGCTGACAGTCTGTCGGTCCAGCCACACCCCCTTGCTCTCCCTCTGGTTCTATCAGCTGTTCCCAGCCCCGGTAAATTTCTTTCCAGCACCTCGCCCAGGTGTGCCCAATTTGTGTAGCCAGTGGTATTTGTATTTAAGCGGCTGTTAGCTATACAAACGCCGCTGGACCATTGTATGGGTTAGAGTCTAACCCATACAATGGTCCAGATACAACCCATACAATGGTTAGATTAACCGTCTAACCGTTAGACGGTTAATCTCCGCTGTCTGACCGTCACATCCCGAAGGATTATTTGTGTTTGTGCTCGCTGTCTGCCTTGGATGACTCGGACTGCTCCTGCACGATGAGTAAGAGCTTTTCCACGTTTCTCTTTGCAGTTGTGCTGCGACACTTGTCTGCAGCGTTTCCTCTGGCAGCACAACTGCTATGCTCGGGCACTGCTGCCCGGCTCTTCTCCTGTGCCAGTCGAGCATCCTTGAAAACTCCAAATTTACACAAGCACTTTGTCCTGTTAGTGTTTGTGGCCACGGTGCACAGTGGTCTGCCTGCTGTACACTATTTGTTTCAGCCTTTATGTGCACACCTGTTACATTCCTGTAAGTGTTTAATTTTTGAACTGTGTGTTTCAATAAATGTGTGTCTGGTGAACCCTGCGCATAAATGCTCATCTATCCTTCTCTTCCTTCGTGCACTGTGGAAAAGCACATGTGGAAGTTTATGACAGAATGGTCCAGCCCAATAAGAGGATTTAGCAGGTTTCACCCACACTAATTATTTTTCATTTTTTGGACTATCCTTTACTCACCTGTTGGTTGGAGCACGATGTCCTGGGCTCGCCAACCTCATTGCTGCAAGGGAGGAATGGCAGCTGGCATCCCCACGCTGGAAGAAGAGTGAGCAGCGGATTTGAGCCAGGACTTTGTGGAGGAGGCTCTTGCATCCCGTGGTCCCAAGAATAAATGAGAGTGTTTGCTTGGGGCTATGGGTATCTTAGAAGCGCATCCTGGCCTCTGGAGGTGCCCACAATACGCAGAGCTGCTCTCCACGGTCTGCACGCTGGAGCACTCATTTCCTGGTTTATCTGCGAGGACACTTCCCTCCGAGCTGAAGCAGAGTTGTTCCCCTCGTGGGCCATCCGCTTCCTCTCCAGCTCAGCCCGAAGTGCCAGCCTCAGCCCGTGCATCTCCAGTGCCACCACGACAGCGTCATCTAACGGCAAGACGCCGGGAGAAGCCCTCCTCGTCGACAGCGACAGCCATCGTTCCAGCTGCCATGAGGCCAGCTGAACTCACCCCGGCCACGCCTACCTCCATTGTCATAGGGACAGCTCCTCCACCTAATACGTCAAACAGGTTCATTTTGTCTTCTTTCAATTATTTATCCTTTTTTTTTTTTCCTTTGAAAGACAAAAGTAAAATAGAAAGATGTCTTTACCTTCTTTACATGTTTCAACTGCAACACCTTCTTTACCTTCTTTACATGTTTCAACTGCACTGCAGCCTTCATCAGAAGAGCTTCTTCTGATGAAGGCTGCAGTGCAGTTGAAACATGTAAAGAAGGTAAAGACATCTTTCTATTTTACTTTTGTCTTTCAAAGGAAAAAAAAAAAAAAAAAAAAAAAAAGCTCCTCCACCTGTCCACAGAGGGGCCCACGTCACTGCTGACACGGAGAGGGATGACTGTCTGCTGTCTGCAGCTGCTAAAACCATCGACCAGGATGGCAGGCAAGTATTTTTTTTTCTTTCTATTCCATCTAATAGTATTGAATCTTGCCTGTCTCCCGAGGGAGAGGCCAGGTTTACGCAGTCCGCTGGGTCCTCTCTTCCAGCTGCAAAAATTAATTAATTTCTCCCCCTCTCCGTGTCTCCTCCCATTCTCCCTGAGGGCCTGCCGGGCCAAGAACTGGGCCACCTGACGATGGAGGGGGTTGAGGCCTGGATGATTCTGCCCAGGAGCCCGCACGGAGGCGTTTCTCTGCAGTCACACCGGTGGACGAAGAGTGGGCGAATCTGCTCGCCTTAGTCAACTGCCAGGTCGAGGAGGAACGCCGTGAGAGGCAGGTCCGAGGACGCACTTCCCCGGCTGTGAGGGTTCCTCTCCCTATGCCTGGTCAACCCCCGGACTCTCCTTCTGACGAGGAGTGGGCGAACCTGCTCGCCGTAGTCAACGGCCGGGTCGAAGAGGAGCGTCAGAGGACCAGGACTGCAACCACCATCACGCCTGTTGCGGGGACCGCCGCAGCAGAGTCGTCTCCCAGACCAGACCCCCAGTCGACTGGACCCGGACCGTCATCGTCAACAGCGTCGGAGTCCTGGATGGAGGTAGAGCTCAAGCACAGGCAAGTTATCTCTCCTGTAGTTCAATTGCCAATGATTGAGAGATCTTGTCTGGCTTTTGGGGAGGAGAGTCGGGTGCGGCTCTCGACCACACCTGGGCTTCCCTCGCCAGGCTTTGCCGCTGCCGGCAACCCTAACATTTTCTTCTCTCCCATGCCTGTCGAGCCCCTCACTAGGGTCGCCAGAGGGAGCTGCCATCACCAGGGTTGTCTGCCGACAATGACGAGAGGTTGGCAGTCCCAGAGGAGGTTGACGGGGGCACAGCACTGGGCGCGACAAAGGAGGCTATGCACCCCAAATCGCCGGAGTCCTGGACGGCGGTGGAGCCCGGTTCATGCAAGTGTGTTCCATTGTGTCAATTCTGCATATGTCAAAGTCACACTGCCCGACTCATGGCGAGGAGGGCCCGGGGCAGCTCGTAGTAGCCCTCGAGGCTGCCTCACCAGGCTCTGATGCTGCCGGCGACTCTGACCCGGTCTCTTTTTCTCTACCTCCGGGGTTGGAGCCCTCTGCCAGGGTCGCCGGAGAGCAGCTGACTTCACCAGAGACCACTGAGGATCAGGATCCAGCACCAGGTGGCATTAGGAGCACCACCTCCCTCGCTGGGGAGGCCACCGCGGGAGCAATGAGGCCCCCAGTGGGGGTCACCGCTGGTGCAATGGTGCTCCAACCGGAGCCCATCGCGGGTGCAGCCACGTCCCAGACCGGGACTGTCATAGGTGCAGCTCTGGCCCAATCAGGGCCCACTGCAGGTGCTGCAGAGTCGCAGCCGGAGGTCTCCAAGGGTCTGGCCCTGCCGAGGGAGGATGTTGCTGCTTCAGCCCCTCCTTCCAAGGTTGTCAGTGCTCCCCCCATCAATCGCCTCCTCAGCCTGGTGCCTCTGCGGGTTGGCCCTCTCACCATGGGTGCAGCTTTGGCCCAATCGGGGTCCACCGTGGGTACAGCCGAGCCTCAGCTGGAGGTCATTGCGGGTGCAGCCGAGCCTCAGCTGGAGGTCACCGCGGGTGCAGCAAGGCTCCCACTGGAGTCCATCATGGGTGCAGCGGAGCCGGCCCGGTCGGGGTCCACCACGGGTGCAGTTGCGAACCATCCTGAGGGTGCCATGGTCCCCTTATCCCTGCCTGATGCTGTGGTGGTCCCCTTTCCCCGGTCCTGTTATCCACCACTGAGCCTTCCGGTGGGCAGGCCGCCTCCTGCTTCACCCCTTCGGTCCTGGTGGCTAAACTATGCTGGCCGGCCGCCAGAAGAATTGACTTCCCGGGTCAGGTGGCTCGTGTTTTCCGGCAGGCAGCCGGACTTGGTCCACCGGACCTTCTGCTAGGCCTGGGACTCTGGGTGGCTTCCTGAGCCCCATTGCCCATAGACTTGGGACGGTTAATTGTGGACCCTGGGCAGGGCATTGTGTTCCCTCCTTCCTGTTCCCCCTACTGCCCACCCGGGTTCATGTTGTTTGTTGTTGTTGTTGTTGTTGGAACTGTTGGTGGGGGGTCTTCTTGATGTTACCTTGGGTGTCTGGGGTTCCACCCCTTAAAGGGGGGGCTCTGTCATGAGTTGAGCTGACTTGGCTTTCCCCGGCTTGGCCTTGATCTCTCTGTGAGTTTTGCTTTCACTGTTTATGTACATTTTATGTATTTTTGTACTTATTCCATATCCATTGCCACTGCATGACTGGCAGCTGTTAGTCAGCCTCGGTGACGTACTTTCTCCCACGCTGCTGACAGTCTGTCGGTCCAGCCACACCCCCTCGCTCTCCCTCTGGTTCTATCAGCTGTTCCCAGCCCCAGTAATTTTCTTTTCCGCACCTCGCCCAGGTGTGCCCAATTTGTGTAGCCAGCGGTATTTGTATTTAAGCGGCTGTTCGCTAGACAAACACCGCTGGACCACTGTAAGGGTTAGATGGTTTATCTCCGCCTTCTGACCATCACGTCCTGGAGGATTATTTGTGTTTGTGTTCGCTGTCTGCCTTGGATGACTCGGACTGCTCCTGCATGATGAGTAAGAGCTTTTCTATGTTTCTGTTTGCAGTTTTGCTGCAATGCTTGTCTGTAGTGTTTCCTCTGGCAGCACAACTGCTACGCTCGGGCATTGCTGCCGGGCTCTTCTCCTGTGCCAGTCGAGCGTCCTTGAGAACTCCAAATTTACAGGAGCACTTTGTCCTGTTAGTGTTTGTGGCCACGGTGCACAGTGGTCTGCTTGCTGTACGCTATTTGTGTCAGCCTTTATGTGCACACCTATTACATTCCTGTAAGTCTTTACTTTTTGAACTGTGTGTTATCAATAAATGTGTGTCTGGTGAACCCTGCGCGTAAATCCTCATCTATCCTTCTCTTCCTCCGTGCGCTGTGGAAAAGTGCACGTGGAAGTTTATGACAGATGTGACATTAGCTAAATGGGGTTGAACATTCTATTCATATGTCAGACCCACAACCATTTTGTGAATGCTCCAGACGCATAGCTCCTGTGGATGTTGATGATGTACGCCATCACATCCAAAAGTTGCTAGCTGCAGGTATCATAAAAGAGTCTAAAAGCCCCTATGTATCACTAACTACTAACTAACTAACTAACCTGCACTTATATAGCGCTTTTCTAGTCACAAAGACCACTCAAAGCGCTTTCACTAATACTAACCCTCTATTCTAAGGGCCTATAGGAAAGAGATATCTAGGGACAATTTAGAACAGCCAATTAACCTAACATGCATGTCTTTGGATTGTGGGAGGAAACCGGAGCCCCCGGAGTAAACCCACGCAGCACAGGGAGAACATGCAAACTCCACACAGAAAGGTTCCAACCCCTGCCAACCTGGGGATTTGAACCAGGAACCTTCTAGCTGTGAGGCAACAGTGCTAACCACTGCACCACCATGCTGCCCTATCACCAATAGTAGTTGTCAGGAAGAGGAATGGAGATGTAAGGATGTGCATAGACTACCACACACTAAATGGTGGTACTGTCCTTGGTCAGTACACTACACCCCGCATTGATGAGACCTTAGACTGCCTATCAGGTATGATGCAATCTTATTTCCTTTTGTGTTGAGTGTGATGTCTGATGAGGACAGACAGTTAGAAAGGGGAGGGTATAACCCAGTGGGAAGTTTGGGATATATAACCTTTATTTGCTCATTTATTTATTTTGTATATTGTGGATTTACTCTTTGTGAGAATGATAGAAAAATTCCATTTTATATACATTATTATTATTATTAATGTATTTTTATATTTGAGAAATATCATGCCTTTCATATGCCATGTTTAATGTTTATATGTGCATTCCATATAGGATAAGTTCATATATTCTTGGCATGTTTCTGTGAGGAATTATTGGCCTTCAGAGAATTCAAACTGAGAATCAGTACATGATCAGTACACGCGTAAGGAATGATCTAGGCTACTTTGACAATCACTTTGACATGTCCTGTTTTCTTTTGCATCACAGGAATGCACAGGAACTCCTCAGCCTGTGTAGATCAGTTGTATAGATTAGTTACATGGACACTCTGTTAGTTTTATGGACTTCATGTCTCCAGAGTGTCTGTGACATTTCCCCGGATAAGCTTTGTTTATCAGGACTGTCCCGTTCTGTTCCTCCTCTTACCCCTCTCCTCCTCCACCTTTCTGTTGCCTATATAAATCAAACTTAAATGAATATGCTCCAGAGATTCTAGGTGCGCCTGAATGCCATGCTTTGTAATCGCTCCCTCAAAATGGCCATTTGAGGTTAAACTGGATATCTATTTTTATAATAAATGTACATAAATCCAACTTTACGCCTGATTTTTTTTAATTTGAATAATTTAAACTCAGGATTATTCTAGCAGAGAATATCATTTTTGTTGTTTTATTCACATATTTTGTGCAATGTCTTTTTCTTCATGTATATGTTTCTTTGTCATGAGAGGAAGTGCAGTGGTTGCTACAGCAACAACAAAAAATAAAACATTGAAGGGGGGAGGAGAGAAGGAGACGGGAGAGTGAGAGAGAATGGAGACGTTGGAAGGAGACCCAGAGTTTGATGTGGCTTATGTCAAGCTGAGGGACACCTATGAGAGGACTTTTGCTTATCCAGCATCTTTCTATAAAGTTTTTGTTTTAGAAAGGCTGACAGGTGGTAGGTCTGTCCAGCCTGGGCAGCCACTACATCACCTGGATGGCTAATTAACGGCAGCCAAGGAGTAACCGGAGTGGTGGCTCAGTTGGTAGAGCATCCGCCCCACACCCGGGAGGCAGAGGTTCAAATCCCGGCCGGGTCATACCAAAGACCGTATAAAAATGGTGCTTTCTGCCTTCTAGCGTGGTGCTCCGCATAATGGAATGGGGAAAGTAAAGTTACACACAGAGCTACCAGAGGACTGACCCCCCGCTGTAGCTTTCACTACTTACAGTAGCTGTGTGGCCTAGGGTCAGAGAAACGGAGATAGGCGCCGCCCATATACACCTTCAGGTGTGAAGGGATTAACTAACTAACTAACTAAGGAGTGACGGGGGTCCACCCTGTCAGCTGACTTCACCTGGGAGCGGCAGTTAGTTTAATCAATTAACTCCACAGCTTTCTTCAGGGCCAGAGAGACCAGAGGACTTCTCCACAGCCTGTGAGGATGTGGATGTTTGGAAGGAGACCTCTGTGGGAGTGTGCTTTCACCAATTCACCTACTCACCCAGACCAACGCTACTGTCAAGCCACAACAGTTGCGGCTGTTGAACTTAACGATTGAGCAAGAGTCAGTGACATCGATTAACTCCAGCAGCTTTCTTTAGGGCCAGACAGCCTTAGGAACTCCTGAACAACTTGTGAATGTTATAAGGGGACCTTCTGGGGAGTGAGTGGTATTTTATTTTAATTTATTTATTTATTTATTAAGCCAGATTCTTCCTTTCTCCTGGACAAGCACGACTGTTGAACCCCTGTGTTTTTTCCTCTGCTGTTGAACCTGCTGGATGGAAATTGGACCATTGCCAGAACTGGGGGTAACAGTAATTCTTTTTTTTTCCTCTGTTCCGTTGGCTGAAGAGAGCCGTTGGCTTCAACGAACGCGAGCAACGATTCAGGCCTGCAACAATTGGATTTGGGGTATTTTGTGTGCGTGTGTGTGTGTGTGTGTGTGTGTGTGTGTGTGTGTTGGGCCCATGACTGTTACAAACTTGATTTATTAATTTATGTAAAATATACACCTGATCTCAATTTTAGCTTTTTACACTTTTGACTTCTAAATTTTGTGTGAATATTTTTTTTTATTTTTACTAAAGGGTTCTTGTTAATTTTACATTTGTTGTTGTGTGTGGTTAATTAACCTTTAAGCATATTTAGTATTTAAATGAACTCAGGGCACCCCAGGCATAGAGGAGATCACCACCAGGGGCGCTACACTGGGTAGCTTTTAGCGTTTAGTTTTTAGCCTCCTTCTAGCTTGGATCAGTGGCGCTGGCTCATTTGCATCTTAAACCAAATACAAGTTAGCCACCATGGTTTGCCCCAGGACCTCCAAGGGCAGTGTCCCACGGAGCCGGTGCTGGCCTCCCCCACCTGAGGTGAGCCCCTTTGGGCTTTTCGGGGGAGCTGCCCACCAGCCACGACTGAGCCCCTCGGCTAGCAGCGCTTGCCACTCCATGGGACATGGGAATAATGCAGCATGAGTAATACTAGCTGCCACCACAGCAGCTACATATTACACTGTCCAATTTCTGTAAATCTTAAAAAGACTTTTTTTGGTCACCAAGAAATGTGAGGAATATTGGAAGAGGTTCTCTGCTCGATGCACCAGTGGCCGCTCCAACCCGTCACCCCCCAGACGTTAATGTTTGTCTCAAAGAATGAATGAAACAAAGCATTACTAGTTGACAGGGGCCGGCCACGACATGACTGGTCCCAAGAGCACACAAGCACAGAAACACACGCGAATCAGTGGCTAAACCACCAGATCCAGCCTGCAGTGTCAAGAACGAAGCATATGGTCAAATGTTGCTAGATGAAAAAGGACTCCAGTGGGGGTGATTAGAATTTATAGAAAGTTGCAATCTAAATCAGCCTGACACGTGTTGTCTGTCCATCACTGAATCTCAGTGTTTGCGTAGCTGTGCTACGTTGATCATTGCAGACTGCTGGAAAATTGTTACTATTATTGTTTGACAGAACTTACCACACATATCCTTGGGCAAACATAGAAAATATGTTAACATTATTAATTTTTACTTTAAAAAAAACTATACTTTCCCTGCTTTGTTTTAAAGCTTTTATGCTTTACACTTACAAATCGGCAGTTGCCCATCAGCTGTACTCCTACTATACCTGCTTATAAGATCATGAGACTGCTTTTTCTGTACTGCAGTGTACCTTGTCATTAATTTGACCACTTTGCTAGCTTTGAAGTGTTTCATCTTTTGTATAGTGTTTCTGCACGGTCCCACTATTTTTGTCGACTGCTTGATTGAGGGGAAATTCACAGCAAACACTGTCAGGCTCCTCAACTTCAACAGCGAAGGCAAAAATTAATCTTTGGGCTGAGGAGAGCAGATCGGCAGGCGACAAAGCAGCACAGCCATTAGGGCTGCGGAGGAGGCCAAATGCGCTCGTGGTCATAGATCGACGCAAATGACTGCGCCAGGGGGACTACAATTCCCCACTGCTGGAGCTTCTGCTACATGATCATTAGTGTGCTATGTTTGATTGATATAGCACATTTCCGATGGCAGGTGGACTACTCATCTCAATGTGGCGGTCCCCGATGATTAATCTCGTTTTAAGATGCATCTGGAGGAGTGAACTCATTCTGGATGGGCTGGTGTAAATTAAATTGTATAATAATGCAGCACAGTCTAGGCTATTAGAGCATGGCTAAACTTGAATGTCAGTGTCATTGAAATCAACTGTCGGGGCAGATTGTTGTTGCTGATGAATGTATACAACATGGCACAAAGCAAGCGGACCAATAATTCAACCCACCATTGTGATAAAGAAGTATATAGTGTTGCAACATAATTAATCATAGCCATTGCACTTGCAGGCCGACCACCGCAATGATCCCAAACACAGGCGACAAATTGATTAAAGCTCTTGATCAACCATTTTGAAATGAAACCTTTTGACTATTCTTCATTTACTGGTGTGAGCTGATGGGTTAAGGGATAAAATGTGGGATGCAAGGTGTGCTTATTGTATGTTAGAGGATTAGATTTGAAGCAGGGAAGTGCTGATAAGGAGTATGTTTGGTCAGCAAAACAATTAACCTTGAAAAATAAAGGTAAAAATACAACAGTGGAGGCTTAGGTGCCCAGGGTTAATGGTTTGGGAGAAACTATTTTTGCCCTCAGGAGATTATAGTAATTATAGTTTCTTGACAATGTAATTGTAGGAGTGGAATAAGGTGGGGGTTTTTTTTGGTTTTTTTTTTTTGCTGTGGTACCCATGATCATGAGACTGTATAAAGAGGATAGAAAATCTCTTCATATGAAAAGCATTTTGCTCATTTCACACAGTCTAAAATGATTGGATAAGTTCTCAAGTCCTATTCGCCGAGGTTCAGTCAAAGGGCTCCGAGGCTATAGAGTTCAGTGGTAACCATGAACTGTTTCATTCAGTTAATGCCTTTTGCTTGAAAGCGAAACACAGTCTGAGAGCTCATTGTCTGCAGCAGATATTTAATTGAAACAGAGTGTGTGTGTGTGTGTGGGGGGGGGGGGGGGATTTGTCATTTGCACCCTCATTTGAAAGTCTTTCCCAATATTGTAAAACTTTCTGTGGAGTGCTGATGTGAAGCCATTTTTTTCTCTGCTACTAAATCTACTTTATATCAGCCTGACATCTCAATGTTTTCAATCACGTCTCTTTCCTGTTCTGCAAGTTATGACATGAAATTATCTCCAGTGTACTGAATACTGAATTGTAGTGACATTTTTAATATTCAATATATCAATCATGATAAAATCCCTATTCTGCAGGATTAAATGTTTTAAAAGTATAGATTTCAATTCAGTGCATAAAAATAGTAGGGCTGCACATCATCAGTATCAGCTGGTGAAGCATTTAAAATATTAGCATTGGCACAAAATAAAATTTCTGGATTCTGAATTGGCCCGATCATCTGATGTCTTCCACATCGGTCACCACAATCAGCGTTCCATTGCCCTCTCATTCTTGCCCTTCTTCTCCATACTGGCCCAAATCACTTAACAATATTTGCTTTCCCATCTTCGTGGAGGTTGTCCAGATGGTGGTTTCCAATCTCTTCTGCTTTCTGAGAGAGCATCAGAGATCATGTCCTTCACTCTGCTCATTTCCCAACTCACCTCACTACAGATATGCTCACGGAACAATATTTCTATCATGGATCTTTCCATAACCATAGGATGTAAAATGAATATTAACAACTGCTAAAATATTATTACAGCAGAGTTCAGGAATGATGCTCTGCTGGTGACGTTGCCTTTTTCCCATGGAACAAGGAAATGGCATCATGTTGTGGAGCATGATTTTGGATCATCTTGGATCATGCTCCACTTCCTAAGTTGTTTCTGTTTTTGTGGTTTTATGGATATTCTGGTCTAGTTTCAGCTTTATGCTCTTTGTATTTAGTTTTATTCTTGTCTAGTTTAGTTCTCGTGATCCTAGTAATGAAGAATCGAAGAGGCAAACAGAGCCTGATTTTTGAGGAACCTGACACCACCTCCTATACTTTACAGACCTTGATATTCTGTTAGATTAATGTGTCGAGTAACAAATAAAAAGTTTCTTCAAAATATGAGTGGTTGACATAACAAAATGTAAAGCTTAAGACATAATGCAGAACTTCAGAAAAGAATTATAAAAAAGAAACTTATGAGAAACTAACAAAAATTACTTTGTTGGGGAGATTATATTGACTGTGTTTTGAACCTGTATAATTATTACTTCTGCCAAAGAGGTAATGTAATCGGGGGGCAGTTTGTCTGTCTATTTGTCTGCCTGTTAGCAGGATTATGCAAAAAGTACTGGACGGATTTTGGTTAAAATTTCACCAGAGGTGGTCCTTGGCCTACAGACGAACCCATTACATTTTAGTGATGATCTGAGAATGCATACCCCCACCAAGGCTCTTATCTTCTCACAGTGTGTTAGCAAGAATCCTCCAAAACTACTAGATAGACTTTGATGCAATTTTCACCAGAACTGTCTCGTGGCCTACACGAACCCATTACATTTTGGAGGTGATCCATGAGGGACGGAAAGAGTGCTTTTCTAGCTGCAATAATAAATGCAAAATATGCTGTTTACAACTACAAAACATTTTTTGCAAAGTACACATTGTTTTTCTGAGCCCAATCAAATAGTGTAGTACTCTTTTTTTTGTCTTTCAGCTGCTCCATTTCAGGGTCGCCACAGATCTGACAAAGATTTTTACACCAGCTTGGGACTGGCAGAGGGACTACACAGTCTTGTGCGCCTTCTGTGGTTTGGTAACAAACTTTCCTTTCCCCATTCTATTATGCTGAAGGCAGGAAGTACCATTTTTATATGGTCTGTGGTATGACCCACTTGGGACTTGAACCCATGACCTCCCAGTTATGGGGCGGATGCTCTTCCTCTAGGCTACAACTCCGGGTAGTGCTTTTGTAGCACTGAATAATTAAGTTATATGCACATTTAATTCCTTTTTCATATTTAGCTGAACGTAGTTCACTGTGGGTTGTACATCAGAATCACACTAAAGTGATGGAGCCTTATGTTTCAGAGGATGTCCAATATGCATGTCCAAGAGTATGCAGTCAAGTTGTTGATGACAGTAACAGTGAATAATTGTGATATTACATTAAAGGTCTATGGCAAACATTGATAAATGATTTTATCATAGTTTTACTGTGTCTGTGTTTTACGCTTTTTTTAATTTCCTCTGTTTAATTGGATCTTCTGAGACAAATAATTTCTTGAAACTATACCTTTTGCTTCAAGGTTTTGAGATTATTTGAATAAAACTTTCATGTAACTAGATCTATTGCCATTATAAAATTTATGAGGATGGGTAAAAACAAAAATGTATTTTATAAAATCTGCAGATATTTTTTTTTAATTTTAAAAAGCTCACATTATTTTGGTGAAAATAATATTTTGTTCTGAATTTATTTGTAACACTCCAATATAGTTGGTCACAACCTAAAACAGAACAATTCTTAATAAGTTATCCTCATTCATCACCAGTAACTCCAAAATTATTTATTTTCAATGTGTCACAGTTTTTTTTTTTTCCCAAAATTTACACAAATGGTATGTGTCATAATCTAGTTTAAAAAAAAACACACATTTTGCAATCCAAAAGGTTGAGCAGGTCTCTAAATTATGTTATTGAACCCATTACTCTAAGAGAATATTAAAGTCTCCAAAGTGTAGGAGGTGGTCTCAGTTTCTTTAAAAAAAATTAGACCGGTGGATCTCTGACTAGACAGCGCAGTGGAAGAGTGGTTAGCACTGCAGCAGCACAGCAACTCACCCTTGGCCGGGGGATCTTGGGTTCGATCCCAGCCCCCGACCAACATTGATCTCTGTGGAGTTTGCATGTTATCCCTGTGTCTGCGTGGGATTTCTCTGGTTTCCTCCCACATGTCAAAAACATGCAAGTTAGGTCAACTGGCATCAAACTGGGGATTCTAAATTGTCCTTAGGTATGAATGAATGGTTGTCTGTCTCTTTGTGTTGGCCATGCAGTGGACTGGCGTTCTGTCCAGGGTGTACCCTGCCTCTCACCCAAAGATGCTGGGATAGGCTCCAGCCCCCCATGACCCAAAAAGGATTAAGAAGATGGATGGATGGATGGATTCCTGACTATAGGTTATTTTGAAATCATTTCCTGTTTATTATTTTCCCTGTCAGTGTTTGGTTATGATTCTCAGTTTACGTTTTGGTTATGTAACTCTGATTCCCTGCACCTGTGTTTTCATCTGATTCCCCTCAATTATTGTTACCTCTGCCAAGGAGGTTATGTAATCAGGGTGGTTTTTCTTTTTGTCCGTCCATCCATCTGTTTGTCTGACTGTTAGCAGGATTACGCAAAAATTACTGGATGGATTTTGATGAAATTTCCACCAGAGGTAGCCCTTCGGCCAAGGATGAACCCATTAAATTTTGGTGATGATCTGAGAGTGCGTACCTCCACCAGGGACCTTGCTTGTATTTGTGCAGCAGGATTACACAAAAACTCCTGGATGGATTTAGATGAATTTTTCACCAGAGATGGTCTTTGGGCTAGATAGGAAGCCATAAAATTTTGGTGATGATCTGAGAATGCATACCTCCACCAAGGCTCTTATCTTCTCACACTGTGCTACCAAAAATTCTCCAAGATAAACCCATTACATTTTGGACTTGGCAGAGGTGTGCGCTCTCGGAGTGCTTTTCTAGTTTAAATTCAGTGTGATCTTGCCTCTCATTACAGTGACAAACATGGATTATATGGACTTTTTTTTCCCCTCATGTCATGGATTTCACTTCTGTCAGAGATTATCTGAATCTGTATCCCTGTGTCCGTGAACTCCATCATGGTTTGTGTTTAAATTATCATTTCTCCAGTTCATTAGTTTATTGCCTTGTGTTCAAGTTTATTTAATGTATATTCAGGCCACTGAGCCTGAGTTTAATTTTTTAGTTATTTCAGTGTTGCAGTTAGTTTATGTTTCCCAGCCTCGGTTGAATCTGTTCAAATAAATCTTAAAAATAGACATGTCAGGTTCTACCTCACGCTTTAAATTTATTTCTGTTATTGTCTGTGTTTTCCCTACCTCAGCTCAGTTTGGTTATTGTGTTTATGTTCACGGTCATGTCTCTAATTATGTTCCTTTGTATTTGCCATTTATTATCTCTGCCAAGGGAGGATGGAAGTAATGTTATTAGTGGCATTGGTTTGTCTGTTGGTTGGTTGGTTGGTTTGTCTGTTAGCAACATAACTCAAAAAGTTATGAACAAATTTTGATGAAATCTTCAGGAAAAGTGTGTAATGCCACGGGGAACAGATTATTTGATTTTGGTGGTGATTCAGATCATGATGTGGATGCAGGAATTTTTTGAATATTATTTTACATATTAATCTGGTGCTTTTCATGTACTGCCCCTTTAAGACGTGTCCACTGAGTTGCATGCGTGGTAACGCCATGGGGTCATGCCCCTCGGCAACCCAGAAGCCAAACACTGTCACGCCGCGCCGCTCATCAGCGGCGCCAGCTGCACGCACACCTGCACATCATCAGCGGCGAGGGATTTAAGCCGCCTCGCCCTGGGCTTCGGCCTGAAGCCGTCAGACTTCACTCGTTGGATTGCTGTGAGTTACCTCTTACACTTCAGCAAGCATCGCGGTAAGAAGCCCTTACCTTTTTCCCTTTCCAAGTCTGCTCCCCTGTGCACAGGTGGATTTCCCGGCGGCGGACCATTTCTCTCCGTCTCCATTCCCTCGCTGCTGCACCGGGCTCTCCAGGTTGCTGTCTACCAGACCTCGTCCTTGCTGTGCCAGCCACCTGCTCACTCCAAGTAAGCTCCTCTCCAACTTTTACATCTCCTGTGTTGGTGTGTGCCCGTCACCCTTCTCCCTGTGCTTTTCCCATAGGGTTGTCCGGCTGTACGGTCTCCTGCCTCTGTGCCCGAAGCAGACGCCACCACCAGCACATTTACATCTCGCAGACACACATTCATACACCCTTGTTGTTAATAAAGCTATTTGAGCTACTCTAAGCCTGCGTGTGTGTCTCCTGAGCCGTGCATTATGTCAGTACGGCTTCAGCAGAGCGGCTCGGCAGACGGCGGGCTCGCACGCCGACTTACCACTCTCGAGGCTCGAGTGGACCAAATAGCTTACCAGCAACAGGTGATTCTAAACCAGTTGATCAGCATAACTAACCGATTGGACCGCTTGGACCTCCAACAGCCGTTCCCCCCGGCTCGTCAGGGTGGCGCGGCTCCTGCTGCTCCAGCAGCCGTCCAGCAGGCTTCGGGAGCACCGACTCGGCTCACGCCCATTCCGACCCCTGCCCGCTTTAGCGGTAAGCTCGGCAGAGCGCGGGGGTTCATAATGCAGTGTGAGTCCGTGTTTCACCGTGTGCCCGGAGACTTTCCTTCAGATCATAGCCGAATTGGTTATATTGGGAATCTCCTAGAGGGGCGAGCACTAACCTGGACTTACGCCGTAATGGCGAGGCCCAGTTATGCCACCCTCACTTATGACCAATTTGTGAGACGATTCCTGGAGGTCTTTGATCATTCTCGTACCGAGACAGTCCAGGTCGATCGGCTTCTCAGCCTCCAGCAGGGAAGCCGGTCGGCAGCGGACTATGCGATCGACTTCCGGGTAGCGGCGGAGGAATTGGGCTGGGATGAACGCTCATTCTGCTGCCTTTTCCTCCGCAGTCTCAACGATGATCTGAAGGATGAACTGGCTGGGCGGGACATCCCGGAGACTCTAGCGGAGCTAACATCTCTAGCTATCAGTTTGGATAACAGGCTGCGCGAGCGCTCCTCGGGGCGGAAGTCATCTTCTTCTCGCCCTCGTGGAGCCTCGTCGCGCCAGTTCCAAGCTCCCCCCCTGGCGACGCCGCCACCATCGCGCCCCGAGGAGTCGGAGCCGATGGTGACGGGCTGGACAAAGCTTTCCCCTGCGGAGAGACAACGCCGCCGTGAGTTGAATCTCTGCATGTATTGCGGGGACAGTCAACACACGGTGGAGCTTTGTCCACAGAAGCCAAACGGCGGGGTCCGCGAGTCACTGTAGGGGGCCTCGTGGACATCAATCGGTTAAGTCCCCTCACCCAATTGAAGCTGCCCGTCCGATTTTGTCACAACTCCACTGGGCATCTCACTCACGCACTGGTGGATTCGGGCGCGGAGGGCAGTTTTATTTCACAAAGCCTGGCAACCCGATTGGGCATCCGCTGCCAGGCACTTAGAACTCCTCTCTCCCTGGTCAACCTCTCCCGTGTCTCCCTGGGGAGAGAAACACATCAGACCGTCCCCGTTCCTGTTATCATCTCTGGGAACCACCGGGAGGAGATAACTTTCTACGTCCTTCCCAACTCTGTGTCGCCCGTCATCCTGGGGTACCCCTGGCTACGCCTCCACAACCCCGTCTTGGATTGGAAGTCCGCCAGGGTGTCGGCATGGAGCACATTTTGTATGAGCACCTGTTTACAGTCCGCTGCCTGCTCTCCGTCCTCTTCCCCAACACCTACGGACGCTGCGCCCCCGGACCTTTCCCTGATGCCATCGGAATTTCACGACCTGGGTATGGTATTCAGCAAGTCCAAGGCGATGTCTCTTCCTCCACACAGACCCTACGACTGTGCAATAAACATCCACCAGGGGCCACCCTTACCCTCTGGGCGACTCTACAGCCTGTCGGCGCCGGAGAAGGAGACCATGAACGCCTATCTCAAGGAGTCGCTGAGTGCTGGGATTATCCGTCCCTCGTCATCACCATTGGGGGCAGGATTCTTCTTCGTGGGCAAGAAGGACGGTTCCCTCCGTCCTTGCATCGACTATCGCGCCCTAAACGACATTATGGAGAAGGATCGCTACACCCTGCCCCTCATGGACACCGCCTTCCACTCCCTCCAGGGGGCGACTTGGTTCACCAAGCTGGATCTACGCAGCGCATACCACCTCGTCCGGATCCGGGAGGGAGATGAGTGGAAGACAGCCTTCCGTACCCCGAACGGCCACTTCGAGTACGTGGTGATGCCATTCGGGTTGACCAACGCTCCAGCCGTCTTTCAGCGCCTAATTAATGACGTCCTCCGGGATTTCATTGGCCTTTTTGTGTTCATCTACCTGGATGACATCCTCATCTTCTCCAAATCCAGGAACGAGCACCAGGTCCATGTGAGGCGGGTCCTCCAAAGACTGCTGGAGAACCGGTTGCATGTGAAGGCCGAAAAATGCGAATTCTACGCTAAGACAACATCCTTCCTCGGGTTCATCATCTCCCACGACCAGGTGCTTCCGGACCCAGTGAAGGTGAAGGTGAAGGCGGTGGTGGAATGGCCCACACCTGCATCGAGAAAACAGGTGCAGCAATTCATCAGGTTTGCAAATTTCTACCGCCGCTTCGTCCCTAATTTTGGCACCATCGTCGGCCCGTTGACCCACCTCACGTCCCCTAAGGTCCCGTTCCGGTGGACCGAAGAGGCCGTGGCTGCTTTTCAGGCGCTGAAGGCGGAGTTCTCCTCCTCCCGGGTCCTTAGCCAAGTCAACCCTGCGCTGCAGTGCATCGTGGAAGTGGACACTTCGGACACAGGAGTGGGGGCGGTTCTATCCCAGCGGTCGCCAGATGATGGAGTCAAACGGCCCTGCGCCTTCTTCTCTCGGCGCTTGTCCCCGGCGGAACGAAATTACGACGTGGGGGACAGAGAGCTCCTCGCCATCAAGCTCGCGCTGCAGGAGTGGCGTCACTGGCTAGAGGGGGCGGACCTGCCGTTCGTGGTCCTGACGGACCACAAGAACTTGGAGTACCTGAGATCTGCCAAGCGTCTGAACGCTCGCCAGGCGCGCTGGTCCTTGTTCTTTGCCAGGTTCCGATTCAACATCACCTTCAGGCCTGGCTCCAAGAACGGCCTGCCCGACGCCCTCTCTAGGCAATTTGCCCCTGAGGAGTCGGAGGACACAGTCCACACCATCCTACCCAGGTTGTGCAATGTGGGAGCCGTCACCTGGGACATAGAAAGCAAGATCCGGAAGGCGCAGGAAGTGGAACCTGACCCTGGTGGCGGACTGGAGGGGAGGCTGTTCGTGCCATCCACGGTTCGGGGGGAGGTCATCCACTGGTTGCACACGTCCAAGCTCACCAGCCACCCTGGTTCCTCCCGGATGATCGACCTCCTCCAACGGTCCTTCTGGTGGCCGGGCCTGCGGAGGGACGCTGCCCGCTACGCCCGGGCCTGCCCAGTGTGTGCCACCAGCAAATCAGGTAATGCCCCTCCAGCGGGTTTGCTCCAGCCTCTGCCCGTCCCTGGCAGGCCCTGGTCACACATCGCCCTGGATTTCGTCACCGGACTCCCAGTCTCTAACACCTTCGACACCGTCCTGACCATCGTGGACCGCTTCTCCAAGGCGGCACACTTCATCCCCCTACGAGGTCTTCCTACCGCCCTGGAGACGACGGACCTCCTAGTCCAGCACGTGGTCAGGCTGCACAGGATTCTGGTGGATGTGGTCTCGGACCGGGGGACCCAATTTTCCTCAGAGGTTTGGAGGTCCTTCTGCAACGCCCTGGGAGCCAAGGTGAGCCTCTCCTCCGGCCATCACCCCCAAACCAACGGGCAGTGCGAGCGGACCAACCAGGAGCTGGAGGCTGCGCTCCGCTGCGTCACGGCGTCCAAACCTACGTCCTGGAGTAACCACCTCGCCTGGGTTGAATACGCCCACAACACCGCTCGCTCTTCTGCTACAGGGATGTCCCCCTTTAAGGCATCCCTGGGCTATGACCCCCCGCTGTTCCCGGCGCAGGAGAGTGAGGTAACTGTCCCCTCAGTTCGGGCGCATCTCAGGCAGTTCCGCTCCATCTGGGCGTCAGCGCGCAATGCGCTTTTACGCACGGCGGAGCGCAACAGAGCCGTGGCGGACCGGCACAGAAGACCTGCCCCAGCGTACCGAGTTGGTCAGCGTGTCTATGTGTCGACCCAGGACGTGATTTTAAAGGGTGAGAGGAGGAAGCTGGCACAGCGTTTTATGGGCCCATATCCCATCACCAGGATTATCAACCCGGTGGCTGTGCGTGTAGCTATTCCCCCCTCTGTCCGCATCCATCCCACCTTCCACGTATCCAAGGTGAAGCTGGCAGACTCCGACCCCCTTTGCCCTCCTCCTGCTGTGCAACCCGCGCCCCGGATGATTGATGGCCATCCGGCCTGGCCCGTCTCCTCCATCCTGGACTCCCGGCGCCGGGGTCGTGGGTTGCAGTACTTGGTGGACTGGGAGGGCTATGGGCGTGAACATTGGCACTGGGTACCCTCGTCGTTTGTGTTGGACCCATCCCTCATTACTGAGTTCCACCAAGCGCACCCGGAGAAACCATCGCCAGGAGGCGCTGCTAGAGGGGGGAGTACTGTCACGCCGCGCCGCTCATCAGCGGCGCCAGCTGCACGCACACCTGTACATCATCAGCGGCGAGGGATTTAAGCCGCCTCGCCCTGGGCTTCGGCCTGAAGCCGTCAGACTTCACTCGTTGGATTGCTGTGAGTTACCTCTTACACTTCAGCAAGCATCGCGGTAAGAAGCCCTTACCTTTTTCCCTTTCCAAGTCTGCTCCCCTGTGCACAGGTGGATTTCCCGGCGGCGGACCATTCCTCTCCGTCTCCATTCCCTCGCTGCTGCACCGGGCTCTCCAGGTTGCTGTCTACCGGACCTCGTCCTTGCTGTGCCAGCCACCTGCTCACTCCAAGTAAGCTCCTCTCCAACTTTTACATCTCCTGTGTTGGTGTGTGCCCGTCACCCTTCTCCCTGTGCTTTTCCCATAGGGTTGTCCGGCTGTACGGTCTCCTGCCTCTGTGCCCGAAGCAGACGCCACCACCAGCACATTTACATCTCGCAGACACACATTCATACACCCTTGTTGTTAATAAAGCTATTTGAGCTACTCTGAGCCTGCGTGTGTGTCTCCTGAGCCGTGCATTATGTCAAACACGGCAGAAAAAGTATTAGGGGGAATGTCCACCAAACCTTTTTTTTTTGCTGTGGGTGACTATTTTCTATTCATTCTCTATGTAGTCCAGCATTTACAGCGCTGAGCACCCTCGGCTCTTAAAAACTTTGAGCGGCGGCCGCCTTTTGTTGCGGTGCTCAGGGCTGAAAAAAGTTCAACTTGTCAGACTACTGTACAGCTGTGCTCGTCAATGTCAAACCTTTCTAAGCAGCCAATCAGAATTCAGTAAGGGCGGAACATAGGATGCTGGAACAGGAAGATAAGAACAGTAGGTGATGGATGGTGGAGAAGCTGAACTTTGCTATATCAAACAACCCAGTACTCTTTGATCTGACACTAAAAGGATATGATCAAAATTTGAAAGCAAACACTTGGAGGAACATGTCTGCATCTGTCAGCGTGCCAGGTGAGCGTTTATGCCTTTGTCATGGTTATATTTATTTTTTTTTCCTCTTCTTCTAGCTTTATTCCCACGTTCTGGTGTGGTAGCTGCGGTAGATACCGATATATCTGCCATATCCATAGGTTGGAGCTGAGTTTTTTTAATACCGGATGCCCTTCCTGATGCAACCCTGCCCATTTTTATCCAGGCTTGGGACCAGCACAGGGAGTACACTGGCTTGTGCACCCTCTGTGGCTTGGTAACTAACATTTCCCTCCTCCGTTCCATTTTTGCTGAGCACCAAGCTGGACAGCAGGAAATGCCATTTTTATATGGTCTTTGGCATGACCCGGCCTGGACTTGAACCCCGGCCTCCTGGTTGTGGGGCAGATGCTTTTCCTCTAGGCCACCACTCCGGTTTTTATTTTGTTATTTATTTATTTTATTTTTACACTATTGTTTGACAAACGTAAATAGTGCTTATTTTGTTTCTTTATTTATTTTATTTATACTGAGTTCATTCTGCACGGTAGTCAGTGAGTGCTTGACTGGGGCTGTATAGTGCACAGTGAATCTTTGGCTCTGGCATCTGAAAGGCTGCCACAATCACACCGGGAACTGTAGCGAAAACGACGCGGGTGCCGGGCTGGAGTTTAGGCGGCGTGCAAGAAATATATGACAGAATAATAAAGAGCGATGGCAAGAACCAAGCAGACCGCCCGTAAAATCTACTGGAGGAAAAGCCCCCAGGAAGCAGCTAGCCACCAAGGCTGCTCGGAAAAGCGCTCCGGCCACCGGCGGAGTGAAGAAGCCTCACCGTTACAGGCCCGTGGCTCTGAGAGAGATCCGTCGCTACCAGAAATCCACGGAGCTGCTCATCCGTAAGCTGCCCATCCAGCGCCTGGTGAGGGAGATCGCTCAGGACTTCAAGACCGACCTGCGCTTCCTGAGGTTCGCCGTCATGGCTCTGCAGGAGGCCAGCGAGGCCTACTTGGCGGGTCTCTTCTTCGCTAAGATGGTCACCATCATGCCCAAAGACTTCCAGCTGGCCCGTCGCATCCGCGGAGAGAGAGCTTAGACTTTCTGCTGCACATTCACCAACCATAATGCTCCGCACTGTGTGTCTATATATATATATATGTATATACAGTATATATATATATATATATACGAGGGTCATTCAATAAATAAGGTGAATTTTTGGTATAAGGACTTCAAATACAGATTTAAGCTTACTTTTTTTTAAATTTTTTTTTTGTTTTACTTCTTTTTCACATGGATTTACTTTCTTTTGCAGATTCAAGAAAAACTTTGAGAGTTTTGGCGATTAACAAAGATGGCCAACCAAGAAGCATGCTCCAGGATTGAACAGCGGTCAGTTATCAAGTTTTTGGTTGCTGAAGGGTGCAAACCAGTTGAAATTCATAGGAGAATGTCAACTGTGTATGGTGCCACCTGTTTCAGCCGAAAAAATGTCTACAAGTGGGCTAAATTGTTTAAAGAAGGACGGAGAAGTGTTGAGGATGAAGACAGGCCTGGGAGGCCTACAGAAGTGAGGTCTCCTGAGGTGATCGAATCAGTCAATGACCTCATTCAGTCTGACAGAAGAAGAACAGTGGATGACATTGCAAGGACTTTGAGCTTATCTGTTGGGACAGCACACAAAATTGTCCATGATGACCTTGGCTACTCGAAGGTCAGCTGCCGGTGGGTGCCAAAGATGCTTACTGCAGAGCACAAACAGAGGAGGGTCGAGTTGTCCCAGCAGTGTCTCTCCCGCTATGAGAAGGATGGTGATGAGTTGCCCCTTCAGACTTTCACCTGTTTGGTCCCTTGAAAGCGTTCACGAGAGGCACGAAGTTTGAAAGTGATGATGAAAAGAGACAAATTCCTAGTTTGTGTACTACATGAACAATGGCAATAAATCTGATTCTGATTCTGATTCTGAAGTCAAAAGTGTTGTGAGCGACTGGCTGAGACATCAGTCCAAAGATTTTTACGCTGAGGGAATACGGAAGCTTGTGCACAGATGGGAAAAGTGTGTGACATTGCTGGGAGACTACGTTGAAAAATAAAAAAAAAAAAGTAAGCTTCTATCTGTATTAGAAGTCCTTATACCGAAAAATTCACCTTATTTATTGAATGACCCTCGTATATATATATATATATATATATATATATATATATATATATATATATATATATACTGTATATAGTAATATGTACATATGTTTACTAGCTGTTCTTGTTTTTTCTTGCCTTCTGATTGTTGCTATCCCTGTGCTGTTGCAATCCTGGAATTTCCCCATTGTGGGACTAATAAAGGCTTATCTTATCTTATCTTATCTTATCTTATCATGTGACATGGCAGACCTTCTCTAAAACATGCTTGGGCTGTTTTTTCACTGGTTTTCACACATAAATTTAATGCCTAAAACTCTCAGAAGTGAAAACAAATTGCATGCTTTGTTTTAACACAGTGGTATTTAAAAAAGTATCATCTCCAAAACATCGACCAGCTGGTATCAAAGTATCGATACTAGAGTAATGATACCCCCATCCCTTGTTCTGAGCATGGTCGGGGGACCATGCTTACACTTTAAGTTTATTTCTGTTATTGTGTTTTACCTACCTCAGCTCAGTTTGGTTATTGTGTTTATGCTCACGGTCATGTTTCTAATTATGTTTCTTTGTATTTGCCATTTATTTCTCTCTGCTATGATTATCTTCTGAGTTCATTCTTGTCATTCTCCTTACCTTAGTGTTGTTTTAGTTCTTCATATTCCTGTTTTTTAGTATTATGTTTATCATGGTCATGGTTATGTAGCATTGACCTTGGGTTCCAATCTATAAAATCATTCTTTGCTGAAGAAAAATTGTTTCAACTCAAAAGTCTGGTCATGAACTGCTTCTCACCCAAGGAACAGAGCTTTAACACTACCCATCGGCCATAAAGTAGAAGTTAATCCCTTCTCCAGGAAGGAATGCCCCAAATCAACAGATTTATGGTTGATATAATTCAGACTTTGGAGTCAAGATTCTCCAGTAAACAACCAGACAGTTTCACAGTGCCATCTGGTGGATGGATCATGAATTTTTTTTTTCTCTTTGCAGTGGAATTTATGCATTATGGACAAATAAATTAATTCATATTCTTTCTCTCAAGACAGTTTCTGCTACTGAAGACCTGGTTGAACTCTGGGATGGACAATGGTGGTAAAATGTTTTTTATTGACATGATTTAATATGTGTTGCTTTATTTTCAGGAAGAAATTAACTTTTGCATGCTTGCCTTCAAGGAATTACTCTCATGTACAATAAACAGATGTTGTGTGTGTTCCTTTTAGCAATATCAATATTTTAACAATGTTAGTCACTAAAGCTGAAAGAATTTATGCTTTATTCAGCAACGTATGTGTCTTGGGGGGAGTCTCACTTTTCATATCAAATGTTTCTCCCCCTCCTCCTCCTTCTTCTGGGAGACCCACAGAGCCCTAAACTTTAACCCTCTTTCTGTATATGTCGCCAAACTGTGACATAACCCCTAGTGGTCAACAGTGGTAAAGATTTTTTTCAAGAAATATTCAGATCAGATGTCAGAACTTTCCAAGGCTATAACTTGAAAATGGTAAGAGATAATGGCTTACTGTCAATTAGAAAGATGTAGAATGTGATCCAAAGTTTGACATAGGAGTAAATTAATGCATTGAATTTGCGTACAAACAAACAAAGACATTTGTCACTTACCAGCGTCCTTCTGCAGCATTCTGGTCGCTATTTTGTCCTCTCCTGGACATTTTAGCTTTCTCCTCTACATCCAAAAACTGTTATTGATTATTCCACCTTAATTTTGCTTTTATTATATGGCAATTTAGCTTATATGATGACATGCAACCAGCGATTGCTCTCCAGTCACATGGCGCTCCGGGTGCCTGGCAGGTCAAATCAACAAGCTTCACGCTCCCGGTGTTGTAAGAACATGTAAACATCTACCTTCATAAGCTAAATAATCTCTTTTTAGAACCATAGATGGCAAATTCGGGACCAAATCCTCTGAATATGCTCCTCGGTCTACGATCGCGTCTGTCCATAATGGTTGGTGCCCACCATTTTGGTGTTGTAATCTCAAAACCAAAGAAGAAGAAGGAGGATTTCTTACTCTTTGGTGTATTATGTGTCATCCATGAGTCTTCCAACACGTGCCTGCCACCTTGTGAACTGGCATGATCAGTACAAATCCTCAGTACAGCTGGGCAGTGTTTCTGCACGTCATTATCAGTTGACAGGTGCAGCGCCATGCTCTGCCACTAGGGGCACACAAAATTACACAGCTTAAGGGTTTACTGACCAATAGAGCTGCAGGATTCACTGCATCTCCCTTTTAGGTCGAGTTTATGCTTCTGTTGAACAGAACTCCATGTAATTGGTTCAGCTCAAGTTCCATGAAATTCAGTGAGATTCTGCCACACCTAAAAAAAAAAACTTTCCTTTGTTTCAGTTTTTGGGGCGGTGGTCAAGCTGTAAGGAGCAGACTTCTCTGCTCTCCCATTTTTTCAGTCTTCCAAGTAAGGCCCGAGCCTGTCATGCTCTGTGAATTTTTTTTTCTTTTCTTTAAAGTTCACTTTTTACCTCCGCCAAGGAGGTTATGTTTTCATCGGCATTGGTTTGTTTGTTTGTTTGTTTGTTAGCAACATAACTCAAAAAGTTATGGACGGATTTTCATGAAATTTTCACAGATTGTCAGAAATGGGGTATCCTACAGATGATTAGCTTTTGGTGGTGATCCGGATCGCCATCCAGAAGAAAACCGCCATTACGGAAAAAGCGATTTTTGTGAATAACTACTGAACCACTAATCCTTTCATTGTGAATCCAATTGCTAGTCATATGTTTTCATGGTCAAGGAATCTGAAAACGTACACACAAACACTGTATGGGTGGAACTGTGGCGCATGGCGGAGGTCTGCGCTCTCCGAGTGCTTTTCTAGTTCTTATTTTAATCTTTTTCTTTAAATTACCTTGTAAGAAGATTTTTTTTTAAGCTTAAACCAACTCATTTAAACCACCAACATCAGAAGAAATGGATTTGTGATGTGTTTTTGTCTCAGTTTGAATTTCTGATGGGACTTTGTACAATAAACTAATTCCTTCTTCAATGTACAAGAGTAGACCACAGCCAGCCTACTGAAGAGCCAGCCCTCTGAAGTAGGCCATAACCGTGGTAAGGAGCCTGTCTGCCAGTAGTTCAACAGAACCCACGCCAGTCCAGTTGAAACAGAATCCAGTGGACCGCTTGCTACTTACTGGGACACAATGATTCTACTTGGCTGATGGTCTGTTGTTTAATTTAAACTTAATTCTTCAGCATATTCCTGGTATAAGTTCTTCATACTTAATTTTATGCAAATCCCCATCAGAATTTCAAAATGCATTTTGACCTTTCATTAATTTATGCTGTTTTCAAAGTAACACCAATTTTCCATTTTTAAAAATAGTTTAATCATTTTCTTCATAAAATTGCATCCACCTTTCTTAACCAATGCTATTTTATGCCTTTACAATTTCCGGTATACTGACAAGTTAAACTAGGGTTCTTTGGTTCCACAAAGGTTTGATTCATATGTGATACTCAGTAACTCAGTCTATGATGCCCATGATACATGTTGAATTCTCTGTTTTAAAGTTATCCAAATGTGTTAACCTATTCTGACATTTCTTATTAAACCATTGAAACAAATATGGGAGTTATTGTTTGATTTCATGTCTATCTTCTTGATTATCAGCAGACAAGAACTACCAAGGGTTTTTTTTTTGTTGTTGTTGTTGTTGTTGTTGTTTTAGACTGATTCATAATTGGTACAAATAAAGAATTATTAATAAAATTGTCCTTTTGGACTGGTGCCCCAACGAGCTAATGTGCTCATAAATGAAAATAAATTTTCATCCATACTCACACTCATATTTACATTAATACTTGTACCAACAATAAAACACCTATAAAACCCATAAATCTACTACAGTTATGTTTGGGTTATTTATGTCTCTCTGTTATCAGGATTTGATTCAGGCCATGTCCTCGCTTTAAGTTCATGTTTAGACTTTCATTATTAATGTTATCATGTTTTTGGTTTTGTTTGGGTTTTATTATCATGGTCACAGTTTTGTTTGGTGTTTTTGATGATTATTATTTTCATGGTTATGTTGTCATGTTTTTTCCTGTCGTGATCTGGGTTTGGGCTTTTGTTTTGACAGCACCTTTTGTTTACTTCCAGTTTTGCATTGTGAGTTTTTGCTTTGTTAATTATTCATGGCTGCTTTTGATTTCTTGATTATTGATTGTTCATGGGTGTTCTTAATTTGGTCCCTTATTTATAAAGGTTGCAGGCTGCCTTTGGCATGGCGACCTTCATGCTGGCACACAATCACATTAGCCCACTTATGTTCTGGTTTTGTTTCATGTTCATGTCTGCAAGTTTGCTTTTGTTAAATAAATTATGCCGAAGAGAAGAAAGCATGTGCATGGGCCCAATCCTTTGTCCCGGAAACGTCAGAGGCAGGCAGAACCCATGCACAGGCATTTGTCCTGTCAAATGCCTGTGCATGGGTTCTGCCTGCCTTTGACGTCATGACAGCCATCATTTTCAGAGAGCGTTTCAAAACAAGCATATCTGCATCCCTGACACCCAAAAAATGGCTGAGAGGAATTACTGCACATTGGGAGAATATGCCAAGTTCCCTTAATGAGTTCCTTTCAGTACTCAAATGGAATACCACCAGGAATAGCCAGTGCACTGGCAAATCCATAGATTTCTCCACCAACCTGTGAGCCAGAGATTGAGGCGTGAACGTAAACAGAAGTGCGAGTGCCGTGATCTGGCTCGGCTAAAGAGGACCCTTAACAGACCACCACTGCCTAGCCTTTCTGTTACAAATTTCCAGTCCCCTGGAAACAAGATTTGTGAACCAAGCCCAGGTAAATGGGGATGGTTGCGTCAGGAGGGGTATCCAGCATAAAACATCCTTGCCAAAGCAAAAATGCGGACCCATATACACCCCAGGATTCCAGAAGCCACAGCTGAGGTAGCGGCCCACTAACTACACCAAAACAACAGGACAGAGGACTCTGGTAAGAGCTATGGAGGTGGAATCTGCACATACTATGTGAATTAGAGTATACACAGTCCAGTATGTTGCATACTTAACATGCTGGTTGAAAGAGCCTCCTACCTCACACAACTGGGTCAGTCTGAAAATGAATAAGCTTTTCCTGTTAAGCTGAGGTAGTCATCTTATTTACCTTGGGGAATATGTCTTTATACGAGGGGGGGCTAAAAAGTTCATAGTCGTCAAATTTGACCAAATGCGGTTTATTTTTCAGTATAGTCTCCTCTTCGGTCCACACACTTCTTCCATCGGTGTTGCAGCGCTTGGATCCCTGCGGTTGAAAAATAAACCACATTTTGTCAAATTTGACCACTATGAACTTTTCACCCCCCCCCCCCCCCCGTATGTCAATTATCACTGTAAGACAAAGGAGATGTAAATAGGTGGGGGAAATATGTACAATTATTGGTATCAGCATTGGCAATAAGTAAAAACTATTTTCATACTATCGGCATATCAGTTATCAACCAAAAAAATAAAAGTATAATATCGTGCATCCCTATAAATTAATCTAATAGTGTAATAATGCTTATGCTGACTTTTGTATTCTTTTTCTAATTCTCTCACCTTTTCAGGAATCAGTGTCAAAAAAGAAACAAAACAAAATGTTTATTCTTATATACAAAAAAGGAGCTTTCTATAGGTTCAGTGTGATAGAAGATTTGAAAATTAAAGCATTAGTCAGAGATGAAACCATGAAGAAATGTGATTCTGTTCTTCCTCCCTTCCTTTGATCTCACAGCCTCAGCTGTCCAGGATCAGCGCACAACAGGACTTTGCCTTAGGATGAGATTTATAACGGTATATCAGGTATATATATCAAAAAAATTGGGATGATTTTTGATCTGTAGGGAATGTGAAATCCCTTTAGGTGATGTTAACTTTCTGAGCTTGGTCCAGTAATACAGAAATAAAGGAAATATACTGTAAGACAATCCACTTTCACATTAGGTCATTAAAAAGACTTCTACTGAAGCTCTTTGCACACTTCAGGCTCATTTTCATTTAAAATTCACAGCAATGGTATTGAAGAAATTAGTTGTTGTTATTGTACCCTTCCTTTTAATCGTGAACACTAAAAACCTCAAGATGCATTAGGAAAGTAGTGGAAATTAACTTGACAGAGTGAGTTAACATAACTCCTGTTTTCTTTCAAAGACACCTGACACCTCTGGCTTGATTATAGCTCCCTTACAACAAACCCAAGTTATTAGTCATCATTTGGAGAGCAGGCACATTTCATAAAATCTCCCAGAGCTGAAAATATATCTTAATCCAAGTTGACAGAACTTGATGCTGAATTCAAGCAGAATTATCTGTCAAGGTGCATGTCTTGGGAAGACAACAACAACAACAACAAAAAAACAAAAACATAAAATGTCCGACAATAAAAGTTACCAATAGAGAAGCAGCCTCCAAAATTCTTCTTTGGAACTAAAATAAAGCCACCCAGCCAAAGTAACTAAGCCTGGGATTATACTTGATCATGGACAGCTATGGACACCACAGACAGATAGCTGTTTGTATTACACTGTTTCCTCTACGTTTGATTTGATTTTCTCTGTTTAGATAAAATGGATGTGGGAATTAAAAAAAAAAAAAAAAACCTTTATCATTATAAGGTACAGTGGTGTGAAAAGTGTTTGCGCTCTTCCTGATTTCTCATTTTCTTGTATGTTTGTCATACTTTAATGTTTCAGATCATTAAACAAATTTAAATATTACACAAAGACAACACAAGTAAACACAAATAGCAGTTTTTAAACGAAGGTGTTTATTATTAAGGGATAATAAAAACCCAAACCTACATGGCCCTGTATGAAAAAGTAATTACTCCCTAAACCTAATAACCGGTTGGGCCACCCTTAGCAGCAACAACTGCAATCAAGCATTTGCAATAACTGACAGTGAGTCTTTTACAGTGCTGTGGAGGAATTCTGGCCCACTCATCTTTGCAGAATTGTTGTAATTCAGCCACATTGGAGGGTTTTTGAGCATGAACCACCTTTTTACAGTCACGCCACAGCATCTCAATCGGATTCAGGTCAGGACTTTGACTAAGCCACTCCAAAGTCTTCATTTTGTTTTTCTTAAGCCATTCAGAAGTGGACTTGCTGGTGTCTTTTCAGTCATTGTCCTGCTACAGAACCCAACTGTGCTTCAGCTTGAGGTCACACACAGATGGCCGGACATTCTCCTTCAGGATTTTTTGAGAGACTGCAGAATTCACGGTTCCATTTACCACAGCAAGTCTTCCAGGTCGTGAATTAGCAAAACAGCTCTAGACCATCATACTACCACCACTATATTTTACTGTTGGTATAATGTTCCTTTTCTGAAATGCTGTGTTACTTTTACACCAGATGTAATGGAACACACACCTTCCAAAAGTTCAACTTTTGTCTCATCAGTCCACAGAGTATTTTCCCAAAAGTCCTGGGGATCATTGGGATGTTTTCTGGCAAAACTGAGATGAGCCTTTATGTTCTTTTTGCTCAGTAGTGGTTTTCGTCTTGGAACTCTGCCACGCAGGCCATTGTTGCCCAGTCTCTTTCTTATGGTAGAGTCATGAACACTGACCTTAAATGAAACAAGCAAGGCCTGCAGTTCTTTGGATGTTGGTGTGGGGTAATTTGTGACCTCTTGGATGAGTCATTGCTGTGCTCTTGGGGTAATGTTGGTCAGCCAGCCACTCCTGGGAAGGTTCACCACTGGCTCTCACTGTGGTCCAAAGCTTTAGAAATGGCTTTATAACCTTTTCCAGACTGATCGATCTCATTTACTTTGTTTCAGGTTTGTTCCTGAATTTCTTTGGATCACAGCACGATGTCTAGCTTTTGAGGATCTTTTAGTCTACTTCACTTTTTTAGGCAGGTCCTATTTACATGATTTCTTGATTGAGAACAGGTGTGGCAGTAATCAGGCCCGGGTGTGGCTTGACAAATTGAATTCAGCTTTTCAAAGATGTGATAAACCACAGTTAGTTTATGTTTTAATGGGGGGGGGGGGCACTTTTTCACATAGGACCATGTAGGTTTCGATTTTTTTTCACCCTTAATAATAAACATCTTCATTTAAAAACTGCATTTTGTGTTTACTTGTGTTATCTTTCTCTAAAATTTAAACTGATGATCTGAAACATTCAAGTGTGACCAACATAAAAAAAATGAGAAATCAGGATGGGGGCAAACACTTTTTCACACCACTGTATATGATATAGATTAATGACTGGGAAAATAGATAGATAGATAGATAGATAGATAGATAGATAGATAGATAGATAGATAGATAGATAGATAGATAGATAGATAGATAGATAGATAGATAGATAGATAGATAGATAGATAGATAGATAGCGGTTATTGTCATTATACAAACAAATGTACAATGAGATTTAAGCATCTCCTTCAGTGCAACATATGTAAAAGAGAAAAATAAAAAGCATAAAAACAATAAATTCCTGCAATAAATAATGTATAATGTGTACAATGTATGTAATCTAAGATAAAATAAGTCATATATACAATATAAAAATGAAAATATTAAAAAGACTGCACAGCATTCTGGACCGTAAATGTCAATTACACAGTGATGTGTTTAGAGGTATACTGAGAGGGTCAGGGAGGGTTTGACTGAGAATTCAGAGCCATGATGGCTTTTGGAAAAAAACTGTTCTTAAGTCTATTTGTCCTGGCTCTGATGCACCTGTAGCGCCTCCCTGAGAGCAGCAGGTCAAACAGGTCAGCTCCAGGGTGGTAGATGTCCTTGATGATGTATTGTGCTCTCCTAAGGCAGCGGGCGGTGTAAATGTCTGTCAGAGAGGGGAGAGGGCGGCCGATGATCTTCTGTGCTGCCTTTACTACCCTTTGCAACCTCTCCCTGTCTACCATTGTGCAGTTCCCATACCACACTGTAATGCAGTATGTGAGCAGACTCTCAATGGATGAGCGATAGAAGGTCAGCAGCAGGGTGGAGTTGAGGTCGTACTTCCTGAGGAATCTCAGGAAGTGTAGCCGCTGCTGAGCCTTCTTAATAATCACCGAGATGTTGTCTGTCCAGGAGATGTCAGAGGAGATAAGGACGCTGAGGTACCAGAATGTGTGGACCCTCTCCACACACTCGCCGTTAATGAAGAGGGGGGCTGGGTCGGTACTGGTCCTCCTGAAGTTGACAATGATTTCCTTGGTTTTCTTGGTGTTCAGAGTCAGGTTATTTTCTAAACACCAAGTTGCCAACTTCAGGACCTCCCCCCTATAGGCTGTCTTGTCCCCTCCAGAAATGAGTCCAACCACCGTGGTGTCGTCAGCAAACTTCACAATGAGGTTGTTGTTGTAGGCCGGACAACAGTCATAGGTGTAGAGACAGTACAGGAGGGGGCTCAGCACACAGCCCTGTGGGGAGCCAGTACTCAGCGTCCGTGTGGAGGAGAAGTAGGAGCCAAGTCTCACAGTCTGGGACCGGTTCGTGAGAAAGTTCTTTATCCAAGCACATGTGAGAGGTGGGAGACCAAGGGTGTTCAGTTTGGTAATGAGCATGTCCGGGATAATTGTATTGAAGGCCGAGCTGGAGTCCACGAAGAGCATTCGGATGTAGCTGTGCTGCCGTTCCAAGTGGGACAGCGCAAAATGGAGGGCTATGGCGATGGCATCTTCAGTGGATCGGTTTTCACGATATGCAAACTGGTAAGAATCAAGGTCCGGGGGAAGATGGCTCTTAATGTGCTGAAGAAGCAGTCTCTCGAAGCACTTCATAATTACCGGGGTGAGGGCCACAGGACGGTAATCATTTAGGCTGGTGGTGGGAGACTTCTTTGGTACCGGAATGATTATGGCAGATTTCAGACAGGACGGGATGACTGCCTGGGCCAGGAAGAGGTTGAAAATCCTGGTAAAGATGGAAGTGAGCTGGGAGGCACACGCTCTAAGCACCTTACCAGGAACTCCATCTGGGCCGGCAGCCTTCTTGGGGTTCACTGTCAGGAGCACCCGTCTGACGTCATGCTCACTGACAGTGAAAGTGGTGGTGCAGGAGCTGGGTGGGGGTGGGGGCAGGGCTGAGGCTGATGAGTGCTGCTGTTGAGTTATTTCAAAGCGAGTAAAGAAGCTATTTAGCTCCTCTGCCAGCGGTGCACTCAGGTTCTCTGATGTTGTAGCACAGCCTCTGTAATTTGTGATGTTTTGAATTCCCTGCCACACCTCCCGTATGTTGTTACTAGACAAGTGGGACTCTATTCTCATCTTGAAGTCCGCTTTAGCTTTTTTAACTCCTCTTTTCAGATCGGCTCGAGTAGCCCTATAAAGGTCTCTGTCACCTGATCTGAAGGCAGCATCACAGGCTCTGAGGAGTGTGCGGACCTGGCTGGTCATCCAGGGTTTCTGGTTGGGAAAAACCCTAATATTTTTGTCCACAGTCACATTACCGATACAAAACTTAATGTAGTCCAAGGTTGTATCAGCGGATGTTTCCAACTCCTGTTGTCCAAATAAATCCCAGTCTGTCTCTGTGAAGCAATCCTGCAGTTTGGAGAGAGTGTTATCTGGCCAAGTTGTGACAGTCTTTATAGTAGGCCTGTCTCTATGCCTGAGTGGGGTGTAAGCTGGGGAGAGTAGGAGGGAAAGATGGTCCGACTGGCCGAGGTGGGGGAGGGATATGGCTCTGTATGCGTGCTTGATGTTAGTGTAAACATGGTCTAAAATGTTCTCCCCTCTAGTAGAACACTTAACATGTTGATAAAATTTTGGGAGTACGGTCTTCAGATTGGCCTTATTAAAGTCTCCTGCAACTATATGGACACCATCAGGGTGAACCCGCTGATGTTTGTTAATGGTGTTAAGCAGGAGGGAGAGCGCCGCATTTACATTTGCACTGGGTGGAATATACACGGCCGTGATAAACACTACTGTTAGCTCTCTCGGTAGAAAAAAAGGCCGACATCTTACAGACATGTACTCGAGATTGGGAGAGCAATATTTATCTGTAATAGTCCCATTGTTACACCAGTTATTATGCACATACATACAAAGCCCACCCCCCCTGCTCTTACCGGAGTCCTTAGTCCTGTCGCAGCGTAGCAACGTGCGGCCCGCTAGCTGCATGCTAGCGTCGGATATGTCCGGATGGAGCCAAGTTTCGGTGATAATCAGAACACAACAGTCACGAACATAGCGATTACCGGCAAGTTGTAATTCCAAATCTTCCATTTTATGCACCAAGGATCTGGCATTGGAAAGATACAGGCTCGGTAGAGGTGGCTTATGTGGTTGTCTCCTTAGCCTTAGCATAACACCGGACCTGCAGCCCCGCTTCTGCTTCCTCTCCCTCCTCCGTCTTCGCCGCCTCCACAACCCGACAGCAATCCACGGAGAGCCCGGTGGTCTTGCTATGTCGACTGGGATGTTATGCTTGTGGTGAAAAACACTCGCAACTGGTGTCTGATGCTGGTCTCCAATCTCGTGAAGTCTCTGACGGGTGTAGCGAATGTTTGCCGAACTGATAGCGCACAAATAAACAAAAAAGAAGTACCATAACATCCAAAAAAAACACTGGAAAGGAGAGACGTTAGCCGCTGCAACAGTGCGTGCCGCCATGATCGCTTATTCCTCTCTCAGTGCATGGTATATAAAGATAACTAGAGTGATTTAAATTATAATTGCACAGTAGTACTTGATATTAAATGATAACTCAAAAAATCACTTGTCATTATCAGTTATGAAAGGGTACTCTTGTAAAGTAAAGACACTGGCATCCATTACCCTCCACTTGTGGGACTATTTTTAAAACACTCTGAATGCTAGCAAATGCTTATAAACTTATATTAATGACGTAACAAGGTTAGGCTGCAGCAAAAATTACACAGTTTCATCTTGAATTCTAAAATCCAGTTTATAATTGAATGCCTGCAAACTGTATGATGACAAAAGTTTTTGAAGACTTATTTTTTAGTGACTGTAATCCATTATAAAAGTGTAGTGAATATTAAGAAGACAAATTAAAAAAAAAAAGTTTAATATCCAAAACTTGGTTATGTATCGGGGCAGGCACCTAGGAGAGTGGACCCAAATGTATGGACTACAGGAAATACCCTGTCATGAGTATGAGCTCTGGGCTAAGACTCTCAATTTATATTTGAGTTTTGTATGTCTGTTATTATTAGGTTGCCAATTTTCTGTATATATTTTGGTTTTTTGTCACTTATGAGCTCTCCTCTCTCAGACACTCCCACTTGCTGTCTACAGTCTCTTTTCCAGCTGTGAGCAGTTGGGTAATTGAGGCCACCTGTCTGCTCAGCTCACACCTGCTGCTCATCTGCCTGCCACTATCTACTGCCCACTATTTAAGGATTGCTGTTTTGTCTCTCAGTGCAGCAGCATTATCTATTGCAGTATGTCTAATGTCTAAGGACTACTCTTCTCCTCTTCTCCTCTTCTCCTCTCATCCTCTCGTCCCCTCGTCCCTTCCAGAGCTCTCCCTGCTCTGGGGCGTCACTCTAGTAAGTTACTTTGTATTTTTATATTGGTGCACTGTTCAAGATCTTTTGTTAATAAATGTCACAATGCAATTCAGCACGTGGGTCTGCCTTTCTGCCCTGGAGGGGGCCAATTCTTGACATACGTACCCCTTCAATATAAAAGAGTAAATCAAGTCACAACAGACCAGACAAAACCAAAATAGGAAGTGCTTTCACCTCTTAAGCCCCAGGCCTATTTTTGTAGATCCTGCTCAAAAATAGCATGCAAGAAAGTTAACTGAGTATATCTCAGCAGCCACAAGTTTTGTTTGTATAATCTTTGAATCATAATAAAGGTAACACTTAAAGATTATTTTAGAGGTGTAACAATCACTGTGTATGCTACTGGGTCAGAGTAAATGAAGATAGCGCCCAAAACCAGAACCAAATTTCATTCTCTCCTAGAAGAAATTGACATTCTTATACTAAATATCCTTTTAGAATAATGATGTAGTAGCCCAGAACCTCTAACAAATCAAAATAGGTTCCGGCGCCACACGAGTTGGCTGCCTTTTGCAACAGCGGCTCAATTCTGAGTCTTTTTATCTTCCTTCTTCTTTCTGATCCGGTGATAACTTTCTGATCCGGCACACCTTTCACTCTATATATATCACGGACACACAGATCGCCCCAAAGGTCTCCCGAGTCGGCAGACGGAGCCTCTGTTTACAGCAGGAGACGATACAGCAGGGAAGAGCTAGCTAGCACTCAACCGCCACCCAGTGCTAACGGAGAAACTCAACATACCAGGGAACTGAAGCGAAAACGACGCGGGTGCCGGGCTGGAGTTTAGGCGGCATGCAAGAAATATAAGACAGAATAATAAAGAGTGATGGCAAGAACCAAGCAGACCGCCCGTAAATCTACTGGAGGAAAAGCCCCCCAGGAAGCAGCTGGCCACCAAGGCTGCTCGAAAAAGCGCTCCGGCCACCTGCGGAGTGAAGAAGCCTCACCGTTACAGGCCCGGTACCGTGGCTCTGAGAGAGATCCGTCGCTACCAGAAATCCACGGAGCTGCTCATCCGTAAGCTGCCCTTCCAGCACCTGGTGAGGGAGATCGCTCAGGACTTCAAGACCGACCTGCGCTTCCAGAGCTCCGCCGTCATGGCTCTGCAGGAGGCCAGCGAGGCCTACCTGGTGGGTCTCTTCGAGGACACCAACCTGTGCGCCATCCACGCCAAGAGGGTCACCATCATGCCCAAAGACATCCAGCTGGCCCGCCACATCCGTGGAGAGAGAGCTTAGACTTTCTGCTGCACATCCACCAACCATAACGCTCCACACTGTGTCTATATATATATACATTTATATTAATATGTACATATGTATACTAGCTGCTCTTGTTTTTTCTTGCCTTCTGATTGTTGCTCTGAGTGTTGCTATCCCTGTGCTGTTGCAATCCTGGAATTTCCCCATTGTGGGACTAATAAAGGCTTATCTTATCTTATCTTATCTTAAATATACTTTAGAGTGGCATTAATGAAGAAATATTTAGGAGGACTGTGCCATTATAGATTTCTCAGGTGCCAAAAAAAATTTAATATATATATATATATATATATATATATATATTTCTCTTATATATCACTACAGATATTCATTCCATGTAAGTCCAAATGTTTGGCTTTGTTCTGAAAACCCACTTGGACTGTTTGTGCCAATCATGTTTTATGTGATATCAGATTTTTTTTTTTTTTTTTTTTTTATGAGATTTGGGGCCTTTGGTATCCAAGAGGCCATGATCAAGAGAACTAAACTTGACAAGAATAATACAAGAATTACTTTCAGAATAACTATGATCAGTAGAACCTCAGCAAGCTTAACTAAGATAAGATAAGATAAGATAAGATAAGCCTTTATTAGTCCCACAATGGGGAAATTCCAGGATTGCAACAGCAAAGGGATAGCAACACTCAGAGCAAGAAAAAAAAAAAGAGCAGCGAGTATACATATGTACATATAAACATAAATATATAGACACACGATGCGGAGCATTGCAGCTAGATGGAATAAATATATAGATATATAAACACAGTGCGGAGCATTGTAGCTAGATGGAATAAATATGTGAATATATAAACACACACACAGTGTGGAGCGTTGTAGCTAGATGGAACAAATATGCAAACACATAAACACACACAGTGCGGAGCACCGTAGCTAGATGGAATAAATATGTAAATATATAAACACACAGTTAAGAACAAGGGTGACACAGGAAATGCTATTAGAATACAATTAAGCAAATTAATACTGGAAACACTGTCAGAATATATCAAGGACACAGGGAATAAACCTAGAAAATGACAACACAAGAAATTCTTTCAACACAACACGGAAACCAGACCAGAATAACCACAATAACACTAAGTCCAAAATAATACAATAACTCAAAGGCTGACAAACTTATACTGTGAAATTAAAGGAAATTTAAAACATAAACTCTGTCTACAGGAGTTAAGAAGCAAAATTATTCCAAATGTTCAGAAATGAATTAATCATAGAAACCACTGACTGTGGCTTTTTGAAAATGACTGGAATTGATGCATTGGCAGTGGAGCAGGTAGTTAGAGTTTAAGTGATCAATAACAAGACTGAGCAGGTCATGAACTCTGGTGGTGGGGGACAGGAACAAAATCAGGTCACTCAATAGGGTCCCATCCCATTGTCGGTGAGTGCCTTCTAATGTAATGTCACTTCTATTTTCCCGTTATACACAAGGTGTCCCTTGGCCTGAGTGTTTTATATGCAATATTGTGTGCTGGGATAGACCATATTGCAGGCTGATAAAGGGCTAGAGGTGACATACTGTAGATGCTTATTTTTTTTATTTTTAACGCTGACTTGTATTCCCTTGTGCACTTTTACTTTTTCTGTCTTTATTTTCTGCAAGGCAGAATAAAGACATCTTTCACTGAAGGAGGGTGGGTCATGCAAGAGACCCAAGTTTCACATTTCCTGCATCTTTAGGTATTAAAGAACAATTTCAAGCACTAAAACTGTCTGATTAGGACAAATAAAAAAAAACATGGGGGGTGTAAAACATGATCAAATGGGTCAAAACAAAGGTCAGCATGATAAGGCCCTTTTAAGAAAAGATATAGGTACTGTATAAGAGGTTAAAGATAGGAAAAGATGGGCAGTTATTTTTGGCCATATGAAGTGTCTAACTAAGTTCCCCTTCATGATATGATGATATGATATCACTAGTCTCCCTCAATGATCCTACCACGATGGCAACACTCTCTAGACGTGCCCTGGCATGACCCCTTTGAACTTAGTCAGGAGAGGGCTATGCATGAGAGGATCACCCCACAGTAGCACTCTACTGCCATATGTATCAGCGTGGTCAGTCCTGCTACAAATTCTTGACAAGCTACACCCCATGACTTTGATACAAAACCACTTCTGTCATTACGCTCCACCCAGGACTTTGATATGATGCAACCATTATCATTAACCACCACAACCTTGCTACAGAAGTTTAGTTCATGCTCAAAAGTCTCCACATTCTATCACACTCTATCTTGTGTAATGGGGATCCCAGTGTGTTCTTAATAAACTCTTGAAATCCTTGGCAAGACCCTTCAGGGACCATCCATGTTCTGGCTGATTTCTTTGTCTGTAGCACAGTCTTCATCCAGTGGAAAGGTGGTTTAGCAATTTTGGACTGTCGAATGTATGTCCTGGTCTCCACTGAAACAAACCATCTGTATCACTCCCAACATCTAAAGTGACCAAAAGTTTTTCACCTTTTTTTTTTTTTTTTTTACTTTAGAGTGAAAAAGCTACATCTCTTTAACATTGCTTTGCAGGCTGCTTTTTGACTTTTCTATGGCAAGTAATATCCTTTTCGAAACATCCACCATAAATGATTGACTATTCATTTCCTAGATCCTTCTCTACATTTTATTTCTGTACTCGCAGGTTCAATAACTAACCCAGCGAGTTCTGACCTAGCACATATTGTATTAGTTCAAGTTGGACTGGATGCTTACTAAATTGTGAAATGGAATTTTTGGATCAATAAACAAAGCCATCCTGGGTGTGTTTAAGTCAGAGTGCACATGATTGTCATTTAAAACAACTTTTCTGGAGCATTTTATGGCGGAACGCTGAAAAGGTGAGATGTCATCTCCAAACCGTTTAACTTTTCTCCACCTCTCTCTTTCTCTCACTTCCTGGACTCACACAGAAACACACTCTACACACAGCTTGTGCATCTCTGACTGGTTACTTTACAGGGGATTTTTTTTTCCCCTCCACAATTTCTCTCTGGGTCTTCACTTTCAAATTCTCCCTGTATGTTTCTTATCCTTTCATGGTAGATTGAGCTTTTCAGGCATTGTCAGCCGTGTTTAAAATTTTAACAAGTGATGGGGAAAAAACAAAGACTCTAAAAAGAGTAGAGTCCCACAACGGAAACTGAAGGTATATTTCGCATGAAATGTTGTGCAGCGACGTGGAAGCATCTTTAGCTATTGTGTCTTATGATGGCATTGGCCCCTTTTAACCAAATAGTGAAGACTCCTCTCAGCCTTCAGATTTTACAGTCTGGGTTGACTTAGCAATAATAAATATGCCCAGGTGGTTTAACCTGAACATTCTTCTTTATATTTCTTTAAATTCTGTCCAAGCCACTCTCTTCTTCAGTCAGTTGAGTATTTCAGCTTTGCTCTGCCTATGCAGGATATTTTCTAAGCTCAGTTTGCTTGAGCTCTAGGGCAATGGAATCTCAATAAAAAGAATTATGCTAATCAGTAACAATTTTCTATTATATCCCACACATGCTTCCCCTTGATTGAAACATAACTGGGTAAAATAAACACTGGAGCAACAGAAATAGCATCATGCTTTGTGTCGTCAACAAGGAGTCATCTAATTTTGTGACAGGTGTGAAGGTAATTGAATGCCACTAGACGTCAAAAGGCAGAAGAGTACAAGAACAGCAAGGACCAAAGAAACTAAGACATCAGTGCAGACCTAAAGTATACCAACAGTCATAAATAAACCATAAATCAAGCCTAACACTAAATGCAATTTTATGAACATTTTAGATTTCAGATGTCTGTAAATTTTAGAAACCCTAACATAACGTCAAAATCTATGTTATTAATTGAGCATAGGATTCTAAATTGAAAACTCATTAAGATAACCTCATTAAAACTAACTCCAGGCAGATTATTAGACGCACTGTCCAAGGTGACGGAACATTGGGATCTCTCATATGCAGTAAAAAAGCAATGATACCAATGACCTAATTAGATTTTTGGTCAAACATACTCGATTTATAGGATTAATTGTAGTCAAGAGATCTCATAATAGAAGACTATGATCCCTATGAGATGGTTCGATAACATGCCAATGTCAAATGAAACACAGGGAACCAGAGTGAGTTGGCAAAGTGGCTCCATCTCCTGGAGGAGACAAGTTGGGATAACTGAATACGGCTCCTCCACCACATACGACCATTATGGTTATTATTGGCGGTATGTGGCACACTCTAAGAATGTAATTATGAAATAAGATAAGCCTTTATTAGTCCCACAATGGGGAAATTCCAGGATTGCAACAGCACAGGGATAGCAACACTCAGAGCAATAATTTAGAAGATAAGAAAATAAGAGCAGTGAATTTACATATGTACACATAAATATATATACACAGTGCGCAGCATTGTAGCTAGATGGAATAAACAGCATAACCGTCTATTTAGTTACCCCACATAGTAAGAATATGTACTCATACATATTGTCACCCTCCGTAGCAATTGACATTGTCCTAGTTGTATACTGGAGGGGACCAATTTGTGCAAGTCTGTTGCGTCTTTTGCATTCAATACTATTAAGTTGTCATGTTTTTTTGCTAGTATATGCAAGTATAAGCAACTCAGATTTTAATATGGTAGCTACTTATGTGAATGCATGACTTTTTATGTGAGGGATTAATCCCATATAGATATGGGGCAAAAAAATGAAGGCAATCATATCTATTTTCACATCTAATGGAAACCATTTAATTACCCTTGACTCCGTTGGCGTGGGTAGGGTGGTCCCCTGAGTCTGCATATCTGTCTGCCTGTCTGTCTGTGTATCTGTGCTCTAACTCAAGACGAAATCATGCTAGGCTGATCAAACCTGGCACACACTTTGACCTCAGGAGTACCAGGTTTGGCGATGATTTGGGGATCAAAAGGTGAAGGTCACGGGGTCATAGAAGGTCAAAATCCAAATCAGTTTTGGCTTAAGGTTGATTGTCATTTTGCTGTCAATCCACCAGAGATGGGCAATAATGCCCCTCCATGGATTGCCACCTTATCATGGTGGAGGGGTTTGTGTACCCTAGTCGTCCCAGGAGCTATGTTGTTGGGCGTAACTTGTCCCAGGTAGGATTTCCCAAGAGAAATTGGTCCTGGGTGAAGGGCCAGATCAAGTTGATCCCCATGAAGAAATTACAACAAGGGTCCCATGCACCTGACCCATTTTGGGGATACCGGAGATCACGGGCAATTGCCTGGTGACTGGGTCTCTGTCCATCGGACTCAGCTTGGCTCAGCTCAAGCAAGCCACATGGGTCCGACATCCAGTGGGCTCACCAACTGCAGAGAGGGATCATGGCATCATGGTGCTATTTGAACCGGGCAGCAGTCTGGGCTTAAACTGATGCCAGTGTGACCTGGACTCCCCAATAAGTGGTAGAGGATGGATGGATGGTATTGAATGAACAGTTTTGCTCAAGAACATTTAGTTAAGAGTTTACTTAAATTAACTTAAGCAAATCTGAAGCAGGGCAGCGCGGTGGCGGAGTGGTTAGCACTGCGGCCCCACAGCAACTCACCCTTGGCCGGGGGATCTTGGGTTCGATCCCAGCCTCCGACCAACAGTGATCTGTGTGGAGTTTGCATGTTCTCCCAGTGTCTGCGTGGATTTACTCCGGGATTTCTCCAGTTTCCTCCCACATGCCAAAAACATGCAAGTTATGTTAATGGGCATCAAATTGGGGATTCTAAATTGTCCTTAGGCATGAATGTGAGAGTGAATGGTTGTCTGTCTCTTTGTGTTGGCCCTGCGATGGACTGGCGATCTGTCCAGGGTGTACCCTGCCTCTCACCCAAAGATGCTGGGATCGGCTCCAGCCGCCCGCCCCCACCCCCACCCCGCAACCTGAAAAGGATCAAGCAGAAGAAGATGGATGGATGGATGGAAATCTGAAGCACATCATGGTCAGCAACAAGTCTGGTACACTTGACTGATACACCTGGAAGCATAACCAGGTGTTATGGAGCCAAGCTGCTACCCTACCCAACAAATGATACTAAAAACATATAATACATAGATACACATAAAACATACCACTAAAAACATAATAAGAAAATCTAAATAAGAAAAACATACATAAATGCATTCATACATTCTTACATACATTCATACCAAAATACATACACACCCCCATTCATACCTACTACATGCACACAGGCATGCATACCCCTGTGCATATTTACAGTACAATCACCACCCTCAGTCACAGTTATCTTTTTTTTTTTTTTTGGTTCATCATCCCCTGCTAATTGCTCATTAAGGAGTTTGATTGAGAGCGGGATGAACAAGTGTTTGAGGCGATTGTGTTTGCATAAAGGAACCCTGTACCTCCTCTCTGAGTTAAGTAAGACATATTCAGAAGACAATGCATGTGTTGTGTTGAACCAAATGTTGTTGGTCTTCCTGATGGTAGCTTGCTCAAACAGATCTTGGGGAGTGAATGGGGAAGGGCAGACTTACATCAGAGGCTCAGTTTCCCAGCTGAGATTGCCACCACAAGCCTTAGACCAGACCTTACACTATGGTTAATCACTTCACACCACCTTCATAATAGCACTCACAGTAACCTGGGAGGATAATGTGGAAGAGGCATATGAATGCAAGAGCCTTTAATATTCAGATCTGGCAGCTGAAGTGGAACAACATGGCTTGAAAATTAAGATCTGCCCAGATGAAGTTCACTGCAGAGGCTTTGTAGGAAAATCTACTGCCAAACTCTTTAAGGATTGGTGGATTTGAGGCCTAGCTCACTCCCAAGCCATCAAGGCCCTCTCAAATGCGGCTGAATATGCAATCCAGTGGCTCTGGATGAAGAGAAAAAACAGCTCTTGGGCTCCTTGATGACATCACCTGTATTGGAGGGTTAAAAGCTGAGAGGGGCATGCCTGGTACACCAGGTGTCACCGATAAACCCTCTGAAGGTGTCATGGGCCTGTCATCAAAACACTAATGATGGAGGGTTCCTACCCGATGACCCCAGAAAAGCGTTTCTCCTCCCCCTCCAGATACATACAGGTGCCATCTTAACTGCAGGATTATCACTAAAGCTCAGGATCACGTTTCATGTGAGGATTGTACCTAGTCCTTCACTTAGTCTTTCATTTACTCCTGATTTCATTGATTTAAATTGGAGTCAAACACCGTTTCTCCGCAATTTTTCCTCAAAGTCCAGCCATCCATCCATCCATCTTCTTCCGCTTAATCCTTTTCGGGTCGCGGGGGGGCTGGAGCCTATCCCAGCATCTTTGGGCAAGAGGCAGGGTACACCCTGGACAGATTGCCAGTCCATCGCAGGGCCAACACAGAGAGACAGACAACCATTCACTCTCACATTCATACCAAAGGACAATTTAGAATCCCCAGTTTTGATACCAATTAACCTAATGTGCATGTTTTTGGCATGTGGGAGGAAACCGGAGAAATCCCAGAGTAAACCCATGCAGACACGGGGAGAACATGCAAACTCCACACAGATCACTGTTGGTCAGGGGCTGGGATTGAACCCAGGATCCCCCGGCCAAGGGTGAGTTGCTGTGCTGCCGCAGTGCTAACCACTCTGCCACCGCGCTGCCAATTCTTCCCATCAATTTGAAATGATTGTTTTTCCAATTGTGACAAAGGAAATATTTGATTTGTCATGGTTTCATCATATAATCTGGGTTATACTAGAGGGCGCCTGAGGAAAAATTATATTTGATTTTTGTCATACTACAGGACATCCAAGAGAAAACCTCATAAACTCTAAAGTTACAAATTAATAAGAAAATATAACATATTTCATTAGAAAAAAGGTGTGGGGGGAATAAGTAGATGGTGGGGGGGCTAATAAAAATTGGTTAAAAACCTCAAATTTATGGGGGAAACAATACCCACTTTTATAAGAAAAGAGTCACAGATTTAGTGGAAAATTTTCAGACACTGCAATCAACTATAGACGGCATGCAATGACATCACTTCGCTTACAGCCATGCCCCCCTCCTTCCGGAATGAGTTGCAAAACAAATCAAAGATGGCTATGTGTCGCAGTAAAAACACCGACACAGAGAGGAATACAAATGAGTATATGCTCAAACTGAAGGCAGTTGGACTCAACAGCGACCCTCATAGCTTTCAAAAGAATCAGTGGTCCGCTAATATCCATATGTGGCCAGAAATTGGGTTTCTGATATTTATATGTACTTAATTTCAATACCAGGAAAATATACAAAGCAGAGCCTGAAAGCATTTAAAAGCCTGGATGCTTGGTCATATTTCAAGGCAGGATTTGTAGGCAAGATTAAAATAACGAAGACACCTATGGATATTCTGGTTGTCTGTGGACAGGTATGTATATATCATTATAACTATTATGGCTTTTTTTTAAACATTGCTACCATGAGCTAGCTATTATTTCACATGTTTTTCCCCACATCTTAACAGTTACTCATTAACTGTGCGGGTAAAACACAGCAAGTGAATGGCTTTAATAAGCTAATAAATCACCATCCTCTTTACAGTAAACAAATCCAACATACCTGTGACAAAATGAGAAGAACAAACCCATGTTTCGGTGTGTGGATTCCAGTTGCTTCTACCGATTGCAGCAACCCATTTGCTTCTCCTTTCTTCAGTTTTTGGCAGTCTGTAAAAGGATAGCTCAGACATCTTGCAGAATCTATTTGAACAGTCAATTGCACAACAGCTCTTCCTCATTTTGGATGTGGTTTGAAGGCATTAAAAGGCAGAAAAGTGGCAGAAATACCAGTAGTAGTGTTAGCTGGATTGCCTTGAAAACCAAAGGAATCCTCAGACAAAGTTGCAGTATCCGTTATATCACAGGCACCCAGAAAAGCCTCCAGTTGAGACCTCTCCTCAGGTCGGTGCTACCAACTGTGCCGGGAAACTAGACTAAGCTAGGCTAATGCACGGTTAGCCGCTAACTAACAAAACCAGACTTTCTGGGTGACCTTACACTGTAAAAAATGATTTAAAAAATATCTCAAATTAAAAAAATTAAAGCATACACAAGATTTCAAACATGTTGCCTCAAAAGTTGATTAAACCAGCCCATTATCATTTTAGGTGTTTTTTGCTGCATTCAAATGATTCAAACCAATGGTGGCACACATTCTTTTTGCCACTCAGTGCTGAGTAAACACCATTACTTCCTGGATTGTGACATCATGTGACATCATGCGCATGCCCTCTATATGTTTAATCATCTTTATTTTAGGTTTATTGTTATATCGTTTTTAAATACAACATTGCAAATGAATAATAAAGTTCAGCAGAGAGAGCATTTGTCTCAAGCTGTCTGCAGGTACACTAACCTGTGAACTGTTCATCCATGACAAGTAATAATGTGCTGCCTATTATACAGTGCCACTGAGAAATAACATGAGGAAAAGAAAGGACCTGTGAATACCTGGGATTACCACGGCTCACTTGTCACAATCCAATTATTTGTCTATGTTTGCTTGAGATCTCCTCTCTCACTTTGAATCCATTTCCCAACTTAAAACCTTATTATTTCCCACCATGCATTCCATAACCTGCATCTGAACATACTCCTGGACAATCCTTAAATTGAAGAGAGAAAAAAAATCAATTGTGACGCATATTAAAATGTCAACACTCTGATGCCTGAAATGATATATGTTCCACAGTTCATAAATACAGTATTGCCCTGTGTGGCTTCCAGCATATTAGATTTTCCAGTGGGGAAGCAGCATTGTATATTCAGCTGTTTTGGTGGGCTTTGGAAAACAAGGACTGATCCTTATTGTCCACCTTAAGCCGGTCCCACTTCCATAAATGAATTGGTTTAACAAGCACTTCTTAAGGGTTTGTATGCCAAGAAGTGATGAGTTACAACTGTTCCACAATGCCTCTGCCACAGTCCAAATTTAGCTGAATAGCTGGAAGGAAAAGTGCTCTCCCAGTTGGTTCAGGACCTTGGTGATGCATGGCAGAGCAAAAAAAATGCCACATTTTCTGTCTTTTAAGAAACATAGAGTGCAACATTTACAACCCTTGACATTAGATGAATACGCTGTGTCTGCAGGGGGCAGAGATGCTGTTTGATCAAGCTCTACTGATTCACTTCTCTCCTTTGGTTTTGCAGTTTTTGTTATCCAAAGCTCACTTTTCAGTCCAAGTTAAGAACACCCCCGCCCCAGTGGCACTGCTTCACATCTCCAGTGTGTCTCAATTGCAGGAGTCTCATAATTCAGTTACTCATGTCCAATTCACTCATGTCATTTGTGAGCATAATACATAAATTTCCTTTTGTTGTGAAAAGGCTTAAAAGACCCTTGGGTCTTTGTCTCACTTACATAATTTGCATTTCTTTCATTTTTTCCAGTCCTGTGTACTGTATATGCAAATAACAAACTAAATTGAATAAAAGCGAGAATAAAGCACAGACTGCCCATCAGCCCTGAGCACCTGCTGAGTATTTATTCCCCCGTGCCGTCTTCAGTTGTTTGCTACTTTGTTGTGTCATAATATTTTTCAGAATAAAATAAAAGCTTCTGAAGCAGAATGAATAGCTTGAGGTGCACATGTAAAGATGAGAGAATGGTGAAGTAAAGGGCTGTGGTTGTAGGTGAAAGTAGGAATGGAACTGAAATGAATGTAGCTAAGTAGCTTTTAAGCTAAAGTGAAGAGGGGGAGTCCTCTTCAAATGTCACCTGAACTCTCTTACCTTCCATGAATGTCAGTGACAGGCAGCCAAATGGTCTCTGTTCACCTTTAGGGGGTCTCAGAGAAATACATTCTCTGGAGCTAACTTGATATTAACTAAAGTCCTGTTTTGCTTTGGCTAATTAGCTTAGCAACAACACCAGTGCCTTTATTAGCACAAGTATTTTCCTCTTTGTTTACTTTTCCTGTTTGTTATTTTTAATTGCTTGTGAGTGGTGTGCACAGTACAGTACAGTGGTGTGAAAAAAGTGTTTGCCCCCTTCCTGATTTCTAATTTTTTTGTATATTTGTCACACTTAAATGTTTAAGATCATCAAACAAATTTAAATATCAGACAAAGATAACACAAGTAAACAAAAAAATGCAGTTTTTAAAGGAAGTTGTTTATTATTAAGGGTAAAAAAAAATCCAAACCTACATGGCACTGTGTGAAAACGTGACTGCCCCAGCTGTAAAAAAAAAAAAAACAAAAAAAAAAAAAAAAAACTAACTGTGGTTTATCACATCTTTGTAAAGCTGAGTTTAGTTTCTCTAGCCACATCCGGGCCTGAATACTGCCACACCTGTTCTCAATCAAGAAATCACTTAAATAGGATCTGCCTGACAAAGTGAAGTAGACCAAAAGATCCTGAAAAGCTAGACATCATGCAGTGATCCAAAGAAATTCAGGAACAATTGAGAAATAAAGTAATTCAGATCTATCAGTTGGGAAAAGGTTATAAAGCCATTTCTAAAGCTTTGGCACTTAAGCAAACCACAGTGAGAGCCATTATCCACAAATGGCAAAAACATGGAACAGTGGTGAACCTTCCCAGGAGTGGCCAGCCGACCAAAATTACCCCAAGAGTGCAGCGCCGACTCATCCAAGGGGTCACAAAAAACAACAACATCCAAAGAACTGCAGGCCTCATTTGCCAAAGTTAAGGTCAGTGTTCATGACTCCACCATAAGAAAGAGACTGGGCAAAAATGGTCTGCATGGCAGAGTTCCAAGACAAAAACCACTGTTGAGCAAAAAGAACAGAAAGGCTTGTCTCAGTTTTGCCAGAAAACATCTTGATGATCCCCAAGACTTTCGTAAAAAAAACCCTGTTGACTGATGAGACCAAAGTTGAACTTTTTGGAAGGTGTGTGTCCTATTACATCAGGCGTAAAAGTAACACAGCATTTAAGAAATGGAACATCATACCAGCAGTAAAATATGGTGGAGGTAGTGTGATGGTCTGGGGCTGTTTTGCTGCTTCAGGACCTGGAAGACTTGCTGTGGTAAATGGAACAATGAGTTCTGCTGTCTAACAAAAAATCCTGAAGGAGAATGTCCAGCCATCTGTTTGTGACCTCAAGCTGAAGTACACTTGGGTTCTGCAGCAGGATAATGATCCAAAACACACCAGCAAGTCCACCTTTGAATGGCTTAAGAAAAACAAAATGAAGACTTTGGAGTGGCCTAGTCAAAGTCCTGACCAGAATCCTATTGAGATGCTGGGGCATGACCTTAAAAAGGTGGTTCATGCTCGAAAAACCTCCAATATGGCTGAATTACAGCAATTATGCAAAGATGAGTAGGACAAAATTCCTCCACAGCGCTGTAAAAGACTCATTGCCAGTTATCACAAATGATTGATCACAGTTGTTGTTGCTAAGGGTGGCACGACCAGTTATTAGATTGAGGGGGCAATCACTTTTTTCACACAAGGCGATGTAGGTTTGGATTTTCTTCCCCTTAATAATAAACACCTTCATTTAAAAACTGCATTTTGTGTTTACTTGTGTTACCTTTGTCTAATATTTAAATTTGTTTGATCTGAAACATTTAAGTGTCACAAGCATACGAAAAAATGAGAAATCAGGAAGTGGGCAAACACTGTTTCACACCACTGGTGTATGGTAGAATTACATAGTGTGGCTCTAACTGACAACTGGTGCATTTGTCTAATGTAATTGTTTTATTGCAGTACAAAAACAATAAAGCCTTTTCTATTCTATTCTATTTTCTTGGTTTTAGTTGGCTTTCACACCTAACCCATGTGGTCCATACTTTCAGACTTTTCAATTTGACTCAGACCAAAATTTTCAGTGTGAAACCTTACCTGAACCACAGTCTGGACCCAAGAGTCAAAATTTGGTCCGGCAATAAGAGGTGGTCTCAGTCTGAATCAACCTCAACCTTTGCACCGGTTTGTTTAGAGCAGTGTTGCCAGATGGGAAATGTTGAAGTATCGTACCTGACATGTTTGTACGAAAACCCAGAAGCAGACACAGACTTGATTATAACTCACAATGATCTTTTATTAATACAGTGAATGCGTCTATGAGTGAGTGGGTGTGTATGCAGAGCGGGAGAGAACTGGCAACCTTGCGGGAGGAGAAGAGAAGGGGAATTAATAGTAGTTCAACCACAGACACTCGAATCAGCTGAATAGTAGATAATCTTACTGGGCACAGGAGTCGTTGAAGTGCCAAAGAATTATACAGTCCTCTCCAGGTTGCCAGAGCCCCGCTCCGGAGGTGCAATGTGTGAGGTATGGTAGAAGGAACAGGTGCAGCCCCAGCTGAGGGAAGAGGGAGTGAGTGCGTACAGTACGCGGGCCCGGTCCGCCGCCTGGAGGAGGGGTAAGTCCGCCACCAGGAGGGAGGTCCACCTGTGCACAGGGGAGAGAGGAGGAGAGAAGCAGGAGATGAAGGTGAGGATTCCCGTGGGAACAGTCTTACTGTTAGCTGGGGAGGTGAAGCTCCCAGATGACAGGTGCCGAGATGATGCGAAGAAAGGAGGCATGACTCCCAGTAGTTGCAGTAGGTGAGTAGAGGCGAGGAGAACTTCACCCAAGGAGTGTAGACGTCTCCGTGCCGGAGAGCAGGAATCCACTCCTGATAAAGGGTGCCTAATTGGGGAGAGCAGGTGTGAAAGCAGGCGCAGCTGGGAATGGTAATTAGTGAACAGAGGCACCCAGCACGGATCACTACAGTACCAGTGGCTTAAAATTATCATATTTTGAGGTAAATTATCATATGAAGAGTTCATTTGCAAAATCCGCCACTTCCAAGAAAATTTTCCTCTGTAAAAAAAAAACTGTTGTTGCTAAAAGAAGGTCCCATTGTTTCTTTTTTCTAAAAATCTGCTATATCCGTTGTTAAATACATTACAAAGTTCATGACTTTTTTTTCAAAAGCCGATAAACATCGGGACCCTGTTTTTACAAAACCAGATAACTCCACACACGGCAAATAAGCGCTTGGTATTTGGGTGACATGACTCAATGGTGCAGCGAGGATCAGCCAATCACATGTCTAGATTCTGAGACCAGCCAATCATGTGTCTACCTGCTGTGGCAGCGTTCTGCAGAGACCCCTACATGGGTCTGCTCGCTTTGCATTATTTCCCTGTTTTTTGGGGTTTTTTTTTGTTTTTTTATTACAATTTTGTTGCATTTTATGTCAAATATGGATAATTTTGATGAAGCAGATGAATTAGTGATGCATTCACCAGACAAACTAGCATGGTTTTCAGGACATGTCTGTTTTTGCAAAAGTATGTGTGACAGTAGGTGAGAGTGCTAACTTACTGTCTGGGAGCGTGGTACACTGGTTCCACAGCCGAGAACAAAAAGGCTGTGCAGAGTTATCAACATCACCCAAAAATTGTTGGAAGCCCTCTGCCATCCCTGGAAGACATCTCCAGAGCTTCCTGTCTCAGAAGGACCAAAGCCATCACAGCAGACCTCTCACATCCTGCCCACCACGTGTTCGACCTGCTTCCCTCTGGACAACAGTTCAGATCAATCAGGTCCCACACCTTCAGACTGACAAACAGTTTCTTCCCCTGGGCCCTCCGAACTACAAACAGTCAGAGGCCCCACCCCCTCCCTCTGAACACTCACATGCACAGAACTGAGGACTTTTTAATTATCACTATAACTCACCTGTCATTGCACTCCTCACTTTCATGTATATTGACCCATCTGTGAAATCACTACTGTACATATTTTCCATAATCCTTGGGCCATTTTACTCTATTTTGTGTTCTGCACTCCGCACTCTTATGTACATACAATAGTTCCACCCGTTATGCCACTACCGTACCTGTGTATATACCAATGGGCTATTTGTTATTTTTACTTTTATTTTTACTTCAGTCAGATGGTTAACTACGGTGGGGCAAAAAAGTATTTAGTCAGCCACCAATTGTGCAAGTTCTCCCACTCAAAAGATGAGAGAGGTCTCCAATTTTCATCATAGGTATACCTCAGCTATGAGAGACAAAATGAGAAAAAAAAAAATCCAGAAAATCACATTGAAGGATTTTTAATTAATTAATTGGTAAATTCCTCTGTAAAATAAGTATTTGGTCAATCCCAAAAGTTCATCTCAATACTTTGTTATATACCGTTTGTTGGCAATGACAGAGGTCAAACGTTTTCTGTAAGTCTTCACAAGGTTTTCACACACTGTTGCTGATATTTTGGCCCATTCCTCCATGCAGATCTCCTCTAAAGCAGTGATGTTTTGGGGCTGTCGCTGGGCAACACTGACTTTCAACTCCCTCCAAAGATTTTCTATGCGGTTGAGATCTGGAGACTGGCTAGGCCACTCCAGGACCTTGAAATGCTTCTTTCGAAGCCACTCCTTCGTTGCCCGGGCAGTGTGTTTGGGATCATTGTCATCTGAAAGACCCAGCCACGTTTTATCTTCAATGCCCTTGCTGATGGAAGGAGGTTTTCACTCAAAATCTCACCATACATGGCCCCATTCATTCTTTTCTTTACACAGATCAGTCGTCCTGGTCCCTTTGCAGAAAAACAGCCCCAAAGTATGATGTTTCCACCCCCATGCTTCACAGTAGGTATGGTGTTCTTTCTCCTCCAAACACGACAAGTTGAGTTTTCATCAAAAAGTTCTATTTTGGTTTCATCTGACCATATGATATTCTCCCAATCCTCTTCTGGATCATCCAAATGCTCTCTAGTAAACTTCAGATGGGCCTGGACATGTACTGGCTTAAGCAGGGGGACACGTCTGGCACTGCAGGATTTGAGTCCCTGGCGGCGTAGTGTGTTACTGATGTAGCCTTTGTTACTTTGGTCCCAGCTCTCTGCAGGTCATTCACTAGGTCCCCCCGTGTGGTTCTGGGATTTTTGCTCACCGTTCTCATGATCATTTTGACCCCACGGGGTAAGATCTTGCGTGGAGCCCCAGATTGAGGGAGATTATCAGTGGTCTTGTATGTCTTCCATTTTCTAATAATTGCTCCCACAGTTGATTTCTTCACACCAAGCTGCTTACCTATTGCAGATTCAGTCTTCCCAGCCTGGTGCAGAGCTACAATTTTGTTTCTGGTGTCCTTTTGACAGCTCTTTGGTCTTGGCCATAGTGGAGTTTGGAGTCTGACTGTTTGAGGTTGTGGACAGGTGTCTTTTATACTGATAACGAGTTCAAACAGGTGCCATTAATACAGGTAACGAGTGGAGGACAGAGGAGCCTCTCAAAGAAGAAGTTACAGGTCTGTGAGAGCCAGAAATCTTGCTTGTTTGTAGGTGACCAAATACTTATTTTACTGAGGAATTTACCAATTAATTCATTAAAAATCCTTCAATGTGATTTTCTGGATTTTTTTTTCTCATTTTGTCTCTCATAGTTGAGGTATACCTATGATGAAAATTGGAGACCTCTCTCATCTTTTAAGTGGGAGAACTTGCACAATTGGTGTCTGACTAAATACTTTTTTGCCCCACTGTACGTGTCCTGTAACTGTTTTATTTTCAAATTCTTCTCACTTACTTTATTGTGCAGTAGCCTGGTAGAGCACCCACAATTCTGTTGTGCTGTACAACTGTACAATGACAGTAAAGTCTATTCTACTTTATTCTATTCTATTTGTGAATTGACTGTACTGAATCACTCACCAGTACTGTAGTGAAAGCCAGGGATCACCAGCTGAATCCCTCGCCTGAGCAGCAAACGAGCCCCGCCTGCTCGGTTCAGCCGACTCTCATGGTAGACAGTTGGAGCTCTTGTACAGCACTGAGTGATTTGGTGTACCACTATTTCTCACGGATCTTTTTAGCTTAACTCAGTATGTTTCAGTGTAGTGTGGATCCCATCAGTAGCCTTACTCCAAGGTCGCCTGTCTGTTTCCACCACAGAATCTTCTGTCTTCCTCCACGCAGCCCGCGCACATGAGACGATGCGTAAAAACAAGCGTAGTATGTATGCGCACTTTGCGCAGGATGTGTATCCTGGCTGTGTTTGCTGTTGTATTAACTTAGGCACGTAATGAAGGGGTGAAAAAATCCCAAAAAATCTCAAAAAATCCCGTAGGATTTTTGAAATTGTTGATCTTACATTGTACAGAGGGCAAAATTATCATACAAATATGATAATTGTTGCACGTCTGGCAACACTTGTTTAGAGGGTGAAAGAAATTTTCAGGGAGGTTTGGACTTTTGAACCAAACACAGGAATTTAAGGGAGCTGATAGGAGGGAAAATGAGCTGTGACAGCATTCAAAGAGAGGAAATATGGCCATTAGCAGCATAGTCACTTGGGAGGGGGAAAAAAATCATTAAAAAGCAGGAACTGGCCAGATATTTTTAGAGATGATGGAAGTTTTTTTTTTTTGTTTTGTTTTTTTTTAAGATGATCAATGCCACCTGAAAATCATCACGGTTAACGTGAAGGACAGTTGTCCTTTTTAATGGAGACCTGGATAATATTCTAGCCTCACTAAATGAGTTCACTAATACTGTATATGTTGTATACCGCTAATACCACTTTAAGTGCCACAGACATGGGGGCTCATTCACGTGATGACGGCACCATGCCGTGGGTATATTAAGGGGCTAACCGCGGGAGACGTGGTCTTTTGGCGATCTGCCTCTAGCCTGCCTACACTGCCTGTACCTCACTCCAGTTAGCAGTTAGCTTGTTCATATCTGTGCCACGTGTTGCTAGCTTGGTTAATAAAGATAACCTTCAACACACAGACAACGTGTCCGCTGGTCCCTGCTTCCAGACATATCATTGGCAACGAGGAGAAAAATTAATCTTCTGGATGAAAATAAGACATTTTCCTGAAGACTGAAGAATATTTGGCACCCCTACCATCATTCCTCACAACCCCAGGTGAGCCGCCCATCCCTTGGCCTTGTTGGTTTGAGTCATTCCAGATGTACAGTGTGTGTTGGCTATGGGCCTAGCTAAGGTTAGCAAACTTCGACTTTGTGCTTTACTGATTCATAGCCTTGGCAGCGAGGGATAACATGTGTTTAGAATGTTGGGACCTGTGGATATATATCACAAATGTGTCATACTGCTAACTGGACATTTTGCGACACCCAAGACTGTGCTGGCAAGGAGAATCAAAGTTCTGCCAATGCCGACAGGGAACGATGAGACGACTCAACAATATGTCGGGGCCCTCCACTGTTTGACGAGCACATGCAGGTTTGAGTAGATAGAGGATGGCATGGTGCAGGACCAGCTAGCAGAGCACACCAATAACCCAAGGCTGCGGATAAAGCTGTTACTGGTGCCGGACGACCTGCCACTGGTGACAGCGGTGGAGTTAGCATTCCAGCTGGAGGCTGCAGCCCAGCTAACATTACAGCTAGGTGCTTCACAGCAACAAACCCTGCTAGCTCACGCATGTACCCAGGCAGAAGAACCTGTTAACACCGTGACCTGCTTGGAGGATGGTGAGGTGAACACCACAGGACAATAGAACATCATTAGATGCTAAATGTGTGGTAACTGTGGTTCTTCTGTGCACCAAACAGGCCCACGCTCTTGCCCGGCCAGGGGGCAGTGATGCCAGCACTGCGGCAAGCTTAACCATTTTGCCAGGGTGTGCCATTCAACATGGTCAACAACGAGCTCACCATCTAGTTCAATTGGACTGCCTTTGACAACTACCATCCATGCAGTAGACTCTGGCAGTTTGGTGTGCAGGTAGTGCACAGTGAGGCTCGATGATGCCACTACCATTATTATTGTGTGCAGCCGCTGCGGGATTGCTGATGAAACTGAGTCACAGTGAGAAGCTTCTTCCCTTGGTGTCCGGTCAGGGGGAACACAGCGGAGCTTTGTGGATGCGGGCGTACCAGAATCAGCCTCGTAGGAACCATCACATTGATGGTTCACTACGGGTCCAAAGTCCTCCCAGCGTTCACCTTCCAGGTAGCAATGTATGGCGACAACAGCCTGGGGTGCGACCTTTACCATGAATTGGGTTTCACCATACACGACCACGAAGAACTTTGTTTGACTGCTGATGACCGGAGCAGACATAAGTACAGCTGCTCCGAGCTTGACACTGCATGAAGGGCAGAAGACGAAAGGGCGTAATCCGGGCTCGTCTCCATTCCTCACCTGGTATAAGCCTTGTGGAGCCACCGTACAGCTGCAGGAGAGAGAGTCCATGGCCAAGCAAGACCCCGATAAACAACAACAACCTAGAGCGTGTCCTGTTGCCAGCGAGAACGGCATGCAGCTGCAACCACAACCAGCATCAGATGAGAGAGGGTGTAATCAGGACTTGTCTTAGAGCCACACCCGGCATAAGCCTCATGGAGCCACCGTACAGCTGCAGGAGAGAGAGACCATGATCGAGCAGGACCCCGCAGAAACAATGCCAACCTGGAGCGCATCCTGCCACTGGTGAAACATCACACCACCACAACAGCAACAAGCATCAGGGATGAGAGAGCAGCAGCAGCGCCGTATGAAGCGGGCTAGGTCCAGACTCACGGTGCTCAATTGGGTTTGTGTTCGCTGATCAGAATGCCCAGACGACTGGCAGATGTTGCAGAGACGTTGCAGAGATGATGCAGAGACAACCCAGCCAATGTGGGACCCGGACTGGGACTTTGCTGACGAGAGAGCGATTCCAGCAAGAGGGCACCCAGGTCCACCGCAACCAGCACCTCCAGAGCCGTGCCTATCGTGGGCTCACCAGAGGCCCCCTGAAGCTGAACTCTAAAGTGACTCAGCTTTTGAAATGTTTAAACAGAACATGGTTGGTAACAGTGGCAGAACAATCCACTCAACCATGCAGGGTCTTACCGGCACACTGCAAAAATGGGGTAGCTTAAAACAAGTTAAAAATACTGCATTTCAAGATAAAAATACTAAAAACTAGTCAAATTATCTGTCCATGCAGCAAGATAATTTTACTTGGCTAGAAATCTTAAAACAAGACAATTTAATCTTGAAACAAGTAAGCACTCAAAGGGTCATTTTAAGCTCAAAATTCTTATTTTAAGATTGAACTGTTAGAAAAAATTACTTAATATAAGCAAATAAGACTTGATTTAGCAATGAAGTTCTCTTGTTATTAGTGAATAATACAAAAAATAGGTGGAAAGTGAACAGTGAGGGTAGCTTAAAACAAGTTAAAAATACTGCATTTCAAGATAAAAATACTAAAAACTAGTCAAATTATCTGTCCATGCAGCAAGATGATTTTACTTGGCTAGAAATCTTAAAACAAGACAATTTAATCTTGAAACAAGCAAGCACTCAAAGGGTAATTTTAAGCTCAAAATTCTTATTTTAAGATTGAACTGTTAGAAAAAATTACTTAATATAAGCAAATAAGACTTGATTTAGCAATGAAGTTCTCTTGTTATTAGTGAATAATACTAAAAATAGGTGGAAAGTGAACAGTGAGCTATATCTTGAATCAAGTTAATACATCTTGAAATGAACCCCCAAAACTAGCTACAAAAAATTGAAATTAGAGCTTGTTTTAAGAACCAATATCTGGACCAGTGAAACAAAAATCACAAATGGAAAATTGAAATATAACAGCATTTATTTAATTTCAACCCATCAGTCAATATGGACTGTATTTACCTGTACAATTCAAAAATATGACTCTTGACAACTTTCCAAAAGTGAGTATCACATCTTTTAGGCCTTCAAAGAAACACATCCAAGCCTCTTTAACCATTATTAAATAGCCTTAGCAGAAACAAGGGTATCACAAGCACAGCTATTCAAAATAGAACAGACATTCAAAACTCGTGGACACTTATTTTTCAATTAACCATTTCCATTCAGGTAATGCTTTCTTATATGCACTAGTGGCATCTTGCTTATCAATAACATCACTTACAGAGAGAGGCCTTCAGGAACCCACTTTGGATGGTGTAGTAACACACCATTCCACCACAAACGTTTTAACAGTATGAACAGTATGAAACATTACGAATTATATACAATATTTTTGAATGTTCTTAGATGCAACAAAAGTGCTTTCACAAGAACTGCTATTAAAGATAAGCAGAACAAACATTACGAAATGTGTGGTAGGGCTAGATGATGATAAAAAAAATGACAGGACTAAGCCTGGATTAAATAGTTACTAAAATAAGAAGTAAACCAGACTAAAGGAGATTAAAAATTAAGGTATAAACCAGAAGTAAAAAGGACTAAACCAGGGGCTGACTGAGATGGAACTCTAATACAAACCCAGAAGAACGTGATAATTTCCCCGGACTAAATGAAAGGACTCTTGCAGGCATAAACTGAGAGAAAACTGCCTAAATCAGGTCTAAAAATCAGACAATATGACAAACTGAACCAGAATTAAACCAGCACTAAACCATGGAGGGAATAATGTCCACATCATGCAAGTACTGAAGCTCAGAGTAAAGCAGATTTTAATTAAGACTATACCAGATCTAAACCCAAAAAGAAGCAGATAGCTTCAGTTGCCTCTAAAAGAATAATGCACAGGGAATGTAACAAAATGAAAATCGTGATTTTGATAGGATTCTGTACCATATTGCCCAGCCCTACTGTGTGGTCACTTACTTTGAAAAGAATGATTTCCATTCAGCTAATGCTTTCTTATATGCACTAGTGGCATCCTGATCATGAATAACATCACTTATTACCTCAGTCTGGATGACAGAGAGGACTGTTGCAACACACTTCGGGTAAGTCAGGTGTAATGTGTAATAATACGCCATTAGCACCAACATTCCATCACAAAAGTCCTCCTTTGGTAGAGTGCTCACAGGCATGTCTCCTACTGCTAATATGCAGGTTGTACCATCAAACAGGAGCACTGGGGAAAACAGAGTACGCTTCTTCAAGTACAATGCAGGGTCCTCCCCTGGCTAGAATAAAGCAAAAAGGGCAAGGGTGAAACCAAAGTTTAAGAGTACATCGTACATGAAAATTTGCTGCAAAAGTTTGCTGCAAGCCACACACAGTTAAGTCTTACTTTGAGGATGCAAAGAAGTGCCTCGCTTGCACTTCCAAGTCGCTTTGGAGGTAGTGCTGGTGATGGGAAGAGTGACGGCAGTGCACTGAACAGGGTGATGGTGAAATCCACTGTAATAAAAAAAAAACATAAGTGGTTTAGCCATATAATCTAAATTGGATGACAAAAAAACAACTTACCTCCTCGTACATCCAAGGGTACAGGTGGTTTCAGAACCTTTTTCCAGATCCCATAAAAATGCACATTGGCACAGAACGTTGACCATCTTGCTCGAGTTTCTTCAATAAATTTACGGTTGGTGCCACCAACAATTCGGCTCAGTTCATCCATTGCCTAAGACAAATGTTATTCAGTTAAACTACTAAACCTTTGCAATGGAAGCACTAAATCCACAAAACACTTCCTTACATGTCTAATTTCTTTTGAAGCATGGATATGCTGCAAAAATTTTGCTGGCCTCTCTTCCTCCCTTGTAATATCTGCATCAATAAAAGCCTGTCTAGCTTTGAATTCAAGATTCAAAACTTGGACAACATCAGTTGGGTTGGGTTTTGCATTGGGCTTTTTGTACATGTTGCTGAGAGTCTTGTAGTGTCTGGCCTGGATCTTTAGACTGTCTTGGTTTGCTAAAAAAAAAAAAATGTTTAAACACAACACAGTCAGAATAGACAAAAACAGCTTCTATAATACAACATTGATTCTTTGTGTCTAAACTACAACCTCTAGTAAATAACAGTGCGCAAACTGCAAGAAAATCAAAATCTACAATGACCAGTGTTAATTTTGATATTTTTATTAAATTTTAGTCCTAGTCTTTTGAATGAATATAATTTAGTTTTAATCAAGATTTTATCTTTTTATAAATTAAGTTTTAGCCAATTAAAATATGTGTTAATTTAGCAAACTAACATTAAGTCAGCTTTACAATAACAACTTCTAACTGATTTATTCATATTGTAGGACTTCACAGAACTTCTCAAACACAGAGTTGTTCCTTTGACTTTCAAAAAAAATGAGGCTCTTAAAAACAGAAAGTTCAAGTGCTTCTGTCTGTTTTTTCCATTTGTATTCAATTTTAATTAATCAATGAAATGATCTTGAAAGTTTAGTCACAATTTTTGTCTCATGCACTGCTTTAATTTTACTTTGTCTAAATTTAGTCAGCATAAATGCTTCCTTGACTAAAACTGTGGCGAGATATTTTAATTTTTTGAAATTATGATTGTAAATGACACTAGGCTTCGAGAATGTGGAAAGCACAAATGACTGCCTTACCAGTAGCATTATCTGGAGACGCTTGTAGCGTTGTGTCTACTCTCTTTGAGGAGCCAGGGGGTGATGAGGATGATGGTCTGTTTGAGGAGCCAGAAGCAGATGAGGATGACGATCTCGCACTGCGGGATGTCTTTGGTGAGAAACCCTTCTCTGAAGGAAAAAAACAAAACAATCATACCATTACCATACTAAGAGATTGGAAATTGACGTAATGATTCAGATAACATCTTAATGAATGCAAAGTGTGTACCAGGAATTTGGCTGTCCTCACTGAGGTCATCATGGCTTTCAAGAGGTATAGTGCTATCACTGAAACCAGCAGTGTCACCGCTCATGTCCCGCTGATGTCACTTTCTGCTCCCTCTTCAGTGTAGTTTGAGCGAAACAGTGTCTTTTTTGCTTTGCCTCGTTGTGGCATAGAACCTTGCATCTTCTTTGGAGATCTCATATTTTGTAGTCGCTTGAACAACTTGGTGTAGATAGTCAACTGTGATTGTAAAAATCAAGATAAGACAAAGACTGATAGTTTCAAGTTTTCCCTTATATGGAAAATAAATACTCACATGTGGCATATGCTGGTCAGCATCTCGCAACATTGGGCAATAGTCAACAATTTTCTGTGCCATTGTCCGAATTTCAAGTTTGGAAGGGTATTTCACTTCTTTCCTCATTGGACTGGCACGCAGAATGGCAACCATGCTGGTGACAGTGAGGCATGGGAGAGGAACTTTTTAGCTGGCATGGTGGCACAGGACTGGTTGATGGTAAAACTTCACCTGACGTAGTGTTGGGACTCCCAGCAGTGTTGGCAATCTGCTCAACAGGTCTTTGCTGTAGTAGTATTGGAGGAGGCAAAAAAGGATTAAGCATGGGCAACAAATTATGCAGTACAAAATGTTGAACTGGTTAAAAATTTTACTACACCATTTGACTGATGCAATCCCAAAGCTTCTTGCGTTGAAAGAAATTTTCAGCACCAGGGAATAAGTCCCTCAGGTCGTCACGATTGATAGCTGCCAGAGACTCCTCATCAATGTTGGCAGCTGTTAAGCAAAAGAACAAAACATGTACTGTATATAATACCATGTTTTAAATGTATGATGTTAATAAGGGGCGCTAACCCAAGCACATTCAATGCATATTTTCCTTCTAATATACAAATAAGGGTTAAATGTCACAAAGAGTTGAAAAGCTTGCACGTAGATAAATAAGGAACGCTCATAATTTTACTGTTTGATTGATATTTAGTAGGTATGTGGACAAATCAAAACACTGCGGCCATCATATTGCCCCAGAGCGCTGTGACCAGTGTTTCACCTGATAGCTTTGAGTGGGGTTGGTAAATCAGCTGTATTCAATGGCTGACCCTAGGAATCTCAGCTTTTTTCAGCTAGTCTTTTTTACCTTCAGGCCCGTGTTCATAAAATGCCAATCAAGCACCATATATTCCGCAACTGTGGTTTTTACGAAATGGTACGTTTAGCGTCAACAAACCGGTGTTTAAACACTTTGGCCACTTCTGAAAGGTAGATGGACACAAAGAATATCTATTAGTTGTGTGTTGTAAGACGTTTCATGGCTGTCTGTACTCTGCAGAAATTTGTATAACTCCCGGAAATCACCCCAGTACAAGTGCAGACAACCGCATAGGATGCATTTGCAAGGGATTGAAACACACCTTCAGCTCCGCTTTTTTGTTTCGTCTTTCTGTCCTCCAACATGAGTATTATTTACTCTATCCACTTGCATAGCTGGCAACATAACAATTAAACTCAAACTCCATACTTTAAATGAACAAAATAATAATAATTATTATTGTTATGAGTATTATTACTGTGCACTTGTAAATTTGGTTTAGATCAAATGACCTCTGTTAAATCTATATACACGGAAAATTTCATTAAGATATCTATTAAAAAAGTTATGGGCATTTTTGTGAAAACACTCGTTTTTGGTCACACTCATTTCTATTGTTTTCATGGAAATAATGAGACAAAAGAAGGTGCCCATTTCAGACACAAAAAACACCATCACTCTCTTCATACTGAACATAATCACATAATTCTTTTTTTTTACTTTAAAGGGGGGTCCAAGGTCTTTCCACCTAGCATGTCTATTAATGCATTTGTTGTATTTGAAATTTGTGTCCACATACTTACAGTATATATAGTAGATGGTGCTTACTGAATGTAAATTTTCATTACGTAGTGAGCATTTAGGAAAAAATACATATTATTGTTGCACAGAAAGAACAAAACTTCAGTCTTTACCAAGTCTTTAAAACCCAGAGTGAACCGTTTTATTGTGGCTGACCACTACATACATTTTTATCTTAAAATACTACAGAAAATTACTGTAGAAAAAAACGTCACATGTTTGGAATAAAAAAAACATTCAAGCCTTAATAATAAAACAGACATTTGTTGGCTAAGAAGTTAAAACAACCAAAAATTATCCCTGGCTTTGAATCACATTTCTTCTGAAAGGCGACGTCGAGAATCATGGTGTGTTTTTGCTGCTAACACGAGTCGGCTAATGCTAAGCTAACCGCTAAAATATAAGTTAAACAACCACTTACCCTCCAACACTGAGCGTATACTGGCATCCAGCCCATCCATTCTGATCTTCTACGCGACTCAAAGTGTTAAACAGAACCTAGAGAAATGACCAGAGTTAAAATATGCAGGTAAAAAAAATAATGTTAGCTAACTAAGCTAGCGCGAGCTAGCGCATGTTAGCGCGAGCTAGCACGAACCATAAATAGCATTATGCGTTTGATAGCACTGTCTCTGTACCAATGCAAATTGCAGATATATCTATGTTTGCAGAAATATTATGATACTGACCTTCACACTTTGTGCTGAAGAGAGAAATTCAAATCAAAGTCAGTCCTCTCTGTAGTCAAACAAGGCTCAACTTCGAAGTGACTTGCACACCACTGCGCGCTCATTCTGGTGGCATTGCGCATGCGCAAACAACAGAAAACAACGAAAAAATTCGGAGCCATGGTGGTGTGGAGATGCATGATTTGTCTATTATTTGTTGCTTTGTCGCTCAAGGTACTACTCAGCCACATCAATGCAGTACATGGGCGTAGTTCAGAGTTTTGGATTTATTGTGATATTGATGATTATTATTGGCCAGAGAAATCATCCTGTGGTCTAGCCAGGTGCTGGCTTGTTGCTGGTCCTTAAAAGTGGTAACTTTTTCTAACTGCAAGTAGTTTTGTTGAAAATTTACTATAAAACTTTTATAAAGCTTTGTTTTTTTAAAGCTGTATGTTCCTTTACTGTTATTGACATTGTTAGTGTTCTAATGCATTCCTGGATTGAAATTGGAATATGTATGGTAATGATGGAAATAGCCAAATTAGTAAGACATATAATTTGCCATGCATTATGTTGAAGTCACACTGTATGGCCTGTGTTGTATGACCAAAATATTGTTTAAGGTGCCTTATGTTTTGACTTGAATGGCCAATACAATGTCTTGAGCTCATGTCTCTGTCTCATACTATGCTGGTAAATAAACTTCCCCTGCATAAGACAGTTGGTCTCTAGCCATTTTCTTCCAAAATTAAGTATTATGTAAGCCAAGACACTGACACAATGAAAATGACACTAATATACTGCAAATATTCTCATAAATTGCTTTTTGTTACCCTTTAAGTCAGCCAACCTATTGAGTATAATTATTTATTTCTTAAATCAAGAGTTTTTAGATGTTCCATAATCTTAAATTAAGCAATTCAATGTTGACATCAACAATATCTTATTTTAAGTCTTATATATACTGTTTTAAGATTTCTGAACTAGATAAGTCAAATGATAATGGCTTTATCTAATAATAAGACTATACTACAAAGTCAAGGGCTTAAAATAAGTAACAAAATCTTAAAATTAGAGGAATTATCTTGCATGTCTAAAAACAAGATTTTAAATCTTACCAAGTATTGGAAAATTTGCAGTGCAGTCTACCCAGTTGCCCAGGTTTATAGCAATAGGTTATGGTGTATGGAACCTTGAGTAATTTATGGTTTGGATCTAGTTGCTAATAGGCCCATGGCAAAGACAGACGTAGCAAAGGAAAATGATAAGGCATATAGTGAGTTGTATGAGAGGCTGGACACTAAGGAAGGAGAAAAGGAGTTGTATCAACTGGCTAGACAGACAGATCAAGCTGGAAAGAATGCACAGCAGGTTAGGTTGATTAAGGACAGAAATGGCAATGTACTAACCAATGACGAGAGTGTGTTTAGAAGGTGAAATGAGTACTTTGAAAAGCTGATGAATAAAGAAAATGAGACAGAGAAGAGGATGGATGAAGGAAAAATAGTGAACAAGGAAGTCACAAGGATTAGCATAGGGGAAGTGCGGGCAGCTTTGAAGAGGATGAAGAATGGAAAGGCGGTTGGTCCAGATGACATATCTGTGGAGATATGGAGATGTTTAGGAGAGATGGCAGTGGACTTTTTAACCAGATTGTTTAACACAATCTTGGAGAGTGAGAGGATGCCTGAGGAGTGGAGAAGAAGTTTTCTGGTACCAATTTTCAAGAACAAGGGTGACACTCATAGCTGTAGTAACTACAGAGGCATAAAGTTGATCAGCCACACTATGAACATATGGGAAAGAGTTGTTGAAACCAGGTTAATAGGAGAGGTGACAATCAATGGGCAGCAGTTCGGTTTCATGCCAAGAAACAGTACTACAGATGCAATGTTTGCTCTAAGAGTGCTGATGGAGAAGTGTAGAGAAGCTCAGAAGGAGCTGTCTCCTTGTGGCTCCTGCACTGTCTCCTTGTGGCTCTAGAGAAAGCATATGATAGGGTGCCAAGAGAGGAAGTGCGGTATTGTATGAGAAAGTCAGGAGTAGTTGAGAAGTATGTAAGGGTGGTGCAGGACATGTATAAGGACAGTGAGATGGTGATGAAGTGCGCTGTAGGAGTGACGGATGGATTCAAGGTGTGGGTGGAATTATATCAGGGATTGGCTCTGAGCCCCTTCTTGTTTGCCATGGTGATGGTATGGTGAGGTATGCTCTGGAGGGAAGAGGAATGAAAGTCAGTACAAGCAAGACAGAATACATGAGTGTGAATGAGAGTGAGGCAAGTGCAACAGTGAAGATGGAAGGAGTAGCGGTAGTAAAAGTAAATGAGTTTAAATACCTGGGGTCAGCCATCCAAAGCAATGGAAAATGAACATGAGAGGTGAAGAAGAGAGTGCAGGCAGGGTAGAGTGGGTGGAGACGAGTGTCAGGGTGGGAAGATTTACAAGACTGTAGTGAGACCTGCTATGATGTATGGCTTTGAGACGTGGCGCTGACAAAAAGAGAGGAGGTGGAGCTGGAGGTGGCAGAGTTGAAGATGCTAAGATTTTCAATGGGAATGACTAGGAGGGAAAAGATTAGAAATGAGTATATCAGAGGGACAGCTCCGGTTGAGCAGTTTGGAAATAAAGTAAGAGAGGCAAGGCTGAGATGGATGTTAAAGCACAACCTAGTGTGCTTTAACACCATACAGTAATGTGTTTACCATCATGCTTATGTTAGCAACAGCACTGGTAACAGTATACTGCTGTATACATGTGTACAAAACATGGTTATATCACCTGCCGATAGCCAGGCCATGCATGTTTGTTAGCTAGCTCTGTGCTACATTCTGTGAAATGGGTCTGGTCATGTTTATGCTGTACTAGGTGTATGCCACTGCATCGCCACACCCAGCTAAGGTAAAACAGTGTTTTTTGTTTTGTTTTTTTTTTAACAAGGAGTTCTGTTTTTTTCCAAGGGGGACGTAAATGTGGCATACCGCTAATAGTGCCTTAAGTGCCACGGACGTGGGGATGCATTCACATTATGATGTCACCACGCTGTAGGTACATTAAGGGTCAAACAGCAGGAGACGTAGTCTCTGGCACTCTGCCTCTAGCCTGCTGCACTGCCAGTACCACACTCTGCCCTGCATGTTCCATGTGTTGCTAGCTTTTTAATAAAGCTAACCTTCAACACCCAGAATGCATCAACTGGCCCTTGCTTCCAGACATAACAATATGATGGAGTCTTTTCCAGTTTCAACCTATAGTGTGTCCAGAATACAGAAAACACCAAGGAGGGTAAGTAGCATGTTTGCTAAATACTGGGCGGTCAGTGCTGACAACGTAAACGTCATAATGACAACATGATGGAATCACAGCACTCAAAGTTGTTTAGTTTGCTTAGAAAAGGAGCAGTGTGAAACCAAACCTAACAAGTCCAAATGTACTGTAGATGATGGAACAAAAATATGAACCTTGTTCCGGACCTTGGTGCAGACTTTTTTAAAATGCCCTTAAATATACAGTTATTTGGCATCATGAACTCACTCACAAGCTATTACAATATTGGAATGGATGCATTAATCAGATAGAAGGCAGAGATGTGTGAAAAAGGCAGTGGAGCTAAGCAATGGGTTATGGATGATATGTTGTGGTTTGAGAAAGGCTACTTAAGACTTACATCTTGCTTCATCTGATTACTGATATTAACCCATCTCAAATTACCCTGTAACCTCTTTTTTAATACGGGGTAAAGCTCTACTTCAAAAATAATATTAAAATATAGTTTAAGTGGCGATCATCGGGTTTCAGGCAGGTGTAAACTTCAAGGTCTTGTATTGCTTAGCAACAGCATTTAAAACCGACAGTAAGGTCTGCTATGCATTAGTTTTTAAAGCAGCACTATTCACAGTGATCCGCAAAGTATTCACAGCGCTTCACTTTTTCCACATTTTACGTTACAGTCTTATTCCAAAACAGATTAAATCAATTTTTTTTTTCAAAATTCTACACACAATACCCATAATGACGACATGAAAAAAGTTTTGTTTGTTTTTTTGAGATGTTTGCAAATTTATTAAAAATAAAAAAAACCTAAGAAATCACATGTACATAAGTATTCACAGCCTTTGCTCAATACTTGGGTGATGCACCTTTGGCAGAAATTACAGTCTCAAGTCTTTTTGAATATGGTGCCACAAGCTTGGCACTTTATCTTTGGGCAGCTTTGCCCATTCCTCTTTGCAACACCTCAAGTTCCATCAGGTTGGATGAGAAGCGTTGGCGCACATCCATTTTCAGATTTCTCCAGAGATGTTCAATTAGATTGAAGTCTGGGCTCAGGCTGGCCCACTCAGTGACATTCACAGAGTTGTCCTGAAGCCACTCCTTTGATATCTTGGCTGTGTGTTTAGGGTCATTGTCCTGCTGAAAGATGAACCATCTCCCCAATTTGAGGTCAAGAGCGCTCTAGAGCAGGTTTTCTTCCAGGATGTCTCTGTACATTGTTGCATTCATCTTCCCTTCTATCCTGACTAGTTTCCCAGTGCCTGCAGCTGAATAACATCCCCACAAAATGATGTTGCCGCCACCATGCTTCACTGTAAGGATAGTATTGGCTTGGTGATGAGCGGTGCCTGGTTTCCTCCAAACACAACGCCTGGCATTCACGCCAAATGGTTCAGGTTCAGGTTCAGGTTCAGGTTACTTTATTTGTACCCGTAGGTAGATTTGTTTTGCAGTCTGGTGACATCCATATTTACAAGCCACAAATTACATTCAACATAGACACAAACACAGGCACACATGAAGCTGACTATAAACATGATAAAAATATTCAAGGCTCCATCAATCAGGGTATAAAAAGACAAAGAGATGGGAGAAAAACCAGAGGTAAGAGAGAAGGGTCATATTAAAAATATTAAAAAGTTAAAAACTAGTCAAAGAGGTTAAAAACTCAAAGGTCTAAAACCCAATAAAATATTTAGAACCCAAGTAACATCCTACAAAAATAAGTAAATATAAAATGGAGTTAATAAATAGGTACCTAAATTATGTGCAATATGTTGTTACAACTTAAGATAAGATAAGATAAGATAAGATAAGCCTTTATTAGTCCCACAACGGGGAAATTCCAGGATTGCAACAGCACAGGGATAGCAACACTCAGAGCAACAATCAGAAGGCAAGAAAAAAAAAAGCAAGCAAGAGCAGCTAATATACATATGTACATATTACTATAAAATATATATATACACACAGACACACAGTGCAGAGCATTGTAGCTGGATGGAATAAATATATGAATATATGAACACACAGTGCAGAGCATTGTAGCTAGATGGAATAAATATGTAAATATATAAACACCCACAGTACGGAGCATTGCAGCTAGGTGGAATAAATATGCAAGTATATAATCACACACAGTGCGGAGCAATGTAGCTAGATGGAATAATATGTAGATATATAAATATAAACACACCCAGTGCTGAGCATTGTAGCTAGATGGAATAAATATGTAAATATATAAACACACACAGTGCAGAGCATTGTTGCTAGATGGGATGAAACAGCATAACCGTCTACTTAGTTATCCTACATGGTATGATTATGTGCCCATACATATTCTCACCCTCCATAGCGACCGGTATGTTCCTAGTTGTATGCCGGAGGGGACCATTGTGTAAGTCTATTGCATCTTTTGCATTCAAAAAACTATTAGTTTGTTACGTCTTTTTGCTATCTCTGCGAGCAGCCCTGCTTAGGTTGTACAGTCTGACAGCCGTTGGTAGGAAGGACCTACGAAACCTCTCGGTTGTGCACCTGGGATGATGTAGTCTGCTGCTAAATGAGCTCCTCAGTGCATCCAGTATGTCCTGCATAGGGTGGAACTCGGACTCCAGCAGAGATGACAGTTTAGCCACTGTCCTTCTCTCTCCTATCCCCTCCATCGGATCAAGGCGCTGCCCCAGGACAGAGCTAGCTTTCTTAATCAGTTTGTTCAGTCTCTTCCTATCGGCTGCAGTAATGCCACTGCCCCAGCAGACCACTCCAAAAGTGATGGCTGATGCCACCACCGTGTCATAGAATGACATCAGCAGCGCCCCTTGTACACCAAAAGACCTGAGTCTCCTCAGCAGGAACAGCCTGCGCTGTCCCTTCTTGTAGAGTGCGTCAGTATTGTGTGACCAGTCTAGTTTATTGTTCAGATGAACACCCAGGTACTTATAGGATGTCACCATCTCGATGTCTGTTCCCTGTATATTTACTGGTGCTGTGAGGGGCTGCCCATGCCTGCGGCAGTCCACCACCAGCTCCTTATTTTTCCTCGCGTTGATCTGGAGGCAGTTCCGATGGCACCAGTCCACGAAGTCCTGGATAAGCCCTCTGTACTCAGCTTCATCTCCAACTGTTCAACTTGTTCAACTCTTTGACAGCAGCAGGAACAAAGCTGTTTTTGTAGCACTGGGTTTTAGTTTTTGGGACAGCAAACCTCCGTCTTGAGGGAAGAAGCTGAAAGTTGCAGCGCAAAGTGTGGGAGTCCTCATTTAAAATGGAGGTAGCCATCCTCTGTACTTGTCTGGTGTACAGGGATGTCAGGCTCAGCTGTGACTCACCAAGCAAACGACTGGACCATCTAACTACCTCATCCAAGGATTTCCTCTGTTTTAGTTTTATCTGACCAAACCATGACACTAAAGAAAAGGATAAAACAGATTCAATAAAAGCCCGATAAAACATTGTCATTATGGTTCGGTCAACTTGGAAGCGTGCAAGTTTTCTCAAGCAATGCAAATGTTGCTGACCCTTTTTGCACACCCTTTCACAGTTCTCTTCAAAGTTTAAATTACTATCAATAATCGTCCCAAGATATTTGTAGGATTGTACACATTCGGTGGTCTGGCCTTTTAGTACGGTGACTTTGTGCCTGGGAGTTTTCCTCCTAAAGTCAATAATCATGTCTTTAGTTTTTGTCGTATTCAGCTGCAGGTAGGAATCCTCACACCAGTGAACAAAATCATCAACTACTGGGCCATGGCCACTCTCACCATCCTGGAGGAGACTGACAATAACTGAATCATCAGCATACTTTATGATATGTCTGTTGTCATGTCTGCTCCGACACATGTTTGTGTACAGGATGAAGAATAGTGGTGACAACACACACCCCTGAGGAGAGCCAGTAGAAGAGCACTTTAGGTCAGACGATGTACCATTGACCCTTACTCTCTGCGTCCTGTTGGTTAAGAAATCCAGAATCCAACCCACCAGATTATTGCTCAAATCAAATTGTTGCAGGAGCCTTTCAACTAAGATATGAGGTTGGATTGTATTAAAGGCGGAGGAAAAGTCCACAAATAAAAGCCTGGCGTGTGTCCCATTAAAATCCCGATGTTTAAAAAGCATGTTAAACAGAGTGACAGTGGCATCCTCCACTCCTCTGTGACGCCTATAGGCAAACTGCAGAGGATCCAATGCATGCTCAGTCTGCTTTAGGACTTCACATCTGACCAGTTTTTCAAAAATTTTCATTAAAATTGAGGTCAAAGCAACTGGTCTAAAGTTGTTTACCGTTTTAGGACAGCTGGATTTTGGAACAGGAACAACCACGGCTTCTTTCCAGATCTTAGGCACATGTTGTGTTTGTAAGGACTTATTGAAAATGTAATGAAATATAGGACTCAGTTCATGTGCACAGGACTTTACCAAGTGCCCACATATATTATCAGGGCCCTGACTTTTGTTCACTTTTACAGCGCAGAACTCCTTTTTAACATCCTGCACCTCAACATTAAAGTGCTGACTGTCTTTGAGTTTCTGTTTCAAATCTTGGGTTTCTGTGCTAAAATCAAAGGAGTCAAAACGACCATAAAAACAATTAAGGGCATTAGCCAGCTCTGTGTCTGAATTAAAACCATCTAAAAGCACACAATTGTTGCGTTCTGTGCTCTGAAGGCCTGCAATAGTTTTCATACTGGCCCAGGCTGAACCAAGTTTCTTTGTTGCCATCTTGCTTTCCAATTCTGATTTATAATTCTGTTTTGCTCTTAAAATTTCGGACTTCAGCTCTTTTGTGGCAACCTGTAGCTCAGAAACAGACCCCTGTTTAAAGGCAAGTGCTTTCCTCTGTAAGCAGGATTTAACTGATTTTGTAACCCATGGCTTGTTGTTGGGATATATTTTGACACGTTTACGTGGAACAATCTTATTTTTACAGAAAGCCATGTATGAGCATGTGACATCCACCAAAGAGTCCAAATCATCCCCACAGGACAGTGTGAACATCTCCCAGTCTGTACAGTTAAAGCATTCCTGGAGGCTGTGCACTGAATCCTCTGTCCACACATCAATGTCTCTGGTCTCCACATTGCCTCTTCTAAGAGCAGTTTTATATGTGGGCAGCAAATGTACACAGTTGTAATCTGAGGATCCTAAAGGAGGAAGGGGGAGTGATTTATAGGCCCTCTCTATGGATCCATAGCACAGGTCCAATGTCTTTTTTTCGCCTGGTTGGGCAGGAGACATACTGATAAAAGTTTTTAAGTGTCTTCTTTAAAGAAACATGGTTAAAATCCCCAAGAATGAAGTTTGGCGCCTCTGGAGAAATTGACTGCAGCCGCTTGACCACATCAAAGACGGTGCTGGAGGCAGAGTCAGCGTCTGCCCTCGGGTGGATGGACACAGTTGTGATGAAAAGCTGGGGGAACTCGCTAGGCAAATAAAAATGGTTCAATCTTTGTCTCATCAAACCAGAGAATTTTGATTGTCATGGTCTGAGAGTCCTTCAGGTGCCTTTTGGCAAACTCCAGGTGGGCTGCCATGTGCCTTTTGCTAAGGAGTGGCTTCTGTCTGGCCACTTTACCATACAGGCCAGATTGATGGATTGCTGCAGAGATGGCTGTCCTTCTGGAAGGTTATCCTGTCTCCACAGAGGAACGCTGGAGATCTGACAGAGTGACCATCAGGTTCTTGGTCATCTCCATGACTAAGGCCCTTCTCCCCTGATCGCTCAGTTTAGAAGGCCGGCCAGCTCTAGGAAGAGTCCTGGTGGTTCAGAACTTCCTTTTTCGGATGATGGAGGCCACTGTGTTCATTGGGACATTCAAAGCAGCAGAAATGTTTTCTGTACCCTTCCCTAGATTTGTGCCTTGAGACAATCCTGTCTCGGTGGTCTTCAGACAATTCCTTTGACTTCATGCTTGGTTTGTGATCTGACATGCACTGTCAACTGTGGAACCTTATACATAGTATAGACAGGTGTGTGCCTTTCCAAATCATGTCCAATCAACTGAATTTATCACAGGTGGACTCCAATTAAGCTGTAGAAACATCTCAAGGATGATCAGTGGAAACGGGGTGCACCTGAGCTCAGTTTTGAGCTTCATGGCAAAGGCTGTGAATACTTATGTACATGTGATTTCTTAGTTTTTTTTATTTTTAATAAATTTGCAAAAATCTAAAAAAAAAAGCTTTTTTCACGTTGTCATTATGGCATATTGTTTTTAGAATTTTGAGGAAAAAATGTATTTAATCCATTTTGGAATAAGGCTTCAACCAAAAAATGTAGAAAAAGTGAAGTGCTGTGAATACTTTCCAGATACACTGTAACTTTCTTGTTCTTTGTAGGAACATCAAAAAGGCCAGACATCGGCATGAAGAGGTGGCAACTCTCTACTGAAGAGAGTTGCCATTCGAAGAGAGTTGCCATTCGCACCTCCATTCCTAGGAGGAATGGAGGTGCGAAGTGAGGATGAGGAAGTTTGGAGCACGGTGGAGTCCAGAAGAAAGAAAAGTTGACGTCAATCAAGTGTGTTATCAGGTGCTGATGAATCAGAAGATGATCAATCCCGGAATAATCAGAAGGAGTGTAAAGTAATCATTAAACTTACTCAGGAAGGGGCATCATTTCATGAGTGGAACCCAATTAAGCCCACAAATGCAATTAACAAGTTCCTTGGAGAAGTTTTAAATGCAAGAATCCTTCATAGTGGTTCGTTATTAGTTACATGCAGAGACAGTGTTCAGCAAGGAAAAGCAGTCAGAGTCACTAAGATGGAGGGGAAAAGTGTGCAGTGTTTAGTATTGGAAGGAAATAAGGCAATGAGAGGTTCAGGTTCAGGTTCAGGTTACTTTATTTGTACCCGTAGGTAGATTTGTTTTGCAGTCTGGTGACATCCATATTTACAAGCCACAAATTACATTCAGCATAGACACAAACACAGGCACACATGAAATTGACTATAAACATGATAAAAATACTCAAGGCTCCATCAATCAGGGTATAAAAAGACAAAGAGATGAGAGAAAAACCAGAGGTAAGAGAGAAGAATCATATTAAAAGTTTAAAAACTAGTCAAAGAGGTTAAAAACTCAAAGGTCTAAAACTCAATAAAATATTTAGAACCCAAGTAACATCCTACAAAAATAAGTAAATATAAAATGGAGTTAATAAATAGGTACCTAAATTATGTGCAATATATTGTTACAGCTTGTTCAACTCTTTGACAGCAGCAGGAACAAAGCTGTTTTTGTAGCACTGGATTTTAGTTTTTGGGACAGCAAACCTCCGTCTTGAGGGAAGAAGCTGAAAGTTGCAGTGCAAAGGGTGGGAGTCAACATTTAAAATGGAGGTAGCCATCCTCTGTACTTATCTGGTGTACAGGGATGTCAGGCTCAGCTGTGACTCACCAAGCAAACGACTGGACCATCTAACTACCTCATCCAAGGATTTCCTCTGTTTCAGTTTTATCTGACCAAACCATGACACTAAAGAAAAGGATAAAACAGATTCAATAAAAGCCCGATAAAACACTGTCATTATGGTTCGGTCAACTTGGAAGCGTGTAAGTTTTCTCAAGCAATGCAAATGTTGCTGACCCTTTTTGCACACCCTTTCACAGTTCTCTTCAAAGTTTAAATTACTATCAATAATCGTCCCAAGATATTTGTAGGATTGTACACATTCGGTGGTCTGGCCTTTTAGTACGGTGACTTTGTGCCTGGGAGTTTTCCTCCTAAAGTCAATAATCATGTCTTTAGTTTTTGTCGTATTCAGCTGCAGGTAGGAATCCTCACACCAGTGAACAAAATCATCAACTACTGGGCCGTGGCCACTCTCACCATCCTGGAGGAGACTGACAATAACTGAGTCATCAGCATACTTTATAATGTGTCTGTTGTCATGTCTGCTCTGACACATGTTTGTGTACAGGATGAAGAGTAGTGGTGACAACACACACCCCTGAGGAGAGCCAGTAGAAGAGCACTTTAGGTCAGACAATGTACCATTGACCCTTACTCTCTGCATCCTGTTGGTTAAGAAATCCAGCATCCAACCCACCAGATTATTGCTCAAATCAAATTGTTGCAGGAGCCTTTCAACTAAGATATGAGGTTGGATTGTATTAAAGGCGGAGGAAAAGTCCACAAATAAAAGCCTGGCGTGTGTCCCATTAAAATCCCGATGTTTAAAAAGCATGTTAAACAGAGTGACAGTGGCATCCTCCACTCCTCTGTGAGGCCTATAGGCAAACTGCAGAGGATCCAATGCATGCTCAGTCTGCTTTAGGACCTCACATCTGACCAGTTTTTCAAAAATTTTCATTAAAATTGAAGTCAAAGCAACTGGTCTAAAGTCGTTTACTGTTTTAAGACAGCTGGATTTTGGAACGGGAACAACCACGGCTTCTTTCCAGATCTTAGGCACATGTTGTGTTTGTAAGGACTTATTGAAAATGTAATGAAATATAGGACTCAGTTCATGTGCACAGGACTTTACTAAGCGCCCACATATATTATCAGGGCCCTGACTTTTGTTCACTTTTACAGCGCAGAACTCCCTTTTTTACATCCTGCACCCCAATATTAAAGTTCTGATTGTCTTTGAGTTTCTGTTTCAAATCTTGGGTTTCAGTGCTAAAATCAAAGGAGTCAAAACGACCATAAAAATAATTAAGAGCATTAGCCAGCTCTGTGTCTGAATTAAAACCATCTAAAAACACACGATTACTGCGCTCTGTGCTCTGAAGGCCTGCAATAGTTTTCATACTGGCCCAGGCTGAACCAAGATTCTTTGTTGCCATCTTGCTTTCCAATTCTGATTTATAATTCTGTTTTGCTCTTAAAATTTCGGATTTCAGCTCTTTTGTGGCAACCTGTAGCTCAGAAACAGACCCCTGTTTAAAGGCAAGTGCTTTCCTCTGTAAGCAGGATTTAACTGATTTTGTAACCCATGGCTTGTTGTTGGGATATATTTTGACACGTTTACGTGGAACAATCTTATTTTTACAGAAAGCCATGTATGAGCATGTGACATCCACCAAAGAGTCCAAATCATCCCCGCAGGCCAATGTGAACATCTCCCAGTCTATACAGTCAAAGCATTCCTGGAGGCTGTGCACTGAATCCTCTGTCCACACATCAGTGTCTCTCGTCTCTACCTTGCCTCTTCTGAGAGCAGTTTTATATGTGGGCAGCAAATGTATACAGTTGTGATCTGAGGATCCTACAGGAGGAAGGGGGAGTGATTTATAGGTCCTCTCTATGGATCCATAGCACAGGTCCAATGTCTTTTTTCTCCTGGTTGGGCTGGAGACATACTGATAAAAGTTTTTAAGTGTCTTCTTTAAAGAAACATGGTTAAAATCCCCAAGAATGAAGTTTGGCGCCTCTGGAGAAATTGATTGCAGCTGCTGGATCACATCAAAGATTGTGCTGCAGGCGGAGTCAGCGTCTGCTCTCGGGTGAATGTACACAGTTGTGATGAAAAGTTGGGGGAACTCGCGAGGCAAATAAAAGGGGCGTAGTGACACAGACAGCAGCTCCACATCGGGTGTACAGATGCGCTCTCTGACCGTGACAGATGTGCAGTACTGCTTATTAATGTATAAACATACGCCACCCCCCTGACATTTCCCCGTTACCTCTTCCTGCCTATCCAAGCGCAGCGGGGCTCTAAAGCCGTCAATCCACAGGTCTGCATCTCGGTCATGCACATTAAGCCAAGATTCGGTGAAGGCCATGACGCAGCAGTTCTCAAAGTCCTTCTGGTAGAGTACATTCCGTTGAATTTCATCCACCTTGTTTCTCAGAGACTGTACATTCCCAAAAATCATAGAAGGAAGAGGAATGTTACCAAACTGATGTCTTCTCAGGTGCAATTTCACTCCTCCACGTTTTCCGCGTTTTTTTTCTTCCGTCTCTCCCGTCTCTCTTTTCACCGCTGTGTCCATGAACGTCTCTCAAAATAAAGTCCGGCAGTTGTGGCTTAGGCTCAATCACAGCCGCTGCATCAACCGTGTTTAAATGCAGCAACATGTCCCTGGAATAATGTATCCTGCCCGCCATGATGCCAAACGCGTTTACTTCAGAGACAAAGAGCCGGAGGACAAGTAGCAGCAGTGCAAAAAAGGGGAGGAAGTCCATGTTGATGGAACCAGGGAGCTCTTCACCATACAGTCCACAAACATTCCAGGACAGAAACGACACAGAGAATATCATAAAAACACATTAAAGTGCATAAAACAAGACACACAGACGACATACTTTTTCACCAGCTGCCGGTTGCTGCGTGCACATGCGCCCAAAGAGGAGTGATATTGGGAAGTTCTACAGCTGTCTCAACTGATGAAATAAAGGAAAACATATCTGGAGCAAGAGTGACAGAGGTGCAAAGGTTGAAAACTAATAGAAATGGTGAAAAATTTTATAGTCTGTCGGTAATGTAAACATTTGATGAAACAAGACTGCCAAGTAAGGTGTTTGTTGGCTACATGAGCTATGAAGTCAGATGTTATGTTCTGCCTGCACTCAGATGTTTCAAATGTAGAAAGTTTGGTCATGTTGCAGCAATATACAAAGGTAGACAGCGATGTGCAAGATGCTCCGGTGAACATGAGTATGGAAAGTGTGAAAGGGGAACCAAATTAAAGTGCTGTAACTGCGGTGGTGAACATAGCGCTGCATATGGAGGTGGTGAAGCCAGCAAAAGAGCGGCTGAAATTCAGCAGGTAAAAGTCTCCCAGGGATTAACATATGCAGAAGCTGCGAAAAAGGTGCAAACTAAAAAAAGTGAGATGAGATGAGATTGAGATTCAACTTTATTGTCATTACACATGTATGAATACAAGGTAACGAAACACAGTGACTTGGCATTTGGACACGCTCTGCAGAGCGCATCCAAGGCCAGGGCAGCCGCTAGGCGCCAGTCATAGTGGGGATAAAGAAAGAAAAATGGGGGGGGGGGGGGGTATGGGATGACACAGTAGGCGAGAGAAAAAAACATGTTTATCAGAATAGCGCTCAGTGAGTGAGCGGGATTATGATTGCAAGAAAAAAAAACCTCAATGCACATTTAGCAGACAACAATACACATGCAATGAGAGAACAGTGTTTGTAAAATATATATCAGTGATTGTATCAGTGGTGTAATGTTGAATGCAGTAGTGTAGGTGTGTCAATTGCTAGTGAACAGCAGAGGGCGCCTCCTGGCAGTGGATAGATGTTATAGTCATGTGATCTAAGCAGTCCAGAGTCACTCTCTCGCTTGCAGCTGGTGTTGTCACATGGTGCACTGTCCCTGAGCGTCCATCTGTTGAAACAACAACAATTGTGTCGATGTTTGGGTTAAGCCACTTCTCCAGCGTTATCTTATCGAGGAGGAATGTAAACAAGGGCACCAAAATAAGGTCAAATCTGCACAGTGCACTCAGAGAATAGAATTTCCCTCTCTTCGATTCTGTGTGCTTCAAATTTCATACAGGCTTTAAATCTGGTCGAATTGTTGAAGAAGCAGCTACGCCGGGTCCGCATTTTGATTAGCTCTTCCAGTTAAATTTTAGATACACCAGGAAAACTCCAGAGCCAATCAGCAGAAAATCCTGTGATCGTAAGCCAAAACAGGTAGATGTTTTCCACATCTTCAGTCCAATCACACAGACACATGAGTTCCAATCCATGGGTCTCTCCGTTGGGTTCCCCCTTGACCCAATCTTCTTTAAAGTGGTGACAATCACAATTATAAGCCACTTTCCAGATCCATAATTTCCATTTGGATTAAGATTCAGCCAGAAGAAGAGCGACATTGCAAGCTGGGATCAGAAGGGAGGATTAGAAAGGATTAGAAAGGAGAGCGAAGAAATGCGTCTGCTCTCTCTCAGAGCCGGAAGTGAAGAGTGGACTCTAACAGGGAGAGTGTGCAGGCTTGCAGTGCATGCAGTAAATTAAGGAAGACCACTCTGGCTATGAAGGAAAACTATTTTGTCTTATTTGTGGTAGATGTGATAAACTATACTGTGAAGACTTCCAAGAAAATGGAAAAATCAAAATCATTGTGAAAGTAGCAGAAAAATATCCTGGCATTAAGGGGCTACACTGGGAAGGAGTTGAGGACTTGTTAAGTGGAGGCTCTCTAATTGGGGGCTCTATAAGTTTGCAGACTAGTGGGTCATAATGGTAATCACAGTTTTGCACTGGAATGCCAGATGTCTAAAATCAAATGGCCAAGAATTCAAAAAGTTTATATCTGATATGCAAGACAAACCCCAGGTAATCTGTATACAGGAAACATGGCTAAAACCTCAGTTGGATTTTGTCATTCAAGGATACACATCAACAAGGAATGACAGGGAAACTGGTAGAGGAGGAAGTGTAGCAACCTTTGTGCGTGATGGAACAAATTACAAAATAATGGAAATAGGGAAAAAATATGAATCGCTAATGGTAAAAACATTGGCATTAAAAGATGAAGTTACAAATATTAATTACTATAATCCATGTAACAGATTGACAGTTGACACTTTGAATACTGTACATAGGCAAGCATAGGGTAAGGTGGTTTGGTGTGGGGATTTTAATGCACATAATACACTGTGGGGTAGCAGGAATATAGATATAAATGACACAGTAATTGAGGATTTTTTAGAGGACAGGGACTTAACCACTTGCGCTCCGTTGTTCCGCGGGCGGGCAAGTCTCTGCGTCCTATGACGCACGAGGGCGCGCGAGAGCGCGCTCGTGCGCCCTCGTGCGCATGACGCATGATGGTGGTGATGGTGATGTAGTAGCGTCCAAGCGCCACTCAAAAAGAAAACTGCAGAGACAGCCGCGAACAGATTAGTTCATCTGATTGACCTCTCATTCGACTAATAAGAGCCTTGAATTGGGTTTCTGAAACCTTGAAGAACCAATGAATGAAAATCTAGGAAGGAGGACCTGCCTACTGTGAACGCAGGAGCCAATTGAAGCACAGAAATTCTGGCTGGGTGAAGCGATATTTACTGCTGCCACAGATGAAAACAAAGGACGCTGGACAAATCTCCTACAGACCCAGGCTCACCCAGCAGCATGGAGAACACCCACAAGTGGGACCTGCACTCATTCCAGCAGAATAGACGGAGGCCGACGACAAAAGTCGTAAATCATTCGCCAAAACGGCAATATGTAATGGAATTATGTTGATCGGGATCCACGAGCGGAGCAGCGTCGCGTTCGTCTGACGCGTGGGAAGAGCTGTTCGCCACGACTCTGCTGCTTTGAAGAGGTAAGGTGTTATAAGCTAAATTATTATTTATCCCTGAAAACTGTAATCCAAAAATGACTTTTGACCGATCGGTAATTTACAACTGTACTGCGCATGAAATACGAAGTGCGTGCGCCGCGATAAACGGTTCATTTGCCGTGTTCGGACCGTGAACGCCCCCCCCCCACCCGCTGCAGAAGAGGAGGGGGGGGGGGGGGCACGGTCCGAACGCTCCTCGGTCGGCGGGGGGAAGCACATCAGTCTATTCCATCATGTAGCGATGGCCCTCTTCTGTACCGGGGGGGGGGGCGTTCACGGTCCGTTCACGGTCCCCCCCCACACACACACACACAGTAGCGAGGGGGGGGGGAGCCGCTGTGAAAACATGCAAGGAAAAAAAAAAAAGAGTGTATTCCGTCATGTAGCGAGGGCCGAATTTGGTCCTTGGTAGCGGGGGGGGGGACGACCCCCCGCCCACACACACACACACAGACACAGCCCTGAGTGTGACCTTTCATTAGAGCCTAAAATGAAGATTCTACATTGAATTATTCAAAAGTTACAGACGTTTTTCCAAACTGTGCCATTTGGCACAATTTGGCACAGTTCCATAACGCCTGGGAACTACCTGAGAACAAAGCTGTGTAAAATATTCATTTTTTGTGGTATTGTTACCAAATGTGGATCTCAGCTGGATAACACTTGGTTCTACATTTCTGTTGCATTTTCCAGCCGGATCGGACAGCTGTGTGTTATTTACAAGCATTTGTATCCAAAAAAACACTGTGTCCAAATTTTTTTTCTTCAAGTTCAGTATGTTTAGATGACTGTAACTCAGTGGCCGGAGCACGTAGAGAGATTATGTTTTTTTTGCCAAAAAATTCAGTGTTTTCTTTTAAATGAGACCAACCCCATGAAGATGCTGCAAAGGGTTGAATAACAGCTTTCGATTTACTTTGGGCACGTTTTTTTTTGGCATTTTTAGGAAAATTGCCCGGAGTGCAAGTGGTTAATATGCATGAATGATGGGAAAGGTACGAGATTTAGCAGTAACCTAGTCACAGAAAGTGTGTTAGACCTAACTTTGGTTTCAAATTCCATTGCAGGAATCACATCTTGGGAGGTGTTAAGTCGGTCAGTTAATGACCCAATAAGAGTTAAAACTGGTCTAGAAGTGGGAGAAGTGATGCAATCTGGCACAAGATGGAAACTGGGTAAGGCAGATTGGGATAAATTTAAATATCTGTGTAAGACTAGATGTGAACAGCTAAATAGTGAGGATGTTTTTGATGGGGAGGAGTTTAATAAAAGTGTCAGTGCAATTATAATCTAGTCTGCAAATCAAACAATACCAAAAAGTACAGGTTATAGACAACGAAAGAATCTTCCTTGGTGGGATGATAATTATAATAAAGCTATTAAAAATAGAAATAGGGCATTCAGACATGTGAAAAAGCATCATACTTTGGAAGCAGTGCTTGAGTACAAACGTTGTCAGGCAATCATCCGGAAAGCAATTGAAACAGCTAAGCGTTTATTTTGGAGACAGTATTGTATACTATAGGAAGAGAAACACAGCCATCAGATATTTGGGGAATGATTAAGGAAATGAGTGGTATTAGGAGATAGTACAAAATACCAGTGTTAGACAATAATGAGAAAATGGCCATTAACTAGTATAGACAAAGCAGAGTTTTTGGAACAAACTTTAATGAAGATTCATAGTTCAGAAAATCTACTCAGACTCAGACTCAGAAAGCTTTATTGCCAAGCATGTTTACATAAAAACATAAACATACGAGGAATTTGACTTGACATTGGGTGCGCTGAATAAGCGCATCTTAATGACGCGGCAGCCATGGAGGCACCTGTCAGCAGTATAGGGTAAAGAAGGGAATGAGGGGAAAGGGAAGTGACACAATGGGCAGAGAGAAAAAAGCATTGTTAATCAAAATAAAGCTCATTTATGACCAAAATTGTGATTACATAGAAAAAAAAAACCCTCTCCAATGCACAATTAGCAGACAATAGATCACACAAACAAGAGTTGAGAGAGTCAGTGTGTGAATATATCTATCAGTGTATGTATCAGTCGTGTAATGTTGTATGCAGTGTGTAGTGTGGGTGTGTCAATTGCTAGTGAACAGCAGAGGGCGCCTCCTGGCAGTGGATGGATGTTATAATCATGTGATCTATAAGCAAGTCCAGAGTCTCTCTCTCTCTCGTGCTTGCAGGTGGCAAAGTTTGAAGACACATGGTAACACTGTTCTTGAAGAGTCCAGTCTGCTGAAACAACAGCAATTGTTTGTCGATTGTTTGGATTAGCAGAGCCGCTCCTTCCACCTTATCTTCATCGAGGAGGAATGTAAACAGGGCACCAAAAAAGACAAGGTCAAATCTGCACAGTGCACTCAGAGAATAGAATTTTCCTCACCAAGCGATTCTGTGCTTCATAATTTCCATACAGGCTTAAAAAACTGGTCGAATTTGGCGAAAGAGCTTGTCTGGGTCCGCATTTGAACAGCACTCCACCTTCCTCAATTTCTGAAACATCAGAAACATCAGAAAACATCACCAAACACAATGAGACAAAGCAGGGAAAGCACTTTACCCAAACACCCACATGTGAACATAAGGAAGAATACTTCAAGGGGCATGATAGATTTGCCATTCACTCTATTGGAATTGAAAAGGGCTATTCTGAAATCAAAGCAATCTTCACCAGGGAAGGATGGCGTATGTTGTACAATGTTGTCGCACATGGAGGAGAGTGCACTTCGAACAATATTAAAGATGTTTAATAAAGTTTGGGAAACTGGGAAGATTCCTAGGGCATGGAAACAATCAGTTATTGTTCCAGTGTTAAAACCAGGGAAAGAGTCATCAGATCCCAATAATTATTGGCCAATTGCTCTTATCTCACAGTTAGGGAAAACAATGGAACGAATGGTGACAGAAAGGCTGAATTACATTTTGGAAGCAAGGGAATGTCTTTCTCCTTTTCAAAGTGGATTCTGAAAAGGGAAGAAATACTATGGATTCCATTTTACACCTAGTATCTGAAATTAGGAAGGCCCAGGTAAATATGGAAAATGTGATAGCTGTCTTCTTTGATGTAGAAAAAGTGTATGGCATGCTGTGGAAGGAAGGGTTGCTGATTAAATTAAATCAATTTGGTATTGAAGGTAATTTATACAACTGGGTATTAGATTTCCTGTATGATAGAATGATTGAGGTTAGAGTTGGTACAGAGTACTCTTAAAATATATCAAGTTGAAAATGGTTCTCCCCAAGGCAACGTGTGTAGCCCTGTTCTGTTTAATATTATGATCAATGATATTTTTGAAGGAATTGATAGAGGAATAGGGAAGGCCTTGTATGCAGATGATGGGGCCTTATGGATAAGGGGATGTAATCTTGCGTACATTCAGAGGAAAATACAGGCAGCAATAGACCAAGTTGAACAATGGGCAAACCGGTGGGCTTTTAAATTATCGGTCTCAAAGACACAAGAGATTTTCTTCTCTAAAAGTCACAAAGAAATTTCGTTAAAACTTTATGGCCAAAAGTTAGAGCAAGTAAAGGTAGTTCGATATTTAGGTGTGTTATTCGATGAAAAACTACCTGGAAGCAGCATATTGAAAAAACTAAAGGAAAATGTAAGAAAATAAATAATATTTTGAGATGTCTGGCAGAACGGGACTCGGGGGGCCTCTAGGGCCTCTCTGTTGAGGGTATATCGAGGACTAATGAGAGCTACACTAGACTATGGATGTGCTGCGCTCTTGTCGGCTGCTGATTGTCACCTGAACCAACTGGACATAGAGAAGACAAAGGCTCTTAGGATATGTTGTGGTGCATCTAAAACTTCTTCAGTATCAGCAATCCAAGTAGAGACGGGTGAAATGTCCTTAAGATTAAGAAGAACCAAATTAATGCTGGCATACTGGATCAACTTGAAGGGGCATAAGAGGTCACATCCTGCAAAAGCTTTTCCTAATGATTGCTGGGAACACAATGAGTCCAACATTAGTAGCTTTGGATGGATAAGTGATGCCACTGCTGAGCAGGCAGGATTAAAAAACATAGATTTTAGCCCAATGGTCCTGTGGTCTGTTATTCCTACACGGTTGTTTAAGATGCCACTAGTAGATTTTGAAATACAACAACTGAGAAGGCAACATAAGCAATCAGCAACAGATTATATCGTGCATAAAAATATTGAACAGAACTTCAGAAACATGTTGATAGCATTTACCGATGGTTCCAAGGACCCTACAACTGGTCATAGTGGAGCTGCGGTATACACTCCTCAATATAAAATATCTATCAATACAAGAACTGTAGCGCCCATAATTGTAACCTTATGTAGCTCACATATTTGACTGCATAGGCTCAAACACAGAGAGACTTTAAAGTAGAACTGAACTCACCTTTTTGCCAAAAAAGTAGAATAGCAGATTAATTCCTTATTACCTATTGTATTTTTCAACACATAAAAGAAATTTTTAGGCCGTGCGATGGCCAAGCTATAAGTCGATAAACTTTTGCCTCTGGCTGGCAGTGCCAAACAAACCGGAAGTAGAGCAGACGACGCTGCGTGACGTCACGAGTGTGACCCTTATCAAAACAACAATGGCAGATGATAGCAGTTCCAGCAGTCAAGAACACCAGAGTTTTCAGAGTGAAGAGGCATTCAGGATCGGTGACAAGACAGAGGAGGATGCAGGAGTGTCAAGTGAACAGGAAGAGAGCGAGGGAGGCATCGAACCGTACAGATTAGAGCCAGAATTTTCGGGGGATTCCAGCACCGACTCAGACCGCAGCAGTGATGGGGAGGAGAGTCGCTTATTGAATACAGAATGGTGAGTCTTTACTTTGGCATGTTTGGGGTGTCAGGATAAGGAAAATTAACAATAAAAAAGAAAGGGGAAAAAAAAACATCAGCATTTTTCCAACTTATTACAGTTATCCCTCACTTATCGCGTTTAATGCGGTCTTCCTTCGCTGGGTATAGGCGCTCGGCAGGGAGCGAAGCTGGGTAAAACGTCTCCGCCAATCAGCTTGCGAGATAAAACATCTCGGCCAATCAGCTTGCGAGGTAAAACGTCTCGGCCAATCAGCTTGCGAGATTCCCGAGTGGGCTGGGGAGCCGGGGAGAGCGGGCTCTCCGTGTTGATACCTGATGTTCTAATGTAGTCTCCCTGCCTTCTCATTAGAACATCAGGTATCAACACGGAGAGCCCGCACAGCTCAAAATCTACCTCTCTGACCACCGCTCCACTCCTCTCCGCCCACCTCTTCACCGCTCGGGAATCTCGCAAGCTGATTGGCCGAGACATTTTACCTCGCAAGCTGATTGGCCGAGACGTTTTACCCAGCGAAGGAAGACCGCATTCATTGTTCTTTATCGCTCGTGTTGCTTAGTGGAACTTTTCGCTGTTCTCTTGTGCCTTTTTGTGCAAAATAGTGCTTGTGACGCCCTTGGGGGGGGGGTGACGCTACTTCGCAGTTTTTCACTTTTCGCGATCGGTTCTTGTCCCCATTAAACGCGATAAGTGATGGATCACTGTATATCTAGAAACGCATCGCTTCCCGGTCGCTTTTCCTCCCCCTTTCTTTTCTTTTGTCGCCATGACAGCTTTCCTTGGCCACTGAACAGATCTTCCCAGGTGTTGTAAGTGTTTTCTAGTCGACTATCATGACAAAATGCACCAAAAACAACCAGTGTCGACGTGCTCGCAATGGTAAACATGAGGACTGGGTCACACTCGTGACGTCACGTGGAACTCCGGCTGCGCTTCGGCGGATTTGTCTGATTTTTCAGGGCGGGAAATTCTAAATCGCGATTTTCTCCAAGATTCCGGGATTTGTGGAGGGGGTGCCAATGATAAATTATCTTTATAATTGTATGTACTATCACCCAGTGCCGTTCAATGCCATTCAGTTCAGTTCTACTTTAAGCTTGCAGTGTGTATTGACATCACGCCTCAGATGGACGATGGGTCTGGACCACCTGCGGACCTGGAAGGAAGACAGAGGATCGGGGGCGAGATCCTGAAAGGGTTGTCTGACCCCCTGGGGTCAGACGGAAGAGCAAAGAGGACTCTGAAGTGATTAATTGTAAATAGAAGGATTTGACTTGAGTGTGTGATTCTGTTTTTGATGTGCTGGTATAAAGGTGTGGGGTTGACCGCAGCTCTCCCTCTTTTTTCCTGACTGAGAGAGAGAGCTGGTTACATTGGTGACCAAGACGTAAGATGCCGGGGGAACGTTACCCTGACTCGGATTCACCGGAGACCGCCCGCACGAGTGCAGGCTCGATTAAGCTCCCCGAGTTCTGGCAAGACGACCCGCACTCATGGTTCCAACACACAGAATCGCGGTTCGTGCTTGGGGGAATATCAGCAGATGACACCAAGTTTCATAATGTCATCGCAAGACTCGACAGCCGCACAGCTCAATGTGTGCGGAGCCTGGTGCAGCAGCCACCCACTGCTGGCAAGTACGATGCGCCGAAAGCCGCCCTCATCGAGAGTTTCGTGCCATCAGCCGAGGTGAGGGCCAGGTGGCTTCTGGACCTGCGCGACAGAGGAGGTCGCAGGCCGACCGACCTCATGGAGGACATACTGCAGCTGATCGGGACAGACAACGATGCGTTTCTGTTCAAACACATCTTCTTGAAGACCCTCCCAGCACACATGAGGGGTACCCTGTCCGGCATGAGGTGTGTGACCCAGCAAGACTTCCGCGCGCTGGCCAAGGAAGCGCAGCGGCTCCTCAACACCTGCGACGAGCAGGAGCCTTCCGTGGCAGCAGCAGACCTCGGCGCGGCGGCCGGGGGCAGTGAGGAGCCGGAGGCAGCAGCAGCAACCCCAGCGACGACGGCAGCGGCGCGGTCCCGAAGCAGAGGAGGGGACGGCCTCTGTTTTTACCATCGACGCTTCGCTGAGAAGGCGTACAGATGCATCCCACCATGCAGTTTCAAGAAACAGGGAAACGCCCGGGCCGGGAGTCATTAGCAGCTTCGACTCTCGGTGAACAGAACAAGCTGCTTTATCTGACAGATGCGGGCTCCGGGAGGCAATTCCTCGTGGACACTGGAGCCCAGAGGAGTTTCATCACCGCGACCTATGCGGATCGTGTGGCTGGGCCCCGCGGAGACGGGGCAACGGCGGCGAACGGCTCGTCTATCAAAACTTTCGGGGAAAGGACTCTGCGCCTGTTCTTGCATGGCCGCACCTATGAATGGACTTTCATAGTAGCGGCGGTGAGTTTCAACATGTTAGGCGCTGACTTTTTGTGCTCACATGGCTTGTTAGTGGATCTGGTTAATAGACGCCTAGTTAATGCACTCTCTTTTTGTTCTATCCCTTGTGCAGCTCGAGTGTCCCCACCACCAGTACAGACCAACGTCGCCACAGCAGGTGGTAAGTTTCACACTCTTCTAACCCAGTTCCCAGCACTCACAGTTCCCACGTTTTCAGGTAAGGTTGCGAAGCACGGGGTGGAGCACTTTATTACCACAGTTGGCCCACCAGTTTTTGCAAAAGCTCGGCGCTTGGATGCAACTAAGCTCTCCATTGCGCGTGAGGAGTTCGCCAACCTGGAAAGGTTGGGCATAATTCGCCGCTCGAAGAGCCCATGAGCATCACCACTACATATGGTTCCTAAGGCTGACGACTCGTGGAGACCTTGTGGTGATTACCGCAGGTTAAACAATGCCACAGCGCAGGACCGCTACCCAATTCCGCACATCCAGGATTTTTCGGTGCATTTAGCGAAAGCGAGCATTTTTTCTAAAATAGACCTGGTCCGCGGTTATCATCAGGTCCCGGTCCGACCAGAGGACATTCCCAAAACAGCGGTAATAACCCCGTTCGGACTTTTTGAATTTTTACGCATTCCTTTTGGCCTTAAAGGCACCGCGCAAACCTTCCAACGAATGATGGATGCCGTGTTGCGTGACCTCCCTTTTGTTTTTGTCTACTTGGACGACATTTTAGTCGCCAGTGCCTCCGAGGAGGAACACGAAAAACACCTCACGATGGTTTTTCAGAGGTTGGGAGCACACGGGTTGATAATTAACCCGGCCAAGTGCCATTTTGGCGTAGCACAAATCGATTTTTTGGGACACCGCGTCTCCCCAGAGGGAGCAGTCCCTCTACTGGCCAAAGTACGCGCAGTGGCAGAGTTTCCCCGGCCACAAACGGTCAAAGCGTTGCAAGAATTTTTAGGAATGGTAAATTTTTATAACCGTTTCATACCCCACGCAGCGCAGCTTATGCAACCTTTATACGCCACGCTGAAAAAGCAGAAGCCCTCCAATGTGATCGAGTGGTCCCCGGAGCGGGAGCGCGCATTCACGGAGGTTAAAAAAGCACTTGCAGACGCAGCACTGCTGGCTCGCCCAGACCCAACAGCCCACATAGCGCTAACCACTGACGCGTCAGATGTGGCCATAGGGGTTTGGAAGCCGCTCGCTTTTTTCAGCAGATCCTTGCGTGATGCTGAGCGGAAATACAGCGTGTTTGACAGGGAGCTGCTAGTGCTCCACCTGGCCATTCGCCATTTCCAGTTCTGGCTGGAAGGGCGGCGTTTCACCGCGTTTGTTGACCACAAACCGCTCACTTTTGCAATGTCCAAAATTTCAGAACCGTGGTCAGGACGGCAGCAGAGACAGCTGGCCGCAATTTCGGAATTGACCACTGATATTTAGCACGTAGCCGGTAAGCTCAATGTAGTAGCGGACTGCCTCTCACGCGCGGTAACAGCGCCTGTCCGCGCGGATGCGGATTGTACTACCGCAGCCGCGGGGCGGAGTAACAGCGCGGACACGCACACGGCCCCTGTTCACGTGGGGATAGATTATGCAGCCATGGCGGCGGAGCAGAGCGGAGACGCAGACGTGCGCGCGCTCCTGTCTGGACCAACAGGGTTAAGGCTGGAGAGCTGGAGTTTACAAACCGGTTCGCCCCCCCTAATCTGCGATGTATCCAACGGGCAGCCGTGCCCGGTGGTACCGGCCACGTGGTGCCGTCGCGTTTTTGATGCGGTGCACTCCCTGGTGCACCCGGGAGTACGCGCTTCTGTGAAAATGGTAGCGGAGAAGTTTGTTTGGCCGAGCCTGCGCAAGCACCTGAAAGAGTGGGCGAAAGCCTGCATGGCTTGCCAGCGGGCCAAAGTCCACAGGCACACAAAAGCCCCCTTAGAACCGTTCCACATTCCGGCTAAGAGGTTCGATCATGTGCACGTAGACCTAGTGGGCCCCCTACCGCCGTCACAAGGGTTCACACATCTCTTGACAATGGTGGACCGAACCACACGTTGGCCAGAAGTGGTCCTGTTAACATCGACCACAGCGGCAGAGGTGGCTCGCATTTTTTTGACAGCCTGGGTAGCGCGGTTCGGGGTTCCGTCGGATATTACGTCCGATAGGGGACCTCAATTTGTGTCGGAACTGTGGTCAGCAATGGCCAGCAGCTTAGGAGTGGCAGTCCACCGCACTACCGCTTATCACCCCCAGGCCAACGGTTTATGCGAGCGTTTTCACAGGTCTTTGAAGGCAGCCCTCAGAGCGTCGCTCACGGATGCAGATTGGGTAAACAAACTGCCATGGGTTTTATTGGGGTTGCGTTCGGCGCCCAAAGAGGACTTAGATGCCTCACCCGCGGAATTAGTTTTTGCACAACCTCTCAGGCTGCCCGGCGAGTTCCTACCAGCCCATGTGGCACCAGGGCCCCCCCCCCCCCCCGGCGCGGGGACCTCTGATTGGCACGGGAGCAGAAATGCTCCCGGGCCCCGCTCATCACACTTTTCCGCATGTTTTTGTTCCCAAGGCTTTACAAAACGCTGAATTTGTTTTTGTCAGGCACGACGCTCAGCGACACAGTCTCCGCCCACCCTATGACGGTCCATTTCGAGTGCTGGAAACCGGGGATAAATATTTTGTGCTAGATTTGGGGGGCAGGAAAGAAACAATCAGTATTGATAGATTAAAGCCTGCCTTTGTGTTGCATGACGAGTCTGTACGACCGGCGAGGGCGCCTCGACGCGGCAGACTCCCCAGGGAACGGCCCCTGGAGCCCCCGCAGGGGACAAATAACCTTTCTCCCCCTCATTCCACAGATTCGCCGCAGGGCGGCACAGCACAGACTGTGAAACCTGCGTACAGCAGGTTCGGGAGGAGGTTGAAGCCCAGACTATGTGCAGAGTGATGTGTGTTTTGATCAAACTGTGTAGGTTGTGCTGTAGATTCTGCAGGTAGGGGGCGACATATGCTGTATTGCCTTTAGGATACTGTTATTGTGTGTCCATTCTTTGGCGTTTGGGGGGGGGGGGTGATGTAGCGCCCGTAATTGTAACCTTATGTAGCTCACATATTTGACTGCATAGGCTCAAACACAGAGAGACTTTAAGCTTGCAGTGTGTATTGACATCACGCCTCAGATGGACAATGGGTCTGGACCACCTGCGGACCTGGAAGGAAGACGGAGGATCGAGGGCGAGATCCTGAAAGGGTTGTCTGTCCCCCTGGGGTCAGACGGAAGAGCAAAGAGGACTCTGAAGTGATTAATTGTAAATAGAAGGATTTGACTTGAGTGTGTGATTCTGTTTTTGATGTGCTGGTATAAAGGTGCGGGGTTGACCGCAGCTCTCCCTCTTTTTTCCTGACTGAGAGAGAGAGCTGGGGACATGAGATGCAATAAACCAATACTGAGAAATAATCCATTCTCATCATTTCATGATCCCCACAGAACCAGCAATCACTTATCTGTATGCATAGTTGAGCTACTTGCCATTATATTAGCTCTACAGTGGTTGGAGATAACATAGGAATAATGCAGTCATTGCTTCAGATAGTTGGGCAGCTCTCAAGAGTGTTCAGTCACTGCAGTCGTGTAGGCAGGACCTAACTGTAGAAATCCACTCTACAGTAAACGCCAGTCAGTACACTTTCTTTGGGTTCCAGCCCATGTTGGAATAGAGGGTAATGAGGATGTGGACTTATTAGCAAAACAATCATTGAAATCTGAGGCAGTGGATCTGGAGATCTCATTCAGTAAGGCAGAAGGCGAATCAAAAATTAACAAGTGTATAGTGGAAAAGTGGCAATAATTACTTGTTTTAAGTAACAGACGATATCTTTATGGCATTCAAAAGCAGGTGGTCTCTGGAATGGGAGTTGGCAGAAACAGGAAAGAGGAGATACCCATCACCCGATTAAGAATAGGACATACTACTTTGAACCAGACGCTACATAGAATAGGTAAACACCCCACTGGTAGATGTGCACATTGTGGTTCTCCAGAAACAGTTCAGCACATTTTGTTGGAATGTCAGGGATACCAGGAATAAAGGAAACATCTGATTGCAATAATGGAAAGGTCTAATTTAAGTTTTGGTTTGGAAAACATGTTAGGAGCCTCAGTCAAAGAAATATTTGTAGCTCTATTTAGATATTTAAGTGCAACTGGATTAATCAAAAGAATGTTTTTTGTTTTTTTTCCTGGCATACTCTTGTCCACGCTCCAACCCGGTGGGTGGCAGTGGTGCACCTGTGGGCTGGTTGCCGGCCGGCAATCGGATCTGGAAGAAGAAGAGTGATATAAGCAGTGGCGCGGGTGATGACAACAAAACCTGGATGAATCTCAAATCTTAGTCAAAACGTCAAAAAGCTATGAGGAAATCGTCAGAAAGCTAAAGGAAAGTGTCTCAATGTCACAAAGCGATGAGTTTAACATCACAAAGCTATGAGGATTACGTCAGAAGGCTATGAGGAGGATGTCACAAAGCTATGAGGAAAACATCATAGGGCTATGAGGAAAACGTCACAGAGCAATAAGAGGAAAATGTCACAAAGCTATGAGGAAAACAAAATCAAGTCAGTGGCGCTAATGCACCTTTGAGCTGGTTGCCAACCGCCAATCAAATCTAACAGAAGAAGAGAAGATCAAAAAGGCCACAACCACGGTGACCACTACCCCTGTCCCAACAGCCAACCACATGGGGTTTTTGTTGATGGTGGCGACAGTCATGCCCTGTGATACGCTGTTGGGTTCAAGCCCACAACTGCCACAGCTGCTGAGTCTCCTCAGTGATCACACCAAAAAAATTAGCTGTCACACAGGCAATGTGGACCCACTCAGGATATAGAGGAAGTGACATTCACATGGTTAAATGTTGGTTTATCATCAAAATACCTTTGCAAACATGTTGATGCGGAAAAACTTAAATAGTGTATCTTTTAAAAGTACAGGAGAGGCCAGCTGTAATTCAGTTGTTCAGAAGAACAAGACCTCCTTGGTCAGGCTTGAACCTGAGAGTTCCTGCATTCCAAGCACTCACTGTAGCCATAACACAACACAACTGATTGAGCTTGTATGCTAACTTTCTCAAATGATAAATGTTCAATTGAAAGGATTCCAAGCAGCAGTAGTACAGCATTTAAAACTTGTGCACTTCTTCTTCTTGACAACCAGCTTATAGGTGCATTACCGCCACTGACTTCTTCTTCTTCTTCTTCTTCTCTCAGTCACTGGCGGATAGCAAACAACTGAAAGGTACATACCGCCACCTACTGTACAAGACTGTGTAACAATATGTCATCTGAGCCTGACCCCTAAATTCCACGACCCACTCCTGTGCTATTTAAAAAAGGGAAAAGAGCCCTTCTCACGATTCCCATTGCCTCTCCATCTCTTTCCAGAATCCCAGTCAAATCTTATTCCCCACCAGCCTCTCGAACTTCACCCTCCACTATCTGTCCTTCACCTCCATACCTGCGACAGCGCAACAAGATGTGCTCGACATTCTCTTCTACTCCACATTCTCCCACATTTGTTACTTTTGCTAAATCTATCCTGTCTGATCAAACTATCCTGGAATAACAAAATCTTAAGTGAGGTTGAAGCCATGTCTCCTGTACACACACTACCTGTGGAACAACTTCTAGTTCGTAAAGATACTTCTTGAGTTCTTGTCTGTTTGCTATAAGCCTCCTCACATTCCACTGTAGTATGTGTAGTACCATAATTAAGGTCTTGTTTCAGCATGTGCATTTTCCCCAGTTTCAGCTTTCAGTAAAGCATGAATCTGGTCAGCTATGATATCTTTCACATCTAGGAAGCTTCCTGCTGCTTCCACAGTGGTTTTGATTCTGTCACTTTTCTTTTTTAGCTGTGCAGCAACATTCATGGTGTGGCAGATAAAAGCTATAAAGTCTGTCCTCTTAACTATCAATGTGTCACTGACTTCATTATCATCACTATATCTTTGTATAAGGAGTTCTTATAAGGAGTTCTGAACAACGCCTTATGTGTGAAAAATTATTAGTCTAGGTCACTAGACTGTGTCCTTCTGCCACCAACTGGTCCTCGGCGGCTATTCAGCAAGTGTGCTTCTGCTACGTAGACGTAATTTCTTCTTCTTTTAGATTTGATTGGAGGTTGGCAACCAGCTTACAGGTGCATTACCACCACGTACTTCACTCTATATCATCACTCTATGCTCGTGTCCTTTTTGATTTGATTAGCGGTTGGGAACCAGCTTACAGGTGCATTACCGCCACGTACTTCACTCGATATCACCACTCTATACTTCTTTTAGATTTGATTGGCCCAAAAAGGATTAAGCGGAAGAAGATGGATGGATGGATGGATGGATGGATGGCAGTTGGCAACCAGCTTACAGGTGCATTACCGCCACGTACTTCACTCTATATCATCACTCTTATCTGGTCAGGAGCTGTAGTCCTTACAAATTTATCACTCTATATCACTCCATCACTCTGTACATCATGCTCGTGTCATGAGATATTCCAAACTTGTGCACTTCTTCGTCTTCTTTTAGATTTGACTGGCGGTTGGCAACCAGCTTACAGGTGCATTACCGCCATGTACTTCACTCTATATCATCACTCTATCTGGCCAGGAGCTGTAGTCCTTTCCGCCACATACTTCACTTTGTAAACATCACTGTATGTATCAAAAGTCAGAATTCTTCTTCTTTTAGATTTGATTGGTGGTGGGCAACCAGCTTACAGGTGCATTATCGCTACTGACTTGCTTATCATCACTCTATATCTTTGTATAAGGAGTTCTGATTTATTCTTCTCTTAGATTTGATTGGCGATTGGCAACCAGCTCAAAGGTGCATTACCGCCACAGACTTGATTATGTTTTCCTCATAGCTTTGTGACATTTTCCTCATAGCTCTGCAACGTTCTCCTCATAGCTTTGTGACGTCCTACATAGCTTTGTGACGTCTTACTCATAGCTCTGTGACGTTGTCCTCTTATCACTTGTGACGTTGTCCTCATTGCTTTGTGACAATCTCCTCATAGCTTTGTGATGTTTTCCTCATAGCTTTATGACATAATCCGCATAGCCTTGTGATGTTAAACTCATCGCTTTGTGACCTTTTCCTAAATTTAGCTTTATGACGTTTTCCTCATAGCTTTGTGACATTCTGACTTCACAGTTTACGTCATAACAGTCAGCAGCATTCCAGGTTTTGTTGCCTTTTTCTTTTTCTTCTTCTTCCTCTTCTTCTTCTTCTCCTCCTCCTCCTCCTCCTCTCGGTTACTGGCAGATAGCAAACAACTGAAAGGTGCATAACGCCACCTACTGTACAAGAGTGTATAACATTATGTCATATGAGCCCGACCCCTAAATTCTATGACTTAATCCTGTGTTTTTTAAAAAAGAGAACAGAGCCCTTCTCGTGATTCTTATTGCCTCTCCATCTGTTCCCAGAATCCCAGTTAAATCCTATTCCCTACCAGACTCTCGAACTTCATTTTCCATTATCTTTCATTTCCATATCTGTGACAGTGTAATAAGATGTGCTCGACATTTTCTTTTACTCCACATTCTCTACATTTGTCACTTTTTCTTTTTCCCATGGTGAAAAAAGTGCCGTTTAAACCTATGTGATCCAGTCTGAGTCTTGACATAATGATGTCTTCCCTCCTTTTGGTTGTTATGAAATTCTTTATTGGAATTGATTTTTGTATTTTGTAATATGATCTACCTTTATGATCTTCATCCCATCTTTTTTGCCATAGCTCAGTTCCTTTTTTTTTCTGATTACTGCTTTCCCTTCACCTTTTCCAAGAAACAATGGTATAGTTATCTCTTTTCCAAGAGCCCTTTTTGCTAATTTGTCTGCACAGTCATTCCCTTTCAACCCTTCGTGTGCAGGAACCCAACAAAACTAAACTTCTCCATCACCCCGTGTACCCTAAATAAACTGTGATATAGCTCAATCACAAAGTCTTCCCTTGTAGATTTTAGTGTCTGTATGGTTTTTAATGCTGCAAGTGAATCCGTGCACACCACCACCCGGTACGGTCTGACCTCCTCCACCCACTGCAAAGCAATAATTATTGCCACCATTTCTGCTGTAAACACGGATGTATTGTTGGAGAGTCTTTTTGCAATGATCACTTTAAACTCTGGAATGTGTACTCCAACTCCAACAGAGCCCTCTTTATTCTTTGAACTGTCAGTATAGAGCTGTAAGAAGTTATAGTAATTGTTCCTGAGGTAAATGCTTGTTTTAACACCAACTTCACTCATATGCCAATCCTTTTTCCTCATTAGCAGACGAGCATCTACTTCTATTCCCGGAAACAGCCAAGGGGGAGCATTACTCACTGGACTGGTGTTAGCTATATCAATAGTGTGCTGCCCATACATTCTGGTCCTTCTTTCAATTGTCCACCCAAACCCGTGTAGTGATGTTACGTCCGACACCGAAGGCCCGAAGCCTGTGTCGAGCAAAAGGGGCGTGTCCAGATGAAGCCTGCCTCGAGGCCTGTATAGTTTGTCACAGTATCACGTGACAAAAGGCAAACGAAGCCCCGTTTTCTAAAATCACGTGATTGCCTCGTTATTTGATGCGATTTGTTTAAAAAGCTGCGGGAAATACAGGAAATGTTCTGCGTGATCCGAGGTGACGCTGAAGATCGTGACGTGCAGAAGAGAAGAGATGAGAGAAGAGCACAACTATGGAACCACCAAAAAGAAGGACATCTACAGTTTGGGAGCACTTTGACCTGATTTCTCCCAAGAAGGTAAAATATAATGTACAACTGCTTCGATTGATCACATAGAACAGTGGTCCCCAAACTACGGCCCGCGGTCCACATTTGGCCCGGCCCCCTGAACAATACCAGAGACGCTTACCCCCACCCCCTCCACCTCCTCCTGCACAGAGCTTTTCCCGCACCTCGATTCCAAAGCCGGCTGAGCGCCGTCTTGTTCCGCTGCTGAGCGTGTGCTCAGCCATGCATTATGTGCCATGCATTCTCTGTAAAATAATAAGAAAAATTGATTCAGAATGCAGGGTATTTAACCTGCAGTGGACAAACGATTATTTTTTTGTTCAGTGCAAAGAAAAGGCTGTTCAACAGCGGTGTCTACAAGCCTACTGGAACCTACAAAAGGATTATAAGGAAGAAACACAAGAACTTTGAGAGACTGCTCATATGAGTCATTTAAGTAAGAGATTCTGCTCTGACAACTAAGCTGAACGTTTACCTGTTAAGACTGTGCACGGCACAACAGAAAGTTAATGTTCCATGGACTTTTTTTCTGTGAAGAGCCCAGAGAGGGTTATTAATATTTGGTTATGTGTGGCTTTCTGGAAAACAATAAATGTTTACGTTTAGGCACCTGTGCGATCGTCACACTTTTTCTGTTACAAACTGACCCTGGCCCCCATCAGAGAAGGCAAAAGTTATGTGGCCCTCACAGGAAAAAGTTTGGGGACCCCTGGCTTACATACTGATGTGTACTCTTTTTGTAGGTGGTAGTAACCTGTGGCACCTGCTGGACACCACAGTAACTCAGAGGCGTGGGGTATCCAGTGCAGAAGCTGAGGCTACTGTGGAAGTGCAGCGGTACCTGGCTTAACAAAACCTATCAAGACAACAGCATCCACTGCAATATTGGCATAGTCACAAAAATCTATATCTTCATCTGTATAAATTGGCACTTCAGTTTTTGTGTATCCTTGCATCTTCAGTTCCCTGTGAACGCATATTTTCAAAGGCTGGGGAAGTTGTTTCAAAAAGAAGAAATCGCCTGAGCCCCAACACTGTAAAAAAGACTTTTATTCCTGAATAAAAATCAATAAAGCACCTCCCCATTCCCCACCCAACTTCCCCAGTCTAGATTATAACCCAGTCACGCAAGCACTTCATATAACTATTTATCCATAAAAACAGCCACACACCAAAATGATTTATTAATATATCACAACTAACCAATTGACACTTTGATATACCGTCAATGTTATTTTGTCAGTGTACCATGATCAGGATAGATTATGTTTTTCATCTAGCTTTACAATACTTCAAATGATTATTTTGACATAATACTGGAATAATTATACTAAAAGATCTACTACCCTACATGTAACATACCAGTAGATGTCAGTATTCTTAAATGAGCTGTTAAACGGGGCTTTGTCTGATCAGGATTTGGTGAAGCATTTGGCCAGAAAGACTCGACATATTCACGGGGCCTCATTTCACCATCACTACGCCGTGTCCCTGGAAATTCCCAGCAGTCTTGTAATGTTGTTTTTGAAATATTTGTTTCGTCACTTCCTTTCAGCTTGACCCAGTATGATAATGCGAGTTTATCTCTTCTCAAATCCATTGGCATTTCTCCTGCTTCTATTAAAACTGCATTGTTTGGTGTTGTTTTGATGGCTCCAATGCACAGGCAAAGCGCTCTATGCTGCATTCTGTCTACTTTTTCCAGAGTCGTCTTTGCCGCTGCTCCATAAATCATGCATCCAGGTTCAGGTTACTTTATTTGTACCCATAGGTAGATTTGTTTTGCAGTCAGATGACATCCATATTTACAAAGCACAATTACATTCAACATGAACACAAACACAAGCACACATGTAGCTGACTATAAACATGATAAAAGTACTCAAGGCTCTGTGATAGATGGAAAGACATTTGTCATTCAAGATACTGTTACTATATTTCTATTTGTTACTTAAGCATTCAAGATATATATATATATATTTGTTTCTTAAGATACTGTTATTTGTAATGGATTTAGCTGTTTATTTGGTTATTCTTGTATTTGATTTAATGAGTTATTATTGGTTATTCAACAATGCTTATCGGTGTTCGACTTAGAGACTGCGATCATGAAATCGTCACTCTATTAGTTATGCCTTGGCGCTCCAGCAAGGGGAGTGCGCGCTCAATTTCCTCACTTTTAATACAAGCGAGTGAAGAGACGCACACACTGTGTTCACCCTTGTCATTTTTCCCTTTTTAAGGGGCTTTACATTTGGAGGCACCGCTTGGGATGAAAAACATGAGGCCCACACCTCAACACGAAGGGAGCCATCTTACATTCTTCATCCCGAAAAACAACCCAGGCAGGGGAGTGTTTCAGCCAAACAGATGGGTGGTAGTTACGAGGCCAGCAAGGAGCAATGCACATCCTGAGGTTTAGAACAGCCACCAGGGAACTGCAAAGCTTTCAGCATCAGGTTTCAGCGCCACATGTTGATACTGTCTGTTACTCACTTGCCAAAATGGAGTCGGAAATTGAAAATCTGTTGTTTGAAATGAAAGGAGCTCTGCTCCAGCTTACTATGGATCAGCTAGTGAAAATATGTGATTTGCTTGAGATCTCAGGAGATAATCAAGAGAAAATAACAGGAAAAACTCACTGTGCCTTGGTGTCTTATATCAGTCAGCACATCAAACGTGACGAATTAAAACAACGGGAAGATGAAGGTATGTTAGAACTGTTGAGCATACAAGATGCAAAAAAAAGTGTGAACCAGAGCAATATAAATGATCTGTCGCAAACAACGCATGCAAAGGAGAATGTAATGAAAGTGTTGGAGCAGCTGAAATTGGCAGTGCAGCAAAAAGAAGCTAAAATGCAAGTTTTAGCAAATAATGAGACTGCCCCATGCCACACAGCCCCTGTTGTTGTAACCAGTCCACCCTGGCGTAAAGCCTATAAGATTTCTGGTCAGATTGGTGAATCTGGACAGAAAGATAGACTGACTTTCTCCAGTTTAGCTCGCCAAATTGAGAATGGCCTCAGCAAAGGATATCCTGAGTCAGAGATAGTGGATGCTGTCATCAGGGCCATTGTGCCAGGCTTACAATTAAGGAGTTACCTCGAAGGTAAAAGCGACCTGTCTCTCCCTACCCTTAGGAGAATCCTTAGGTCACATTACCAAGAGAGAAGCGCCACAGAGCTTTACAAGCAGTTGACTACAGAGGTCCAGAGCAATAGGGAGACCCCACAGAACTTCTTAATTCGAACAATGGATTTAAGGCAGAAAATATTGCTTGCATCACAGGAAGCCGAGTCTGGTCTCAAATATGACCCAGCCCTCATGCAAAGCATGTTCATGCACACAGTATTAACAGGGCTGCAAAACGATAGTATCAGGAGAGACCTTCAGCCCTTCCTTTTGCAGACAACAACCTCAGATGAACTGTTGTTAGAAAAATTGAACATACAGTGGGGTAAAAAAGTATTTAGTCAGCCACCAATTGTGCAAGTTCTCCCACTTAAAAGATGAAAGAGGTCTCCAATTTTCATCATAGGTATACCTCAACTATGAGAGACACAATAAGAAAAAAAAACAGAAAATCACATTGAAGGATTTTTAATGAATTAATTGATAAATTCCTCGGTAAAATAAGTATTTGGTCAATAACAAAAGTTCATCTCAATACTTTGTTAGATGCCCTTTGTTGGCAATGACAGAGGTCAAACATTTTCTGTAAGTTTTCACAAGGTTTTCACACACTGTTGCTGGTATTTTGGCCCATTCCTCCATGCAGATCTCCTCTAGAGCAGTGATGTTTTGGGGCTGTCACTGGGCAACACAGATCTTTCAACTCCCTCCAAAGATTTTCTATGGGGTTGAGATCTGGAGACTGGCTAGGCCACTCCAGGACCTTGAAATGCTTCTTACGAAGCCACTCCTTCGTTGCCCAGGCGGTGTGTTTGGGGTCATTGTCATGCTGAAAGAACCAGCCACGTTTCATCTTCAATGCCCTTGCTGGTGGAAGGAGGTTTTCACTCAAAATCTCATGATACATGGCCCCATTCATTCTTTCCTTTGCACGGATCAGTTGTCCTGGTCCCTTTGCAGAAAAACAGCCCCAAAGTATGATGTTTCCACCCCCATGCTTCACAGTAGGAATGGTGTTCTTTCTCCTCCAAACACGACAAGTTGTGTTTTTACCAAAAAGTTCTATTTTGGTTTCATCTGACCATATGACATTCTCCCAATCCTCTTCTGGATCATCCAAATGCTCTCTAGCAAACTTCAGACGGGCCTGGACATGTACTGGCTTTAACAGGGGGACACGTCTGGCACTGCAGGATTTGAGTCCCTGGCGGCGTAGTGTGTTTCTGATGTAGCCTTTGTTACTTTGGTCCCAACTCTCTGCAGGTCATTCACTAGGTCCCCCCATGTGGTTCTGGGATTTTTGCTCACCGTTCTCGTAATAATTTTGACCCCATGGGGTGAGATCTTGCATGGAGCCCCAGATCGAGGGAGATTATCAGTGGTCTTGTATGTCTTTCATTTTCTAATAATTGCTCCCACAGTTGATTTCTGCACACCAAGCTGCTTACCTATTGCAGATTCAGTCTTCCCAGCCTGGTGCAGGTCTACAATTTTGTTTCTGGTGTCCTTTGACAGCTCTTTGGTCTTGGCCATAGTGAAGTTTGGAGTCTGACTGTTTGAGGTTGTGGACAGGTGTCTTTTATACTGATAACGACTTCAAACAGGTGCCATTAATACAGGTAACGAGTGGAGGACAGAGGAGCCTCTTAAAGAAGAAGTTACAGGTCTGTGAGAGCCAGAAATCTTGCTTGTTTGTAGGTGACCAAATACTTATTTTACTGAGGAATTTACCAATTAATTCATTAAAAATCCTTCAATGTGATTTTCTGGATTTTTTTTCTCATTTTGTCTCTCATAGTTGAGGTATACCTATGATGAAAATTGGAGACCTCTCTCATCTTTTAAGTGGGAGAACTTGCACAATTGGTGGCTGACTAAATACTTTTTTGCCCCACTGTAGCATATGCACGTGAGAAAGAGAGGCAGGATAAAAGGAGACAGTCCGTGCCACAGCGACCAATTAGAGTATACACTATCCAGTCTAGTGATAACAGCAAAGATAAGTGTGTAGCCCAGCAAAGTGTAGCTACACTTCCCCCAAATGTGTTGTCTGACCTGAAAGAAATGAAAGCAGACATGACACTGTTAAAAGACCTTAAAGCACAGGTGTCACAAATAACAGTCCATGCATAAGACAGAAAACATACCAAAGATGTATCCTGACATAACCAGAGAATCAAGCTATGGAGGTACTTATCCTCCGCTATATGTCCAGCCACAGTACCCCTCCCTGAATGACCAAAGTGCCCCTCCCCAACTTTCAGGTGGACCAGTTCAGGAATCTTGGTTTCCCAGGGGTCCAGTGTTCCACAGAGGAACAGCGCAGTTTCAACAGAGATTTGCACCCCAGAGATATCCAATGCCACGTGTGCAGCCGAGGTGCTCTGCATGCCAGCAGAGGGGTGGGGAATACTGCCAACATTGCTATAGGTGTGGGAGTAGTGAGCATTTTCAGGCAGGCTGTAGAGCATATAGGGAGCATAATGCTGCAAGAGAGAGGAAAGCAGAGAGCCTGAAAGGCAGTAGCCCATCCAGCCCGGCAGCCGCAGCTCCAGCGGGGAATAAGGTCATCGTAACAAAAGTCTTGGGTACAGTCAAATGGTTCAGCATCAGGAATGGATATGGTTTCATCAATAGGAATGACACAAAAGAAGACGTTTTTGTACACCAGACAGCCATCAGAAAGAACAACCCGAGGAAATACCTTTGCAGTGTTGGAGATGGCGAAACTGTGGAGTTTGATGTAGTTGAGGGAGAAAAGGGAGCAGAGGCGGCAAATGTTACCGGCCCAGGAGGCACTGCAATCCAGAGAAGCAGGTATGTCGCTGACAGGAGCCGCTATAGGCGCTACCCCAAGAGGAGAGGCCCTCCCCGTGGAGACTATCCAGAGGACTACCAGAGTGATGGAGAGAATGCCCCCGAAGGAGACCAGCAGCAACAACGGCGCAGACCCACTTACCCTGGCAGACAGCGCTTCCCACCACATTTTGTACATAGACGCTACGGCCGCCGACCTCCGTACACCAACTCACCATGTGGAGGAACTGGTAAGCTGCGAAATCACTGGGAAGACACAATCCATACTGTGGTAAGGCAAGTTGGGCAGGATAGTCCCATCTATGAACTGACACCGGAGCAAGGTAAAGGAAAGTCCAGGATCCTGCATCAAAACCTTCTTCTGCCATGTGATCACCTGCCACTGGAGACAAGAACGCATTCACCTGTAAAACAAAAAAAAAAAATCAACAGCACAGACTGCAAAAGTTAGGGACAGTTCCGAGGAAGAGGATGATGACGATGATGATGATTACTTTCCTATACCACCTCAATCGTCAGGACCATGGACAGCGACTCCTGCCAGTACAGAAAGAACAGCTGAACCTGAATGGAGAGAACTTGCTCCTCAGCTAGAAAGCAACAATGATAATCTCTCAGTAAGCCAGGACCCACACGGTGACATTCCATCAGACACAGGAGAAAACTTGACAGAAGATCAGCCTGTCGAAGACACCTCTTTTCTGTCAGTTGAAAGGAACGAGGACCAGAATCAGGAACAGCAGCGGCCTCAGAGGAACCGTAGGCCACCAAAGATCTTCAGATATGATCAAATAGGAACTCCATCCTGTTACAGTGTCGCTACATCGCGCCTTTATCCAAGGGTTCATTACTCAGCGCAGCCACATTACTACCAGCCCATATGTGTAATACGGGATGTAGACTGGTAATCTGCATTCTGACCAGACTTTAACACCTTGCCACTAATGGACTACAGTGTGTATGTGTGTTCTCTGAACTCAGAATTGAATGTATCAAAAGAGTTCCAGCCTGTCATATATGTGTTCTCTGAACTCAAAATTGAATGTATCAAAAGAGTTCCAGCCTGTCATATATGTGTTATTTGGACTCAAAGCTGAATGTATCAAAAGAGTTCCAGTCTGTAACAAAATGCATACACAAGAAACACTGGACAATGACTATTTGATACTTGCATGACAGAATGTATGAAAAGAGTTCCAGTCTGTTACAATACATGCCTAAATGTCAGATGTTGCAATACAAGCATTGAACTAATATGTGATTCGAGTATTTTGGTCGTGAGAAGTTTGAATACCTGATTTGCGCTTGATGTTGGGGACAACATCTAACATTGAGGGGGAGTATGTGATAGATGGAAAGACATTTGTCATTCAAGATACTGTTACTATATTTGTATTTGTTACTTAAGCATTCAAGATAGATATTTGTTACTTAAGATACTGTTATTACCTCCGCCAAGGAGGTTATGTTTTCATCAGCGTTGGTTTGTCTGTCTGTCTGTTTGTTTGTCTGTCTGTCTGTCTGTTTGTCTGTCTGTCTGTCTGTTTGTTTGTTTGTTAGCAAGATAACTCAAAAAGTTATGGACGGATTTTCATGAAATTTTTACAGATTGTCAGAAATGGGGTATCCTACAGATGATTACATTTCGGTGGTGATCCGGATCACTATCCAGAAGAAAACCGCCATTACACAAAATGCCATTTTTGTCAATAACTACTGAACCACTAATCCTATCATTGTGAATCCAATTGCTAGTCATATGTTTTCATGGTCAAGGAATCTGAAAACGTACACACAAACACTGTATGGGGGGAACTGTGGCACTTGGCGGAGGTCTGCGCTCTCTGAGTGCTTTTCTAGTTTGTAATGGATTTAGCTGTTTATTTGGTTATTCTTGTATTTGATTTAATGAGAGTTATTATGAGAGTTATAAATGGTTATTCAGCAATGCTTATCGTTGTTCGACTTAGAGACTGCGATCATGAAATCGTCACTCTATTAGTTATGCCTTGGAGCTCCAGCAAGGGGAGTGCGTGCTCAATTTCCTCACTTTTAATACAAGCGAGTGAAGAGACGCACACACTGTGTTCACCCTTGTCATTTTTCCCTTTTTGAGGTAATTGTTTAAGTTGTGATTGTTAAAATGTTTGACTTTTAATACAAGTGAGTGAAGAGACGCACACACTGTGTTCACCCTTGTCAATTTTCCCTTTTTAAGGGGCTTTACAGCTACACCAATCAGGACATAGGACAAAGAGGTAAGACAAAAAACAGAGGTAAGAGAGAAGGGTCATATTAAAAAGTTAAAGACTAGTCAAAGAGGTTAAGAACTCAAAAAGTCTAACACCCAATGAAAGATTTAGAACCCAAATAAAAAACCTACAAAAATAAGTAAATATGAAATAAAATTAATAAATAGGTAACTAAATTATGTGTGATATATTGTAACATCTTGTTCAACTCTTTAACCCCTTGCACTCCGGGCAATTTTCCTAAAAACACCCCAAAATAACATGCCCAAAGTAAATTGAAAGCTGTTCTTCAACCCTTTGCAGCATCTTCATGGGGTTGGTCTCATTTAAAAGAAAACACTGAATTTTTTGGCAAAAAAAAACATAATCTCTCTATGTGCTCCGGCCACTGAGTTACAGTCATCTAAACATACTGAACTTGAAGAAAATAAATTTGGCCACGGTGTTTTTTTTGGATACAAATGCTTGCAAATAACACACAGCTGTCCGATCCGGCTGGAAAATGCAACAGAAATGTGGAACCAAGTGTTATCCAGCTGAGGTCCAAATTTTGTAACAATACCACAAAAAATGAATATTTTACACAGCTTTGTTCTCAGGCTGTTCCCAGGCGTTTTGGAACTGTGCCAAATTGTGCCAAATGGCACAGTTTGGAAAAACGTCTGTAACTTTTGAATAATTCAACGTAGAATCTTCATTTTGGGCTCTAATGAAAGGTCACATTCAGGGCTGTGTCTGTGTGTGTGTGTGTGTGTGGGGGGGTTGTCCCCCCCCCCGCTACAAAGGACGGCCATCGCTACATGACGGAATAGACTCATATGGCTATGTGGCGACCGCGGCTTCCCCCCGCGGACCGGGGGCGTTCGCACCGTGAACGCCCCCCCACCCGCTCCTCTTCTGCAGCGCGGGGGGGAGGGCGTTCACGGTCCGAACACAGCAAATGAACCGTTTATCGCGGCGCACGCACTTCGTACTTCGTGCGCCGTAGTTGTAATTTACCGATCGGTCAAAAGTCTTTTTTGGATTACAGTTTTCAGGGAGAAATAATAATTTAGCTTATAACACCTTACCTCTTCACAGCAGCAGAGTCCTGGCGAACTTATCTTCTCCATTGTCAGACGAATGCGACACTGGTCCGCTTGTGGATCCCGGTCAAAACATAATTCCAATATTGCGGTTTTGGTGAATGATTTACGACCTTTGTCGTCGGCCTCCGTCGGTCTATGATGACGGAAGAGAATCCTAAACGTCTATTCTGCTGGAAGTCCCACTTGTGGGTGTTCTCCATGCTGCTGGGTCTGTAGCAGGTTCGTCCAGCGTCCTTTTTTTTCATCAGCTGCAACAGTAAATCTCTCTTCATCCAGCCCGAACTTCTGTGCTTCATTTGGCTCCTGCATTCACAGTAGGCGGGTCCTCCTTCCTAGGTTTTCATTCATTGGTTCTTCAAGGTTTCAGAAACCCAATTCAAGGCTCTTATTAGTCGAATGAGAGGTCAACCAGATGAACTAATCTGTTCGCGGCTGTGTCTGCAGCTTTTTTTTCAGTGGCGCTTGGAAGCCACACCACCTACATCACCACCATCAGTATCTCTATCATGCGTCATGCGTCCGAACGCGCACGAGTGCGCTCTCGTGCGCCCTCGTGCGCCCTAGGATGCAGAGACTTGCCCGCCCGTGGAACAAAGGAGTGCAAGAGGTTAATAGCAGCAGGAACAAAACTGTTTTTGTAGCGCTGGGTTTTACTTTTTGGGACAGCAAACCTCCGTCTGGAGGGAAGAAGCTGAAAGTGGCAGTGCAAAGGGTGGGAGTCATCATTTAAAATGGAGGTAGCAATCCTCTGTACCTGTCTGGTGTACAGGGATGTCAGGCTCAGCTGTGACTCACCAAGCAAACGACTGGACCATCTAACAACCTGATCCAATGATTTCCTCTGTTTCAGTTTTGTCTGACCAAACCATGACACTAAAGAAAAGGATAAAACAGATTCAATAAAAGCCCAATAAAACATTGTCATTATGGTTCGGTCAATTTGGAAGCGTGCAAGTTTCCTTAAACAATGCAAATGTTGACCCTTTTTGCACACCCTTTCACAGTTCTCTTCAAAGTTTAAATTACTATCAATAATCGTCCCAAGATATTTGTAGGATTGCACACATTCAATGGTCTGGCCTTTTAGTACGGTGACTTTGTGCCTGAGAGTTTTCCTCCTATAGTCAATAATCATATCTTTAGTTTTTGTCGTATTCAGCTGCAGGTAGGAATCCTCACACCAGCGAGCAAAATCATCAACTACTGGGCCGTGGCCACTCTCACCATCCTGGAAGAGACTGACAACAACTGAATCATCAGCATACTTTATAATGTGTCTGTTGTCATGTCTGCTCCGACACACGTTTGTGTGCAGGATGAAGAGTAGTGGTGACAACACACACCCCTGAGGAGAGCCAGTAGAAGAACACTTTAGGTCAGACAACGTACCATTGACCCTTACTCTCTGCGTCCTGTTGGTTAAAAAATCCAGAATCCAACCCACCAGATTATTACTCAAATTGTTGCAGGAGCCTTTCAACTAAAATGTGAGGTTGGATTGTATTAAAGGCGGAAGAAAAATCCACAAATAAAAGCCTGGCGTGTGTCCCATTAAAATCCCAATGTTTAAAAAGCATGTTAAACAGAGTGACAGTGGCATCCTCCACTCCTCTGTGAGACCTATAGGCAAACTGCAAAGAATCCAATGCATGCTCAGTCTGGTTTAGGACCTCAAATCTGACCAGTTTTTCAAAAATTTTCATTAAAATTGAGGTCAAAGCAATTGGTCTAAAATCATTTACCGTTTTAGGACAGCTGGATTTTGGAATGGGGACAACCACGGCATCTTTCCAGATCTTAGGCACATGTTGTGTTTGTAAGGACTTATTGAAAATATAGTGAAACACAGGACTCAGTTCATGTGCACAGGACTTTACCAAGCGCCCACATATATTATCAGGGCCCTGACTTTTGTTCACTTTTACAGAACAAAACGCCTTTTTAACATCCTGCACCTTGATATTAAAGTGCTAATTGTCTTTGAGTTTCTGTTTCAAATCTTGGGCTTCTGTGCTAAAATCAAAGAAATCAAAACGACCATAAAAACAATTAAGAGCATTAGCCAGCTCTGTGTCTGAACTAAAACCATCTAAAAACACAATTACTGCGCTCTGTGCTCTGAAGGCCTGCAATAGTTTTCATACTGGCCCAGGCTGAACCAAGATTCTTTGTTGCCATCTTGCTTTCCCACTCTGATTTATAATTCTGTTTTGCTGTTAAAATTTCAGGGAGCCGCCGGGTCTGGGTGCGCCAGTAGTGCAGCATTCGCCAGAGCTGTTTTAACCTCGGAAAATGCTTGCTCCTGCTCAGGAGTCCAGTCAACTCTGTCCGCCGGCTTCCGTTTCTTAAGCATGACATACAACGGCTGCATGAGCTGGGCTGCGCAGGGGAGGAAACAATTGTAGAAGTTCACCATCCCCAAAAACTCCTGCAGCGCCCTGACCATCTGAGGCTGGGGAAAATTCGCCACTGCGAGCACCTTGTCCGGCAAGGGTATCACTCCCTCCAGTGAGATGTGGTGCCCCAAAAAATTGATCCCCGTCACGCCAGACTGGCATTTTGCCGGGTTGATTATTAACCCGTGCTACTCCAACCTCCGGAAAACCATCCTGAGGTGGGCTACGTGTTTGTCCTCGGACGTGCTGGCCACCAGGATGTCATCCAGGTAGATGAACACAAACGGCAGATCACGCAACACCGCATGCATCATGCGTTGGAATGTCTGTGCCGCGCCTTTTAACCCGAAAGGCATGCGTAAAAACTCAAACAGACCAAACAGGGTTATTACTGCCATTTTAGGTATGTCCTCCGCACGCACCGGGACCTGGTGGTAGCCACGGACCAGGTCTATCTTAGAAAAAATACATGCCCCGGCCAGGTGAACAGAAAAATCCTGAATATGGGGGATCGGGTAGCGGTCGTGCACTATGGCGTTGTTTAATCTGCGGAAATCTCCGCAAGGTCGCCACGATCCCTCAGCCTTAGGGACCATATGTCGTGGGGATGCCCATGGGCTGTTTGATCGTCTGATGATGCCCAGCCTTTCCAAGTTGGCAAACTCCTCGCGCGCTATGGCCAGTTTAGCTGTGTCCAGGTGCCGAGGTCATGCAAAAACGGGCAGCCCGGTGGTGGTAATAAAGTGCTCCACTCCGTGTTTAGTGATTGCCGCCGAAAACGTCGGGACCGTGAGTGCTGGGAACTGGGTGAGCAGTGTGTGGAACTTACCACCTGGAGCTGTGACTTTGGCTAGCGTTGTTGGCCCGGCTCCTCGAGCTGTACGGGGGAGAGAATCAAAAGACATTGCATTAATCAGGCGTCTGTTAGTAACATCAACTAGTAGTCCGTGTGCACACAAAAAATCAGCGCCTAAGATTGGGAAACTGCATTCCGCTATGACGAATGTCCACTGTTACGTACGGCCGTGCAGGGATACAGTCAGTGTCCTCTCACCAAAAGTCTTAATGTCTGAGCCGTTTGCGGCCGTCAGCTCGGGGCTGCTAGTTCCTGCTAGCCGATCAGCGTAGGATGGCAGGATGAGGCTCTTTTGGGAGCCGGAGTCCACGAGGAATCGTCTCCCCGAGCATGAGTCTGTCAAGTAGAGCAGCTTGCTTTCTTCACCGGCGGTCGCAGCTGCTATCGACTGCCGGTCCTGGCAACGCTTGAATTGGCATGGTGGCACGCATTGGCGTGCGTCCTCTCCAAAACAGTGGTGGTAGGAGCAGAGCGTGTCTCTCTGGTGCTTCCTGGCCCTCGCTGCCGCTACCATCGCTGGTTCCTCGCTTCCGCTGGCCGTCTCGCTGGGTTCAGACGCTGCTGTGTTCACTGTGAGGGCTCTGGTGGTGAGGATGATCCGATCGGCTTCCTGGGCCAGCGCACGGTAGTGACGCGCAGCCAGCAACGACGAGTTGGCAAGGACCGTTCTGGCTGCCGTTGGGAGGTTCCAGAGGAAAAGGTGGGCAAATAGAAAATGCCCGTCGTCCATGCCCATCAACACCAACATCTTCTCCATCCGTTCAACCGCCGACCTGTCTCCCAACTCGGAGCACGTCAGGAGCCTCTCCGCTCTCTTACAATCCAAGAGCGTGTAGCGCCGGGTCAGCGCGGCTTTGAGAGCCCCGTATTTGTCGTGGGCTGGGGGCTGTTGGAGCAGGCTTGCTACTTGTTGAGTCGTGCGAGCGTCCAGCGCTGCGACCGCATAGTAATACCTGGTGTCATCTGCCATTACTCCCCGGAGCGCAAACTGGGCCTCAGTGTGGAGGAACCAAGACTTCGGGTCGTGCAGCCAAAAGTCCGGTAGTTTGACCGAAACAGTGCACGCATTGTTGGGGTTTCCCGTCCGGATCGTCTCAAGGGTGTTCGCCTCGTGTTCCATTCTGCGTCAAGGGTCACCAGTGTGGAGATGAAATAACCAGACCGAACTTTCCGAGCAGATGATCTTTATTTCACTCTCACATCTTTCAGAATCAGAACATTAATTCGTGAAGCAGGGGCTCTCTCTTTTATATCGCAAAACTCACACCTCTCTGCAACCTGAGGTCCTGCATTCGCCATTCACTCTCCTCAGACAATTCCCCTTACCCCCCAGCCCTTTGATCTCCATGCTCTCTCAGTCTGAGAGGAAAAATTACTGAACTCTACAGCATGGGTCCCCCACGAAAGCATGAATCTGGTCAGCTGTGATATCTTTCACATCTAGGAAGCTTCCTGCTGCTTCCACAATGGTTTTGATTCTTTCACTTTTCTTCTTTGTCTGTGCAGCAACATTCATGGTGTGGCAGATAAAAGCTATAAAGTTTGTCCTCTTAACTATCAATGTGTCACCTACGTCACTGTTTATATCACTCTTCTTCTTCTTCTTCTAGACCTGATTTTTGGCAAGAAACCAGCCCGCAAGTGTACCATTGCCACCCACCGGGTTGGAGTGCGGACAAGAGAATGGCAAGGAAAAAAATAAATAAATAAATATTTTTTTTTAATTAATCCAGTTGTACTTAAATATCTAAATAGAGCTACATATATTTCTTTGACTGAGGTTCCTAACATGTTTTCCAAAGCAAAATCCAAATGATCCCTCTCCATTACTGCAATGAGATGCTTCCTTTGTTCCTGGTATCCTTGACATTCCAACAAAACGTGCTGAACTGTTTCCAGAGAACCACAATATGCACAGCTGCCAGTTGGGGGTTTACCTACTGTATTCTATGTAGCGTCTGGTTCAAAGTAATGTGTCCTATTCTTAATCGGGTGATGAGTATCTCCTCTTTCCTGTTTCTGCCAACTCCCATTACAGAGTCCACCCGCTTTTGAATGTCATAAAGATATCTTCCTGTATCTACTGAGTCCCAATATTCTTGCCACTTTTCTACTATATACTTTTTAATTATTGATTTGCCTTCTGCCTTACTGAGTGAGATCTGCAGATCCACTGCCCCGAACTTCAATGATTGTTTTGCTAATAAGTCCACATCCTGATTACCCTCTATTCCAACATGGCCTGGAACCCAATGAAAGTGTACTGACTGACCTTTCCTGTAGAGGTTGTAAATTAAGGAGTGGATTTCTACAATTAGGTCCTGCCTACATGACTGCAGTGACTGAACACTCTTGAGAGCTGCCCAACTATCCAAAGCAATAATAGCATTATTCCTATAATTTGTCTGCAACCACTGTAGAGCTAATATATTCACAACTAGCTCAACTGTGTATACTGATAAGTGATTGCTGGTTCTTTTAATGATAGATATTTTATACTGAGGAATGTATACCGCAGCTCCACTATGACCAGTTGTAGGGTCCTTGGAACCATTGGTAAATGCTATCAGCATGTTTCTGAAGTTCTGTTCAATATAGTTATGCACTATATAATCTGTTGCTGATTGCTTATGTTGCCTCCTCAGTTGCTGTATTTCAAAACCTACTAGTGGCATCTTAGCCATGGAGGAATAACAGACCACAGGACCGTTGGGCTAAAATCTATGTGTTTTAATCCTGCCTGCTCAGCAGTGGCATCACTTATCCATCCAAACCTACTAATGTTGGACTCATTGTGTTCCCAGCAATCATTAGGAAAAGCTTTTGCAGGATGTGACCTCTTATGCCCCTTCAAGTTGATCCAGTATGCCAGCAATAATTTGGTTCTTCTTAATCTTAAGGGCATTTCACCGGTCTCTACTTGGATCGCTGATACCATTTTCTTACATTTTCCTTTAGTTTTTTCAATGTGCTGCTTCCAGGTTAGTTTTTGGTCAAATAACGCACCTAAATACCGAACTACCTGCACTTGCTCTAACTTTTGGCCATAAAGTTTTAAAGAAATTTCTTTGTGACTTTTAGAGAAGCAAATCACTTGTGTCTTTGAGACCGATAATTTAACCCCTTGCACTCTGGTCAATTTCCCTAAAAACGCCTAAAAATAACGTGCCCAAAGTAAATCAAAAGCTGTCCTTCAACCCTTTGCAGCATCTTCATGGGGTTGGTCTCATTTAAAAGAAAACACTTTCAATTTTTTGGCAAAACAGTCATAATCTCTCTAAGTGCTCCTGCCACTGAGTAACAGTCATCTAAACATACTGAACTTGAAGAAAATAAATTCCGCCTGGGTGTTTTTTTGGATACAAATGCTTGCAAATAATACACAGCTTCAGATCCGGGCTGGAAAATGCAACAGAAATGTAGAACCAAGTGTTATCCAGCTGAGGTCAAAATTTTGTAACAATACCACAAAAAATGAATATATTACACAGCTTTGTTCGCAGGTAGTTCCCAGGCGTTTTTGAACTGTGCCAAATTGTGCCAAATGGCACAGTTTGGAAGAATGTCTGTAACTTTTGAATGATTCAATATAGAAGCTTGATCTTGGGCTCTAATGAAAGATGACACTCAGGGCTGTGTGTGTGTGTGGGGGGGGGATTGTTTATTCATTCATGAATGAATGAATGAACAAACAAGCCCCCACATACAAAGAAGCATGCCACGTAAAAAATGTGTGGCTTTTTTTTACAAGAAAAAATAACCTAAAGTGCACTAAAAATTATTCTAAAATATTTGTAATGTAGAAGATAACAACTCCCACCCCCCCGCTACAGAGGACGGACATCGGCCATCGCTACATGACGGAATAGTCATGTGGCGATGTGGCGACCGCGGCGCACAGTCACCGCGGTCACCGCGCCCCCCCCCCCCTCACTACAGAAGAGTAGCGGGGGGCGGGGGGGCCTTCACGGTCCACACTCGGCGCACGAACCGTGTACCGCGGCACACAGTTGTAATTTACCGATCGGTCAAAAGTCATTTTTGATTACAGTTTTCAGTGATAAAGAATAATTTAGCTTATAACATTTACCTGTTCACAACAGCAGCGTAGCTGGTGAACTTCTCTTCCTCATTGTCAGACGAACGCGACGCTGGTCCGCTTGTTACGGACTCGTGGTTCTGGTCTCGCTGTGGTCTATATTAACCATATATTCCATAACTACATATGTTGAAGCATGTGGAAATGTTTGGTAATTACATATGTAAAGAACTTCACACCTCTGAAAGGACAAAGGACTCTCACCCGCCGAGCAAAGAACAAAGACGTTCCCGGACGCGGCGGAGGAGACCGGAGGAGCCACCCTCACCCCCCAAGGCGAGGAGAGGAAATACCAAGACAATGGGGGGATTAAGATAATGAGGGATGTCAGCCTTTGTTATGCATGTCTTTTGTTGTGTGCATGTATAAAATCAGTGAGTGGGAGAAATTCTGGCTCTTTTCCCTTCTGCCACTCTCTGCACCAGATGAGACTTGTTAGAAGAGCTGAATATTAAAGCTTTGCTTATAAACCAAATCGCCTCTTCATTTCCAAGCTCCTCTACACTGGTGACCTTGACGCCAGTATGGACCTGAGGCGTTCCCCCGCAATCGACTCATCCGCGGCGACCCAGGCAGACGCCAGCCGCCACGCAGACGAGGGAGCAGATGGACAACTGTTCCCCCCGGCAGAAGAGATTGAGAGGGCTCAACCGAGCACCAGCACCGCCGTGAGAGCTGAGGCAAGGCACTCTCACCCGGCGGGCACAACAGTGATGGTGTGCACGAATGCCGTCGCTGTCCAGCTGCCAGACTTCTGGCAAGAAGACCCCGCCTCTTGGTTTCAGCAGGCTGAAGCCCAATTTACACTGGCGGGCATCACGGCTGATGACACCAAATTTTATCATATCGTCTCCAAACTCGACGCCGCCACTTCAAAGTGTGTGCGGAGCATGATCCGGCGACCACCGGCCCGGGACAAATACGAGACGCTCAAAGCAACCATCGTGACAAACTACGTCCCATCAGCGGAAGAGAGAGCCGAGAAGATCCTGGCGGTCTACGGCCACAGAGGGGGCAAAACGAAAGCCCTCATGGAGGATTTGCTACAGCTCAAAGAAGAGGACAATGACAACTTCCTCTTCCAGTTTATTTTCCTCAGCACGCTGCCGCCACACATGAGAGGGACACTCGCCAGCATGAAGTGCAACAACCACCAAGACTTCCGCGTGCTGGCCAACAAAGCTCACCGGCTCGTCAACGCCTGCAAGGAGCTGACACCCACAGCAGCATCCGCAGACCTCAACGCTGACGCTCCGAGCCACGAGGAGCCACAACCCACGGAGCAGACCCAGCCCACGGTGACAGCGACACGGCCAAGACGTAACAGACGGAGCGATGTTTGTTATTACCACCACCGCTTCACCGAGAAGGCTCACAAATGTGTTCCCCCCTGCAAATTTAAACGCCAAAGCCGAGAGCCCTTAACGGCAGCGGCTCTCGGCGAGAAAAACAAGCTGTTGTACGTGACAGATGGACACTCAGGCAAGCAGTTTCTCATCGACACAGGATCCCAGCTGAGTTTCGTCATGCCCTCCCACGCAGATCGAGCCATGGGCACCCGGGGCAACGGAGCCGTGGCAGCCAACGGCTCTAGCATCGACACGTTCGGCGAAAAGAGCCTGCACCTCCTCATCCACGGCCGCAACTACAGATGGACATTTGTTGTAGCGGCGGTGAGTTTTAACTTATTAGGCGCAGATTTTTTGTGTGCACATGGGTTATTAGTGGATCTAGCAAATAGGCGCCTGGTTAATGCACTGTCCTTTGCTTCTATTCCATGCTCAGCCTGAGTTTCTCCGCCACCTGTGCAGGCCAACGTCACCACAGCAGGAGGTAAGTTTGAGCAACTCCTCACCCAATTTCCAGCACTCACAATCCCCAAATTCTCAGCCACTGTGGCTAAACACGGGGTTGAACACTTCATTCCCACAACGGGACCTCCCGTTTTTGCCAAAGCTCGCCGCTTAGACGCGGCCAAGCTCAACATAGCACGGGACGAGTTTACAACTCTTGAAAAATTGGGCATTGTTAGACGCTCGAAGAGCCCCTGGGCCTCACCACTTCACATGGTTCCGAAATCCGACGGTTCTTGGAGACCGTGCGGAGATTACCGCAGATTAAACAACGCTACAGCGCATGACCGTTACCCAATCCCTCACATTCAAGATTTTTCACTACATCTAGCGGGTGCGCGCATTTTTTCAAAAATAGACTTAGTCCGCGGTTATCACCAAGTCCCAGTCCGAGCAGAAGACGTTCCTAAAACAGCGGTAATAACCCCTTTCGGCCTTTTTGAATTCCTGCGAATGCCTTTCGGCCTCAAAGGCGCTGCTCAAACTTTTCAACGAATGATGGACGCGGTCCTACGCGACCTCCCTTTTGTTTTCGTCTACCTCGACGACATGCTGGTAGCCAGCTCGTCTGAGCAAGAACACGAGCAGCACCTCACTACGGTTTTTCAGAGGCTAGAAGAGCACGGGCTAATAATCAATCCAGCCAAATGCAAATTCGGCGTGTCACAAATTGATTTTTTAGGACACAAAGTCTCTCCGAAGGGGGCAGTTCCACTTCCAGACAAAGTTCATGCGATAGAAAGTTTTCCACGGCCACAAACGGTCAAATCGCTGCAGGAATTTTTAAGGATGGTTAATTTTTACAACCGCTTCCTCCCCCATGCAGCTCAGCTCATGCAGCCCCTATATGACGCGCTCAAAAAAAAGAAAGCTCCCAACGCGGTCGAATGGACCCCGGAGCGCGAACGCGCTTTCGCGGAAGTAAAAAGCACCCTAGCTAACGCCACATTGTTAGTTCACCCAGATCCCTTGGCCTGCATTGCACTAACCACAGATGCTTCAGACCTAGCTATAGGGGCAGTTGTAGAACAACTTGTCAGCGGGGTCTGGCAACCTTTAGCATTCTTTAGCAAATCGCTAAACCAAACTGAACGCAAATACAGCACTTTTGACAGAGAGCTGCTGGCGCTTCATTTATCCATCCGCCACTTCCAGTTCTGGTTAGAAGGGCGGAGTTTCACGGCTTTTGTAGACCATAAACCGCTCACCTTTGCTATGGCTAAAATTTCAGAACCATGGTCAGGCAGGCAACAAAGACAGCTAGCTGCGATTTCAGAGTTCACCACAGACATTCGACACGTGGCAGGCAAACTTAACGTAGTAGCGGACTATCTCTCTCGCGCTGTGACACCACCAGAGCGCGGGGAGACAGATTATACTGCCTCAGCAGCAGAACTCTTCACTAACGCAGACACATACGCAGCACCTATCCATGCAGGGATAGATTATGCAGCCATGGCGGAGGAACAAAACAGTGACGCGGACGTGCGCGCACTCCTGTCTGGACCAACAGGGTTAAGGCTGGAGAAAAAGGGTTTACGCGACGGCGTGCCCCCCCCTAATATGCGATGTTTCAACCGGCCGACCTCGCCCGTTAGTACCAGCTACATGGCGCCGCCGTATTTTCGACGCAATTCACTCCCTCGCGCACCCAGGTGTGCGCGCCTCGGTTAAAATGGTCGCCGAAAAGTTTGTGTGGCCAGGCCTGTGCAAAAACGTAAAAGAATGGGCAAAAACTTGCATTTCTTGTCAACGCGCCAAAATACACAGACACACAACAGCCCCTCTGGAGCCTTTTCCAATCCCTGCTAGAAGGTTCGACCACGTTCATGTCGACCTCATGGGGCCACTACCTTCCTCCCAAGGTTTCACACACCTGTTAACAATGATAGACCGCACCACACGCTGGCCAGAGGCAGTCCCTCTAGCGGCAACCACAGCGGAGGAAGTCGCTCGCGTTTTTTTGACAAACTGGGTGGCACGTTTCGGCGTCCCATCGGACATCACGTCCGATAGGGGGCCTCAATTTGTCTCAGAGCTCTGGTCAGCCATGTCCAACAGCTTAGGGGCAACAATTCATCGCACCACCGCTTATCACCCTCAGGCTAATGGGTTATGCGAGCGTTTTCACAGGTCTTTAAAGGCTGCCCTCAGAGCCTCACTAACGGACACAAATTGGGTAAATAAACTTCCCTGGGTTTTATTGGGGTTGCGTGCTGCACCTAAAGAGGATCTAGACGCCTCTCCCGTGGAATTAGTCTTTGCACAACCTCTCAGGCTCCCAGGTGAATTTTTACCAGAGAACCCAGAGCCAGGGCGTCTTCCAGTCCCAAGGTTTTTAGGCAGCAACGGACCGAACTCTCTCCGCGGTCCAGCTCATCACTCCTTCCCACGGGTTTTTGTCCCTCAAACTTTAAAAAATGCTGAGTTCGTTTTTGTTAAGCATGAAGCTTTAAAACCAACTTTGCGCCCAGCATTCGATGGGCCATTCAGAGTGCTGGAACATGGTGATAAACACTTTGTGCTTGATTTTGGGGATAGAAAAGAAACAGTCAGCATTGACAGACTTAAACCTGCCTTCTTGTTGAAAGACGAGCCTGCACAGTTGGCGAGAGCACCTCGGCGAGGTAGACCCCCCAAGAGAAAAGACTCAACCCCCAGGCAGGGAACAAATAACCTCTCTACTTCCCACACTGCAGATTCAGTTTTGGGAGAAGATTAAAACCCAGACAGCACAGGGACTGATACCAACCACTCCACAATTATTCACTAATTGTGCTGCAACAGTTTAGGACTGACTTATGATTTTACTATGCTGTTATGTTTACCACTGAACTCTCTTAGGAGCATGGCTGCTGGAAAGTTTCTTCCGTAGCAACAGATGTAACACCTAGTATGTCATAATAACTATCTTAGACTGTGAACCTTTCTGTTGTCTTTTCTTAGTTGTTTGGGGGGCCTGTGGTCTATATTAACCATATATTCCATAACTACATATGTTGAAGCATGTGGAAATGTTTGGTAATTACATATGTAAAGAACTTCACACCTCTGAAAGGACAAAGGACTCTCACCCGCCGAGCGAAGAACAAAGACGTTCCTGGACGCGGCGGAGGAGACCGGAGGAGCCACCCTCATCCCCCAAGGCGAGGAGAGGAAATACCAAGACAATGGGGGGGATTAAGATAATGAGGGATGTCAGCCTTTGTTATGCATGTCTTTTGTTGTGTGCATGTATAAAATCAGTGAGTGGGAGAAATTCTGGCTCTTTTCCCTTCTGCCACTCTCTGCACCAGATGAGACTTGTTAGAAGAGCTGAATATTAAAGCTTTGCTTATAAACCAAATCGCCTCTTCATTTCCAAGCTCCTCTACACTCGCGACCCGGTCAAAACATAATTCCATTATTGTGGTTTTGCGCTTCCATGATTGCGGTTTTGGCGAACGATTTTTCAAAACAAATAACAGTAGTAATTAAAAAAGACTGGCGAACGCGTGTGTGTCACCCAGCCTTCGTCGTCGGACTCCGTCCGTCTATGATGACCATGGAAGAGAATCCTAAACGTCTACTCTGCTGGGACAGCACCGCCTGTGGCTGAACAGGCCGATGCGCGAATGGCAGTCCCTGTCACACAGGTCGCACTTGTGGGTGGTCTCCGTGCTGCTGGGTCTGTGGCGATTCTTCCTGCGGGTCCTTTTTTCATCTGCTGCAGCAGTCAGTCTCTCTTCACCCAGCCTTACACAAAAAAAGCTTTCGAACTTCTGTGTGGTTGCACGGTGGCGCAGTGGTTAGCACTGCGGCAGCACAGTTTACCCCTGGCCGGGGGATTGTGGGGATCGTGGGATCGTGGGTTCGATCCCAGTCCCCGACCAACAGTGATCTGTGTGGAGTTTGCATGTTCTCCCCGTGTTGCGTGGGTTTACTCCGGGATTTCTCCGGTTTCCTCCTACATGCCAAAAACATGCATGTTAGGTTAATTGGCTGTTCTAAATTGTCCCTAGATATCTGTTTCCTATAGGCCCTTAGAATAGAGGGTTAGCATTAATGAAAGCGCTTTGAGTGGTCTTTGTGACTAGAAAAGCGCTATATAAGTGCAGGTTAGTTAGTTAGTAGTTAGTTAGTTCTGTGCTTCAATTGGCTCGCTGCATTCGCAGCCGTTGGTAGGCGGGTCCTTCTTGCTAGGTTTTCAGTCATTGGTTCTTCAAGGTTTCAGAAACCCAATTCAAGGCTCTTATTAGTCGAATGAGAGGTCAATCATATCTAATCTGTTCGCGGCTGTGTCTGTAGTGGAAGAACGGAAATGCAGCTTTTTTTTTCAGTGCGGTCTTGGATGCAGTGCCCTTGTGCGCCCTCGTGTGCTCTCGTGCGCTCTCGTGTGCCCTCGTGCGCTCTAGGACGCAGAGATGTGCCGGAGTGCAAGAGGTTAAAAGCCCACTGGTTTGCCCATTGTTCAACTTGGTCTATTGCTGCCTGCATTTTCCTCTGAACATACACAAGATTACGTCACTTATCCATAAGGCCCCATCATCTGCATATAAGGCCTTCCCTATTCCCCTGTTGATGTCCTCAAAAATATCATTAATCATAATATTAAACAGAACAGGGTTACAGACACTGCCTTGGGGAGTACCATTTTCAACTTGATATATTTATACAGGAAATCTAACACCCAATTGTATAAGTTGCCTTCAATACCAAATTGATTTAATTTAATCAGCAACCCTTCCTTCCACAGCATGCCATACACTTTTTCTACATCAAAGAAGACAGCTATCACATTTTCCGTATTTACCTGGGCCTTCCTAATTTCAGATTCAAGGTGCAAAGTGGAATCCATAGTATTTCTCCCTTTTCAGAACCCACTTTGAAAAGGAGAAAGACATTCTCTCGCTTCCAAAATGTAATTCAGCAGTCACCATTTGTTCCATTGTTTTCCCTAACTGTGAGGTAAGAGCTATTGGCCAATAATTATTGGGATCTGATAAATCTTTCCCTGGCTTTAAGACTGGTACTATAACTGATTGTTTCCATGCCCTAGAAATCTTTCCAGTTTCCCAAACTTTATTAAACAGCTTTAATACTGATTGAAGTGCACTCTCCTCCATGTGCGACAACATCATATAACATACGCCATCCTTCCCTGGTGAAGACTGCTTCGATTTCAAAATAGCCCTTTTCAATTCCGATAGAGTGAATGGCAAATCTATCATGCCCCTTGAAGTATTCTTCCTTATGTTCACATGTGGGTGTTTGGATAAAGTGTTTTCCCTGCTTCGTCTAATTGTGTTTGGTAGTTTTTCTGAACTATGGATCTTTAAGTTTGTGCCAAAAGATCTGCTTTGTCTTTATTAGTTAAAGCTATTTCCCATTATTGTCTAGCACTGCTATTTTGTACTCTCTCCTAATACCACTCATTTTTTAATCATCCCCCAAATATCTGATAGCTTGTGTTTCTCTTCCTACAGTAATACATTACTGTCTCCAAAACAAACGCTTAGCTATTTTAATTGTTTTCCAGACAATTGCCTGACACCGTTTGTACTCAGTCACTGCTTCCAAAGTATGACGCTTTTTCACTTGTCTGAATGCCCTATTTCTATTTTTAATAATTTTATTACAATTATCATCCCATCAAGGAAGATTCTTTTGTTGTCTATAACCTGTACTTTTTGGTATCGTTTGATTTGCCGACTCGATTATAATCGCACTGACACTTTTACTAAATTCCTCACTATTTAGCTGCTCACATCTAGTCTTACACAGATATTTAAATTTATCCCAATCTGCCTTACCCAATTTCCATCATGTCTTCTTCTCCCGCTTCTAGACCAATTTTAACTCTTTTTGGGTAATGATCACTCCCATTAGCTGACCGACTTAACCCCTCCCAAGATGTGATTCTTGGGAGAGAACTAATCTCTGCAGGAGATTGTCACTTCCTTGTGGTAACGTATCGTCACTTCCTGTTTTGCTGTCTGCCTGTGTGGTTTGCTCTCCAGCTCTCCAGCCACTAGCTATGGCTACTGCCTCTCTTTCCTCTCCTCCTCTGGTGTGCTCTCTCTGTCAGATGTTTAGCTACACCTCTGCCTCTTTTAGTGATAACGGTAAATGTAATAAATGTTGTCTTTTTGAGGCGCTCGAGGCGAGGTTGTCTGATTTGGAATCCCGGCTCCGCTGCATTGAAACACCGTCTGCGCCAGTTAATCTTGACGGACGCCCATTAGCTGCAGCGGAGCTAGCTAGCTTAGGTCCCACTGTCACCGGTTCCCCGGCTCTCCTCAGCAGCGAGGAGACTGGGTGGGTGACGGTGAGAAGGAAGCCTAGTCGCAAAGCCCCGGTTCACCACCAACCTGTTCACGTTTCTAATCGTTTTTCCCCGCTCAGCGACACACCCGCTGAGGAAAAAACTCTGATCATTGGCGACTCTGTAGTCAGAAATGTGAACCTAGAGACTCCAGCGGCCATAGTCCAATGTATTCCTGGGGCCAGAGCAGGCGACATCGAGTCAAATTTGAAAATGCTGGCTAAAAGTAACTGTAAATACTCCACAATTGTTATTCACGCCGGCATTAATGACATCCGTCTCCGGCAGTCGGAAGTCACGAAACTTAATATAGAATCGGTGTGTGAGTTTGCAAAAACGATGTCTGCCACTGTAGTATTCTCTGGGCCCCTCCCCAATCTGACCAGTGATGACATGTTTAGTTGCTCGTCATCCTTGAACCGCTGGCTGTCTGTGTGGTGTCCTAAAAATGACGTGGGCTACATTGACAATTGGAGCTCTTTTTGGGGAAAACCTGGTCTTATGAGACGAGACAGCATTCATCCCACTTTGGATGGTGCTTCTCATTTATCTAACAATCTGGCATCTTTTTTATCCAAATTTCCAAAACCATGACTACTCAGAGTTGGGACCAGGAAGCAGAGTCGCAGTCTTACACGCCTCTCTGCAGCTCCTCTTCATCCGCCACCCCTCAGCTTAGCCCCTGTCTTCCCCATCAGAGAATCGTTGTCTGCTCCCTCCAAAGTAAATAAAAATATAATGTATAAGCGTCCCAAAGTGATAAAGCAAAATATTGGTAAAACTCAAATTAAACATAAAGCCTCTAAATTGAATGATTTGGCCTCTGTTCCTCCTCATAATTTAAAAATTAAATGTGGTTTATTAAATATTAGGTCTCTAACTCCCAAGTCTCTGTTAGTCCATGATCTGTTAATTGATCATCAGATTGATTTAATTTCCCTTACAGAGACTTGGTTAGGGCAAGAGGATTATGTTGGTTTAAATGAATCAACTCCCTCTGGTTATTTAAACTGTCAAAATCCCAGAAGTTCTGGTCGTGGAGGAGGAGTAGCAACAATTTACCATTCCAAATTACTAGTTAATGTAAAGCAAAAAACATGTTATAATTCCTTTGAGGGCCTGGTCCTCAGTGTTGGGCACTTTAGCAATTTCAGGTTAAACCCAATTTTATTTGCAATAGTTTATCGTCCCCCATCAATCTATTCAGAATTTTTATCCGAATTTGCTGATTTCTTAGCTGATTTAGTGCTGAAATCTGATAGAATAATTATAGTAGGGGACTTTAATATACATGTGGATGTAGATAGTGACTGCCTTAATGTGGCTTTTAATTCAATATTAGACTCGATTGGGTTTTCTCAGAAAGTAGGAAATTCTACTCATTACCTCCACCATACATTGGACCTTGTTCTGACATATGGCATAGAAATAGAAAATCTTGTAGTGTCTCCTCATAACCCTGTACTGTCAGACCATTGTCTGTTAACCTTTAATTTTACTATTTCCGACTATTTGGCTCCTAAAGAAAAATATTATCACAGTAGATGCCTCTCAGATGATGCTGTTTCCAAATTTATGCAGATTGTTTCCTCTATGCCATGTGTCAACACAACGGAAATAAGCTATAGACAGCCTGCTCCTTCTGTAATTGATAACATGGTGGATAGTGTTTCAGCTTCTCTGCATCAGGCTCTAGACTTGGTGGCCCCCTTAAAAAAGAAAAAGTCTAATCAGAGATTTTTAACTCCTTGGTTCAACACAGAAACTCGTAGCTTAAAACAGAAGACTCGTCAATTAGAAAGAAAATGGCGCTCTACTAATTTAGATGAAATCTATTTAGCTTGGAAAAATCATCTTTTAATTTATAAAAAATCTCTTAGAAAAGCTAGAACGAGTTATTACTCTGCATTAATAGAAGAGAACAAGAATAATCCCAGGTTTCTTTTCAGTACTGTAGCCAGGTTGACAAAGAGTCAGGACTCTGTCAATCCTAGCATCCCCTTAGAGCTTACTAGTCAGGACTTTATGAACTTTTTCAATAATAAAATTTCATCCATCAGAGATAAAATCAATCAGATTCTTCCCACAGTTAACTTAAATACTGTAACTACTACAACTCCTTCTATTGATGTCTGTCTTGATGAGTTTACTCCAATCGACCTTTGTGAGTTAGACAAAATAGTTTCCTCATCCAAACCTTCAACTTGTCTTTTAGACCCTATTCCTACCAGGTTATTTAAAGAAGTCTTCCCACTTATTGGTAGCTTTATTCTTCATATAATCAATTCTTCATTAACTTTAGGCCATGTACCGCAGGCTTTTAAAACGGCTGTAATTAAACCCTTACTCAAAAAGCCAACGCTAGATCCAGGAGCTTTAGCTAACTATAGACCAATCTCTAATCTCCCTTTCATTTCAAAAATCTTAGAAAGAGTTGTTGCTACGCAATTATTTGACCACCTGCAGGGAAATGGTTTACTTGAAGAGTTTCAATCTGGGTTTAGAATCCATCATAGTACTGAAACAGCCTTAGCGAAGGTCACTAACGACCTCCTCATTGCATCTGATAATGGACTAGTTTCTGTACTTGTCCTTTTAGATCTTAGTGCAGCTTTTGATACTATTGATCATAATATTCTACTTAATAGATTAGAACACTATGTTGGACTTAATGGAACTTCGTTGCAGTGGTTTAGATCTTATTTATCTGATAGGTTCCAGTTTGTTCATGTAAATGATGAGTTTTCTTTCAGCTCAAAGCTTAGTCATGGAGTTCCACAGGGATCTGTGCTAGGCCCTACTCTTTTTAGTTTATACTGTATATGCTTCCGTTAGGCAACATTATTAGAAAGCACTGTATACATTTTCATTGTTATGCAGATGACACACAATTATACCTGTCAATAAAGCCAGATGATACTAATCAATTAGCCAAGTTAGAAGCCTGTCTTAAGGAAATCAAAGCTTGGATGACTTGTAATTTCCTGCTATTAAATTCAGATAAGACTGAAGTCATTCTTGTTGGTCCAAAAAACCTTAGAAATTCCTTTCCAAATCAAACTTTCAGTTTGGATGCAGTTACTCTTTCTCTTAATAGCTCTGTGAGGAACCTTGGAGTTATTTTTGATCAGGATTTGTCCTTCAATTCACATATTAAATTTGTTTCTAAGACTGCCTTCTATCATTTGCGTAATATTGCCAAGATTAGGAGCATCTTGTCTCAGAGTGATGCTGAGAAGCTGATCCACGCTTTTGTTAGCTCGAGATTAGATTATTGTAATTCTTTATTATCAGGCTGTCCTAAAACATCTTTAAAAAGTCTTCGGCTGATCCAAAATGCTGCAGCAAGAGTTTTAACAGGTACTAGAAAGAGAGATCATATCTCTCCGGTTCTGGCCTCCCTTCATTGGCTTCCCATAGAGTTTAGAATTAAGTTTAAAATCCTTCTTCTTACTTACAAAGCTCTAAACAATCAGGCTCCTTTTTATTTAAAAGATCTGATACTACCGTATCATCCTAACAGAGCACTACGCTCCCAAAATGCAGGACTACTTGTAATACCTAGAATCTCCAAAAGTACAATGGGAGGCAGAGCCTTCAGTTATCAAGCTCCTCTCCTGTGGAATCAGCTGCCAATCTGGATTCGGGAGTCAGACTCGATCTCTGTTTTTAAGAATAGGGCTAAAACCTACCTTTTTGATATAGCCTACAATTAGGGAGGGATCATGTGTTTCTGAACCCTCCCTTAGTTATGCTGCTAATAGGTTTAGTCAGCCGGGGGACCTCCAGTAATGCACTGGGCCTCACTCCTTTCCTCACTCTCTATGAAATATTTTTTTTGCTGGTCATTAACATTTGTTTGTTCTCTCCCATAGATTGAGTCCCCATCGTGCTGTTTGCTCTCTACATGTCTGTTCTTTTCTTCTTCTCTATCCCCTCACCCCCCAGCCAGTCGCAGCAGATGACTGCCCCTCCCTGAGCCTGGTTCTGCTGGAGGTTTCTTTCTGTTAAAAGGGAGTTTTTCCTCTCCACCGTCGCCAAGTGCTTGCTCACAGGGGATCGCCTGATTGCTGGGGTCTTTCTGCAACTGTGGGGGTCCCCCCTACAGTTGATAGTGCTATGAGATGACTGTTGTTGTGAAATGGCGCTATATAAATAAAGTTGAATTGAATTGAATTGAATTGAATGTGATTCCTGCAATCATATTTGAAACCAAAGTTAGGTTTAACACACTTTCTGTGACTGGATTACTGCTAAATCTAGTACCTTTCCCATCATTCATGCATATTAAGTCCCTGTCCTCTAAAAAAAATCCTCAGTTACTGTGCCATTTATATCTATATTCCTGCTACCCCACAGTGTATTATGTGCGTTAAAATCCCCACACCAAACCACCTTACTCTGTGCTTGTCGATGTACAGTGTTCAAAGTGTTAACTGTCAATCTGTTACATGGATTATAGTAAATAATAATTGTAACTTCTTCTTTTACTGGCCAAATTTTTACCATTATTGATTCACGTTCTTTCCCTATTTCCATTATTTTGTAATTTGTTCCATCATGCATAAAGGTTGCTACACCTCCTCCTCTACCAGATTCCCTCTCGTTTCTTATTGATGTGTATCCTTGAATGACAAAATCCAACTGATGTTTTAGCCATGTTTCCTGTATACAGATTACCTGGGGTGTGTCTTGCATTTCAGATATAAACTTTTTGAATACTTGGCCATTTGATATTAGACTTCTGGCATTCCAGCGCAAAACTGTGATTACCATTATGACCCACTAGTCTGCGAACTTATAGAGCCCCCACTTAGAGAGTTCCCACTTAACAAGTCCTCAACTTCTTCCCATTGAAGCCCCTTAATGCCAAGATATTTTTCTGCTGCCTTCACAATGAATTAGATTTTTCCGTTTTCTTGGAAGTCTGCACAGTGCAATTTATCACATCTGCCACAAATAAGACAAAACTGTTTTCCTTCATAACAGAGTATCTTCTTTAATTCTACTGCATGCACTGCAAGTCTGCACATTGTCCCTGTAAGAGTCCCCTCCTACTTTTTTAGCTGGCACCTTTTTCGCAGCTTCTGCATATGTTAATCCCTGGGAGACATGTACCTGCTACATTTCTGCTGCTCTTTTGCTGGCTTCACAATCTTGATATGCAGCGCAATGTTCACCATTGCAGTTACAGCACTTTAATTTGGCTCTGCTTTCACACTTGCTACAGTATATTCATGTTCACCGGAACATCTTGCACATTGCTGTCTACATTTGCATATCGCTGCAACATGGCCAAACTTTTGACATTTGAAACATCTGAGTGGAGGTGAAACATAAAGTCTGACTTCATAGCTCATGTAGCCAAGATGCACCTTACTTGGCAGTCTTGTTTCATCAAATGTTAACATTACCGACAGACTATAACATTTTTCACCATTCCTATTAGTTTTCAACCTTTGTACTGCTGTCACTTTTGCTCCAGATAGGTTTTTCTTTATTTCATCAGTTGAGACAGCCGTAGAAATGACCGATATCACTCCCCTCATTGCCTTATTTCTTTCCAAGACTGAACACTGCACATTTTCCCCCTCCATCTTAGTGACTCTGACTGCTTTTCCTTGCTGAACACTGTCTTTACATGTAACTAATAATGAACCACTATGGATTCTTGCATTTACAACTTCTCCAAGTAACTTATTAATTGCATTTGTGAGCTTAAATGGGTTCCACTCACGAAATGATGCCCCGTCCTGAGTAAGTATAATGACTACTTTACACTCCTTGTGATTATTCCGGGATTGATCATCTTCACCGCCACACACTCCATATATGTCTGTTTTTCTGTGTGTCTGTTTTTCCTCATAACTTTGTGACATTTTCCTCAGAGCTTTGTGATGTTTTCCTCATAGCTTTATGACGTTTTCCTCAGACGTTCTTCTTCTTTAATCTCATATCTGCGTCTCATCTCATTATTCTTCTTCTAGCTGTAGCCCATATCTGCGTCTCATCTAATTATTCTTCTTCCTCTTTTAGACTTGACTGGTGGTTGATCCACCAGCCCATGATGTCTTTGAGCTTAAAGATCCCCCACTTAACAAGTCCTCAACTTCTTCCCACTGTAACCCCTTAATTCCAAGATATTTTTCTGCTGCTTTCACAATGATTTTGATTTTTTCTTTTTTCTTGGAAGTCTGCGCAGTACAGTTTATCACATCTACCACAAATAAGAAAAAATAATTTTCCTTCAAAACCAGAGTATCTTCCTTAATTCTACTGCATGCACTGCAAGTCTGCATACTTTCCCTGTTCGAGTCCACTCCCTCTTTTTTAGCTGACACCTTTTTCGCAGCTTCTACATATGTTAATCCCTGGGAGACTTTTATCTGCTTAAATTCTCCTGCTCTTTTGCTGGCTTCACAACCTCGATATGCAGCGCTATGTTCACCACCAGTTACAGCACTTTAATTTGGCTCCTCTTTCACACTTACCATATTCATGTTCACCGGAACATCTGGCACATCGTTGTCTACCTTTGCATATTGCTGCTACATGACCAAACTTTTGACATTTGAAACATCTGAGTGGTGGAGGAACATAAAGTCTGACTTCATAGCTCATGTAGCCAATAAACACCTTCCTTGGCAGTCTTGTTTCATCAAATTTTAACATTACCGACAATCACATTTTTCGCCATTTCTATTAGCTTTCAATCGCCGTACTTCTGTCACTTTTGCTCCAGTTAAGTTCCTCATTATTTCATCAGTTGAGACAGCCGTTGAAATGCCTGATATCACTCATCTCATTGCCTTATTTCCTTCCAATACTGAACACTGCACATTTTTCCCCTCCATCTTATTGACTCTGATTGCTTTTCCTTGTTGAACACTATCTTTACATGTAACCAGCAATGAACCACTATGAAGAACCCTTGCATTTAAAACTTCTCCAAGTAACCCATTAATTGCATTTGTGAGCTTAATCGGGTTCCACTCACGAAACAATGCCCCTTCCTGAGTAACTTTAATGATTACTTTCCATTGCTTCTGTTCATTCTGGGATCATTCATCCTCTGATTCCTCAGCACTTGATAATGGTCTTGATTGAGTTTGTTGATATCTATGTTTGTTTCATTTAGACTCCACCATGCTCCAAACGTCCTCTTCCCCGCTTTCCATCTCCATTCCTCCTATTTGAATTATATCCACTTCTTCTACAGTTTCAGGAGCTGTTCTCTTGCGCATCCGCCTTGTCCAGAAGCTGTCCACTCATCAAAAGTAAGAATTCTTCTCTGTTGGCATTTCTTCTTCTTTTAGATTTGATTGGCGGTTGGCAACCAGCTTACAGGTCCATTGCCGCCACTGACTTGATTGCACAGGTTTACAAAAATATTTTTTTTGTAAGTTGTCTGTGTTTTTTCAACTGATTTAAGACAATTTTGCACCATTGAATCTCTCAAATGACATCCGTTTCTTTGGATCAGGTGCTAAGTAAAAACCTGTACTTACTTAGTACTTACTTAGTACTGTTCATGTTCTTACCTTTATATAAAGGTAAGTACATGTAAATTGAATGTTATGTCATCATTGTTCAAGATTCAGAGAATTTTAAGACATAAATCAGATTCCTTGACCATGAAAACATATGAGTAGCAATTGGATTGACAATGATAGGATTAGTGGTTCAGTAGTTATTCTTGAAAATTGCATTTTCCGTAATGGCGGCCACAGTTCCCCCCATACAGTGTTTGTGTGTACGTTTTCAGATTCCTTGACCATGAAAACATATGACAAGCAATTGGATTCACAGTGATAGGATTAGTGGTTCAGTAGTTATTGACGAAAATGGCATTTTCCGTAATGGTGGTTTAGCACCACAGTTCCCCCCATACAGTGTTTGTGTGTACGTTTTCAGATTCCTTGACCATGAAAACATATGACTAGCAATTGGATACACAACAATTGGATTGACAATGATAGGATTAGTGGTTTAGTAGTTATTCACGAAAATGGCATTTTGCGTAATGGCGGTTTTCTTGTGGATGGTGATCCGGATCACCACCAAAATCTAATCATCTGTAGGATACCCCATTTCTGACAATCTGTGAAAATTTCATGAAAATCCATCCATAACATTTTGAGTTATCTTGCTAACAAACAGACAAACAGACAAACAAACAAACAGACAAGCAAACAGACCAACCAGCGCCGATGATCACATAACCTCCCCCTTTGGCGGAGGTAAAAAGAATTTTGCATCATATAAAGCGAAAATACCTGTACATGTAAACAAAAATGTATAAAACAACATGTGGCCATAATTCAAAAAGTTGATCTGACTGAGCAAAACCAGTGTGATTTTGGATTCATGATCATTATCATCACTCTACGTATATCTTTGTATAAGGAGTTCTTGGTTGGCACTACACATCACTCTATATATAATCCAAGAAATCTGTGTGTCTGTCTGTCTGTCTGTCACGACCATAGGACTCGCTAAAAGATCATAGCATCACCTAGGATGTGCCTTTGATCTCTACATGATGTTTATATGACATCAGATAGACACCATGCTATAGACTGATTCAAGAAAAATCGTGTCTGTGTGTGATCAAAGGCAGCCATTGCTCACGATCATTGGACATCACAGAGCAAAGGCAGGCATCACTCGTGATCATAGGACTTGCTTTGACATCATCAAAGATCAAAGGCAGGCATCACTCACGCTCACTCACGATCATAGGACATCAAAGAGCCAATGATCTCTACATGATGTTTATATGATGTCATATAGACGCCATAGTATAAAGCAATTCAAGAAAATCTGTGTGTGTGTGTGTGTATGTGTGTGTGTGTGTGTGTGTGTGTGTGTGTGTGTGTGATCAAAGGCAGGCATTGCTCACGATCATAGGACATCGAAGATCAAAGGCAGGCATCTCTCATGATCATAGGACTCGCTATGACAACATCAAAAATCAAAGGCAGACATCACTCACGCTCACTCACAATCATAGGACCTCAAAGATCAAAGGCAGACATCATTTTTGATTCTAGGACTTGGTATGACATCATCAAAGATCAAAGGCAGGCATCACTCACGCTCACTCACGATTATAGGACATCAAAGATCAAAGGCAGGCATCACTCACGATCATAGGACTAGTTATGACATCATCAGAGATCAAACACAGGCATCACTCTCGATCATAGGACTTGCTATGACATCAAAGATCATAGGACTCACTATGACATCATCAAAGGCAGTCATCACTCATGATCATAGGACCCATTATGACATCATCAAAGATCAGAGGACTCGTTACGACATCATCAAAGATCATAGGACTTGCTATGACACCATCAAAGATCAAATGCAAGCATCACTGGACGATTGCTGACGTGCTTGCTTACACCCTTGCTCACACCTGCTTTTTATGGGCATGCAGAAATATTTGCTTATACTTGGTTTCTACGGGCATGCACAGGTATGCACTAGTTATTTTCAAATGCACAGAAGAGGTATGTTGTACTTTAGAAGAACTAGTGCATACCTGTGCATGCCTGTGCATACTCGTGCATGCCCTTAGAAACCAAGTATAAGCAAGTATTTCTGCATGCCCGTAGAAAACAGGTGTAAGCAAGCACATCACGACTCGTTCAATGATGCCTGCCTTTGATCTTTGATGATGTTATAGCGAGTCCTATGAACTTTGTTGATGTCGTAGCGAGTCCTATGATCTTTGACGATGTCATAGTGAGTCCTATGATCGTGAGTGACGCCTGCCTTTTAGCTAGTCCTATGATCATGACATAGTGAGTCCTATGATCATCAGTAGCAAGTCCTATGATATTTGATAATGTCATAGCGAGTCCTACAATCTTTTATGCGTCCTACAATCGTGACATAGCGAGTCCTATGATCTTTGATGATGTCATACCGAGTCCGATGATCATGAGTGATGCCTGCCCTTGGTCTCTGATGATGTCAAAGCAAGTCCTATGATCTTTTAGCGTGTCCTATGATCATCACACACACACACACACACACACACACACACACACACACACACACACACACACACACACACACACACACACAGAGCGTGTCATATAGACATCATGTTGACATTATAGGCACATCATAGGCAAATCCTATGATCTTTTAGCGAGTCCTATGGTCGTGACATCCTGACGTCACATCATCACATCGTCACATTGTGACAGAGATTTCTTGAGGATGTGTGTAGAAGAAGAAGAAGAGCAGCAGAGGACACCGTCCAAGGGAGACAGAGACTGGCCTAGGTGGCCAACATCTTGGCCGCGGCTCGTATCTGAGACACATATACGAGATTAAAGAAGAAGAAGAACGTCACAAAGCTATGAGGAAAACGTTGCAAAGCTCTGGGGAAATGTCACAAAGCCATGAGGAAAACGCCACAAAGCTATGAGGAAATCGTCACAAAACTATGAGGAAAATGTCACAAAGTTCCACTCTATTAAAGCAAGAAATCTCTGTGTGTGTGTCACATTTATAGGACATCATAGGATGGCCTATGATCTCTGCCTGAACATCATAGGATGTCCTTTGAACTCAGGCATCATAGGACTCGCGATGCCTATATGACGGCACATAGACAAATGTGTCTTTATGATGTCATATAGGACTCTCATGTCTTTATGATGTCATATACAGTGAGTCCATGCCCAAAAGCCTCTTTTTGCTCAGATGTATTTTCATGATCGTGTCCATGAACTGGAATTACGACGCACCTATCCCTCAAGCAGTGGTCTCAATGAACAAGAAGAAGATCCACCAGATGGACAGCAATAGAATGAGAACTGCTGCATGTCAGAAAAGATGCCATGAAGATGAAACACCTGAGGTTCCAACAGTACATTACACCTGTTTGAGACAGGAGAAGACCCTTCACCAGCATAGGGTACGACAGACAAGGGATGCAGGCATGATGTATCAAGGCTGCCTTCATGTCTTTAAAGTATGTTTATAGGACATCATAGGACGGCCTCTGATCTCCGCCTGATCATCATAGGACGTCCTATGATGTCATATACAGTGACATCAGGCAACATGTCTTTATGATGTCATATACATCAAGGCTGCCTTCATGTCTTTATATCATATATAGTGAGTCCATGCCGGAAAGCCTCTTTTTGCTCAGATATATTTTCTTGATCCTGTTCATGAACTGAAATTACGACGCACCTATCCCTCAACCAGTGGTCAAGAAGAAGAAGAGGAAGACCTACCAGATGGACAGCAATAGAATGACAACTGCTGCAAGTCAGAAAAGATGCCATGAAGATGAAACACCTGAGGTTCCAGCAGTACATCGCACCCGTCTGAGACAGGACACCCTTCACCAGCATAGGGTATGACAGACTTTAAAGCACATTTGTAGGACATCATAGGATGCCCTATGATCTCTGCTTCATCATCATAGGACGTCCTATGATCTCAGGCATCATAGAACAACTCGTGATGCCTATATGACGGCAAATGTGTAACCTTGACGAATGCCAGTCTACACTACAAATGTGTAAAATGCCAAGCAAAGTGCTGGTTTTCTCCAGGTGCTCCGGTTTCTTGGTTTCTACAGGCATGCACGGGCCTTCCTGAACTGGGTTAAAAGCCACTTTTTGCTCAGATCGATTTTCAGGGTCATGCCCATGAACTGGAATTACGACGCACCTATACCTCCACTAGTGGTCTGAACGAAGAAGACCCACCAGATGGAGATCAATAGATTGAGAACTGTTGCATGTCAGAAAGGATGCCGTGAACATGAGGCACCTCAGGTTCCACCAGTACGTCGCAGACATGACTGTGAACAGCACAGCCGTCTGAGACAGGAGGAGACCCTTCAGCAACGGGCATGCAGAAATACTTGCTTACTTGGTTTCTACAGGCATTGACGGGTATGCGTGGGAATGTACTAGTAGAAAGAAAGTGAAGTATGTGGCGGTAATGCACCTTTAAGCTGGTGCCAACCACCTGGCCATGGCCAAGACAGATAATTTTTTTTCACACATAAGGAGTTCTAATTCCTGATACAAAGATATAGAGTGATGATAATCAAGTGAGTGGCGGGACACGAGAACAGCGGGCAGCCAAGAAAGAGTAGCTGTGTGATGTTTTCCTCAAACGCTGGAGTAGCCACTGCATGAAGAGGCGGCAACTCTCTGCTGAAGAAGAAGAAGGCAATTCAACTAGGTCATGTGTTCAACTAGGAGGAATGGAGGTGCAAAGCGAGGATGAGGAAGTTTGGAGCACAATGGAGTCTAAAAGAAAGAAAAGTAGACATCAATCAAGTGGGTTATCAGGTGCTGATGAATCAGAAGATGATCAATCCCGGAATAAGCAGACGGAGTGTAATCATTAAAGTTACTCAGGAAGGGGAATCGTTTCGTGAGTGGAACCCATTTAAGCTCACAAATGCAATTAAAAAGTTTCTTGGAGAAGTTGTAAATGCAAGAATCCTTCGTAGTGGTTTGTTATTAGTTACTTGTAAAGATAGTGTTCAGCAAGGAAAAGCAATCAGAGTCACTAAGATGGAGGGAAAACGTGTGCAGTGTTCAGTATTGGAAGGAAATAAGAAATGAGAGGAGTGATATCGGGCATTTCAACGGCTGTTTCAGCTGATGAAATAAAGGAAAACATCTGGAGCAAGAGTGACAGCGGTACAAAGGTTGAAAACTAATAGAAATGGTGAAAAATGTGATTTTCTGTCGGTAATGTTAACATTTAATGAAACAAGACTGCCAAGTAAGGTGTTTGCTGGCTACATGAGCTATGAAGTCAGACTTCATGTTCTGCCTCCACTCAGATGTTTCAAATGTCAAAAGTTTGGTCATGTTGCAGCGGTATGCAAAGGTAGATACCATCGATGTGCAAGATGCTCTGGGGAACATGAGTATGGCAAGTGTGAAAGGGGAGCAAAATTAAAGTGCTGTAACTGCGGTGGTGAACATAGCGCTGGGTATCGAGGTTGTTAAGCCAGCAAAAGAATGGTAGAAATTCAGCAGGTAAAAGTCTCCCAGGGATTAACATATGCAGAAGCTGTGAAAAGGTGCCAGCTAAAAAAGTGGCAGTGGTCTCCAACAGGGAAAGTGTGCAGGCTTGCAGTGCATGCAGTAGAATTAAGGAAGATACTCTGGTTATGAATGAAAACAGTTTTGTCTAATTTGTGGTAGATGTGATAAACTGTACTGTGCAGACTTCAAAGAAAACAGAAAAAAATCAAAATCATTGTGAAAGCAGCAGAAAAATATCTTGGCATTAAGGGGCTACATTGGGACCGCAGTTGAGGACTTGTTAAGTGGGGGCTTTCAAAGTCCGCAGACTAGTGGGTCATAATGGTAATCACAGTTTTGCACTGGAATGCCAGAGGTCTAATATCAAATGGGCAAGGATTCAAAAAGTTTATATCTGATATGCAAGACAAACCGCAGGTAATCTGTATACAGGAAACATCGCTAAAACCTCAGCTGGATTTTGTCATTCAAGGATACACATCAATAAGGAATGACAGGGAAACTGGTAGAGGAGGAGGTGTAGCAACCTTTGTGCGTAATGGAAAAAATTCCAACATAATGGAAATAGGGAAAGAACATGAATCAATAACACAGGGTTACAATTTTTTTTTTTTTTGTAAGTTGTCTGTGTTTATTCAACTGACTGAAGACAATTTTGCACCGCTGAATCCGAAAATGACATCTGTTTCTTTCGATCAGGTGCTAAGTAAAAACCTGTACTTACTTAGTACTTACTTAGTACCGTGTATGTACTTATCTTTATATAAAGGTAACATTCAATGTAAATTGAATGTTATGTCATCATTTTTCAAAATTCAGAGAATTTCAAGACATAAAAAAGAATTTTGCATTAAATATAGCGAAAAAACCTGTACATGTAAACAAAAATGTATAAAAAAAATGTGGCCATAATTCAAAAAGTTGACCTGATTGAGTAAAACCAATGTCATTTTTGGATTCAGCACATCAAAATTGTCCTAAATCAGCTAAAAAAAAAAAAAAACGTAGACAATAAATTTGGTGTAGACCAGTGTAATGGTAAAAATTTTGGCAGTAAAAGATGAAGTTACAATTATTGCTATAATCCATGTAGCACATTGACAGTTGACACTTTGAATGCTGTACATAGACAAGCACAGGGTAAGCTGGTTTGGTGTGGGGACTTTAATGCGCATAATACACTGTGGGGTAGCAGGAATATAGACACAAATGGCACAGTAACTGAGGATTTTTTAGAGGATAGGGACTTCATATGCATGAATGATGGGAAGGGTACAAGATTTAGCAGCAAGCTAGTCACAGTGTATTAGACCTAACTTTGGTTTCAAATGCCACTTCAGGAATCACACCTTGGGAAGTGTTAAGTTAGTCAGTTAATGGGAGTGATCATTACACAATAAGAGTTAAAACTGGTCTAGAAGCGGGAGAAGAAGACATGCAATCTGGCACAAGATGGAAATTGGGTAAGGCAGATTGGGGTAAATTTAAATATCTGTGTAAGACTAGATGTGAGCAGCTAAATAGTGAGGACATTTTTGATGGGGAGGAGTTTAATAAAAGTGTCAGTGCAATTATAATCGAGTCTGCAACTCAAACAATACCAAAAAGTACAGGTTACAGACAACAAAAGAATCTTCCTTGAAGGGATGATAATTGTAATAAATCTATTAAAAACAGAAATAGGGCATTCAGACAAGTGAAAAAGCGTCATACTTTGGAAGCAGTGACTGAGTACAAACGGTGTCAGGCAATCGTCCGGAAAACAATTAAAACAGCTAAGCGGTTGTTTTGGAGACAATATTGTAATACTATAGGAAGAGAAACACAGCTATCAGATATTTGGGGAATGATTAAGGAAATGAGTGGTATCAGGAGACAGTACAAAATACCAGTGCGAGAGCTTAATGCGGAAATAGCTATTACTAGTATAGACAAAGCAGAGCTTTTGGCACAAACTTTAGTGATTAAGATTCATAGTTCAGAAAACCTACCAAACACAATTAGATAGAGCAGGGAAAGCACTTTATCCAAACACCCACATGTGAACATAAGGAAGAATACTTCAAGGGGCATGGTAGATTTGCCATTCACTCTATCTAAATTGAAAAGGGCTATTCTGAAATCGAAGCAGTCCTCGCCAGGGAAGGATGGCGTATGTTTTACGATGTTGTCACACATGGAGGACAGTGCACTTCAAGCAGTATTAAAGCTGATTAAAAAAGTTTGGGAAACTGGGAAGATTCCTAGGGCATGGAAACAATCAGTTATTGTTCCAGTGTTAAAGCCAGGGAAAGATTCATCAGATCCCAATAATTATAGGCCAATTGCTTTTACCTCACAGTTAGGGAAAACAATGGAATGAATGGTGACAGAAAGGCTGAATTACATTTTGGAAGGGAGGGAATGTCTTTATCCCTTTCAAAGTATGGCTGCACGGTGGCGCAGTGGTTTAGCACTGTGGCAGCACAGTTTTACCCTCGGCCGGGGGACCGCGGGGATCATGAGATCGTGGGTTCGATCCCAGCCCCCGACCAACAGTGAACTGTGTGGAGTTTGCATGTTCTCCCCGTGTTGCGCGGGTTTACTCCGGGATTTCTCCGGTTTCCTCCCGCACACCAAAAACATGTAGGTTTAGGGCGCTCGCGCATGCAGCAACCAGCAGCCGGTGGCTTGTCACCAGACTGCAAACCAAGTCTACCTACGGGTACAAATAAGTAACAAAAAAAACAAAACAAAAAAAAAAAGTAGGTTCCAAAAAGGGAGAAATAAAATGGATTCCATTTTACACCTAGAATCTGAAATTAGGAAGGCCCAGGTAAATACGGAAAATGTGATAGCTGTCTTCTTTGATGTAGAAAAAGCCTATGACATGCTGTGGAAGGAAGGGTTGCTGCTTAAATTTAATCAATTTGGTGCTGAAGGTAATTTATACAATTGGGTATTAGATTTCCTGTATCATAGAATGATTGAGGAAAGAGATGGTACAGAGTACTCCAAAATATATCAAGTTGAAAATGGTACTCCCTAAGGCAGCGTGTGTAGCCCATCCATCCATCCATCCAGCTTCTTTTGCTTGTTCTGTTTAATATTTTGATTAATGATATTTTTTAAGGAATCGATAGGGGAATAGGGAAGGCCTTGTATGCAGATGATGGGGCCTTATGAATAAGGGGACGTATTCTTGCGTACATTCAGAGAAAAATGCAGGCAGCAATAGACCATGTTGAACAATGGGCAAACTGGTGGGCTTTTAAATTATCGGTCTCAAAGACACAAGAGATTTTCTTCTCTAAAAGTCACAAAGAAATTTCGTTAAAACTTTATGGCCAAAAGTTAGAGCAAGTAAAGGTAGTTCGATATTTAGGTGTGTTATTCGATGAAAAACTACCTGGAAGCAGCATATTGAAAAAACTAAATGGAAAATGTAAGAAAATAAATAATATTTTGAGATGTCTGGCAGGACGGGACTCGGGGGCCTCTAGGGCCTCTCTGTTGAGGGTATATCGAAGACTAATGAGAGTGACATTAGACTATGGATGTGTTGCATTCATGTCGGCTGCTGATTGTCACCTGAACTTTCTGGACATAGAGCAGACAAAGGCTCTCAGGATACTATGTTGTGGTGCATTTAAAACTTCTCCAGTATCAGCGATCCAAGTAGAGATGGGTGAAATGCCCTTAAGATTAAGAAGAACCAAATTAATGCTGGCATACTGGATCAACTTGAAGGGGCATAAGAGATCACATCCTGCAAAAGCTATTCCTAATGATTGCTGGGAACACAATGAGTCCAACATTAGTAGCTTTGGATGGATAAGTGATGCCATTGCTGAGCAGGCAGGATTAAAACACGTAGATTTTAGCTCAGCGGTCCTGTGGTCTGTTATTCCTCCATGGTTGTTTAAGATGCCACTAGTAGATTTTGAAATACAACAACTGAGGAGGCAACATAAGCAATCAGCAACAGATTATATCGTGCATAAAAATATTGAACAGAACTTCAGAAACATGCTGATAGCATTTACCGATGGTTCCAAGGACCCTACAACTGGTCATAGTGGAGCTGTGGTATACATTCCTCAATATAAAATATATAAGATAACATAAGAAAATATAAGATAAGCCTTTATTAGTCCCACAATGGGGAAATTCTAGGATTGCAACAGCACAGGGATAGCAACACTCAGAGCAATAATTAAGAAGATACGAAAAATATAAATAAGAGCAGTGGATATACATACGTACACATAAATATATAAATATATATGCAAAGTGTGGAGCATTGTAGCAAGATGGAATAAACAGCATAACTGTCTACTTAGTTATCCTTCATAGTATGAATATGTACCCATACATATTGTCACCCTCCGTAGCGACTGATATTGTCCTAGTTGTATACTGGAGGGGACCATTTGTGTAAGTCTGTTGCGTCTTTTGCATTCAATACCACTAGGTTGTCACGTTTTTTTTGCTATCTCTGCGAGCAGCCCTGCTTAGGTTATACAGTCTTGACAGCCGTAGGTAGGAAGGACGAACCTGCGAAACCTCTCGGTTGCACACCTAGGATGATGTAGTTTACTGCTAAATGAGCTCCTCAGTGCGTTCAATATGTCCTGCATAGGGTGGGACTTGGACTCCAGCAGAGATAACAGTTTAACCACCATCCTTCTCTCTCCTATCTCCTCCACTGGGTCAAGGCATTGCCCCAGGACAGATCTAGCTTTCTTGATCAGTTTGTTCAGTCTCTTCCTATCGGCTGCTGTAATGCCGTTGCCCCAGCAGACCACTCCAAAAGTGATGGCTGATGCCACCACCGTGTCGTAGAATGTCTTCAGCAGCGCCCCTTGTACACCAAAAGACCTGAGCCTCCTCAGGAGGAACAGCTTGCGCTGTCCCTTCTTGTAGAGTGCATCAGTATTGTGTGACCAGTCTAGTTTATTGTTCAGATGAACACCAAGGTACTTGTAGGATGTCACCATCTCAATGTCTGTCCCCTGTATGTTTACTGGTGCTGTGAGGGGTTGTCCTTGCCTGCGGCAGTCCACCACCAGCTCCTTTGTTTTCCTCGTGTTGATCTGGAGGCAGTTCCGATGGCACCAGTCCACAAAGTCCTGGATAAGTCCTCTGTACTCAGCTTCATCTCCGTTGGAGATGAGGCCGACGATCGCAGAGTCGTCAGAGAACTTCTGTAGATGGCAGTGTGTTGTGTTGTGTGACAAGTCTGCAGTATAAAGGGTGAACAGGAAGGGAGCCAAAACCGTTCCCTGGGGGGCCCCCGTGCTACCGATGATTGTGTCAGACACACAATCTTGGGTTCTCACAAACTGTGGCCGGTTAGTGAGGTAGTCCAGGATCCATGATGACAGGTGCTGGTCCACCCCTGCGCACAGCAGCTTGTCCTTCAGGATCATCGGTTGAATGGTGTTGAAAGCACTGGAGAAGTAAAAGAACATGATCCTCACCGCATTCCCGGGCTTCTCCAAGTCGGACAGAAAACGGTGAAGGAGGAAGATCACTGCATCCTCCACCCCAATGCCATGCTGGTAGGTGAACTGGAGTGGATCCATCACTGGTCCTACCAGGGGGCAGAGGTGAGCAAGGAGCAGTCTCTCCAGGGTCTTCATCATGTGAGACGTCAGGGCCACTGGTCTGTAGCTGTTCAGATCTTTGGGGTGGGAAGTCTTTGGTACAGGTACCACACAAGATGTTTTCCACAACTGTGGTACCCTCCCCAGCTTCAGGCTCAGGTTGAAGATGTGCTCCACAATCCCACACAGCTGGTCTGCACAGGACTTGAGGAGCTTTGCGCTGATGCCGTCCGGTCCTTGCCTTGATCTTCCTCAGCTCTGTCCTCACCTGGGTCTTAGTGAGGGTCAGGTTGGGGGGCTGTGTGCTAGGAGTGGGGGGGTGTTGGTGGAGTGGGGTGTGGACAGCAGGTCTCGATGACTTTAGAGGCAGCAGTGGTTGTTGTGCAGTCAGGGGGGAGGGTGATTGGTCAAACCTATTAAAAACAGGTTCAGATTGTTCGCCCACTCCCTGCCCCCCGTGGCCTGGGGGGAGGTATTCTGGAGCCCAGAAATGGTTTTAAGGTTTCTCCAGACCCCGCCGATGTCACTCTGTTGCAGCTTGTCCTCCATCTTCTTCCTGAAGCTGTCCTTGCCTTCTCTGATCTTCCTTCTCAGCTCCCTCTGTACGGACTTCAGCATCTCCCTGTTCCCTAACCTGAAGATCCTCTTCTTCTCTCTCAGAAGTGTTTTTATCTCAGGGTTGATCCAGGGTTTGTTGTTCGAGCAACACCGTATGGTCTTGGTGGGTACGGTGTTGTCCACACAGAAGCCGATGTAGTCCGTGATGGTGTGAGTGAGGCCATCGATGTCCTCACCATGTTGATCGCAGAGCTGCTCCCAGGCAGTGATTTCAAGACAGTCCTTTAGCACGTCCATTGCCTCCTCAGACCATAACTACACCGTGCGCATGACCGGAGGTTGTCTGTGTATTAAGGGTTTGTACACCGGCCGGAGATGAACCAAGTTGTGATCCGATCTCCCGAGTGGGGGGAGTGGTGATGAGGTGTACACCTCCTTAGTATTTGCATAAAATAAGTCCAGTGTTTTATTGTCTGTAGTGTGGCATGTGACATACTGGGTGAGCGTGGGTAGAATGAGGGATAGTGAAATATGGTTGAAATCACCTGAGATGAGGAGAAGAGCATCTGGGTGTTTTGTCTGCGGCCTGCCAGTTACTGAGTGGATGATGTCACGTGCTGTCCCAGCTTTCGCCGTCGGATTTGCATAAATAACAATGCAGATCACGTGTGAGTATTCCCTCAGGAGATATATAGGCCACATTCTAACAGCTAGCAACTCAATGTCTTTGCTACAGTGCTGTTCCTTAACCGTGATATGTCCCAGTCTGCACCAGTTGTTATTGACATACATTATCACTCCTCCGCCCCTTGTCTTCCCACTGTCTGGTGACCGGTCTTCCCGTATTGCGTGGAAACCCTCCAGTTCGATGTTAGCATCTGTTGCTAGTTCTGTTAGCCACGTCTCAGTATACAGCATCAAACTACTCTCCCTGAAGACACTCTCGTAGCGGGAGATAGCCGCTAGCTCATCAGTCTTACTGAGTAGCGATCGGACATTCCCCATAATAACGGATGGGAGGACGGGTCTGTACCTTATATTCCTCGCCCACCGTCTTACTCCAGCTCAACACCCACGCCATTTCCGTCTTATTTCTCCCGGTAATGCGAGTTTTTGCATTAGCATCGTGGGCTGGTTAAGTGCTAACAGTTGGTCTCTATTGTACTTCCTCCTGCAAGAAACAGTGGCTCTGTCCGCTGGCTCAGGAGACATTTGGGCGATCTACGTGTATGGATGGAATAAAGTTGACGATGGATCAGAAAGACTGGCAAGAGAGCCAGATAGTAAATAGAAATAGGCAGAAATAGGCAGAAATTGATCCGCTGTTGCAAAAAGGCAGCCTACTCATGTGGCGCCAGAAGTCAAGGCCTATATATCAATAAAAGAACCAGCAATCACTTATCAGTATACACAGTTGAGCTATTTGCCATTATATTAGCTCTACAATGGCTGGAGATAAATTATAGGAATAATGCAGTCATTGCTTCAGATAGTTGGGCAGCTCTCAAGAGTGTTCAGTCACTGCAGTTGTGCAGGCAGGACCTAATTGTAGAAATTCACTCCTTAATTTACAACCTCTACAGTAAAGGCCAGTCAGTAAACTTTCTTTGGGTTCCAGGCCATGTTGGAATAGAGGGTAATGAGGATGTGGACTTATTAGTGAAACAATCATTGGCATTTGAGGCAGTGGATCTGGACATCTCACTCAGTAAGGCTAAAGGGAAATCGATAATTAACAAGTATATAGTGCAAAAGTGGCAAGATTATCGGGACTCAAATCAATACAGGAAGATCTCTATATGACATTCAGAAGTGGGTGGTCTCTGTAATGGGAGTTGGCAGAAACAGGGAAAAAGAGATACTCGTCACCCGATTAAGAATAGGACATACTCCTTTGAACAAGACGCTACACAGACTACTAGGTAACCCCCCAACAGGCAGCTGTGCACATTGTGGTTCTCCAGAAACAGTTCAGTACATTTTGTTGGAATGTCAGGGATACCGGGAACAAATGAAACATCTAATTGTAGTAATGAAAAGGGCTAATTTAAGTTTTGGTTTGGAAAACATGTAAGGAACCCCGGTCAAAGAAATACATGTAGCTCTACTTAGATATTTAAGTGCAACTGGATTGATCAAAAGAATCTAGTTTTTTTTGTTTTGTTTTGTTTTTTGACCCCTCCCACTCTCGATGGTGCACTTGCGGGATGGTTGCCGGCTGGCAATCAGATCGAGAAGAAGAAGAAGAGTGATAGTGATGCGGGTGACGACAACAAAACCTGGATGAATCCTGAATCTTGGTCAAAACGTCAGAAAGCTATGAGGAAGACATCGTCAAAAAGCCACAAAGCAATGAGGATTATGTCAGAAAGCTATGAGGAAGACATCACAGGGCTATGGGGAAATCATCACAAAGCTATGAGGAAAACGTCACAAAGCTATGAGAGAAACGTCACAGAGCTGCAGTATGAGGAAGGCCTCACGGAGCTATGAGCAGGACGTTGCAAAGCTATGAGGAAAACATCACAAAGCTTGGAGGAAAACGTCACTAAGCTATGAGGAAAACATAATCAGGTCAGTGGTGGTAATGCACCTTTGAGCTGGTTTCCAACTGCCAATCAAATCTAACAGAAGAAGAAGAAGAAGAAAGTAAGTGGCGGTAATGCACCTGTAAGCTTGTTGCCAACCGCTTATGAAATCTAAAAGAAGAAGACGAAGAGTAGGTGGCGGTATGCACCTTTCAGTTTTTTGCTATCCGCCAGTAACGGAGAGAAGAAGAAGAATCAAATCTAAAAGAAGAAGAAAATATAGAGTGAAGAAAATGAAGAAGAGGTTGCCAACTAAGAATTCTTACTTTTGATACACTGAGTGATGTTTACTGAGTGAAGTACATAAGAACTACAGCTCCTGACCAGATAGTGATGATATAGAGTGAAGTACGTGGCAGTAATGCACCTGTAAGCTGGTTGCCAACTGCCAATCAAATCTAAAAGCAGAAGAAGAAGTGCCAACCGAGAAGAATTCTGACTTCTAGAAGAAGAAGAAGACGACCAGAAGAGTGATGTGTTGATAATGTTGTCAAGAACACATCTGTTGGGTGGCGGTAATGAACCTGTAAGCTGGTTGCCAACCACCAATCAAATCTAAAAGAAGAAGACACAGACAGACACACAGAGATTTCTTGAATTATATATAGAGTGATGATATTAGATTATCTATCCTAGTACACTGCCGAGGACATAGTCCAAAGACGGATAATTTTTTCACACATGGGGAGTTGTTCAGATCTCCTTATACAAAGATATATAGAGTGAAGTACGTGGCGGTAATGCACCTGTACCTGGTTGCCAACCGCCAATCAAATCTAAAAGCAGAAGAAGAAGTGCCAACTGAGAAGAATTCTGACTTTTGATGAGTGGACTGCTCCTGGACAAGGCGAATGCGCAAGAGGACAGCTCCTGAAACTCTAGAAAAAGTGGATATAATTCAACTAGGAAGAATGGAGGTGGGATGGGTTTTTTTTGATCCAAGATGGCGCCCACAGTGGCCGCCATGGTGTTTCGCTGCGCCTTTCTTTGTATGTTTCTGTTCGTCAATTGTGTGTCTACCTGCTCTTACACCTGTGAAGAGCTACTAAATATCAGGACTTTCACTCCCACGGATCTACTCCCGTTTTTTTTGGCTCCTGCCGCCGATCTGGTTCACTTTTTGGCCCAAAAAGTGAGACGGCGAAGGAGAGGAAGGCAAGCGGGCGCTCTCGTGCGGCTTCGCAGGAGAGGCACGCGCACGGCTTTGCATGGCATATTTCTCTCCAATGCCAATTCTCTCTTTAACAAGGTAGATGAACTGAGACTGCTGATGCGATTTAAGGACCTCTCTACCTCGTCTGCCCTCTGTTTTACTGAGACCTGGCTTAAGGAATCAACTCCGGACAGCGCGCTCCTCCTCGAGGGATTTCAGCTGTTTCGTGCTGATCGAGACACAGAGCTCTCCGGTAAGTCCTCAGGAGGAGGAGTCTGCTTTTACATTAACAGCAACTGGTGCTCTGATGTAATGGTGATTTCCCAATACTGTTCTCCCGCTTTGGAATATTTATTCATTAACTGCAAGCCTTTTTATTCCCCGCGGGAGTTCGCTTCATTCATCCTGGCCGCTGTTTACGTCCCGCCCGACGCGGACGCGCGCGAGGCTCAGCGCGCGCTCGCAGATCACATTCAACAAACGGAGCACACTTTCCCGGACTCTCTGGTTATTGTGGTTGGCAACTTTAATCAGAGCAACCTGTGCCACGATCTCCCCCGATATAAACAGTTTATTAAATGCCCCACCAGAGGAAAGAACACGCTGGATCACTGTTACACTACAGTGAAGGACGCGTATCGCACTGTTCCCCACGCTGCACTCGGACTATCTGATCACGTGATGGTCCACCTCATTCCCACATACAGACAGAGACTAAAGCTCACTAAACCTGTTGTGAGCACTACGAGAAAATTGACCAGTGAAGCTGGGGAGAAGCTGAGCACGTGCATGGAAATAACTTACTGGGGCATGTTTAAAGGAGCCACGCATGATCTGGATGAGTATACGGACACTGTGAACTCATATATCCACTTTTGTGAGGAGAGCATTCTTCCATCGCGCACAAGGGTGAGGTACGCAAATGACAAGCCCTGGTTCATTGCTAAGCTCAGACAGATCAGGAAGGAGAAGGAAGCAGCGTTGAAAAGTGGAGACAGGGACTGCTACAGGGAGGTCAAATATCGGTTTAGCAGAGAGCTGAGGAGAGCTAAATCTGTGTATTCTGAGAGACTCCAGCAGCAGTTCACTGCTAATGACTCTGCTTCTGTGTGGAGAGGACTGAGGCAAATCACCAACTATCGGCCTCAGGCTTCTAAAGGTCAGGATGACATAGCCCTTTGTCAAAGACTGTCCCAACATTATGCCCGTTTTGACACCTCGCCAGCTGTGTCCATCTCACCCCCTCCCCCCAGTGCCACTGCCTTCACGGTCCCCACTTCATCAAAGGTGCCCCCCCCCCCCCCTGCCCTTGTCATCAGTGAGCAGGACGTGCACAGACAGTTCTCCAGACTGAACCCGCGCAAGGCCCCCGGTCCGGACGGCGTGTCTCCCTCCACCCTGAGACACTGTGCGGATGAGCTGACTCGTGTCTTCACAGACATTTTTAACACCTCTCTGAAGTTATGCCACGTGCCGACCTGCCTCAAAACCTCCACCATCATCCCTGTCCCCAAGAAGTCACGAATCACTGGACTTAACGACTACAGACCTGTAGCGCTCACCTCTGTAGTCATGAAGTCCTTTGAACGCCTGGTCCTGCCCCACCTCAAGTCCATCACCACTGCCCTCCTGGACCCACTGCAGTTTGCCTACCGAGCCAACAGGTCTGTGGACGACGCAGTCAACCTGGCCCTCCACTCCATCCTGCAGCACCTGGACTCCCCGGGAACCTACGCCAGGATCCTGTTTGTGGACTTCAGCTCTGCATTCAACACCATCCGCCCCGCTCTGCTCCGGGACAAGCTGTCCCTGCTCAACGTGCCTGACTCCCTCTGCAGGTGGATCACCAACTTCCTGACGGACCGGAGGCAGCATGTGCGGCTAGGAAAGACTGTCTCTGACTCTGTTTGCATCAGCACCGGATCACCCCAGGGCTGTGTACTTTCCCCCCTACTCTTCTCCCTTTATACCAACTCCTGCACCTCCAGCCACCAGTCTGTCAAGCTGATCAAGTTTGCGGACGACACCACCCTCATCGGGCTCATCTCCAACGGCGACGAGTCCGTCTACAGGAAAGAGGTGGCCCAGCTGGCGTCCTGGTGCAGCCACAACAGCCTGCAGCTGAACGCTCTGAAGACAGTGGAGATGATCGTGGACTTCAGGAAAGTCACAACCCCTCTGCCCCCCCTCACCCTCACAGGCTCTCCCATCACCACTGCAGATTCCTTCCGCTTCCTGGGCACCACCATCACCCGGGACCTCAAGTGGGAGCCGACCATCAGCTCCCTCATCAAAAAGGCCCAGCAGAGGATGTTCTTCCTGCGGCAGCTGAGGAAGCTCAAGCTACCCACCAAGATGTTGGTGCAGTTCTACACGGCCATCATCGAGTCCATCCTCACCACCTCCATAACCGTGTGGTACGCAGGAGCCACTGCCAGGGACAGACTAAGGCTGCAGCGCGTCGTGCGCGCTGCTGAGAAGGTGATCGGCTGCAAGCTCCCATCCCTCCAGGATCTGTACATCTCCAGGACCCGGAGGCGCGCAGGCCGGATCATTGCCGATCCTTCACACCCTGGTCACATACTGTTTGCCCCCCTCCCCTCAGGTAGAAGACTTCGGTCCATTCAGACTAAAACCTCCCGTCACATGAACAGCTTCTTCCCCTCTGCCATCAGACTGCTGAACACTAAGTGACTTATTAGACTCTCGTGCACTATGTACAGCAGCTCAACCAGACTCATGTCAATCATCACTGTTTTCTTTTTGCATTACCGACTGCACTATGGGGTACTCCACAATATCTGCTGCTCGCTAATATATCTAAAAATTGCTTTGTCTAGTATTACTTATTCATATTCTACATTTTATTGCATGTATAGTTTTTTATTTCTATCTTTTATTTTTATCATGTTTAATGTTGCAGCATTGCACCGAGACAAATTCCTAGTTTGTGTACTACATGAACAATGGCAATAAATCTGATTCTGATTCTGATTCTGATTCTGAAGCGGGGAAGAGGAAGTTTGGAGCATAGTGGAGTCTAAAAGAAACAAACGTAGATGTCAAGAAACTCAGTCAAGACCGTTATCAAGCGCTGAGGAATCAGAGGACGAACGATCCCAGAATGAACAGAAGGCGTGAATGATGATGATAATGAGGCTTGCTGAGAGTGATATAGAGTGCAGTACGTGGTGGTAATGCACATGCAAGCTGGTTGCCAACCGCCAATCAAATCTAAAAGAAGAAGAAGAAGAATGTGATAATGTGATAAATAATGCTGCCAAGAACACATCTGGTAGGTGGCGGTAATGCACCTGTAAGCTGGTTGCCAACCGCCAATCAAATCTAAATGAAGAAGAACACCAGGATTTTAATGCAGGGCTCTTCATGACAGACAGGTATCTTAACTCCTACACCACACAACTGCTTCACGTCACACACTGACTTCCTCACACACTGACAATATATTCCACTGACAAGATAAAAATGCATGATAGACATTTCATAAACATAGTTTTTGTTTTTTTTTAACATTCACAGACTTGCATGAAATTTGGTGGTCAGCTGAAGAATACTGTTGTGATGGTGAGTGTAAAGTTTCATCAAATTTGAATCAGTGTATCTGGAGTTCAACCCAAAACTACATGTCAAAGAGAAACTGTGCAACTTCATTGGCCTAGAAAATCAAAATGGAATGATATTTTTGGATAATTTTAACAACTTTTCATTATCACTGTCGGTAGATAAACTCTGCTTAATTTCAACCAATTTGGATGAATGGACTAGGAGGAGTTCATTTTGAGTTCACTCACACATCTTTGAAAATATGGTGCCTCCATTGAAAAAAAAAAAAGTTGCAGAAGGTTTCAGAGAATAGAATGATAAAAGAATTTTTTGTCTCGACCCAGCCATTCTCGAGATATTTGCAAAAATGTAAAAGTGTTTATTACAGCATCACCTATGTATACAGTGGCTTCATTTTTTTTTTTGTCTCCTAAGTAGTGAGTCTTTGATCAGACTGTAAAAATTTCAAGTTCCCCACGTATTACCATTTTTGTTCTCCATGCATTTTTATGGAGAAAAATAATCAAAAGAAGAATCAAAACAAAAACGATAGGTTCCCACAGCATAGCTGCTTGGAACCCTAACAATGTTTTAATACAAATATTTTTTTTTCTGAATGTTAGAATGATTAATCTTCCTGTATGGTAATTCACTTGACAACCCATTAAACTCCATCCATCCATCCATCTTCTACCGCTTTTCCGGAGGTCCGGGTCACGGAGGCAGCAGTTCGAACAGAGAAGAGAAAAATAATGTAAGTCTGAGCAGAGAAGCCCAGGCTTCCATCTTCCCAGCTACCTGCTCCAGCGCTTCAGATACCAAGGCGTTCCCAGACTAGCTGGGAGACATAGTCTCTCCAGTGAGTCCTGGGTCTGCCCTGGGGTCTCCTTCCAGAGGGACATGTCTGAAACACCTCAAGTGAGAGGCATCCAGGAGACATCCTGATCCGATGCCCATACCACCTCAGCTGGCTCCTTTCAATGTGGAGGAGCAGCGATTCTACTCTGAGCCTTTCCAGGATGACTGAACTCCTCACCCTATCTCTGATGGTGAGTCTAGCGATCCGATGAAGAAAGCTCATTTCAGCTGCTTGTATCTGCAATCGCTTTCTTTCGGTCATTACCCAAAGGTTGTGACCATAGGTGAGTGTAGGAATGTAGACTGACTGGTAAATCGACAGCTTTGCCTTAGAGCTCAGTTCCCTCTTCACCACAACAGACCGGTACAATGTCCGCATCACTGCAGATGCTGCTCCAATCCGTCTTGTCAGTCTCTCGCTCCATTCTCCCCTCACTCATGAATAAGACCCCAAGATGCTTAAACTCCTCCACTTGGGGCAGGAGCTTGTCCAAAACCCGTAGAGGACAATCCTCCTTTTTCCGGCTGAGGACCATAGACTTGGACTTGCAGGTACTGATTCTCATCCCAGCTGCTTCACACTCAGCGGCAAACCGTCCCAGTAAGAACTGTAGGTCATTGCTGGATGAAGCCAGCAGGACAACATCATCTGCAAACAACAGAGATGAGATCCTGTGGTCACCAAGCATGACACCCTCCATTCCCTGGCTGCACCTAGAAATCCTGCCCATAAAAATTACGAACAGGATTGCTGACAAAGGGCAGCCCTGGCGGAGTCCAACTCTCACTGGGAATGAGTCCGATCGAGTGTTAGCAATACAAACCAAACTCTCACAACGGTCATACAGAGACCAAATAGCTCGTAACAACAAGCCTGATACCCCATACTCCTGAAGCACCCCCACAAAAAATCATGAGGGACGCGGTCGAATGCCTTCTCCAAGTCCACAAAACACATGTAAACTGGTTGGGCAAACTCTCACGAGCCCTTGAGGAGGGTAAAGAGCTTGTCCGATGTGCCACGGCCAGGACGAAAACCACATTGCTCCTCCTCAGTCCGAGGTTCGACCAACGGCCGGACTCTCCTCTCCAGTACCTTGGCATAGACCTTCCCAGGGAGGCTGAGGAGTGTGATCCCTCTAAAGTTGGAGCACACTCTCTGGTCCCCTTTTTTGAAGAGAGGAACCATCACCCCAGTTTGCTATGCCAAAAGCACTGCCTGCCACCTCCATGCAGTTTTGCAGAGGCGTGTCAATCACTGCAGCCCTACAACATCCAGGGCCTTGAGGTACTCAGGGAGAACCTCGTCCATCCCTGGGGCCCAGCCACCAAAGAGATTTTTAACCACCTTGGTGACCTCAGCTCCTGTGATAGGCGAGTCCTCCCCCCTTGTCCACAAGCCCTGCTTCCTCTATGGAAGGCGTATCAGTGGGATTGAGAAGATCCTCGAAGTATTCCTTCCACCGCCCGACGATATCCCCAGTCAAAGTCAACAGCGCCCCATCCGCACCATACACAGTGTGGACAGGGAGCTGCTTCCCCCTCCTGAGCCACCAGACAGTTTGCCAGAATATCTTCAAGGCTGACCAAAGGTCTTGTTCCATGGCCTCACTGAACTCCTCTCATACTCGAGTTTTTGCTTCAGCAACCACCCGAACTGCACTCCGCTTGGCCTGCCAGTACACCTCAGCTGCTTCGGGAGTCCCACAAGTCAACCAAGCTTGATAGGACTCCTTCTTCAGCTTAATGGCCCCCCTCACTACTGGTGTCCACCACTTGGTTCTGGGGTTGCCACCATGAGATGCACCAACAACCTTGCGGCCACAGCTCTGGGCAGCTGCTTCAACAGTGGAGGTGGAGAACATGGCCCATTCAGACACCATGTCTCCAGACTCCCTTGGAATGTGGTTGAAGTTCTTCCGGAGGTGGGAGTTGAAGACCTCCCGGACAGGGACCTCAGCCAGACGTTCACAGCACACCCTCACTATATGTTTGGGTCTACCGCGTCTGAATGGCATCCTCCCCTGCCATTGGATCCAACTCACCACCAGGTAGTGATCAGTTGACAGGTCTGCACCTGTCTTTACCCAAGTGTCCAAGACATACGTTTGCAGGTCTGATGACACAATAACAAAATTGATCATCGACCTGCGACCTAGGGTGTACTGGTGCCAGGTGCACATATGGACACCCTTTTTCTTGAACATGGTGTTTGTTATGGACAAACTGTGGTTAGCACAGAAGTCCAATAACTGAACACCACTCGGGTTCAGATCGGGCAGGCCATTCCTCCCAATCACCCCCTTCCAGGTTTCACTGTTGTTGCCCTCGTGCATACTGAAGTTCCCCAGTAGGACAATAGAGTCTCCAAGAGGAGCACTCTCCAGCACCCCAGTAAGAGACTCCAAAAAGGGTGTGTACTCTGAACCATCATTTGGTGCATAGGTACAAATGATTGTCAGGACCCGTTTCCCAAACTGAAGGCGCAGGGAAACAACCCTTTTGTCCACCGGGGAAAACTCCAATATAGAGGCAGCAAGGTGGGTGGATACAAGGATACCCACCCTTGCTCGTCGCCTCTCGCCCGGGGCAACTCCAGAGTAGGCCAAGCTCCAGCTCCTCTCCAGGATACTGGTTCCAGAACCGGAGCTGTGTGTTGAGGTGAGGCCGACTATATCGAGCCGGTATCTCTCAACCTCCTGCACCAGCTCAGGCTTCTTCCCCACCAGAGAGGTTACATTCCACGTCCCAAAAGCCAGTTTAGAATGCTTGAGATCAGACCGCCAAGGTCTCCACCTTTGACCGCCACCTGATCCACATAGCACCAGACCCCCATGATCCCTCCTTCAGGTGGTTAGCCCACTGGAGAGCAGACCCATATAACTCCTTCGAGCTGAGCCCGGCTGGGTCCGATGGGAGGAAACCCAGCCACCAGGTGCTAACCATTGAGCCCCTCCCCCAGGCCTGGCTCCAGGGTGGGGCCCCAGTAACCCCATACTGGGCAGGGTACACTGAATCCTTGTTCTAGTATTTATCATGCTAGTCTAACCCATTAAACTGAGCAAGACAGCCCCCCTCAAATCCTCCACTGGGGAGATGATCACAGAAAAGAACAAGCAGATGGAGAGATGGGTGGAACACTACTCCGACCTCCACTCCAGACAGAACACCGTGACACTGTCAGCCCTTGATGCCATCAACTGCCTGCCATCCATGGACGAACTTGACGCCGAGCCAACCATCGACGAACTCAGCAAGGCGATTGATAGCTTGACCACTGGCAAGGCACCCGGCAACGACGGCATACCCCCTGACCTGATCAAGCACTGCAAGACCGCCCTACTGCTGCCATAGCATGACGTCCTCTGCCAGTGCTGGAAAGAAGGTGCCGTACCACAGGACATGAGGGACGCCAAGATCATCACCCTCTACAAAAACAAAGGGGAGAGAAGCGACTGCAACAACTACAGGGGCATCTCCCTCCTCAGCATTGTTGGCAAAGTCTACGCACGAGTTGTTCTCGTTCGTCTACAGAAGCTTGCCGAACGTGTCTACCCAGAGTCTCAGTGTGGCTTCCGCGCTGAGCGATCGATGGTAGACATGATATTCTCCATCCGCCAACTCCAGGAGAAATGCAGAGAACAGAACATGCCCCTGTACGTCGACTTCATCGACCTCACCAAAGCATTCGATCTGGTCAGCAGAGAGGGCCTTTTCAAGATCCTGCCAAAGATAGGATGCCCACCAAAGTTGCAAAGCCTCATTGAATCGTTTCACACCAACATGCAGGGGATAGTGCAGCACGATGGCAACGTCTCAGAGCCATTCAACATACGCAGCGGAGTGAAACAGGGCTGTGTACTTGCGCCAACCCTCTTTGGATTTTCTTTGCTATGCTCCTGAGGCATGCCTTCAGCACAGCAACAGAGGGAATCTACCTGCACACAAGATCTGATGGCAGGCTTTTCAACCTCGCCCGCCTGAAAGCCAGAACCAAAGTACGCGAGGCTCTAATCAGAGACATGCTGTTCGCAGACGACGCTGCAGTCGCAACCCACACACAGCAGGAGCTTCAGACCCTGATGGACCGCTTCTCCCAGGCATGCAAGGACTTCGGGCATACCATCAGCCTGAAGAAGACTAACGTCTTGGCGCAAGGCACGGAAGCACCACCAACCATCACCATCGACGACTACGAGCTGGAGGTCGTGAATCAGTTCATGTACCTGGGGTCCACGATCAGCAACAACCTCTCCCTTGATACAGAGATCAACAAGAGGATTGGAAAATCAGCCTTCACACTCGCTGGCCTCACCACACGAGTGTGGGAGAATCCAAAACTCTCTGTCTAGACGAAGATGGCAGTGCACAACGCCTGCGTCATCAGCACACTGCTCTATGGGAGTGAGACGTGGACAACATACGCCCGGCAGGAAAAGAGACTGAACTCCTTCCACTTGCGCTGCATTCGCCACATCCTGGACATATCCTGGCAGGACAAAGTGCCCAACAGAGAAGTTCTGTCCCGCGCCGGCCTTCCCTCCATGTTCACTCTACTCAGGCAGCGCAGGCTCCGCTGGCTAGGCCACGTTCACCGTATGGAGGATGGCAGAATCCCCAAAGATGTCCTCTACGGAGAACTGGCAACTGGCAGGAGAGACGTTGGCTGCCCACAGCTGCGCTTTAGAGACGTCTGCAAGAGAGACATGAAGGCCCTGGAGATCAACATAGAGCGCTGGGAGGACCTTGCAACGGACCACTCCAAATGGAGAGGCACCCTGACCAGACAGCTCAAGGCGGGTGAAGAGAGACTGACTGCTGCAGCAGATGAAAAAAGGACCCGCAGGAAGAACCGCCACAGACCCAGCAGCACGGAGACCACCCACAAGTGCGACCTGTGTGGCAGGGACTGCCATTCGGGCATCAGCCTGTTCAGCCACAGGCGGTGCTGTTCCAGCAGAGTAGACATTTAGGATTCTCTTCCATGGTCATCATAGACCGACGGAGGCCGACGACATTTCCTTGTTATGTTGTTTCGGGTGGCATGAGCCCCTTTTCCTTCCATTCCCAGGTACACTCATTTTTTCACTCAGTCTGTTTTTGTCCATCGGCTGTGAGTGATTGTTGTTTAGGACACTTATTTTCACCCTCTCTGCCCTGGATGCTCTTCCTGCAGCTGGGAGCAGTTAGGTAATTAGTCCCTACCGGCTTGACACTCACACCTGCTGCTCGTTACATTCTCATGTATTTATACGCTGCCCTTTACCTCGATTACTGTGGCAGTCACGAATGTGTTCAGACTGAACTTTATCTCTCAGCTCAGTCTCCCCCTCCTCTTCTCCAGAGTCCCTTAGCTCTGGAGCATCTACTCAATTTAAGTTTTTCTGCATTTGCATTTTGGGGTTTTGTCTACACTGTTGGTTGGACTTCATCCGACACCACGGCGTCTCCTTCGGCTGGTCACTCTCCCGGCGTCTTCAGTCCCGTGCTGCCGCCGTAAAACCCCACACCTGCACTTCCTCCGTCCTTTCTCCACTCCTGCCCACATCTCCTCCTACTCCTCGACAATACACTTCCACAAAACCTCCAGTTCTCTACACTTGGTCACTCCTGGAAGTCTTCTCCCTTGAAGGCTCCTTGACACCTTCCCTCTAGATTTCTCAACTTCCTTGAAGACTTCTTCCTGAAAGACTTCTGCCCTCACACAGTCACGCACCATCCTTAAATAAGTCCTTCCCGGACGAGAGTTCACAACGGAGCCCGCTAATTGGCTCCTGCTGATTTAATCAATTAGTGCAGGTGTAACTCATAATCAATCCAAAATAACAGAAATACACTCATACAAATAAATACAACAAAAAAATAATCCAATATACATTACATTAATATCATCATTCACTTTGTTACAACCTTAAAGCTGCAACAAACCAAAAAAAAAAAAAAAAACAATTCACACACAACCCTAAATTGCTCCACCCTGACATTGACGTCAACCAAAAGCCCGTTCAAGTGGTCCAAAGCCACTGAACGAGCTTTTCACCAATGTGCGTGTCCTGGCGCAGGTGGATCCTGCGGCGCAGTTCATGGTCAAGGTGGATGCTTCCAATTCAGGGGTGGATGCTGTCCTCTCCCAGCCCTCCTCCTCTGACCAGAAGCTCCATCCGTGCGCGTATTTGTCCCAGCAGTTAACGCCAGCCGAGAGGAATTACAATGATGGGGAACGCAAACTGTTGGCCATTAAGCTGGCATTGGAGGAGTGGAGACACTAGCTTGAGGGAGCTAGCCAAATGGTCATTGTCTGGACCAATCACAAAAATTTAGAATATCGTTGATCGGCCAGACGGTTGAATTCTTGGCAGGCTCGGTGGGCCCTGTTCTTTAATAGGTTTAATTTATCCATCTCATACCGACCAGGGTCCCGAAATGCCAAGGCTAACGCTCTCTCAAGCCAGTTTTCTCCTGACTTCTCCTCCTCCACCTCTTCCTCTGCAGCTGCTGCGTCTTGCCTGAAGAGTATTCTCCCCTCCTCCTGCTTTCTCGGGACACTCTCGTGGGAGATTGAGCAGATGGTCCGACAGGTGCAGTCATGAGAACCCATCCCGGAGGGAGGTCCATCTTACCGGCTGTATGTCCCCTTAGTGTTATGTGGAGAGGTGATTAAGTGGGGGCATACTAGCTATTTCGCCTTTCATCCCAGCATCTCCAGGACAATTGAGCTGCTCAGGAGAGCATTTTGGTAGCCCACACTTGGGAGGGATGTGCAAGAGTATGTGAAGGCCTGTCATACCTGTGTCGCTAACAAAGCTGACTCTTCCCCTCCTGCTGGCCTTCTCCATCCCCTCCCGGTGCCGAGTCGCCCATGGTCACACATTGCTTTGGACTTTGTCACGGGCCTCCCTCCATCCCAAGGCAACACGGTGATCCTCACCTGTGGTTGAATGGTTCTTCAAGGCCATCCATCTTGTCCCTCTCCGCAAGTTACTATCTGCCACGGAGACGGCTGACCTATTGACGCAGCATGTCATTCGGCTGCATGGGATACCAGTGGACATCGTCTTGGACCGGGGGCCCCTATTTACATCCCAGGTGTGAAAGGCGTTCTGCTGCTTTTTGGGTGCTACTGCCAGCCTGACATCCGGACACCATCCGCAGAGCAACGGTTAGGCTGAGCGTGTTAAACAGTCTCTGGAGGCCACCCTAAGGTGCGTAGTATCCCAGAACCCCTCTACCTGGAGCTCCCACCTGACCTGGGTGGAGTATTCCCACAACTCAGCGATCTCCTCCTCTACCGGGCTCACACCATTCCAGGCCTCGATGGGCTACACACCACCTCTGCTGCCAATGACGGAGAGGGGCCTCGCCGTCCCATCCGTGGAGGCCCATGCGCACCGGTGCCGCCGTCTGGGGGGGGGGGCACAAGAGCTGCCCTCCTCTGCTCTATGGAGTTCAACCAACTATACACAAACCGCAGATGTGTGCCGGTACTGAAGTACATAGTGGGACAGAAGGTCTGACTGTCCACCAATCAGATCCCGCTCAAGATGGGGTCTCAGAAGCTCGCCCCTCGCTATCTGGGCCTGTTCACCATCAAGTGGCTGATCAATGACGTCACTGTTCGGTTGGACCTGCCGCCTTCAATGTGGATCCACCCGACGTTCCACGTCTCTCAGATTAAGCCCCTCTCTGCCAGTCCTCTCTGCCCTCCTCCGGATTCCCCACCGCCTCCCCAGGTCATCGACCTGTTTGTTTTGCAGTCAGGTGACATCCTTTAAGACACATATTTACAAACCACAATTACATTCAATATGAACACAAACACAGACACACATGAAGCTGACTGTAAACACGATACTCAAGGCTCCACCAATCAGGACATAAGACAAAGCGATAAGAGAAAAAACAAAGAGATAAGAGAGAAGGGTCATATTAAAAAGTTAAAAACTAAGTCAAAGAGATTAAAAACTCAATTAAAGTCCAAAACCCAATAAAAGATTTGGAACCCAAATAAAAAACCTGCAAAAATAAATAAATAAATATAAAATAAAAATTAATAAATAGATAACTAAATTATGTGCAATATATTGCTACATCTTGTTCAACTCTTTGACAGCAGCAGGAACAAAGCTGTTTTTGTAGTGCTGGGTTTTACATTTTGGGACAACAAACCTCCGTCTGGAGGGAAGAAGCTGAAAGTGGCAGTGCAAAGGGTGGGAGTCATCATTTAGAATGGAGGTAGCAGTCCTCTGTACCTGTCTGGTGTACAGGGATGTCAGGCTCAGCTGTGACTCACCATGCAAACGACTGGACCATCCAACTACCTTGTCCAAGGATTTCCTCTGTTTCAGTTTTATCTGACCAAACCATGACACTAAAGAAAAGGATAAAACAGATTCAATAAAAGCCCGATAAAACATTATCATTATGGTTCGGTCAATTTGGAAGTGTGGAAGTTTCCTTGAACAATGCAAATGTTGCTGACCCTTTTTGCACACCCCTTCACAGTTCTCTTCAAAGTTTAAATTACTATCAAGAATTGTCCCAAGATATCTATAAGATTGCACCCATTCAATGGTCTGGCCTTTTAGTACAGTGACTTTGTGCCTGAGAGTTTTCCTCCTAAAGTCAATAATCATATCTTTAGTTTTTGTCGTATTCAGCTGCAGGTAGGAATCCTCACACCAGCGAACAAAATCATCAACTACTGGGCCATGGCCACTCTCACCATCCTGAAGGAGACTGACAACAACTGAATCATCAGCATACTTTATAATGTGTCTGTTGTCATGTCTGCTGTGACACATGTTTGTGTACAGGATAAAGAGTAGTGGTGACAACACACACCCCTGAGGAGAGCCAGTAGAAGAACACTTTTGGTCACAATGTACCATTGACCCTTACTTTCTGTGTCCTGTTGGTTAAAAAATCCAGAATCCAACCCACCAGATTATTACTCAAGTCAAATTGTTGCAGGAGCCTTTCAACTAAAATATGAGGTTGGATTGTATTAAAAGCGGAAGAAAAGTCCACAAATAAAAGCCTGGCGTGTGTCCCATTAAAATCCCGATGTTTAAAAAGCATGTTAAACAGAGTGACAGTGGCATTCTCCACTCCTCTGTGAGGCCTCTAGGCAAACTGCAAAGGATCCAATGCAAGCTCAGTCTGGTTTAGGACCTCAAATCTGACCAGTTTTTCAAAAATTTTCATTAAAATTGAAGTCAAAGCGACTGGTCTAAAATCATTTACCATTTCAGGACAGCTGGATTTTGGAACAGGGACAACCACAGCATCTTTCCTGACCTTAGGCACATGTTGTATCTGTAAGGACTTATTAATAATGTAGTGAAACACAGGACTCAGTTCATGTGCACAGGACTTTACCAAGTGTCCACATATATTATCAGGGCCCTGACTTTTGTTCACTTTTACAGCACAGAACGCCCTTTTAACAAGCTGCACCTCAATATTAACGTGCTGATTGTCTTTGAGTTTCTGTTTCAAATCTTGGGTTTCTGTGTTAAAATCAAAAGAATCAAAATGACCATAAAAACAATTAAGAGCATTAGCCAGCTCTGTGTCTGAATTAAAACCATCTAAAAACACACAATTACTGCGCTCTGGGTTCTAAAGGCCTGCAATAGTTTTCATACTGGCCCAGACTGAACCAAGCTTCTTTGTTGCCGTCTTGCTTTCCAATTCTGATTTATAATTCTGTTTTGCTCTTAAAATTTTGGACTTCAGCTCTTTTGTGGCAACCTGCAGCTCAGAAACAACCCCCTGTTTAAAGGCCAGTGCTTTCCTCTGTAAGCAGGATGTAACTGATTTAGTGACCCATGGCTTGTTGTTGGGATATATTTTGACACGTTTACATGGAACAATCATGTCCCTGCAGAACGCCATGTAAGAGCATGTCACGTCCACTAAAGAGTCCAAATCATCTCCGCAGGACAGTGTGAACACCTCCCAGTCCGTACAGTTAAAACATTCCTGGAGGCAGAGCACTGAATCATCGTTTATGTCTCTGGTCTTCGTCTTCTCTCTTCTGAGAGCAGTTTTATATGTGGGCAGCAAATGTACACAGTTGTGATCTGAGGATCCTAAAGGAGGAAGGGGAAGTGATTTAAAGGCTCCCTCATTAGATCCATAGCACAGGTCCAATGTCTTTTCTCTCCTGGTTGGGCAGGAGACGTACTGATATAAGTTTTTAAGTGTCTTCTTTAGAAACACATGATTAAAATCCCCAAGGATGAAATTTGGAGCCTCTGGGGAAATCGACTGCAACCGCTGTACCACATCAAAGACGGTGCTGGAGGCAGAGGCAGCATCCGCCCTTGGGTGAATGTACACAGTCGTTATGAAAAGTTGGGGGAACTCGCGGGGCAGATAAAAAGGGCGTAGAGGTATGGACAGAAGCTCCACATCTGGTGTACAGATGCACTCTCTGACCGTGACAGATGTACAGTACTTTTTTTAATATACAAACATACGCCGCCCCCCTGACATTTCCTCGTTACCTCTTCCTGCCGATCCAAGCGAAGTGGGGCTCCAAAGCCATCAATGCACAGGTCAGGGTCCCGGTCATGCTCCGTAAGCCACGTCTCTGTAAGCCATGACACAGCAGTTCTTGAAATCCTTCTGATATTGTACATTACCTTGAATTTCATCCACTTCATTTCTCAAGGATTGTACATTCCTCATAATAGTGGAAGGAAGAGGAATGCGGTTAAGCTGATGCCTCCTCAGGTTTAATCTTACGCCTCCACGCTTTCCGTGTTTCCTTCTCTTGTCTCTCTTTTCATCACTGTGTCCTTGAAAGTCTTTTAAAATAAAGTCCGGTAGTTGCGGCACAAACTCAAACACAGACGCTGGATTATCCATGTTTAAATGCAGTAACATGTATCTGGAATACTGCATTCTTCCCAGCGTGACCGCGCTGACGTTCCAGACAAAGAGCCGGTAAGAAAGAAACCACAGTGCAAAAACAAGAAGTAAATCCATACTGATGGAACCAAAGAGCTCTTCATTATATAGTCCACAAACATTCAAGGACAAAAACGGCACAGAGAATTACGTTAAAACACATTAAAGTGCATAAAAACAGAGACTAAGATGTCGAACTTTTTCACCCACTGCCAGTCGCTGCGTGCACATGCGCCCTTGTGTTGCGTTTTCCTCAGTTGTGCACCTTTATTTAGTGTTGTATTTTATTTTACAGCAAACTGGTGACTTTTACTTCCAAGTCTGAATGTTTGTTCTGGCAGCGCTGCGTTTGAGCCTCACTTGCACTGAACTATGACACATCTGCCCAAGGCTGAAGCTTCTCTGTGTGGGGTTTTTATGTTCTTTATGCTTTTGCGAGTTTACTCATGGTTCTCCAGTTTCCTTCCACAATCTAAAGACATACATGTAAAGCTAGTATGTCATGGAGCGGTGAATGCTGACAAACGTTGTGATTTTTGAGTTTTGTTAGCATTCATAAAAGGTTGCAAAACAGTTCAAAGATACTTTTTAAACAGTTTCCACAAACAATTGCAAGCATTTGTAAAATAGTTGGTAAGCATTTGCAAATGGTTGGAACATGTGTTGCTAAAGTTTGTTATGTTTCGACAAGTAGTGAACACTAGCAACTGTTTCTTAAACAGTTGCTAGAGAATACGCCTTGGTATTCTCTGAAGAATACCAAAGCGTTTCCAGGACAGCTGGGAGACGTAGTCTCTCCAGCATGTCCTGGGTCTGCCCTGGGGTCTCCTCCAAGTGGGACGTGCCCAAAACACCTCAAGTGGGAGGCGTCCAGGAGGCATGCTGATCAGATGCCCAAACCACTTCAAGTGGCTCCTTTTGATGTGGAGGAGCAGCGATTCTACTCTGAGCCTCTCCCAGATGACTGAGCTGCTCACCCTACCTTTAAGGGTGAGTCCAGCGATCCTACGAAGAAAGCTCATTTCAGTTGCTTGAATCTGCAATCTCATTCTTTCGGTCATTACACAAACCTTATGGCCATAGGTAAGGGTAGGAATGTAGATTGACCGTTAAATTGACAGCTTTGCTTTAGAACTTGGCCTCCTTTTCACCACAACAGACTGGTACAATGTCCTCATCACTGCAGACGCTGTTCTGATCCGTCTGTCAATTTCTCACTCCATTCTTCCCTCACTCGTGAATGATACCCCAAGATACTTAAACTCCTCCACTTTGGTCAGGAGCTTGTCTTAAACCCGGAGAGGACAACTGAGCTTTTCCAGCTGAGCACCATGGACTCAGACTTGGAGGTGCTGATTCTCATCCCAGCTGCGTCACACTCAGTAGCAAACTGTCGCAACAAGACCTGTAGGTCAATGGTCGATGAAGACAAAAGGATGCAAACAGCAGAGATGAGATTCTGTACTCACCATACATGACACCTTTCACTCCTTGGCTATGCCTAGAAATCCTGTTCATAAAAATCATGAACAGGATCTGTGAAAAAGGGCAGCCGTGGCAGAACCAAACTCTCATTAGAAACAAGTTTGACTGGGTGTTTGCGATATGAAACAAACTCGTGCAACCTTCATACAGGGACCAGATCACTCATAACAACAAGCCCAATACCCCATACTCCGGCAGCAACCCCCCCCCCCCCCCCGAACACACACACACACAGAAGAGACCATGAGGGACGTGGTCGAAGGGTTTCTCCAGGTCCACAAAACAGATGTGGATTGGTTGGGCAAACTCCCACGAACTCTCGAGGACTCTCAAGAGGGTAACAAGTTGGTTTGATGTGCCATGGCCAGGACAACAACCACATTGCTCCTCCTTAATCTGAGGTTCGACCAGTGGTCAGACTCTCCTCTCCAGTACCCTGGCATAGACCTTCCCAGGGAGCCTGAGAAGTGTGATCCCACAAAAGTTGAAACACCCCCTCCGGTCCCTCTTTTTAAAAAGCAGAACCACCACCCTAATTTGCCATGCCAAAGGTACTGTCCCAGACCTCCACACAATATTGCAGAGGTGTGTCAACCATGATAGCCCTAAAACATCCAGGGCCTTGAGGTACTCAGGGTGAATCTTATCCACCTCCGGGGCCCAGCCACCAAAGAGTTTTTTAACCACTTCAGTGACCTCAGCCCCTGTGATGGGCGAGTTGTCCCCTGTGTACTCAAACTCTGCTTCCTCTGTGGAATGCATGTCAGTGGGATTGAGGAGATCCTCAAAGTATTCCTTCCACCGCTCGATGTCCCCAGTCGAAGTCAGCAGTGCCCCATCCGCACCATACACAGTGTGGACAGGGAACTGCTTCCCCCTCCTGAGCCACCCAACAGTTTGTCAGAATCTCTTGAAGGCCGACTGAAAGTCTTGTTCAATGGCCTCACCGAACTCCTCCCACACCCCAGTTTTTGCTTCAGCAACCACCCAAGCTGCACTACACTTGGCCTGTCGGTGCACCTCAGCTGCTTCAGGAGTTCCACAAGCCAACCAAGCTTGATAGGACTCCTTCTTCAGGTTGATGGCCCCCCTCACAAATGGTGTCTACCACTTGGTTCTGGGGTTACCACCATGAGATGCACCAACAACCTTGCGGCCACAGCTCTGGGCAGCTGCTTCAACAGTGGAGGTGGAGAACATAGCCCATTCAGACTCCATGTCTCCAAACTTCCTTGTAATGTGGTCAAAGTTCTTCCGGAGGTGGGAGTTGAAGATCTCTCGGACAGGGGCCTCAGCCAGATGTTCCCAGCACACCCTCACTGTACGTTTAGGTCTACCAGGTCTGAGTGGCGTCCACCCCTGCCATTGGATCCAACTCACTCACCCTGTCCAAGACATTTGGTTGCAGGTATGATGACACTTTAACAAAATCGATCATTGGCCTGTGACCTAGGGTGTCCTGGTGCCAGTTGCACATATGGACACCCTTATGCTTGAACATGGTTTCCATTATAGACAAACTGTTGTTGGCACAGAAGTCCAATAACTGAACACCACTCAGGTTCCAATAAGGCAGGCCATTCCTCCCAATCACCGCCCTCCAGGTTTCACTGTCATTGCCCACGTACGCATTGAATTCCCCCGGTAGGACAATGGAGTCTCCAAGAGGAGCACTCTCCAGCACCCCAGTCAAAGACTCCAACAAGAGTGGTACTCTGAACCATCATTTGGTGCATAACTATCACTAAATGTCGCTAAATGATGCTAATGACAGAGGCAAACCCTGATTTTTGCGAACATTTGTCAGAAAAGTTGCCAAATACAAAAATCTCAACATTTGTCAGCATTTGCCACTCAGTCTGATACGGTGACTTGCGGTGAGGTTTGTGGGTTGTGAGGCACTGACTCTTTCAAAGGCAGATTTACAAGTATATGAACACAAAAGCATAAGCTTGAATTTAATTTCAATTGAAAGGTTGCATGTTTTATGATCTGCTAACTGCACATCATAAAATCTGATGATATAAATAATTTATTAACAAAACAATTAAGACATTTTACTGAATTGCTGCTTGATAGAATGTGCAGTGAATTTAAGTTCAGTTCTGCAATGTATGTCTAGAGCTTTTATTGTGAAGGGAAGAAGCAGAAATAGTAGAGCACTCCAGTTGCTTTTGTTTTGCAGAAAGGCAGTTAAAGTTCTGCTGACTAACTCCATGCCTCCCTCCAAGTTTTCATTTCATTCAACGCTCCTGAATATAAACAAAGTGCAAAGACCCTTGGCTTCAAAAATAAAATGTATTAAGTTATTTTACAGACAAATTTGTGGGGGGTGGGCAAAATTGATTATAGACTACTGGTTTCAGGCCAAGGAGTAAAATTATAGTGGCTCAGAGAGCACATTTGCTGTGCACCCTGTAGCTCCACAATTCAATACAAATTCAAGTATATAAAACAAGTATGCCTGGTCTTACCTTTACTTGTAGATGAAATCAATCTGCCAAATCCCTCTGGACAAAAACCTCAACAACTTTGTTGTAAAAGTCCTCCTTGTTTTCTTTTAAGTCTCTCTGTCTCAATTGAGATTACTGCCAGTTTTGATGGAAAGTCAAATTTTGAGAATTTTTTTAAGTTTTTCTATAAATTCTTCCATTTTCAGTCTGTATAAAATAGATATACAAACAGAGGACTTGGTACTGTTGACTTTCTGATTTTATCTTAAGCTAATTTGGCATTTAGCCTCGGCATAGAAGAAGAGAAACCGGGACAAACTCCTGTACCTACGGTGATCAAGTACGCCCTCCCTCATTAAAGCTACATTACTGCGCAGCCTCTGACCATGATTTTTAACTTAAGTTTTATGTTATATTATAAAGATTAAATATGTTATACATTATATAGACTATGGAAAAGGAGGACACACAATAAAAGCTCCTACAAACATTACATTTTTGACATACACAGAGCTATCACCAGGAACGCACATCTTGTACAAGCTGTCACTGCACCGTGGAGGACTGCACAATCCTTTTGAGGCTGCATTTGTTGCTGCTTCACCTGGCCTCTCTCCCTTGTATTTCAACAGGAAATGCACAGATTTAGCAATTTTAAATGTATAAATATTGTTGAAATTATTGGAATCATTCAGAAATTACATGTAGACCTACAAGACAAATTAGTGGACAAGTAATAATATATCCATCCATCCATCCATCCATCTTCTACCGCTTTTCCGGAGGTCCGGGTTGCGGAAGCAGCAGTTCAAGCAGAGAAGCCCAGACTTCCCTCTCCCCAGCCACCTGCTCCAGCATTTCAGAGAGGATACCAAGGCGTTCCCAGACCAGCTGGGAGGCATAGTCTCTCCACCGAGTCCTGGGTCTGCCCCGGGGTCTCCTCCCAGTGGGACGTGCCCGAAACACCTCAAGTGAGAGGCATCCAGGAGGCATCCTAATCAGATGCCCATACCACCTCAACTGACTCCTTTCAATGTGGAGGAGCAGCGGTTCTACTCTGAGCCTCTCCCGGATGAGTGAGCTCCTCACCCTATCTCTGAGGGTGGGTCCAGCAATCCTACGGAGAAAGTTCATTTCAGCCGCTTGTATCCACGATCTTGTTCTTTCGGTCATTACCCAAAGCTCGTGACCATAGGTGAGAGTAGGAACGTAGATTGACTGGTAAATCGACAGCTTTGCCTTAGAACTAAGCTCCCTCTTCACCACAACTGACAGTACAACGTCTGCATCACTGCAGATGCTGCTCCGATCCGTCTGTCAATCTCTCGCTCCATTTTCCCCTCACTCGTGTGTTTATATATTTATATATTTATATGTACATATGTACATTCACTGCTCTTGTTTTTCTTGTCTTCTTGATTGTTGCTCTGAGTGTTGCTATCCCTGTGCTGTTGCAATCCTGGAATTTCCCCATTGTGGGACTAATAAAGGCTTATCTTATCTTATCTTATCTTAAAACCCCAAGATACTTAAACTCCTCCACTTGGGGCAGGAGCCTGTCCCCAACCCAGAGAGGACAATCCACCTTTTTCCAGCTGAGGACCATGGACTCGGACTTGGAGGTGCTGATTCTCATCCCAGCTGCTTCACACTCAGCGGCAAACCATCCCAGCAAGAGCTGTAGGTCTTTGCTGGATGAAGCCAACAGGACAACATCGTCTGCAAACAACAGAGATGAGATCCTGTGGTCACCAAGCATGACACCCTCCATTCCCTGGCTGCGCCTAGAAATCCTGTCCGTAAAAACTATGAACAGGATTGGTGACAAAGGGCAGCCCCGGCGGAGTCCAACTCTCACTGGGAATGAATCCAACCGAGTGTTGGCAATACGGTAGTACGATAGTACAAAGTACTAATATATTTATGTATAATTCTTTATTTTTTATTGAAAACAGGTGAGGCCCTGACTACACATCACTGGTCTGATAATTAGCTTTAGATTAAGTGGTGAATATAAACTGGCCCAAGTTATCATCTCTGATAAGCCTATAAAATAGGGGATTGTCATTGCTACTAATTAAGCACTTTGAGTGATCCTTGAGATTAGAAGAGCACTATACAAATACAGATCCTTTATCCATTTCCTTTGTTTTCTTCCGTTTTTAAGGTGGTATTTTATAGGTACCTCTTAGTTGACTTATCAGTTGTCTTTTTACTTCCATGCAGCTGTGTGTTTGTTCACTCCGGACCCAAAGGCACCCAGTGAGCAGAAAAATGACTTATTGTGTGAATTTTCATTGGCATTCTGGATATCTTCAACAAAACTTATTCTAATTCATGTAATCCTCCAAGATGGCACAGGCCCAGCATGCAGCCATTCAGAATGCACCAGTGCCCTCAAATGCCTGCTCAGTCCCAGAGCACAGACAGTAAGGGCCTCTGGGTAATTTCACACTCTGTTATATGATTTTGTTCAGAAATAATATGAGTTCAGAGAGAAGTGTGGGTTAACTTAAAAAAATATTGGTGTTACAGAAATTTTACTTGTGCCTTGCTTTGATTCTGTAGAAAGAGCAGTATGTCAAATGAATGCAAATGTGCTTGCATAAAGTAAGAAGACAGTGTGCATTAATAAAGCTTGGTTCCTAGTATTAGAATCTGGCATGACATTTTAAATTATTCTTTTTCTTTGTAATGCAAATAAGAAAACAGTAGTTTTGCAATAACTTTTGGAAACTGTGCTGCATGTTTCATGACGGGAGGGAAAAAAAAATGAATGTCCAAGTACATGGCAAACACAGACCCTCTAATGCCTCCTTAATGTGTTTCCTCAGAACATTTTGCTATAGGGCATTGCAGGGTGACACATGTAGACAATAATAGCAGACTAAAACGAAGCACAGGACCATATAATAGCTTCCACGACTATTATACTTTAATAGGCACACATAACAAATACGGTTAAAGCTGATGTGGGGTTCTCCTGTCCCAGACCACCAGACACACAGATTAGATTTCTAATCTAGATTGATTTGCACAGACATGACCAATGACTTTAATGCTATAATGCATCATGTGATAGTATACTGCTATGGTGGTGGGGAGAATGACTGTGGCCACAATTACGTGACTAGGGTTTTGTTCACCTGGCAAACAACATACAATTACCATCTAGCAAAGAATGTCAAGGTAACCTAACACTCTGCCATTGAAACCTATTGCAATTAAGCTGAGGCTGGACAGGTGCCCAGGAGTTGACTGATTGGCTCTTCCATTCACATTCTAATGTTGCAGCGTTCTATTTTCCAAAATGAGAAAATGAAGATACTAAGGAGTGCAAGATTGAATTTCTGCATTTTTTTTTACACAAAATGGGGAGCCAGTAGTCTTTGAATGTAAAAGTCAAGGCCTTCACTGTGTGAGTGCAAAAATTATTTTAACATTATATGTCACACTGTAATCAAAATTTGATTACTGCTGTACCACAAGCTCATCTATACATCTAGGAAGGATTTATACTGTGTGTTTTAGAATTGTAGGTCCCAGCTGTGATGATGCCAAATCATTCATGAGTAAGAAAGTAAGAAAAAAATAGGGTAGGGAATATAAATGTGTTAACTTTTTCAATTAATGTAGTCCAGTTAACATATTAAAAAAAACATTATTGCACACATCACTTCCTGCTATTTTCCTGCATTATCTCCTGTCCACACTCCAGCCCAGTTTGTGGCACTGATGCACCTCAAAGCTTGCTTGCAGTCACAAGTGCTGCTTCCTGTGGCTACATTAAGTGCTAATGATGGAGAAGGAAAAATGAACATTTTTAGATGGAAAGCTCTCTGACAAAAGGCTACCAGATGGCTCTTTAGACAAAACAAAAGTTATATTCAAGTTCTGCAAGGTTGAATTTCATTATCATCAAAGCAGCTCATCTCTGCTGCATTACCTGAGATCAAAACATGCAGACACCATTGCCGAGACATCTAGGTCTCTCCGACGGACTCCCTTATTTCAGCGCAGTACTCAGGGTAAGTCATTAAGCAAACAAACTTAGACAGTGGTTGTGAATCTGGTAATTAGGGCTGCACCAATCGATTATTATACTAATCCAGTAATCAGTCACTAATCGATTGATTAATTGAGTAATTGGATACTTTTTAATTGTATTTTTATTTTTTTTATTTTTAATTGAAGAAATGTGCATTGACCAACATGTGGAACTTTCTTACCTAAAGACCAGTAGTAATTGTACCAAACAAAAAAGTCTTGTGGCGGTGACCCTGAGGAAACATCATATCAACATGATTAGAACAGAGGCTTACCCTGCCCTTTGAAACGACGTTACCTGCTGCAGAAAACAGGCGCTCTGATGGTGTAGATGTTGCTGGAATACACAGCAATGACGTTGCCAGTTTTGACAGTGTAGGGTACCATGCTGAGTCTCTTTTCCACCATGACAATGGATTCTCCTTCTTGGATAGTGGATGTTCTTCAAAGTACATAAGGACCTCACTCTGCACAGCTTGATTTAACTGCAGCTCTTCATCCTGCTCATCATTACTGAAAGACAGAGATGAGACACTGTAAGGACACAATCAGGAAAGAACAGAGAATATGCAAATATGATATGTCCTGGTGAGCGCTTGCCCCATCCTTCCTGATTCCCCCTGCTCCTCAGGTAATCATCACACCTAGATGCACCTGCTACCTCTGCCTCACCAGCATTTCAAAGGATCCAATCTTCAGTGCTTCAACTCTGGCTCGTTGGGTACACTGCCTCGCAGTACTAAACAAGCAAGTATATTAATTTACTGAGGATTCCCTACCTGATATCCTCTCTTTTCTCTTCTTCCAGGTTGCTGCCTGTTTCCACCTTCCTCCTCCTTTCTCCAGCTAATCACTCTCATCTCTCCTCCACAGGCTGTGTTCCCCTCTGGCGAGTGACGTTTTCCTTAGCTGTGCTCCCCTTTCAAAATTCAATAAAAGGTTTGCTTTCTCCTGTGCTGAAGTGTTTTTCTCTGGTGTTACACCCTGCAGTTTGGCTGTTCATTCAGTTATCATGACAACGAGCCAGCCAAGGTTTAAGCTCAATGGGTGTTGCAACAGTGGAACACTCTGCACTCCACCGCCTCGACATTACAGAGAGGTAGGTGGCTTTATTCACGCAGCAGCTGCAAACCATTATGCAGCAGCTGAGCACAGTTTCTGATCATTTGGCTCATATGGCTGATCCGGGCCCTTCCGTTCCTCCTGAATCCCCAGTTTCTTCCATCATATGCTTAACTACCTCCATTCCCTCGCCGGCCCCGTACATGGGGGAGGTGGGGAAATGCAGGGATTTTTTATGTCACGATCGGATGTGTCTGGGCCAGGTGGGGAGGGAGTACCCGGATGAGATTTTCAGAATTCATTTTTTTCACTCTCCTGCTTCGGGGCCGGGCTCTTAGTTGGGCCCAGTCTGCTCTCGATAGTCTGGAGGGCTCTCACTACACCTTTGACCAATTCGTAACCGAATTCACCTGAACCTTTGACCGTACATAGAGTGAGGGGAACATTATGAGCCGCCTCCTGTCTCTCCGCCAGGGTAGTCATTCTGCAGCTGACTATTCAGTGGAGTTTCAGGTCAAAGCGGCGGACTCGGGGTGGAATGACGTTGCCTTACACAACGCCTTCCTCCACAGTTTAAATCCTCATCTCCATGGTGACCTGGCGGTTTATGCTGTTCCCGCCTCTCTGGACAGTCTCATTTATAAGGCAGTTGGCTAGATAACTGGTACTGCGAGCACGCGAAGGAGCGCAACTCCTCCTCTTGCCCCCCCGTCGCACACGTACCCATGCAGGCTACTGACCCAGGTGGTGCCGATTCCTCTTCCGTACCTATGATGCTCAGCCGGTCTTGGCTGCCTCCAGAGGAGCATTGGTGGCGGAGGAGGATCGGGGCGTGCATGTACTGTGGATCCCTAAAACACAGTCTGGACGCTTGCCACCTTAAGCCAAAAGACACGTCAGTAGCCGTGGGGGATCTGAGGGTTGGGACTCCTTCTCATCCCCCCGGTAATCTCTCTATCTCGGCCCTAATTCAATTACCGGGGATCAAGAGGAGGGTTATGGCATTGGTCAATTCAGGGGCAGAGCGTAATTTCATCTCCTCCCAGCTCATTTGGGAGATGGGAATTCCCATTACTAAATCGTCAAACCCTTTGAACGTCACCACCTTATAGGGCCAGAAGGTGGCATCTATCTCTCATTGCACGGTGCAGATCCTGGTCCTTCTTTCCGGGAACCACCGGGAGAGGTTATCGTTTCTTACTTTTCCCAATTCTTCTTCCCCAGAGGTCCTGGGAGGCACAATCCCATCATTAATTGGGCTCAAGACTCCATCTCCTTTCGGAGCCCATACTGCTTGGCATCTTGTTAAGCTGGGCCGAGTGTTCTCCATCCCTGCACATTTCCTCCCCGCAGGATGATCCGCCGGACCTCACCCTCGTACTCGAGATCTATCACGACATTGGGGAGGTTTTTAACAAGTCATGGGTGCTGTCTCTTTCTCCTCACCACTCCTACGACTGCACTATAGACCTCCTCCCGGGTGCGCGTCTGCCGTCCAGCTGGCTGTATAACATTTCTGGGCTGGAGAGGGAGGCAATGGAGATGTACATTAAAGATTCATTGAACGCCGGCCTCATATCCCATCCTCGGCTCCTCTTGGGGCAGGTTTTTTCTTTGTTGGAAAGAAGGACGGATCTCCGCGCCCGTGCATTGACTACAGAGAACTTAATGCTATAACAATAAAAGATAAATATCCTCTGCCCTTGATCAACTCCGCATTCAAACTCCTTCAGCGCGCGCGAGTATTCTCCAAGCTCGATTTACGCAGTGCGTATCACCTTGTCCGTATTTGAGAGGGGGACAAGTGGAAGACGGCCTTTAAGTCACACCTGGGGCAGTTTGAATACCTGGTTATGCCTTTTGGGCTGACTAAAGCCCCTGCCGTCTTCCAACGTCTTTTTAATGACGTCCTGCGCGATATGGTGAATCAATTTGTATTTGTTTATTTAGACAACATTTTGATTTTCTCTCGCATGCCAGAGGAGCACCAGGTCCATGTTAGGGCCGTGTTACAATGGCTCTTAGAAATCAACTCTATGTGAAGGCTTAAAAGTGTGAGTTTTCCACTAACTCCTCTTCCTTCCTTGGATTTATTGTGGCGGAGGGAGAGCTGAGAGCTGACCCATCTAAGGCAAAGGCTGTGCTGGATTTCCAGGCCAATGGCCCACTCCCGCAAGGAGCTTCAGCGCTTCTTGGGGTTCAGAAATTTTTATTGCATTTTCATCAGGAACTACGGTGGGGTAGCACAGCCTCTGACGCGCCTGACCTCCATTAAGGAGCCATTTGTCTGGTCCGAGGCGGCCGAACAGGCCTTTGTTAAATTAAAGGGCCTGTTCTCAAAAACACCCACCTTGGCCCAGGTAAACCCTCAGCTCCAATTTACCCTGGAGGTGGACGCTTCTGTCATGGAGATGGGCACTGTCCTTTGACAGTGCTCGACCTCCAATCAGAAGCTCCACCCGTGCGCGTTTTTCTCTTGGTGGCTCACCCCAGCCAAGAGGAATTACGACGTCGGGGACCGTGAGCTCCTGGCCATTAAGTTGGCCCTGGAGGAGTGGAGGCACTGGCTGGAAGGAGTGGTCCATCCCATAGTCGTGTGGACCGACCACAAGAACCTAGAGTACCTACGGTTGGCCCGCTGACTGAATGCCAAGCAGGCCGGCTGGGCCTTATTCTTCCACAGATTTAATTTCACCATCGCTTTTAGGCAAGGGTCATGCAACATTAAACCAGACACTCTCTCCAGACAGTTTAGCTCTGACCCTTCCACCCCCTCTGTCCCTCTCCCAGCCTACTATTCCACCTTTGTGCGTCCTGGGAACCCTTGCCTGGGAGATCGAGCGGAGGGTCCGACAGGCCCATTCCTCGGAGCCTGAGCCAGCAGGGTGCCCCGAAAACCACCTATTCATGCCTGCCGCCCTCTGCAGTGACGTCATCCAGTGGGGCCATTCAAGTCACTTTGCGTGCCACCCTGGGGTTCTTCATACCATAGACCTGATCCGGCGAGTGTTCTGGTGGCCCACCCTGTGGAGGGACGTGCAGGAATACATCAGAGCATGCCAGACCTGCGCCTGCAATAAGTCTGATTCTTCACCCCCAGCTGGTCTCCTGCATCGCCTTCCCGTCCTCAGCCGACCTTGGTCTAACATCGCCCTTGACTTTGGCACTGGATTCCCCCCTTCTCGCAGCAAGACAGTCATCCCCACTGTGGTTGATAGGTTTTCCAAAGCCATTCACCTGATTCCCCTCTCCAACTTGCCTTCTGCCACTGAGACTGCCAACCTCATCTCCTTTCATGTCATCCGTCTCCATGGGATCCCTGTGGACATCGTGTCTGAGGTCTTTCTGCCGATCGCTTGGGACTACAGTCAGCCTTACATTTGGTCACCACCCCCAAAACAACGGGCAGGCTGAAAGTGCCAACCAGTCCCTGGAGGCCGCCCTCAGGTGTGTAGCAGCCGACAATCCGTCATCTTGGAGCACGCATCTGACCTGGGTGTAATATGCTCATAACGCTGCTATTTCCCCTGCTACAGGACTTAAGCCATTTGAGGCCTCCATGGGGTACACCCCCCCCATTGCCCACAGCGGAGAGGGAGGTGGCGACGCCGTCTGTGGGGGCTCACATCCGCTGCTGCCGCAAGCTCTGGAGAGCCACCCTCCAATGGTCCACGGAACATAACCGCCATTATGCTGACCTGAAGAGGGTTCCAACGCCAGAGTACAGAGTCGGACAGGAACTGTGGTTGTCCGCAGACCAGATACTGCTCAAGGGTGAATCCAGAAAACTCTCACCTCACTTTCTGGACCCTTTCCCCATCACTGAGGTCATCAACTATACCACGGTCCGGCTACGGCTTCCACGAGCCTTCCGGGTGCATCCGACCTTCCACGTCTCCCACATTAAGCCCGTCTCCACCAGCCCTTTCTGCCCCCCCCCCCCAAAAAACACCTCCTCCTCCTCGGGTCCTCGGTGGCCACACCACCTACACCATCCGTAAGATTCTGGACGTTCGCCGCCGGGGCCAAGGCCTTCAATACCTTGTCCACTGGGAGGGCTGCGGCCCTGGAGAAAGATCCTGGATCCCCAGATCCTACTTCCATGATCAAGGGATGGTGCGGGCCTACCACCAAGCCCATCCAGAAAAACCCAGTGGACCGCCAGGAGGCGCTCCTTGAGGAGGGGGCACTGTCATGTCCTGGTGAGCGCTCAGCCCCTCCTTCCTGATTTTCCCTGCTCCTCAGGTAATCACCACACCTGGGAGGTTAGACACACCTGCTACCTCTGCCTCGCCAGTGTTTCAAAGGATCTGATCTTCAGTGCTTCAGCACTGGCTCGTTGGGCATACAGCCTCGCAGTACTAAACAAGCAAGTATATTGTTAATTTACCGAGGATTCCCTACCTGATATCCTCTCTTTTCTCTTCTTCCAGGTTGCTGCCATCAGAGCGGTGCATCTCCAGGGGTTGAGGTGCATTCACTTGCCTCATCACCCTCATCCTGTTGCAGCGCCATTCTCCACCAGGTCAGACACAGTCCAGTCATCTCCCTTCCTCATCCTCGCCAGTTTCACCCTGCTGGTTTGTCTCCTCGCGCTGGGTTCTGTGCCGGGTTCCCTTCTCGGCCCCCGTAAGTGGCTAGTGTTTCCACCTTCCTCCTCCCTTCTTCAGCTAATCGCTCTCGTCTCTCTTCCACAGGCTGTGTTCTCCTCTGGTGAGTGACGTTTTCCTTAGCTGTGCTCCCCTTTTGAAATTCAATAAAAGGTTAACTTTCTCCTGTGCTGAAGTGTTTTTCTTTGGTGTTACACCTTGCACTTGGGCTGTTCATTCAGTTATCATGACACAAATCTACAAATTGAAAAATTCTTAAAATCTCAAGTTGTAAGATACCTTGCACTGGAATCCAACGAGCTAAGAAAGTTCTGGAAGAATCACATTGCACCCCTGGTACTTGCATGCATTACTGGGTCTTCTGCTTTGCTGGAGTCACTGTCAGCAAGGTTGACCTGTATGACAAAAAAATAAAACAAAATGTATAGCGATACCACTAAGTTCACTAGAGAATCTTGTTTTTGTCTTTAATGTACTTATAATATTCAAATATACAGTATGTTTTTTTTAAAAAGATGCTTTTTAAAGGAAGCCTCCCGCTCCCATCTTTATCTTAAAATAGCTGTGTGCAGAAAAGATCTGAATTCAGTTTTTTGACTAGAACTGATAACATGATCCTACTGTACTTTATGCAACTCAATGACTTATTTTCCTTGATCCCACTATCTGCTAAATTTCATTGTATGGATGTAATATGACAAAGGCTTTCTCACATCACACCATTAAGTTCAGTTCTGTAGCGTTAGCTTCAAGTCACAACATCGGGAAAAAAAAGAAAAAAAGAAAAAACACTGGCTATTAGCGGTAGCTGCTATATGTTCTTTGATCATATAAGCATAATTAGTGTAGCTGACTACATTCTATTCATCTTCATTTAAAATCTCAATCACATGCCTTGTCTAAGTCCTCTGCTTCTGCAGGATGTGACTGGATACTTTCTGCTGAAATGCTGTAACACTGACATTGTGATGTTGTGGTATGCTAGTTCAGCTTTACAATGTACACACTGCACAATGTTTTCCTTTAGTTTTAAGCTTGAAATGATCCCAGACTTGAGATACTTTGTCATTTTCTCTGACTTTCGTCCTTTTTTCCGTTGCCCTGTTGCTTTTCTCCCTGCACTGCCGAATCCATGATACCGCACCATTAAACAAACACGTGTCTTGTTTGTATAGCATGACCAGAAGAAGGTCATATACACCCTAAGTGCTTTGTTAAACGAAGCCTCGAATCAAAGATTTTGAATGGAGGATTTTTTGTAATCAAGTTACTCAAATTATCTGAGTAATCATTGCAGCCCTACTGGTAAAGTGTTCCTTTGTATGTCTGAGTTTCAGGTGTCAGCTGTGGATTGGCTGGAGGATGATGGGTGGCTACATGAATTGGAGCGAAAATATGCCGTCTCTCTCTTTCTCTCTTCACTTCCTTCCAGGATCCCGACCTGATCATGCTGCTTTGTGCTTCTGAGCTGTGCTTTAGCTTAAGATATGTATGGAAGCTTTGTATGTAGTGGTGGGGTATCATATTTTTTGCATATGTTTTCTGTGTTTTCTGTATTCAGGTAAGATCCCCATATGTTCTTTGGTTTTATATGGAAGCAGTAAAATATGCTCACTTTCTACAATAATACTGATATAGTACAGACTAACCTGTACATGTTTTGATGTTATTTTTGATATTAGCCTAATTTATACTTCAGCATCAAAATGACACCATGGACCTACTCCATAGCATATGCCACAACCCAACATCCACCTGTGAAAATGTAATTGCTCGCCGCAGTGACACAGGCTTCAACAGCTATGATTGGTCTGCTTCATCTCCTCCTACACATTTCCTGCTTCTTCTCGACTCATTCTTTGCAGCAACACTTCAAAAGCAATTTGGATAAACAATGGACCGAATTGCTGAAAAATAAACCAAGGTAGTTAACAGATATGAACATTTGCATGACCCATCCAAACATAAAGTTTTTTCAATGGTGGCGCTGATGGCAGCTCAGTGGTCATGCACACCATCTCTTCTGACATCTTCACTCTTTTTTTATGTTGCTGCAATGGTAGTAAAAGTTACTGTTGTTCAATGAAAGTAAATTTAGAGTAAAATGCAGTTTTTAAATGATGATTTAATTTATTAAGGGAAAAACGCTATCCAAACCTACCTGGCCCTGTGTGAAAAAGTAATTGCCTCTTAAACCTAATAGATGGCTGCGCCACCCTTGGTGGCGACAACTGTAATCAGTCAATTAGAGTAACTGACAATGAGTCTTTTACATCGCTGTTGAGGAATTTTGGCCCACTCTTCTTTGCAGAATTGTTTTAATTCAGCCACATTGGAGGGCTTGAGCTGGAGGTCACAAACTGAAGGCCAAACATTCTCCTTCAGGATTTTCTGGTAGAGAGCAGAATTCATGATTCCATCAATTATGGCAAGTCACCCAGGTCAAAACGCAGCAAAGCAGCTGCAGACCATCACACTATCACCACCATGTTTGCCTGTTGGTATGATCTTTTTATTAAGTGTTGTGTTAGTTTTATGCCAGATGCAACAAGGTGCACACCTCCTAAAAAGTTCAACTTTTGTCTCCTCAGTCCATAGAATATTTTCCTGAAAGTCTTGGGAATCAGCAACATGTTTTTCTTTGATGAATGTGAGATGAGCCTCTGTGTTCTTTTTGGTCAGCAGTGGTTTTCACCTTGGAACAGTCCCATAGATGCCATTTTTACCCAGTCACTTTCTTATTGTTGAATGCAATTCATTAGATGTTTTTCTGGATTTTTGCTTCTCATCTGTTCAAGAATTTGGTTAGATTGTGGCATGATGTGTTGGTTTTTGAGATCTGTTAGCCTACTTCACTTTGTCAGGCAGGTTATATTGAAGTGAATTCTTGATTCAACTGGTCTGGCAGTAATCAGGCCTGGGTGTGGCTCGTGAAATTGAACTCAAATTTCTAAAACGTGGTTAATCACAGTTAATTAATTATGTAACATGTTGGGGTGGGTACAATAACTTTTCATAAAGGGCCAAGTACTGTACCAGGAGAGAAAGTTGTTTTGGCCACGCATTCAAAATACCACAGCCAACCAGAACCAAGTTTAAATGTTGGCATTGGCATTAGGCCACTTGAATTGCCATTGGCGCCATATAATAAAGAAAGAAAGGAAACCCAACTTTATTGTCATTCAATCCATGCAGCTAATCATGTACAGTAGGAACGAAATTATGTTTCTCCTATCTGCAATGTCAGTCACATCAGGAATCAGAAGGGCCATTGTCATGAAAGGCGCCACCACAAACAACTTTCCTTCCCCCATTCAATTATGCTGAACACCTAGCTAGAAGGGAGGAAGTATCATTTTTGTATGGTCTTTGGTATGACCCGGCCAAGGCTTGAACCCATTGGGGTGCACGGTGGCGCAGTGGTTTAGCACTGTGGCAGCACAGTTTTACCCTCGGCCGGGGGACCGCGGGGATCATGAGATCGTGGGTTCGATCCCAGCCCCCAACCAACAGTGAGCTGTGTGGAATTTGCATGTTCTCCCCGTGTTGTGCGGGTTTACTCCGGGATTTCTCCGGTTTCCTCCCGCACACCAAAAACATGTAGGTTTAGGGCGCTCGCGCACGCAGCGACCAGCAGCCGGTGGCTTGTCACCAGACTGCAAACCAAGTCTACCTACGGGTACAAATAAGTAACAAAAAAAAAAAAAAAAGACCTCCCGGACATGGGGGAATGCTCTACCACTAGGCCACCACTCTAAAGGTATAAGGTATAGGGTCTAAAAGATATGGTCTATAAGGTATACGGTGTGGCGGGTTGACTCAACCCCCCCACAACACACAGGACAGTCAGCTCTTTTCTCTTGGTTTTCCCCGCTGCACTACTGAGATGTAATGTGCCATTCATGTGTTGTGATGCAATGTGCCCTGCATGTATTGTGATGCAATGTGCCCTGCATGTATCGTGATGTAATGTGCCATTCATGTATAGTGTTCATGCGTCCTGTCCTTGCTGTGACCTAGAGACAGTTCAATATGTAGATGTGCCTTGTAACCTCTTTGTTCCGCAAGCCGAGCAGAGGCTGCATCTGCCTATTGTTATGTAGGTCTTACAAATGCAAATGTCTCATGCCTGTTCTGCAGTCCCTTTGATCAGACCAACTGCTGTGAATCTGCTTTGATGTATTGTTTGAGTTGGGTACAAATACTGCACAGGTTCTGTAACTCATTCTCTCTCTGACTCACTTCAACTGCTGCTGCAGACACGCACTTTGTGTCTCTTCTCTGAGAGCCTGAGGATCCCGCTCCAGCCTGCACACACTTGGGCCGGAGCGGGGATCCTGTGACGGCGGTATGATAATAAACTCTACTTAAAACCTCCAACAATGCCGCTTTATTTCATGCCGCCGCACTGGTGACCCAACGCTGAAACGAACACGCTGCTGGCGAACGCAGCACCCGGCCGGGATTCTCCGACGACAAGCGAACGCAACAGCTCCCTTCTGCTTCAGGGAGATTTCGACGCAGAGTTTCCAGGTGAAACTCTCCGGAGACCACCCACGACCGGGAAAGCCGCAGCAAACTTCATGGTGAGATCTGCACGCCTAGATCGGCACATCCACGCTGGACCAGCCGCGCTCGCAGCTCCTCCACATCGAGAGCGCATGTACCTCGCCCTTTCTCCGCGACGGCAACTCCCATGGCCGACGGAGCACACGTGGACCTGAACGCACCATGACCGAGCGAGTGACAAGAGCGTCTACTTCCCTTCACCGCTCCAACACATTGAACGAGGATGATTAAGCTCCCTGACCCTGTCTCCTCTCCAGCTGGCCCAACAACGCACGGAGAGTTACGCGGACGGCGCACCACGCACGGGATGCATATGGCTCTACAGACCCCCATCCTCCTTCGCCGCTGCACACAGAGCCTTCAGAGCTGCCCTCACACCTGAAGCATGCACGCAGCATGCACGAAGGATTTGTCAATGGTCTCAGCCACGGCGCACATGGGGAATTCAGTGGTTTTGCGGTTCCCGACGGCTTTTAAGGTTGTGCCCGCACCTAAAGTCAACACGCCAGTTCCCCTGCTTTTATGTTTCTCTTACAGCCGCTCCTGCTTTTCTTCACGGCCACTATTAATCCTTGCAGGACTTAATCGCGGGAGGAGCCAGTGACTAATTTTTCTTCTTGTGGACCTCTGCACGTTCAACGGGACAGCCCCTCTACGTCACGGAGCAGCAAGCAATTTTTGCGCGGCTCGGACGATTTCACTGCCCCTGCCGGCACACACTACCCCTCCCCTCCCTCCACCTCCGCCTGCAGCGAGCTTCTCCCACAGCTCGCTCCCATAAATGGATTATCGAGGTCACGGCCCCCTGCCCGTGCCCTCTGGGGGGGGAGCGTGTGTGGCGGGTTGACTCAACCCCCCCACAACACACAGGACAGTCAGCTCTTTTCTCTTGGTTTTCCCCGCTGCACTACTGAGATGTAATGTGCCATTCATGTGTTGTGATGCAATGTGCCCTGCATGTATTGTGATGCAATGTGCCCTGCATGTATTGTGATGTAATATGCCATTCATGTATAGTGTTCATGCGTCCTGTCCTTGCTGTGACCTAGAGACAGTTCAATATGTAGATGTGCCTTGTAACCTCTTTGTTCCGCAAGCCGAGCAGAGGCTGCATCTGCCTATTGTTATGTAGGTCTTACAAATGCAAATGTCTCATGCCTGTTCTGCAGTCCCTTTGATCAGACCAACTGCTGTGAATCTGCTTTGATGTATTGTTTGAGTTGGGTACAAATACTGCACAGGTTCTGTAACTCATTCTCTCTCTGACTCACTTCAACTGCTGCTGCAGACACGCACTTTGTGTCTCTTCTCTGAGAGCCTGAGGATCCCGCTCCAGCCTGCACACACTTGGGCCGGAGCGGGGATCCTGTGACGGCGGTATGATAATAAGCTCTACTTAAAACCTCCAACAACGCCGCTTTATTTCATGCCGCCGCATACGGTACTGAAGACAATTCAGGCTGTGCAGTGTATGATAATTATAAATGGACCTGAATGAATAATCTCTTACTGTCCAGTGCATTCACTCACTCTAATGTTGTACTCTGGTCATAACTATGCTACCATACTGCGCCTTACAGTCTAATTGGTGCCCCACATTTCACTCTGCACCTGATAGTTCTGCATTGTACAGAGGGGTATGATTCATGTACCTAAACGGGTCACCATCTGTTCATCTATGATGTATATAAGTTTTTAGCAGTTTTACTTTCCATGGGTATTCCCTTTGTCTATAACGCTGTGTGTGTTTTTGCGGGTTGGTTGTCTACTGTAATGTTGCTGCTGTAGAGGAGCTGAAATAACGAGGCGATTTTTGTATTAAAAACAGGGTTTTTAATGAATAGCTCTTCTATCGAGTCTCATCAGGTGTAGAGCTTGGCAGAAGGCAAGAGAGTGATCTGTGCTCCGCTCGCTGGTTAAATACAAGCACACATAGAGCCACACATTGAAAAAGCTGACATCAGAGCCACACATTGAAAAAGCTGACATCCCCCCGTTATCTTAACCCCCCCCCATTGTTCTGCTATCTCCTCTCCTTGTCTTGGAAGGTGATGGGAACTCCTCCTCTCGCCTTAGGGGGTAAAGGTGTCAAGTCCATCTCCGCCGCCGCGTCTTGGGAGGTCCATTGACTTTAACCCGGCGGGGGAGATCCTTTGTCCTTTCCAGGTGTGAAGTTCCTTACATATGCTGTCACAAAACATTTCCACTTGTTCTAACATATGTAGATATGGGATATAAGAGTCATATATACCACAGGCCCCCCAAACACTAGGAAAGGACACAGAAAGAATCACAGTCTAAGATAATAACTATGAAATACTACTTGTTACAACTGTTGCCACAGGAGAAGTTTTCTAGCAGCCATGCTCCTAAGAAAGTTCAGTGGTAAACATAACAGCATAGTGAAATCATAAGTAGCCTTAAACTGTTGTAGCACAATTAGTGAATAATTGCGGGGTGGTTGGTATCAGTCCCTGTGCTGTCTGGGCTTTATTCTTCTCCCAAAACTGCTGTAGGTTGGCTTAGGTGTCCCGCTGGGACCTTCTCGTGGTGAATCTGCATTGTGGGAAGGAAAGAGATTATTTGTTCCCTGCCTGGGGGCTGAGACTTTTCCTCTGGGGGGTCTACCACGCCGAGGTGCTCGTGCCAACTGTGCAGGTTCGTCTCTCAGCAAGAAAGCAGGTTTGAGTCTGTCAACACTGACCACTTCCTTTCTGTCCCCATAATCAAGCACAAAGTGTTTGTCACCATTTTCCAGCACTCTGAACGGGCCATCGTAAACTGGGCGTAACGTTGGTTTAATGGCTTCATGCTTAACAAAAATGAACTCAGCGTTTTTTAAAGTTTGAGGAACAAAAACTCGTGGAAAAGAGTGATGAGCTGGACCGTGGAGGGAGTCCGGTCCACTGCTGCCTAAAAACCTTGGGACTGGAAGGTGTCCTGGTTCTGGGTTCTCTGGTAAAAATTCTCCTGGGAGTCTGATAGGCTGGACAAAAACTAATTCTGCAGGAGAAGCGTCTAAATCCTCTTTAGGTGCTGCATGCAACCCCAATAAAACCCAGGGAAGTTTATTTACCCAATTTGTGTCCGTTAGTGAGGCCCTGAGGGCAGCCTTTAAGGACCTGTGAAAACGCTCGCATAACCCATTAGCCTGAGGGTGATAAGCGGTGGTGCGATGAATTGTTGCCCCTAAACTGTTAGACATGGCTGACCAGAGCTCTGAGATAAATTGAGGCCCTCTGTCTGACGTGATGTCTGATGGAACGCCGAAACGTGCCACCCAGTTTGCTAGAAAAACGCGAGCGACTTCCTCCGCTGTGGTTGACGCTAGAGGGACTGCCTCTGGCCAGCGCGTGGTGCGGTCTATCATTGTTAACAGGTGTGTGAAACCTTGGGAGGAAGGTAGCGGCCCCACGAGGTCGACGTGAATGTGGTCGAATCTTCTAGCAGGAATTGGAAAAGGCTCCAGAGGGGCTTTTGTGTGTCTGTGTATTTTGGCGCGTTGACAAGGAATGCAAGTTTTTGCCCATTCTTTTACGTTTTTGCACAGGCCTGGCCACACAAACTTTTCAGCAACCATTTTGACCGAGGCGCGCACACCTGGGTGCACGAGGGAGTGAATTGCATCGAAAATACGGCGGCGCCAAGCAGCTGGTACTAACGGGCGAGGTCGGCCGGTTGAAACGTTGCATATTAGGGGGGGCACGCCGTCGCGCAACCCTTTTTTCTCCAGCCTTAACCCTGTTGGTCCGGACAGGAGCGTGCGCACGTCTGCATCACTGCTTTGTTCTTCCGCCATGGCTGCATAATCTACTCCATCCTGGATAGGTGCTGCGTATGTGTGTGCGTTAGTGAAGAGTTCCGCTGCTGAGGCGGCGTAATCTGTCTCCTCGTGCTCTGGCGGTGTCACAGCGCGAGAGAGACAGTCAGCTACAACGTTAAGTTTGCCTGCTACGTGTCGAATGTCTGTGGTGAACTCTGAAATCGCAGCTAGCTGTCTTTGTTGTCTGCCGGACCATGGTTCTGAAATTTTAGCCATAGCAAAAGTGAGCGGCTTATGGTCCACAAAGACCGTGAAACTCCGCCCTTCTAACCAAAACTGGAAGTGGCGGATGGACAAATGAAGCGCTAGCAGCTCTCTGTCGAAAGTGCTGTATTTGCGTTCCGTTGGGTTTAGCGATTTGCTAAAGAATGCCAAAGGTTGCCAGACTCCGCTGACAAGTTGTTCTACAACTGCCCCTATAGCCAGGTCAGAAGCATCTGTGGTCAGAGCAATGCGGGCTGAGGGATCTGGGTGGACTAACATTGTGGCGTTAGCTAAGGCGTTTTTTACTTCCGCGAAAGCGCGTTCGCGCTCCGGGGTCCATTCGACCGCGTTGGAAGCCTTCTTTTTTCTGAGCGCGTCATATAGGGGTTGCATGAGCTGAGCTGCGTGGGGGAGGAAACGGTTGTAAAAATTAACCATCCCCAAAAATTCCTGCAGCGATTTAACCGTTTGAGGCCGTGGAAAACCTTCTATCGCACAAACTTTGTCTGGAAGCGGAAATGCCCCTGTCGGGGAGACCCTATGTCCCAAAAAATCAATTTGCGATACGCCGAATTTGCATTTGGCTGGATTGATTATAAGTCCGTGCTCTTCCAGCCTCTGAAAAATGGTAGTGAGGTGCTGCTCGTGTTCTTCCTCGGATGAGCTGGCTACCAGCATGTCATCGAGGTAGACAAAAACAAAGGGTAGGTCGCGCAGGACTGCGTCCATCATCCGTTGAAAAGTTTGAGCAGCGCCTTTGAGGCCGAACGGCATTCTTAGGAATTCAAAAAGGCCGAAAGGGGTTATAACCGCTGTTTTAGGAATATCTTCAGCTCGGACTGGGACTTGGTGATAACCGCGGACTAAGTCTATTTTTGAAAAAATGCTCGCACCCGCTAAATGTAGTGAGAAATCTTGAATGTGAGGAATGGGGTAGCGGTCATGCGCTGTAGCATTGTTTAGCCTGCGGTAATCTCCGCACGGTCTCCAAGAACCGTCGGATTTCGGAACCATGTGAAGTGGTGAAGCCCAGGGGCTCTTCGAGCGTCTAACAATGCCCAATTTTTCGAGAGCTGCAAATTCATCCTTTGCTATGTTGAGCTTGGCTAAGCTGAGAGCTTTGGCAAAAACAGGAGGTCCTGTTGTCGGAATGAAGTGTTTAACCCCGTGTTTGGCTACAGTGGCTGAGAATTTGGGGGTTGTGAGTGCTGGAAATTGGGTGAGGAGTTGTTCAAACTTACCTCCCGCTGTGGTGACGTTGGCCTGCACAGGTGGTGGGGAAACTCGAGCTGAACATGGAATAGAAGCAAAAGATAGTGCATTAACCAGGCGCCTATTTGCAAGATCCACTAATAACCCGTGTGCACACAGAAAATCTGCGCCTAACGAGTTAAAGCTCACCGCTGCTACAACAAATGTCCATCTGTAGCTGCGGCCGTGGATGAGGAGGTGCATGCTCTTTTCCCCGAACGTGTCGATGTCAGAGCCACGGCAGAAGGCAAGAGAGTGATCTCTGCTCCGCTCGCTGGTTAAATACAAGCACACATAGAGCCACACATTGAAAAAGCTGACATCAGAGCCACAAATTGAAAAAGCTGACATCCCCCCGTTATCTTAACCCCCCCATTGTTCTGCTATCTCCTCTCCTTGTCTTGGGAGGTGATGGGAACTCCTCCTCTCGCCTTAGGGGGTAAAGGTGTCAAGTCCATCTCCGCCGCCGCGTCTTGGGAGGTCCATTGACTTTAACCCGGTGGGGGAGATCCTTTGTCCTTTCCAGGTGTGAAGTTCCTTACATATGCTGTCACAAAACATTTCCACTTGTTCTAACATATGTAGATATGGGATATAAGAGTCATATATACCACACTGTCACACTAATTTCACAGTTTGGAATCAATAAAGTGCATCTATCTATCTATCTATCTATCTATCTATCTATCTATCTATCTATCTATCTATCTATCACTAAAGAAAGCTACTTTGCATTTAATTCCATTTGAATTAAGTATAAGAATATAAAAACTGCAAATTGATATCATGCTTATAATATATGGTGATATATATATTAAACATTTCATATGTACCTATTACGTGACAACAGCCTGATTTGCACTGGCTAGGTTTTCAGGAAAAAAAAACAGTCATCCTATCCCAGTTGTATAAACTGTTCACTTCAAGTCATGACTCAAAATAGAGGTAAATGGTGTGAAATGCTCCCAGTGAAACTCCCCACTGTCAAAAACAGGCTGGCATGTCCACATGTATCAGAGGGGGCAAATGGGAGCCTGTACCCTGCCAAGGCTCACAGAAGTGCTGGCAATGACATCAGCTGAGCTCACACTGGAAATTTGTGGAAAAAAAAATCTTCATCTTTCTTTTTCTAAATCGCGCTGTAAATTAACAAATGGCTGTTTGATTATAGCTGATTCACAAACACAGAGGTGTTAATGATTTTTGAACCTCACTACAATAACTGACCAGATGGAAATATTGGTCAAGTGTTTGTGTAGTGTTAGCAGACATAGATATCCCTGTCAGTAGTTGGCCTCGTCAGGTAAATACGTATTTCAGCAATTTAGTCTCTGCAACCTACTGATGATTTCACACTGTTAGATCAAGAATATTACTGCAAAATGCATGTGCTAAGTGTCATGGTTCACCCCTCGGGATAGAGAGCAGAACCCAGATGTGTAACGGTCATTAAACATTTTATTAGACAAAAACTCATAAAGCAGCTCAGAAGCTGAAACACAAAAATGCAAAACAGGCAGACACGAAAACTCGTAGACTTGGGAATTAACCAGGCAGGCAGAAGCGTGTGTGAGACACCAAACAGACTAATGATGCAGCACCAAACAGGGGCTGCGTCCTTTAAATAAAGCAGACAATAATTAACAGAACACAATCAGGAAACACGGGACAGGTGGAGAAATCAATAATCAAAGACAGCTGATTTTAATTCTCTCTGGTCCCCGCTTATTAATTCTATAACCTGAGGGGTGATGGGTGGTGGTTTGCTCTCCTTGGTCCTTCTGGTGGCTGGCTGCACCCTGACCATGACGGATTTCTGCGACTCACTGGGGCCAGTGTCCGGGGAGCCTGTTCCGGGGTAGCTGTGTGTCTGGCCTGGGGTGGTGGTGGTGGTGGGGGGCTACGGGGTGGGCTGGGGGATGGGCCATGGCCCCAGGTTGGCTAGCCTTGCCTCCCAGTTGGGGCTGGGTCTGGTCCTGTGCACCTGGTGGTAGTGGTGGAGGGGTGTTCTCCCTCTGGGTCGGGGTCGTGTGTGTGTCGGTGGTGCAAGCCTGCCCCAGCGCGTCCTTGTGCGGTGGGGTTGTGCCCTCCCCGGGGCCCTGGCAGCGCTCTGGGTACTGGTACCTGCGTCCTGGGGGGTGTGACCCTCCCCCCCCGTCCTCTGGGACCTGTGGGTGTGCGTGTGTGTGTATGTGTGTGTGTGTGTGTGCATGCATGTATGCAGGTGCACGTAAGTGTGGGTGTGAGTGGGTTTGTGTGTGTGTTCAGGTGCGAATGCATGTGTTGTCTGTGGGCATGTGGGGTTGTATGTGGGTGTAGGTGGGCATGTGTGATGGTGAGTGTGTGTGTGTGCACATGAGGGTGGGCGTGGGTGTGTGTGTGGGGGTGCGGATACCTGTGGTTGGACGTGTGAGGGTTGAGGATGTGTGTGTGGGTGGAGCGGGCCTTCTGGTGGCCTGGGGTTGGCAGTATGGGGCCTGCTTTTCCCGGCTGCCCTGCTGTTGTGTCATGGGGTGGGGCACTTTGTCGCATTGCCTCCGGTGTCCTTGGTGCCAGGTGTGTGTGGGTGATTGGGGGTGGTCAGGGGGCCGCTGACACAGGTTGGTGGCTGTGTTGCTGTCGGTTTGCTCCGGGGTGGCGGTGGCTGCTGGACGGCCTGTCGCTGTCGGTGTGTGTCTGGGGTGGGTGATTGGTAGGCTTGTGGTGGGCGCTCGGGGGTGTTACTTAGCGTGTGGGGCACTGTATGGGTCCGGCCCATTGTTTATTATTGTGATTACTGTTGTTGATGCTGGTGGGTCCTGGGCTGCTCGGCCTGGCGGCCCTCACCCTGGATTGGAATTTGGGGGCACTGGGTGGCCTCCTGAACCAGTTTGTGAGCTGGCTTCTGAGAGGGAGACGGGCTCCTTTTTGGACTGCCTCCCTCCCAGTCTTAACTGCCCTTCCCCCTGATTCTGGGTGGAACATACACTACCGTTCAAAAGTTTGGGATCACTTAGAAATTTCCTTATTTTTGAAAAAAAAGCACTTTTTTCAATGACGATAACTTTAAACTAATCAGGAATACACTCTATACACTGCTAATGTGGTAAATGACTATTCTAGCTGCAAATGTCTGGTTTTTGGTGCAATATCTACATAGGTGTATAGAGGCCCATTTCCAGCAACTATCACTCCAGTGTTCTAATGGTACAATGTGTTTGCTCATTGCGTCAGAAGGCTAATGGATGATTAGAAAACCCTTGTGCAATCATGTTAGGTCTGCAATGCTGTAATTGCTGCAAATGGAGGATTCTTTGACGAAAGCAAAGTTTGAAGGAAAAAATTATTTTTTCAAATACAAATTATTATTTCTAACCTTGTCAGTGTCTTGACTATATTTTCTATTCATTTTACAACTCATGGTGGCAAATAAGTGTGACTTTTCATGGAAAACACAAAATAATTGTCTGGGTGACCCCAAACTTTTGAACGGTAGTGTACATCTTCTTGGATACACTTAGAGTTTTGGGGTGGGGGTGTGCAACACTGTGTTGGTGAAGGGGATACCTCTGTCTGCTGTGCAGTGGGGCTGCTCTCACCTCAATTTTAATTGCATTTTAGGCACAAAGCTTGGGGAAATGAGAGCCCAGCTGCCTATCACAGTGGCTAGTGGTTCTTCACCTACCATCCCCCCATTTTAACTGCATTATGGTTGTTCACACACCTCCACACAATCACATCACACAATTGACACACACCAATCATGATTTGTGCAAGGGGGAGAAAGGGGGAGAAGGGAGTTCTTCCCCCACCCGTTGCCCTCCTTCTGCCGGGGACCTGGGGGCCTGGTGGGGGGCCTGGGACCCATCATGTTGTCAAAATCCCTGGGTGCTGCCGAATCAATTGATGCAAGCAAAGGAGTGAGAGAGTGATTAAACAAGAGAGTAAGCAAGAATTAGGGAGTGATGAGTGGAGGTGGTGATGGTGGGGCGGTTTTGTGTGGTGCTTTGCATGTCAGCTGGCATCTCAGAGTGCCTGCGGTGGTCCGCTGATCCGTCGCTTGGGTGGGCATTGGGGGTGGTGGTCTGCTTCTGTGGCTGTGGCCGCCCTGGGGTGGATCGGCGAGGGTGTGGCTTCTGGCCTGCGCCAGAGGTCTCCCCAGTCGCTGTTGGGCGCTGGTGTGCATTCATGCTCGTTGCATCTGCATCGCGGTCATCCTAAATAATAAGGGTGAATGAATGGGGGTGAGTGTGTGGGGGAAAGCACGAATGGATGTGAGTAGGTCGAAGTGAGACTGAGAGTGCGTGTATGGGTGAATGTGAGTGAGTGCGGGTGACTCTGAGGGCAAGTGGGAGTGGGAGTGAGATTGAGCGGGTAAAGAGTGAGAGAGAGTGGGTGCGTCCGGGAGTGAGAGTGTAGGATTGTGTGGAGGAAAGGGCGAGTGAGAGTGAGTGAGTGTGTGTGGGAGCATATGAGAGCATGAGGGTGTGAATGCGTGGGAATGGGTGTGTCTGCTGGTTGGGAGGTGCTGGATTGAGGGTGTCGTGCCTCTTGGCTATGTGGGCTCCCCTGGATGGGGAGGGGGGGCTTCTTTAGGCGTGGGGGTTCCCAGGGTGTGCGGCGGTGGTGCTGGGGTGGGGTTGGGCCCGCTGTGGGGGTGCCTGGGGGGGCTTGGGCCAGTCTCCTGCCTGGGGGGTGGTGTTGGCCCCGCTGGGGGGGGGAGGGGGGGTTGGCGGGTCCAGGGGGCATCGGCCCACTGCGCTGGTCGCCTGGCGGCCCAGCCTCCCTCAGCCATCCCTCCTGGAGCAGATGCCTGGCATTCCTGGGGCCTGCTGGCCTTGCACATTTGTGACCCGTGCTGGCAAAATGAGTTGCAATGAGGAAATTTTCAAAACTGAGGTATTGTTATTTTCATATTCTGTATTGAAAGACCTTCAAAATGATATTTAATTTGTAGGAACTGGGCAAAAACGGACTAGCAACAAGTCAATTTTTTTTATATCTTGGCTGGTTTGAAAACTTGCATTCGATTGGTTCTGAGTTATGTCTTCCCGAAAAACGTGTATTTTTAGAAAGTAGGAATTTCAAGCTTTACAGTGATACCAAGCACTGATGGGGTTTTTCCTTGGACTTGCTGCCAGCAAACAAAGAAAGAATCATAATGGCGGCATTGTCCTGCTTGCTCGGGGTTTCCGGGGGTTGGGGGGGGGGAGTTCGCTGCGACAGGCCGCCTTCTTCATATGTTTCCTGACAAATCACTCACATGCTTACATGCACACACTTATTTTGCAGGTGCTCTCATACACACACACACACACACACACACACACACACACACACACACACAGATGCACACACGCAAGTGTCTCTCCTTTATCAGGTGCAGATACCAGACTCGTGTTGAGACCTCTTCGGTGGAAAAAGCAGTCTCTCTCCTGTTTGTTTTAGTTATTCATTTGTTTGTCTTTTTTGTCTGTTCCTCTCCCTTTTCTTTCCCCCTCCCCAAAACCCCTTTCCCCATTCACCATAGTGTCGGGTGCTTCATGGGGAAAATGATTTAAATAAAGTATTAAAAGTTATTACAAGAGGAGTTTACAACAATATACAATACATATGTAGGTATTGTATGAAGCTCCTTTTGGCGAAGTAAATCTGTTTGGCACAATAATGGTAGCAGATTTCTGTTCTGCTCACCTAGCTGCCTGAAAAGACAAGGGAAAAAAAAATAATGACAGACAGCTGACAGGAGGAGGCGAGGCTAACACACAAACAGAGGGAAACAAAAATATAAGCAGGGGATGAGGGGGCCTGTGACCATAACAAACAATGACCCAACTGAACTCAGATCATAAATAATACTAAACAGAACTGAGAACAGACTCATGGAATCAATAAACAATGATAAACTCAGGAAGCACAACATAAATACAAAGCGAGGATGTGGGTTGAGTCTATGCTTTACAAAAGTATGAGCAATGACAGAAACTGACAACATGAGACTCAACCAATGCCCTGACACTAAGTTAAATACAGTGAGGTGAAAAAGTGTTTGCCTCCTTCCTGGTTTATCAGTTTTTCATGTTTTTCACACTTAAATGTTTCACATCATCAAACAAATTTAAATATCAGACAAAGATAACACAAGTAAACACAAACTGCAGTTTTTTAAACAAAGGTGTTTATTATTAAGGGTACAAAAAAAATCCAAACCTAAATGGTCCTGTGTGAAAAAGTGATTGCCCCCATTAAAACATAAATTAACTGATTTATCACATCTTTGGAAAGCTGAGTTCAATTTCTCTAGCCACACCAAGGCCTGGTTACTGCCACACCTGTTCTCAATCAAGAAATCACTTAAATAGGACTTGCATGACAAAGTGAAGTAGACCAAAAGATCCTCAAAAGCTAGAAATTATGCTGTGACACAAAGAAATTCAGGAACAAATGAGAAATAAAGTAATAGAGATCTATCAGTCTGGAAAAGGTTATAAAGCCAATTCTAAAACTTTGGGCCTCAAGCAAACCACAATGAAAGCCATTATCCACAAATGGTGAAAATATGGAACAGTGGTGAACCTTCCCAGGAGTGGCTAGCCAATCAAAATTACTCCTGAGGGCTTATTAAGAGTGCTGCGACAACTCATCCAAGAGGTCACTAAAGACCCCACAACAACATCCAAAGAACTGCAGGCCTCACTTGCCTCAGTTAAGGTCAGTGTTCATGACTTCACCATAAGAAACAGACTGGGCAAAAATGGCCTGCATGGCAGAGTTCCAAGACAAAAACAACTACTGAGCAAAAAGAACTTAAAGGCTTGTTTCAGTTTTGCCAGAAAACATCTTGATGATCCCCAAAACTATTGGGAAAATACTCTGTGGACTGATGAGACAAAAGTTGAACTTTTTGGAAGGTGTGTGTCCCATTACATCAGGCGTAAAAGTAACACAGCATTTCAGAAAAGGAACATCATACCAGCAGTAAAATATGGTGGTGGTAGTGTGATGGTCTGGGGCTGTTTTGCTGCTTCAGGATCTGGAAGACTTGCTGTGGTAAATGGAACCATGAATTCTGCTGTCTACCAAAAAATCCTGAAGGAGAATGTCTGGCCATCTGTTCGTGACCTCGAGCTGGAGCTCACTTGTGTTCTGCAGTAGGACAATGATCCAAAACACACCAGCAAGTCCACCTCTGAATGGCTTTAGAAAAACAAAATGAAGACTTTGGAGCGGCCTAGTCAAAAGTCCTGACCTGAATCTGATTAAGATGCTGTGGTATGACCTTATAAAGGTGGTTCATGCTTGAAAAGCCTCCAATGTGGCTGAATTACAACAATTCTGCAAAGATGAATGGACCAAAATTCCTCCACAGCACTGTAATAGACTCATTGCCAGTTATCGCAAATGCTTGATTGCAGTGGTTGCAGCTAAGGGTGGGCCAACCAGTTATTAGGTTTAGGGGGCAATCACTTTTTCACACAGGCCATGTAGGTTTGGATTTTTTTCCCCCTTAATAATAAACACCTTCATTTAAAAACTGCATTTTGTGTTTACTTGTGTTATCTTTGTCTAATATTTAAATTTGTTTGATGATCGGAAATCATCAAACAAATCATTGGTTATCACTCATTAATGCTTTGACCCCGTTAACGGCGACAAATTTTGTGATTGTGGTTTACGGCAGTTGAAAACACAAACAGTACTTTTTGGCCTCGTGGCTCTCTGTACCTAAACCATTTTGGCCACAGACACTCTGCACGCCATGCAGACATTGCGAAGTCAAACAAGCTGGACTACAGCCATGGATATCCCCAATGTGCTGTCATGCTTAATTTTACAACGTTATCTGTCAGAGCTCTCACCTGGATAACTGTTAAAGCCTCCTCCAAAACTTGCCTGGATGTTTGGTTGTTCTTCTTCTGTGGAAGCTAGCTAGCTTGCTAGTAGCTACATGCTAGGTTATAGCTGACCTCCAGCAGCTGACACGGACAGAAATTCACCTGTTTTCATTCCCATAGCTTTGGGTCCAACTGTTGGTGAGTTCCAGTCTAAAAAAATTCTCAAGCTGTGTTTGCAATGTCCATTCACTCCGCCACCGTTTTTGCAGCACGGTGGGGTGTCATCACGGGCAAGATAGTTGTTTGTACTGTATATGTTTGCTAATTTTCTGCTTAAAGGGAAATTGTGTCTGTAGTGACACATGAGGTTTTGTGTTGATCTGCTTAAGGTGGATGTTTGCTATGGAAGAAAGAGCAAGCTTCTTTTTTAGCTGCTGGCTGGTTGTTGTTCAGTGACGCTATTGAGCCCTGGCATTCTCTTGTTTACACATGCAGTAATACTTTTGAGAATTTTCTGGAGAATATTCTGGATAGTTTTTGTCATTTTGTGTATGTTGAGAGCTTTAATAAACCTGCAGGTGAAGACAGCAAGCCTGTTTGTCCACTCCCATGTTCATAACAGTATGACAAACTTGAAAAATTACCGACTTAAGGTACACTGTATCTGTATGGGAAAACATGTGTTCTTAATCGTGATTAACTCAACATTCCAAAAGATTAATCGTGATTAAATGTTTTTATTGTCCAACACCACTAGTGTGTATATATATATAGCCAGGGCGCCATGGCGAAGTTTGACTCCTCCCCTTACAAATTCAACCAGCTGTCTGAGTGTTGAGGTGTCTGAGTTTGACCCCACCCCGGGGTGGCACTATTTTCCTTCATGGAAAGTTTTGTGGACATCGGACAATTTTTGTACGAGTTACAGCTGGTTGAATTTGTAAGGGGAGGAGTCAAACTTCGCCATGGCGCCCTGGCTATATACACTACCATTCAAAAGTTTGGGGTCACCCAGACAATTATTTTGTGTTTTCCATGAAAAGTCACACTTATTTACCACTATGAGTTGTAAAATGAATAGAAAATATAGTCAAGACATTGACAAGGTTAGAAATAATGATTTGTATTTGAAATAATAATTTTTTCCTTCAAACTTCGCTTTTGTCAAAGAATCCTCCATTTGCAGCAATTACAGCATTGCAGACCTAACATGATTGCACAAGGGTTTTCTAATCATCCACTAGCCTTCTGACGCAATGAGCAAACACATGGTACCCTTAGAACACTGGAGTGATAGTTGCTGGAAATGGGCCTCTATACATCTATGTAGATATTGCACCAAAAACCAGACATTTGCAGGTAGAATAGTCATTTACCACATTAGCAATGTATATAGTGTATTTCTGATTAGTTTAAAGTTATCTTCATTGAAAAAAAGTGCTTTTTTTTCAAAAATAAGGAAATTTCTAAGTGACCCCAAACTTTTGAACGGTAGTGTATATATATATGCACACTAGTGGTGTTGGACAATAAAAACATTTAATCACGATAAGACACACACAGTCATGTGAAAATTACGACACCCCATTAAATATTCAGTTCTTTATTAAGAAATGTTCACATATCTATGTCTATCTTTGTTTTGGTTTTTATTTGCATTTTTTAAAATTTATTTTAGCCATTTTAAGTGGAAATGAATGTGGGGGTGTCCTAATTTAGTCCTCACTATTTGTTTAGAATTACATTTTACAGAAAATTTGAAAAAAGTCTTTAATTCATTTTTAATTGTTTAGCTGTATGTTATGAATCTGTCAGTATTTTTAACATTGATATTAAATATTCATTTGTCCAAATATGTTAAAAAAACAAACGCTGGCTTATACAGGGTAACCTAATTTTTTCACAACAGTGTACACACACACACACACACACACACACACACACATATATATACAGTATATATACTGTATATATATATATATATATATATATATATATATATATATATATATATATATATATATATATACACACATACAGCAGGGAAAATAACTATTGAACATATCAACATTTATCTCATTACACATTTTTCTGATGGAGCCACTGACCTGAGATTTTGACCAAAAATCAGGAACAACCCAAGTAATCCATACATACAAAGAAATCAAGGCAACTCTCTTCACAAAACAAGTTATATTTAATAAAGTGGGATGCCACAGGGAATAAGTATTGAATACTTGAAGAAAAAGAGGTGTTAAAAGGAATAGAAAGCCAAGAAACCAGCTGAATCAGAATCAGAATCAGAACCAGATTTATTGCCATTGTTCATGTAGTACACAAACTAGGAATTTGTCTCGATGCCATGCTGCAACATTAAAAACATGATGAGAAAAAGAGATAAACTAAAAAACTAAAGGACTGAAAACGTGCAATAAGTGTAGAAAAATAAGTAATAATAAGTAATAATGATAATAATAATAATAACAATACTAGTAATAATGAGTAGTACTAGTCAAGGCAGTTTTAAAAAATTAGCAAGTAGCAGATAATGTGAAGTACCACATAGTGCAGTCGATAATGCAACAGAAAACAGTGATGAATGACGTGAGTCTGGTTGAGCTGCTGTACATAGTGCACGAGAGTCAAAAAGTCACTTAATGTTCAGCAGTCTGATGGCAGAGGGGAAAAAACTGTTCATGTGCCGGGAGGTTTTAGTCTGAATGGACCGAAGTCTTCTACCTGAGGGGAGGGGAGCAAACAGTACGTGACCAGGATGTGAAGGATCGGCTATGATCCGGCCAGCACGCCTCCGGGTCCTGGAGATGTACAGGTCCTGGAGAGATGGGAGCTCGCAGCCTATCACCTTCTCAGCAGTGCGCACGACGCGCTGCAGCCTTAGTCTGTCCCTGGCAGTGGTTCCTGCATACCACACAGTTATGGAGGAGGTGAGGATGGACTCGATGATGGCCGTGTAGAACTGCACTAACATTTTGGTGGGTAGCTTGAACTTCCTCAGCTGCCGCAGAAAGAACATCCTCTGCTGGGCCTTTTTGATGAGGGAGCTGATGGTTGGCTCCCATTTGAGGTCTCGGGTGATGGTGGTGCCCAAGAAGCGGAAGGAATCTGCAATGGTGATGGGAGAGCCTGTGATGGTGAGGGGGGGCAGGGGGGTTGTGACTTTCCTGAAGTCCACAATCATCTCCGCTGTCTTCAGAGCATTCAACTGCAGGTTGTTGTGGCTGCACCAGGACGCCAGCTGGGCCACCTCTTCCCTGTAGGCGGACTCGTCGCCGTTGGAGATGAGCCCGATGAGGGTGGTGTCGTCCGCAAACTTAATCAGCTTAACAGACTGGTGGGAGGAGGTGCAGGAGTTGGTGTAAAGGGAGAAGAGTAGGGGGGAAAGTACACAGCCCTGGGGTGATCCAATGCTGATGCTAACAGAGTCTGAGACTCTGAACTCAGCTGAACTCCCATTTGAATTTAGGGAGCCATCCCATCCCCCATCAGTGCAAGTTAATTAGAGCTGGTTAAGTCCTGACTGATAGTCTTAAAAAGGTCTGTGAATATCAGATTGTCACACCACAAAGAACTCATGATGGGTAAAAGCAAAGAGCTCTCTCTAGACCTTTGCAACCTTATTGTTGCAAAACATAATGGTGGCATTGAGTACAAGCACATTTCTAAACTGCTGAATGTTCCAGTGAACACTGTTGGAGCCATCATTTGGAAGTGGAAAGAACATCATTTTACCATAAACCAACACTGGCCAGGAGCTCCTCACAAGATTTCTGATGGAGGAGTCAGAAGAATTATCAAAATATGTGATTCAAGAGCCAAATACCACTCGTGGTGGCAATCCCCTGAACCAAGTGGTGGACAACAGTGGTGAGGGGGGCCATGAAGCTGAAGAAGGAGTCCTATCAAGCTTGGTTGGCTTGTGGGACTCCCGAACAGCTGTGGTGTACCGGCAGGCCAAGTGGAGTGCAGCTCGGGTGGTTGCTCAAGAAAAAACTCGGGTATTGGAGTAGTTTGGTGAGGCCATTGAACAAGACTTTCAGTCGGCCTTGAAGGGATTCTAGCAAACTGTCAGGTGGCTCAGGAGGGGGAAGCAGTTCCCTGTCCACACTATGTATGGTACGGATGGGGCGCTGCTGACTTCGACTGGGGATATCATCGGGCGGTGGAAGGAATTCTTCGAGGATCTCCTCAATCCCACTGACATGCCTTCCACAGAAGAAATAGGGCTTGTGGACAAGAGGGACGACTCACCTATCACAGGGGCTGAGGTCACCAAGGTGGTTAAAAATCTCTTTGGTGGCCGGGCCCCGGGGGTGGATGAGATTTGCCCTGAGTACCTCAAGGCCCTGGATGTTGTAGGGCTGTCATAGTTGACATGCCTCTGTAACATTGGGTGGAGGTCGGGGCAGTGTCTTTGGCATGGCAACCCAGGTTGGTGGTTCTTCTCTTCAAAAAAGGGGACTGGAGGGTGTGCTCCAGCTTTAGAGGGATAGCACTCTTCAGCCTCCCTGGAAAGGTCTATGCCAAGGTACTGGAGAGGAGAGTCCGGCCGTTGGTTGAACCTCGGATTGAGGAAGAGCAATGTGGTTTCTGTCCTGGTCGTGGCACATCGGACCAGCTCTTAACCCTCTCGAGAATCTTCGAGGGTTCGTGGGAGTTTGCCCAACCAGTTTACATGTGTTTTGTGGACTTGGTGAAGGCATTCGATCACATCCCTCATGGTTTTTTGTGGGTTGTGTTTCGGGAGTATGGAGTATCAGCTTGTTGTTATGAGCTATTTGGTCTTTGAATGGCCACTGTGAGAGTTTGGTTCTTATTGCCAACACTCTGTCGGAGTCATTCCCAGTGAGAGTTGGACTCCACCAGGGCTGCCCTTTGTCACCGATGGACAGGAATTCTAGGCACAGCCAGGGAGTGGAGGGTGTCATGCTTGGTGACCACAGGATCTCATTTCTGTTTTTTGCAGATGATGTTGGCCTGTTGGCTTTATTCAGCAATGGTCTTACTGGGACGGTTTACCGCTGAGTGTGAAGCGGCTGGGATGAGAATCAGTACCTTCAAGTCCTAGTCCATGGTCCTCAGTCCGAAAAAGGTGGATTGTCCTCTCTGGGTTGTGGACAAGCTCCTGCCCCAAGTGGAGGAGTTTCAGTATATCGGGGTCTTATTCACAAGTGAGGAGAGAATGGAGCGAGAGATTGACATACGGATCAGAGCAGCATCTACAATGATGCGGATGTTGTACCGGTCTGTTGTGGTTCAGAGGGAGCTAAGCTCTAAGGCAAAGCTGTCGATTAACCAGTCAATCTATACATTCCTACTCTCACCTATGGTCACGAGCTTTGGGTAATGACCAAAAGAACAAGATCGTGGATACAAGTGGCTGAAATGAGCTTTCTTCGTAGGATTGCTGGACTTACCCTCAGAGATAGGGTGAGGAGCTCAGTCATCCGAGAAAGGCTCAGAGTAGAACCGCTGCTCCTCTACATTGAAAAGAGCCAGTTGAGGTGGTATGGGCATCTTATCAGGATGCCTCCTGGATGCCTCCCACTTGAGGTGTTTCAGGCACGTCCCTCTGGAAGGAGACCCCGGGGCAGACCCAGGACTCGCTGGAAAGACTTTGTCTTCCAGCTGGTCTGGGAACACCTTGGTATTCTCTCTGAAATGCTGGAGCAGGTGGCTGGGGAGAGGGAAGTCTGGGCTTCTCTGCTTGAGCAGCTGCCTCCGTGACCAGGACCTCCGGAAAAGCAGTAGAAGATGGATGGATGGATGGATGGATGGTGACTGGGAGGGACAAGATTAGAAATGGGTATATCAGAGGGTCAGTTCACACTGAGTGGTTTGGAGACAAAGTAACAGAGGCAAGGCTGAGATGGTTCGGACACGTGCAGAGGAGGGCTAGTGGATATATTGGACAAAGTATGTTGAAGATGGAGCTGCCAGGCAGGAGGAAAAGAGGAAGACCACAGAGAAGATTCATGGATGTCGTGAAGGAGGACATGGAGAGGGTTGGTGTTACAGAGAAAGATGCAAGGGAGACAGATGATCCGCCGTGGTGACCCCTAAAGGGAGCAGCCGAAAGAAGAAGTGAGGATTTTGGTTAGTTTATTTGGTTTACAGGAAAAGGTAGCACAGGTCATGTTTTTTTTTTTTTCATTTCCTTGATTTGTCACAACCACCCAGCCCACCTTCCCCCACCAGTTATACGTTCAGTTAATTTACTGCCTCTGCACCAATAAATCTCCTTCACCTTTACACTTGACTCTGTTTGACTATTATGTGTTCATGGTCAATTACTGTGGGTAGTATGGCCATGTAACACAAGTGGGGGCTCATCTGGCTTTTGAACAAATAGAAACTGAAAAAAAAAATAGCTGTAAAACAAAATGGTTAGGAAAACTGGATGAAATTTTATGTAGAAAATAATAAGAATCAGTTTTTTGAGTTGAGAATTGTGTTACTCTGAAAAGGCGTGAAGATTAATGAAAAGATAAATGTACTGTATTTGCAGTTCTGAGAGGATTTCAAAGATGTTAAGGTTATAGATCTTTTAAAAGGAATATTCTGGAGAAATTAAATTTAATCTGGACAACAGACCTCAAGCACAGCAGATAAAGTCAGGTCATGCCTTACATGGTAGCATGCCTTCAGATGCTAACTTGGTCCCGACAGGAGGTTCGTTGGTGGAGTTGAGAGAAAAGGACAGATTCTGTCCGCAGAACAGTCCAGTGCCAGCTACTGCTTCTTTAGATCACAACCGTAGAAGCTGGATCATGGTCACACAAGTCGGTCTTCTCAGCTTATACACAGAGAAAGGAATTGGACCTCTTGTCATGCGGTGGCCCTCGCGAGCCACCATAAGACACCAAAAGACACTGGTGAAGTTTGCACAGTTTATTGTTAACAAAAGAAAACACAGAACAATGAGCCAGGGTGGGCAAAAACATATCACACTACATGAAGACGATCAAGGCAACAAAGAAGCTCACTTACGATCAAAACCCAGGGATGGTCAATGCGTCTGACCATGAAGGACTCGTTGACGAATCTTTGACGAGACTGCCGCATTATTCTGCTCCCAGGGCCTTCTTAAATGGAGGACCGCTGATGAGCCGAAATGTAGCACAGCTGTCAGATTTGACAGCAGAAAGCCCCTCCGAGCGCTGTCACAATAAAGGCTCGGGGAGCTGGAAGGTACACACTGCTGTCAAACCCAATGAGGATGATGCATGGCTCGAGCACGGATGAGATCGGCGCTCGAACCATGACAGTAACTCCCCCCCAAGGGCGAACTCTGAACGCCCAATGATACCCAAGCCCCCCCCCCCCCCCCCAGGGTGGGCGGATGGGGGAGTAGGCCTAGAGAGAGAGGACCAGCAATAGAAAAACACAATACCCCCCAATGCACAAATCATAATTAAAACAGGCACAACTGAGGCAATTACAGAGCACGGATAACAGAGAATACAATACTCCATAATGCACGGTAACACACAGGGCAAGAAAGAAAAGAACCCCCCCCCCCCCCACAAGTTAAGCACGTTACATCCCTCAGACAGAAGAGGGGAAAAAAAAAACATGCTAACAAAGGCAAGAACACTGAGCAGAACTATCACACTGAATGACCTTCAACCTCAATGGGACCACACAACCCAAGAGGATGACGACAGGCAGAGTCCAAAAACAACGGGAACAGTTCCGGTGGTCTCCCTGCGTCCAATGGCCAAGGGGTGATTACGGGGAAAAGGACAAGATCGGGCAGCCTACCCCAGTCCCAGGCCCGGAAAGTCAGAACCTCCGGTGGCCGAACCAGGTCGCCCAGTCGAACGCACAGTATGTCGGGTGGCCGACCCAGGGCGCCGAACCGGTGAGACAGTTCCTCTGGCAGCCGACCCGCATCCCTCAGCCACCACAACCGTGGGGAAACAATTGGCGGCGGCCTCCCTGGCGGGGGGAAGACACGGGAGAGCCGGGCTGTACGTAGAGGCCCCCCAACGGCCCCTGGCGGTGATGAGCTGGGTTGATGACTATAACGAGAGAGATAAAGGTGACGATGAGCCCGCACAATGTCAGGTGGCAAAGGGTCTGCAGCTCCTTCACCGACCCATACCGATGCTGCACTCGTGGCTGCACCTGCATTGGACCCTGATTGGGTCTCGGCTGCACCCGCGTTGGACCCCGATTGGGTCTCAGCTGCACCCGCATTGGACCCCGATTGGGTCGGCGCGGCACCGGTGACAACCTCCGACCCCGAACCTGAAACCTCCAGCACAGCAACTGCGATTGGCACCGCACCGGTGACTCTGGAAGAAGGCTCAGGAGACAAGAAAGAACCGGGATCAGAATCACCGGTAGCCACAGAGCCCAGCGAGACGAGCTCGGGTGCAGCAGACGGCTGCCCCTGGCTCGCCTCCCCGAGAGGCAGGCCGAAATGCTCCAAGATGGAAAGGAGAAAAATAAAGTAGAGCACTTGCCTGCGCTCGGGTTCTGTCGCCGTCCAGGACTTCGTTGATCCAGGCTTAGGACGGAGAAGCTCGTCGTCAGGCTCGCACTCGGCCACGGCGGGTTCCGCAGCCGGCATGATGGTCTCTGCAGTCTGAGGACCCTCCGGCGCTGACGTCCACGCTGATAACCCGCACAGCGTGGTGGCAGGGGACCCTCGACCCGCTGGCTCGAACTGCTCCACTGTGGAGACCCGGGAACGCTTCATCGTCGGTGCAGGCTCCATGCTGCAGTCCGCTCTCCTCGTCTGCCCGACGTGGCTGCAGAGCTGGAACCAGGCTCTCCAGAACCGCAGGCCCCCTCCTCGCCCGGCAACGGCCTCATCTGCACCGATGATGAAGCGTACCCGGGTCTCCACAGAGGAGCAGTTCGAGCCAGCGGGTCGAGGGTCCCCTGCCACCACGCCGTGCGGGTTATCGGCGTGGACGTCAGCGCCAGAGGGTCCTCAGACTGCAGAGACCATCTTGCCAGCTGCGGAACCCGCCGTGGCCGAATGGGAGCCTGACGACGAGCTTCTCCGTCCTGAGCCTGGATTGATGAAGTCCTGGACGGTGACAGAACCCGAGTGCAGGCAAGTGCTCTACCTTATTTTTCACCTTTCCATCTTGGAGCATTTCTGCCTGTCTCTCGGGGTGGAGAGCCAGGGGCAGCCGGCTGCTGCACCTGAGCTTGTCTCGCTGGGCTCTGTTGCAACCGGTGATTCTGATCCTGGTTCTTTCTTGTCTCCTGAGCCTTCTCCCAGAGTCACCGGTGTGGTGCCAGTCGCTGTGCTGGAGGTTCCAGGTTCGGGGTCGGAGGTCGTCACCAGTGCCACGCCGACCCAATCGGGGTCCAACGCGGGTACAGCCGAGACCCAATCAGGTTCCAACGGGGGTGCAGCCACGAGTACAGCATCGGTATGGGTCGGTGAAGGAGCTGCGGACCCTTTTCCACCTGACATTGTGCAGGCTCATCGTCACCTTCATCTCCCTCGTTATAGTCACCATCCCAGCTCATCACCGCCGGGGGCCGTTGGGGGGCCTCTACGTTCGGCCCGGCTCTCCCACGTCTCCCCTCCGCCAGGGAGGCCGCCGCCAATTGTTTCCCCACGGTTGTGGTGGCTGAGGGATGCGGGTCGGCCGCCAGAGGAACTGTTCCGCCGGTTCGGCGCCCTGGGTCGGCCACCCGACATACTGTGCGTTCCACTGGGTGACCTGGTTCGGCCACCGGAGGTTCTGACTTTCCAGGCCTGGGACTGGGGTAGGCCGCCCGATCTTGTCCTTTTCCCCGTAATCACCCCTTGGCCACTGGACGCAGGGAAACCACCAGAACTGTTCCCATTGTTTTTGGACTCTGCCTGTCGTCATCCTCTTGGGTTGTGTGGTCCCATTGAGGTTGAAGGTCATTTAGTGTGATAGTTCTGCTCAGTGTTCTTGCCTTTGTTAGCATGTTTTTTTTCCCCCTCTTCTGTCTGAGGGATGTAACGTGCTTAACTTGTGGGGGGGGGGGGTTCTTTCTTTTCTTGCCCTGCGTGTTACTGTGCATTATGGAGTATTGTAGTCTCTGTTAACCGTGCTCTGTAATTGCCTCAGTTGTGCCTGTTTTAATTATGATTTGTGCATTGGGGGTATTGTGTTTTTCTGTTGCTGGTCCTCTCCCACCAGGCCTGCTCCCCCATCTGCCCACCCTGGTGTGGCGGTGGGGGTGGGGTGGGGCTTGGGTATCATTGGGCGTTCGGAGCTCACCCTTGGTGGGGAGGTACTGTCATGGTTTGAGCGCCGATCTCGTCCACGCTCGAACCATGTATCATCCTCATCGGGTTTGACAGCGGTGTGTACCTTCCGGTTCCCCGAGCCTTTACTGTGACAGCGCTCGGAGGGGCTTTCTGCTGTCAAGTCTGACAGCTGTGCTGCATTTTGGCTCATCAGCGGTCCTCCATTTAAGAGGGCCCTGGGAGCGGAATAATGCAGCAGTCTCATCAAAGATTCGTCAACGAGTCCTTCATGGTCAGACGCATTGACCATCCCTGGGTTTTGATCGTAAGTGAGCTTCTTTGTTGCCTTGATCGTCTTCAAGTAGTGTGATATGTTTTTGCCCACCGTGGCTCATTGTTCTGTGTTTTCTTTTGTTTACAATAAACTGTGCAAACTTCACCGATGTCTTTTGGCGTCTTATGGTGGCTCGCGAGGGCCACCGCATGACACCTCTGGCCAGACTGTCCAATTCCAAATAATATTTGTTCATGGTTCAAAGTCCAGTCAGAACAACAAAAGCTTGATGAAAAAAAAAAAAACCCACACACCACAAGGTCTGATTTTTCCGATGTGCTGTGGTCAAACAAAGTCAACGTAAACTTAGTGAAAATCAAAAAAAAAAAAATCTCAGCACAGTAATATAAGAAAAAGGTGTAAAATAGGAAAAAGGTGAATTATAAAGAAAAGTTGGAAAAAGTTACAAAAGGAACACAGAGCTTACACTCGACCTGACCTTAGTAGGAGAGAACATGATCAACTCTCCCAAGACTCTCTAAAGACTGAGCAAAGAAACTTCCTGGGAGTGGCTGGAAGGCCCACTGTTTATGACTGACAATTGAGCCTGACCAATTACATTCAAAGATTAGGATTGGATCTGTCCATTAGCATAAGCCTTTGACCAATGGTGCTGACTTCCTTTGTTTGAGACTGAGTCATAATGTTGACTAAAAAGGAGAGGCTCCCAGTCTGGAAGCTGATTGGTCTGTTCAGTTTTTTGGAATGTGAGCTTCACAGAGAGAGAGAAAAAGTATTTGATATGAGAAGGGGATGCTACATATTAAAACATATATACTGTCTATTAAAGCATACATTCTCTGAAGACACACTCTGGCGGCTCGAAAATCACCTCAAAAACAAATGTGTATTGCCCAAAATAGTATATTGTGGCTTTTTATCCACAAAGAAACTTTCATTGCCTTTGAATTGCTTGGAAAGAACTTTTACATCTTCCACATACTTAAGTATGTGCAGCTCTATTAATACTCTTATTAGCTATGGGTGCTGCAAAGCCAGCCCTACCCTGAGTACCCTCTCTTTTGACCTGAGAAAACCAGACTGCTTCACTAAACAACAATGGCTAATCAAAACATCGGACTGATTCAGCCGTACATGTTCTTATTATTATTTTAGATTTGATTGGCAGTTGGGAACCAGCTTACAGGTGCATTACCGCCACGTACTTCACTCTATATCATCACTCCATATGTCTGTCTTTCAACCAGCCGTACATGTACATGCCTTCGACCCCCACCAAAGCAAGCTGGTTCTGGGAGCTGACGGGTGCCCGCCGAGCAGCTCGCTGGGGACCGGCGGTCCGATGCTCCTGCCCACTGCCATTGAACCATGACCTCAGTGTGGCGCACGCGGCCTCACCCCAGCCGTTGTGCCATGCATGCCCCTGGTTACCCAACTCGCCTCCGTCCTCTGGAGGGAGTGGGTGGTTTAATCTCTCTTTCTCTATTCTCCCTGGTGGGGATGATGTGGAGTGCCTGGGGGGTTTAGGTCTTCCCCCCAAAAAACCCTTCACTGAACCGAGTCAAATGAATGCAAAACGGGTCAGGTGGCAGTCTTGGCGCCTTCATTCCCTACGTCTCTCTCTGGTTTGGCCTTCTGACCGTGTGCCTCCCATTCCTCTGTGGGCACGTCCGATGGTCTCCGAGCTGACGGCGTCCCCCATGTGCTATGGAGTTCTAGAATACTGTAGCACCAGTGGTGGAAACTACAGGCGGCTGCGGTCGGTTTCACGCCATCCCCAGGAAGGGACGCTGACTGTCAGCCTGGTCAGTGGTAGGTAGAGGAGTACTGGCCAAAGTGTTGTTCCTCACCAAGGGACCCTCGGTGACAGTTTGAGCCATTTCTCTCAGCTCATTTCTCGCCGGCTCACTGAGGGCCCCATTCAAGCCGGGTCCCCCTCTTTCCTCACTCCCTCCTCTCTGCCTCTCATCCACTCGCTCTCTTCCTCCATCCGCAGAGCAGATTTCAGTCCATCCCTCTTCCCCTGGGGGAGTGAATTCAGGTCTGTAGCCATGCCCAGTGCTTTGCAGGAATGCTTATGTAGCTAGAAACGCTCTGTCCAAAGATGCCCTTTGGGGGGTGATGTTGGGGGCTTTACTGGACATTCACAGCAGAAAAACACAAACTTGGGATATGGGACTGATTTTGCTCTTGATATGTCTTGTAAGTCACAAAAAATATGTTACAGACATGTTAACAACAGAAAAATATCTTGATTTTTGACAGAGTGTCACTTTAAGACTTTAGTGGCTCTAAGACATTTTTCTTCTAATCAAGAAACAAAAATGTATCTACATTATAAGGGTCTATTTATAATTGACAGCAACATTAACTCTTTGTGAAAATAAATGCATCAAACCATCCATTTATCCATCCATCCATCCATTCATCCATCCATCCATCTATCCTCTATCACTTATCCAGGGATCCAGGTTGCGGGGGCATCAGTCCAGGCAAAGCAGCCCAGAATTTCACCCAGTTCACATACTGTAGTACTATAATCTCCATGATCCCTCCTGCAGGTGGTGAACCCACTGGAGGGTGGATCCATGTGCCTCCTTTGGGTACACTGGGTCCTTGATGTAACCTTCTTCATGGGATCCACTGGACCGCTCTTAGCCTGGCCCTTCACCCACGACCTGTTTGCCTTGGGAGATCCTACCAGGGGCCAAATCAAACCATTTATCAACAAAAGCATTCCAAACCCATTATAGTCTGTTAATGTCCATCCATATTCTTCAATAGTGTCACAAGCCGAGCCGGCTTGGCTTTCTCCATCTCGGGCTTGATCTATCTGTGGATTTGGTTTCACTGTTTATGTGCATTTTTGTGTGTTTCTGTACCTGTTCTACTGCCATGGCCACTGCCTGACCGGCAGCTGTTAGGCAGCTTCTGTGATCTTTTTCCCACACTGCTGGCAGTCTGTCGGTCCAACCACACCCCCTTGCTCTCCTTAATTCCACCAGCTGTTCCCAGCCCCGGTAATTATTGTTCCTGCGCCTCGCTCAAGTGTGCCCAATTTGTGTGGCCAGCGGCATTTGTATTTAAGCAGCTCTTCACTAGACAAACGCCGCTGGGTCATTATACGAGTCACACTCTCATTCTCCATCGTGTGACCGTCAGTCCTGAAGGATTCGTGACTTGTGCTCGATGGGAGATCTGGACTACTTGGACGGTGCCTACTGGTGAGTAAATTGTCTAGCAATTCCCTGTGCAGTATTTTTGCTACGCTGAGCTGTTGCCCAGTTTGCTTTCCCTGAGTCGGTTGAACCTCCTCGAGTCTTCCTCGCTCTCCCGAGCGCAGTTGTATGATATTATTTTCCTGTGGCCACGGTACACAGTGGTCTGCCCGCTGGTCATTTTGTGTCAGCCATTTTGTGTACATACTGTAACTCCCTTCTTGTAAGTCTTTAGTTTGAACTGTTTGTCAATAAATGTGTGTTTGGTGAAACCCGGCGTGTAAATCCATCCTTCTTTCTCCTTCCCCGTGCGCTATGGCAGAGCGCACGGAGAGCACATGACAAATAGCTAATGCTGTGCTCTGTGGAACATAATAAAGTTTATAATTTTAAGGCAACAAAGAGAGCATGTTCAGTCCTCAGAGCAGACTATTGTTTGATCATTAAAATGTCACAATAAGGGTTCCTTTAGGGTTGTTTGATGTAAGGACTGTAACTCCAAATTTCCTTTTTAGGAGGTCATTTTGGCCATAAGAAAGGGACAGATGGAGAATGGTTTAAAAGCTTTGATTTTGTGTTTGGGAAAGAGGGGTTTATGGCCGAGCTGAATTCCAAAGCTTTCTTCTCAGGACAAAAGAATAAGTTTTATTTGCAAACCAGATGATGATACTACATCTGGGTGGAATTTGCATGCTCTCCCCATGTATGTGTGTATGTGTGTGTGTGTGTGTGGGGGGGGGGGGTTGCTTGGTACTCCAGTGACTTCCAACAGCCAAAAAGCATTCATGTTAGGTTAACTGGAATTAGTTGTGGATAAACTGACAGTATGAATGTGAGAGTGAATGGTTGCCTGTCTTTCTGCAATGAGCTAGCGACCTGTCCAGGGTGTACCTCACCTCTCACCCAAAGATGATCATCCCCGTGACCGGAGAGGATTAAGCGGTTAAGAAAATGGTTGGAAGCTAGAAATTGTGATCCATTTATAAAATAATGCAATATACTACTAATACAGGTTATTAATTCACATGTACCTCTCTTCATAAGGCTTTAAAGTCTTTCAGGTCCATATTGCTAATTACTTTATGCTTTTAATACATCAAGGGGACTAAGGGCTAAGTCCAGATCATTTGACAAGTGTGATTGCTCAATACTGTGCTCAAGCATGTAACACTGTCAGTTCAGGAATAACTGGAGAGGTGTGCTTAGGTGCAGAATGACTACTCATGCTTGTGACCTCATGCTGATTGTGCTGCTAGCCTGTCAAACATAGATATTCTGTATCATGTATCCTCTCCACATCATTTAACAACAATAGCAGAAAACACTTCATGCTGGTCTGATGCAGAGGTGGAGTGTGCAGACAATAATAATAATGGATTGCATTATAGCACCTTTCATGATACCCAACACACTTTACAGTGAGTCAGTTATTCATTCACTCCATAGACACACACTGATAGTGGTAAGCTATCTCTGTAGCTGCAGCTGCCTTGAGTTGACTGACTCTGTGTCAACGGCCTCTCCAACCACCACCAGGCATTGATTCACATTCACCAGTGTCACAGACACTATATGATATGAATATACTAATCCATCGATCCATCTTTTCCCACTTATCCAGGGGTCCAAGTCACAGGGGCAAGAGTCTAAGCAGAGAAGCCCAGACTGCCAATTTGTTCACATATCATTGTTACAACCAGTTTTCCAATAAAGAAGAAGAAGCCAACTTTATTGTCATTCAATCCTTACAGCCAATCATGTACAGTAGAACAAAATTACATTTCAGCAAGGTGCCACCACAAACAACTTTACCTTCCCTCAGTCTATTATGTTGAGCATCAAGCTAGAAGGCAGGAAGTACCATTTTCATATGGTCTTAGGTATGACCCAGCCTGGGCTTGAACCCACGACCTCCCGGTTGGGGTGGGGGTGGGGGGGGATACTCTATCAACTACCTAGAAATACAATAATTTTATATCAAAACTAGTTCAGATGATGAAACTGACAAAACTCTTATTGCAATTAGTTGCCAACCACTTTTGTAATAAAACCTGAATTGCAATAATTTTTCAGCAAAACTGGTTGGGATGACAAAACTAATAAAATTCTTATTGCAATTAGTTGCTAACCAATAAAAAAAACAATTTTGCAATAAAACCTAAAACTGCAATAATTTTATTCCATAACTGGTTGGGATAACAAAACTGACAAAACTCTTATTGCAATTACTTGCCAACGAGTTTTGCAGTAAAGAACCAGAATTGCAATAAACTTTTTCAAGAAGAAGAAAATCAATATTCATGCATTTGTCTGTGTTCTAAATGATTAGAAATATATTTCTACAATACACCCAGATGATATGCAGTATATACATAAGCCTAAATGGGCTGATCAGCAAAGAAAGTGACTTACTGAAAATGATTAATTTGTTTCTCATATTAGAAATCCAAGAAATATGACCAGATTTAACACATTTAACAGTAACAAAGTCTGGACTATTAGTTTGGAGTTACAATAATATTATTGCAAAAGTGGTTGACAACTAATTGCAAGAAGAGTTTTGTCAGTTTTGTCATCCCAATCAGTTTTGCCATGAAATTATTGCAATTCTGGGTTTTATTGCAAAACAGCATCATGATCCCAATGATCTCCCCTGCAGGTGGTGACCACTAGAGAGTAGACCCATGTGGTCCATCGGGCCAGTCCAGCCAGGACCAATGGGCAGACACCCGGCCACCAGAAGCTTGCTGTTGAGCCCGAGAAGGGTGCACTTGATTCTTCTTATAACTTTTTCTGCACCACGATAAAGTGGTGATCCATGGAGTGGGGGAGTGGTGAGGAGGAACGTTGGCAGAGTACAAACCATTTGGAAAAAGTGTGTAGACCAGCAAGAAGAGAGGAGGAGCAACATTCATGCTTGGACATGGGATAGAGCAATTGGTGGTACTGAGAGTATGTCGTAAAAGTACTTGGTTAAGATTTGGGTAATGGTCAAGATAAGATGGGGGGCCACTTTAAAAACATTACAAATGTAACCCTCTACTGTGTCACTTGATGTAGTTATATATCATCACTAAAGGTTTTTTCCCCTTAAATATAGGTAATTATACGTAGTTGTGACTATAGGTTTATACCTGCTGGTAAAATCAACATACTGTATGAATGTGTTCTGTTGAAAGATGGTGTCCATTAAAGCTAAAACAATTAGTCTATGATTTGCATTTAGTCCAGAGAATGTGCTTTTTATAATTAAAAGAAAAACTAATTGGAAATTATTTACTTAATTTGTAAAAAAAAATCTCTATGACCCCTTTAACTGCTGGAATTTCTACATCAGCCTAATAATAGGTTTGAAAAGAGGCAGAATTCAAAAAAAAGGGCACATTATATGTTCCACCCTCATTGATTTTGTTGTAGAAATAGTGAGGGAAAAAGCCTGCTCTCTTAAAAAGAAAGCGTTAAATTGTTCTCTGCCTCAATGCTGTCAGGCGTGGGTTGGGTCCCTTGTCCTCATCCTGATTTATAGTTTGTATTTCTTTTCTTTAGGGCATGGGCTCCAATCCATGCCCTCGCTTTGAGTTGGTATTTTGGGTTTTTCTGTATTTATTATTATTCATTGTCATGTCTCTTCTTGTGTTCCATAGGCTTTGCCCCTGCCTGGTCCTTAGTTGTTTATTATTAGTATTATTATCACAACTTCTGTCTTTATCTGTCTATATCTTTACCTAACTTCTGTCTTATTTAGACCCAGCTCTAAATAAAAACTGTAAACTTCAAGTCTCACGCCTTGGTCCTGCCTCTACAAACTGTGACAAATGTTACAGTAATTCTATTCTGGAAAAAAATATATTAAAAGCAGCTTTCTTCTCTGGGAACTTAGAATAGTTTGGATGATTTATCACCAATGTTGTAAAAGCACTGGCATATAAAGTTACAGTATTTTACTTTGAACAAACTCTCATTTCAGAGAAATTACATTTTAACTTGATCTCACGGAATAAAATTCTGCCTCTTTTTATAGCTTGTTTATTTTGCCTTTTTCCTGCTTTGTGTATAATAAACCTAAAAGAAGAATGGACACAGTCTTTCTTTAAATGTACTGTAGCATTGTGTTACTGTGAGTCAGTCAGCTTATATTAACTGAAGAACACTTGTTGCACATTTGCCAGTGATTCATTTAGATGATTAGACACTGAACTATGAAGCGAGTCAACACAGATTAAAGAGATGTTTTATTTAATACCGAAAAGACAGTTTTGAAAACACGGAAAGGTTGCACGCATATATCAGCTTAACATCAGCATTGGCTGATATTCATCCTATTGACTCATGGTAGCTATTGACAAATAAGTTATCGGCATATTTATCTGTTTTGTCCTAGATGTATGACAGATTTTTTTCTATGAAACAGACAACACTAGACTACAGCTGCAAATTCAGAAAACGTGTATGTCTGAACCATCATAAAGCATTTCAGCTCAGTTAAATTAATGATAAACTACAACAATATTTGTTTTGTGTTACTTCAACCCAAGGTGTTTTATATATATATATATATTAGTGGTGTCGGCGTTATCACGTTAATTACCCATTAATGCTTTGCCCCTGTTAAGGGTGACAATTTTTGTGATTGCGGTTAACCGCACTTAACGGCAAAAAGTGTGAACAGTACATTTGTTGGCCTAGCTGCACTCTGTACCGAATCTGCTCTGTGCCATACAGACATTGTGAAGTCAAACAAGCTGGATCACAGCCATGGAAATCCCCAAAGCACTGTCATGTTTAAGTTTACAGCATTATCTGTTGGAGCTCTCACTTGGACAACTTTCACAGCCTCCTCCAAAACTTCGCCTGGATGTCGGTTGTTCTTTTTCTTTGGAAGCTGGCTAGCCAGTTAGCAGTATAAACAGCTATGTACTATTGATGTAGCTGGCTGCCAGCAGCTGACATGAACAGGCACTCCACTCCACATGTTTTATCCTCATAGCTTTGAGTCCAACTGTCGGCAGATGAGGAGTAGTCTAAAAATCTTTTAATTCTCAAGCTGTGTTCAGAATGGCCACTCACTCCCATGCCCCGTTTTTACGGCACGGTTGGTGATGTCATCATGGTGAGACAGTTGTTTGTTTATGTTCACAATTTTTCGGTTAAAAGGGAAATTGTGTCTCTTGTGACACATGAGGTCCATTGTGGATGTTTGCTAGGGGAGTAGAGTTGGATGCTGAGTTGTGTCAGTATTGTTAGTATGTTGCAGTGATGCTATTGAGCACTGCCATTCTGTTGTTTGCACATGCAGTAGTACTTTGTGTCATGACGTATTAAGTTTTGACAGCTCACGTGCACAATGCCAAACACAGGAAGGAACCTCACAGAAGGGCGTGTTTGACAATTTCATTAATAGCAAAATCCAAAGCGCACAGCTACAGAAACAGTCACTTGACAGAGGAAAGGACCTGGGGAGAGAAGACGAGAGCCGTGAGCTGAGGAGTGGAGTAAGGGGAAATGGGCGAGCCAAATTGCCACTTACTTGGGAAATCCAGAGAGGACCGGCAGGACTCAGTGGGGAATAGATGAACCAGTAGGGTAAGGGGGGAAAGATGAGCTGATGGTGTCAGACCGGGTGGATGAGATCACTGAAGGACAGTGTGGTGGGGCAGGAGAGCGCGCGCAGTCCCGGTGACACACCTACACGGTGGCAACAACCTGAGGAAGAAAGGAGAATAAAGGTTAACGACGTGTTAATGTTTAAACTTGTAAATAGCTTGCCTGAACACGGGCAGTATACCCAGACGAGCCAGCGCTGACTGCGCGGAGGAGACATCTTTAAGTACGCTGGCTGATGAGCGGGCGCAGGTGTGTCTTCTGCCTCAGGTGCAGTGATGAGTTAGAGAAGGTGAGGCCGGAGGGAAGGGGCGCGCTCCCACTGCCCATGACATTTTGAGGAGTTTCTGGAGAATAGTCTGGATAGCTTTTGTCATTTTGGATATACTGAGAGATTTAATAAATCTGCAGGTGAAGAAAGCAAGCATTATTTGTCCACTCCCATGTTTATAAAAGTATGAGAAGCTTGAAAAATTATCAACTTAAGGTACACTGCATTTGAATGGAAAAACATGCAATTAACATTAATCACGATTAACTCAATGCTCCAAAAGATAAATTGCAATTCAAAATTTTAATCGCCCAACAACACTAATTATTATTTTTTTTTCCTTTGGAGGGGCAGTTCAGACAAAAATGGAAAGTGGGTTGTTGCCTTGGCAACAATACCCAGTACCTCTGCATGTTCTTGGCATCTTTAGTTATCCATCCATCCATTGATATTCTACCACTTTTCCGGAGGTCCGGGTCGGGGAGGCAGCAGCTCAAGCAGAGAAGCCCAAACTTCCCTCTCCCCAGCCACGTGCTCCAGCTCTTCAGAGGGGACACCAAGATGTTTCCACACCACCTGGGAGACAAAAGTCTCTACAGCATGTCCTGGGTCTGCCCTGGGGTCTCCTCCCAGTGGGACGTGCCCAAAACACCTCAAGTGGGAGGCCTCCAGGAGGCATCCTGATCAGATGCCCAAACCACCTCAACTGGCTCCTTTTGATGTGGAGGAGCAGCGGATCTACTCTAAGCCTCTCCCAGATGACTGAGCTCCTCGCCCTATCTCTGAGGGTGAGTCCAGCGATCCTACAGAGAAAACTCATTTCAGCCGCTTGAATCTGTGATCTCGTTCTTTCAGTCATTACCCAAAGCTCATGAGCATATAGATGAGAGTGGGAACATAGATTGACCGGTGAATCTTTAGTTATTTCACTGAAGTATTTCATTAAATATAACTTCATTCAGAATTTTAATTCTTAGAAATAAGCATTTAAAATCATTGTTCTAGTTTGGCATTTCATATTTATTAGTGAAAGTTATATTGTCACCATCGGGGGCAAATCTCTAAAACCAACATTTTTTCAGAAAATGTGAAGAAAACACATTAAGTTTATTGAAGTGGTTTTTTTGTTTGTTTGTTTGTTTGTTTGTTTTTTTCTAATCCCTATCATTAGTTTGAAATTAGTTTAAAAAATTACATAAAGGGTGACCAATAGAAGGAGTTTATAAAAAAATTTAAAAAGACAAAATATGGAGATACAAGGTTTGCATCCAACAGTGGCAATATGTTTAAAAAGAAAATGCCTAAAAAAGCCAGAATTTTATGGCAGACTGTTTTAAATTTATTAGAAAAAATAATTTACTCTAAAATCCACAAATTATGAGGAAAAAAGAAATGTACATGAAAAATCTTTCAAATCTACTATAAAGTATTCTTAAACTTATCAAAAAGAACAAAATTATGAGAAAAAAGTTACAAAGTTATTCAAAAATTTTGCAGATTTACAAGGATAAGTGGTGAATTTATAAGAATTTATAAGAAAACTCATAGATGTAGAAGACGAAGCTTTCAAACTGGAAAGAGCAAGGTCATTACTATTTAAGTAACTTTTTAAACAGATATGTTCTTATTCTTCCTTAGGTAACTTTTTGTGGACTCCTCTTATTTCTACTTGAGTAAATAATGTTATAAAGTAACTTGAGCACAATTTCTGGATTCTCTACCCACCTCTGCCCTGTGTAACTTCCCCTTCTCACAGTTGCTGTGAACTCTGTCTACAAAGATCAGAGGAAGGCACCATCCTATGTACCACATGGTGTGGGAAGGATTTCAATAATGGTGATGTGGTAATCATTTTATGGTCACAGGAAGAGAGAAGATGTGAGAAAGCCCAACTGAAAAAAAAATATCCTACATTATGTATATAGAGCCCAGAAGACCAAAAATGTACACAATGAAGTTAGTAGAGCAGATATGGAAGTTGAGGGGCTCAGGTGGAAATGACAAAAGAAGCTCAAAGGCTTTTCTTTCAAGCCAGTCACCAGTTGTCTTAACAAACATTTGCTCGTTCTGCTTGTTGCTCGTTCCTGATTTGATCCCACTCACATCATCAGTGACAGGCTTGACAAATTTTAAAGAAGGGTTAATATTCAACTTTGGCACAATTTTGAAGTCCACAGTGATATTACAGATGCATAAATACTAGAGATAGAACAACAGATTGTTTTAAAGAATGGCCAGTCATCATACTGGAAGATGTCCAAAAGTGTAAGAGACCAAATTCAATTTTTGGTGACCTATATAAGGATTGAGACCAAAATAATTATATGTGTTAATGTAAAAATTTGTGCATTTGTTATTGTCATGAATGCCCCTTGCAGGGCATTAGTGAGACGCCAGGAGCCAGAAGTAAGTTTGCCAGTTTATTTACAAAAAGGAAAAAAAGGTAAAATAAACAGCCACGTGGGGCAAAGCATGTACATACACTAAAGCACAAAATAATAGACTCTGATGACAAACGAGGATGTGCAGCGAGGACGGAGCCTACACTGCACAGAAACACTTACAAAGACGAACAGCGATGAATCCAAACATGGGAGGAAGACTGGAGTCGGGGGTAGGAACTCCAGCCCAATAACACGGAGGTGTTTGTGTGTGTAGGTCGCAGCGAGGAGTAAGCCTCAGCTGCTCCCTTAAATACAGAATCAAACCCAATCAGAATGTGATCAACGAAAATGACAAACAGCTGTCACGACGCCTTCTCGTCTTGACAGCCAGAAGTGCGGCCATGACGCTGTCATAATAAGAGCCCTACAGAGGTCCCAATAACAAACCTCGGAATAAACTGGTGAAAAAGGGGAAATACTGAGTAACCCGAGCGCAGGCGGGATCAGCGCTCAGATCACCACAGTACCCCCCGTTCAAAGGGCATATTCCAGGCATCCAACGTAACATCCAAGGGCCCCCCAACCAGAAGGCTACCAGGACTGACCCAGGGAGGGCGGAGGGGGAAACAGGCCAGGAGGGAGAGAAACAAAAACAAAAAAAAGGCAACAGCAACACCCAGAGGAGGAAGAAAAACCCACAAGGAACGGATAACAATATAGAAAACAAAATGGCGTGCCTTACACACAGAAATGGCCAAAACTAAATCAAGCGCAACAGGATGACTAAACAAAATACAGGTACCCTTCCAACATACATAAGTACCATGTAACATACAAACTAGAAACATAACGTGTAGCAGAATGAACAAAAAATATGTAAGGTACGGCCCTATATGACAAAGAGCAAACCAAAATACAGGTACATTTCCAAAATATCCAAGTACCCAATAACATTTCAACAAGGCAAAAAACCTTCAAGTACTACAAAATAAGCAAGAGGGAAAAAAAATATGCATGGTGCACATGGTAATTAGGGCAAAGAACAGAAAGTCCTTAACTATATGGAACAAAAAAAAAGCACAATTTCAGGGACGCCGGCAGGTAGAGAGCGGAGGAAGGGAAAAAACAGTTCAGACGGCCTACCCGCATCCTGATTCCACCTAACAAAAAGGAAAAAGAACAGTTCAGGCGGCCTACCAAAGTCCAAGACCTGGGGAAACAGTACTTCAGGCGGCCGGACCAAGCCGCCAAACAAACAAGGCAGTCCTTCGGGCGGCCAACCCAGGACGCAGAACCGGCGAAACAGTCTCTCGGGTGGCCGACCCGCGTCCTTAGACCACCAGGACCGGAGGGGGAAGCTCGGAGGCGGCCTCCCTACCGAGAGAGACAGTGGGGGAAAGCCAACCCGAATAAGGGGGACCCCAGCGGCACCCGGTGGAGGAAAATATGGGGGGAAAAAGCGGAACCAGTCAGGCGGAAGGGGATCTGCAGCCCCCTCACCGACCACTAACCGAACCGGCGCTGCACCCTTGGTGGACCCCGATTGGGCCAGCGCTGCACCCTCGGTGGACCCCGGTTGGGCCAGCGCAGCACCCACGACGGACCCCGACTGGGCCAGTGCAGCACCCTGGGTGACCTCCAAACACGAACCTGGAGCCTCGATGACGACAACCGGAGCTGACTCATCTCCAGTGACCCTGGGAGAAGGCTCATAAAGACAAAGAGAACCGGGATCAGGATCACCAGCAGCAGCAGAGCCCGGCGAGATGAGCTCGGATGCAGTGGTTGGCTGCACCCGGCTCATCTCCCCAAGAGACAGGCAAGAATGCTCCAGAACGGAAAGTAAGAAGACAAAATAGAGCACTTGCCTGATTTCGGGCTCCACCACCGTCCAGGACTCTAACGATCCAGGCTCAATGATCTGGAGGTCCATTCCTGGTTCCGGCTCAACTGCGGCGGGCTCCTCAGCTGGCATGATGGTCATCACAGTCTGGGAACCCCCAGGCACTGAAACCCACACCAAAAGCCAGCACAATGTGGTGGCAGGGGGTCCGTGACCTGCAGGGCCCGACTGCTCCCCCACGGAGACCCGAGGATGCTTTATCGTCGGCTCAGGCTCCCAATGGCAGTCAGGTCTCCTCCTCTGGCCACGACATGGCTGCGGGGCTGGAATCAGGCTCTCCAGGGCCGCAGGCTCCTCCTTTGTCCGACGGTCTACTCCAGGCACTGGGGGATGCTCAGGGAGAAGGGAAGGAGACACAGAGGTAGCAGGTTCAATATTAATGGCTGCAGCAGGTGGAGGGAGCTCACAGGACTGTGAACCCCGAGCTCCACCCCCAGGAGTCAGACAAGGTAATTCATTATACTGAGAGTGAGAATGAAACAACACTTGTCTGTTCTCCCGAGGGACGATGGTGGCTGCTGCAGCGGACTTGGTTCTCCCCTTTCCCCTAAGGATGGCGACTGAGGGCCCCCGAGAAGATGAGGAGGAGCTGCTCTCATGGGATCAGTGACGGGCGGAGCCAGAGCAGGACTCACTGAACTCACAGCAGCTGGAGAGCGAGCCGAGGAGGAGGGAGGAGCAGCCAAGGCAGTCCGAGAACGAGGAGCTGACGGAACAGCGGGGAGAAGTGACCCGGAGGCTGGGGCTGCTGTCTCAACCCTCTGACGTGGCACGGGGGAAGCAGCTGACTGGGAGGCAGAGTTCTTGCGGTGGCCCAGGACAGGATCCAGATGGGGATCTCACAGAAGTTGATCGCAGGCAGGGTGTTGACGTCTTCCGGCAGAGGGCGAGGCTAGATTTAAGTCTGGAAAGCGCCGCTGCTGCGCAGAAACGGGGGCCAGCAGCTCGGCGTATTCAGGATAGTTGTTAAGTTCAGGATTCGCCTCCACCAGTCTAACTGCCACCACCACGTTGCTCAGGATTCTGCTGGGATGAGAAGAAGAGCGTGCTTCAGCCACGCAACCCCTGATGAGCTCAGCTGCCCACTGTGTCTCTTCACAGGGAGCCCCGGCTGTCCTCTTCCTCTGCGGCATATGGAGATGGCCGTTCGGTGACGCAGAACCTTGGGCTGGATGGGGAGCAGGAACCTGGTCCTGAGGCGAGGAGCGAAGATGCCTCACCGTCGGCTCTGACTTTGGCTTCCTGCTGGGACTTTTCAATGGCCCACGGATCCTCCGCCGAAGTGCCGTAATTTTGGTCATCCTCTCTCTGCCCTCGACGTGATCCGCAAGGCGAGGATTGCGCTTAATTGCCGCTTCTATGAGGTCCAGGTACCACCGTGCATTTTCAGGAGTGGCGAGCCTACGAGCATTGGAGAGGAAGCAATCAACCTCCATCAGAGCCATGATCAGCTCGTAGCTCAAGTCCATGGAATAACCAGTCCTCGAAGACGCCATCTCCCGAAATGCACTGGTACTCGAAAAGGGGAAAAGCTCAAGTCCTAAACAAACTTACTGTGGCTGCCGTCTCGTTTGCTTGCGACCTACTGTCATGAATGCCCCTTGCAGGGCATTAGTGAGACGCCAGGAGCCAGAAGTAAGTTTGCCAGTTTATTTATAAAAAGGACAAAAGGGTAAAATAAACAGCCACATGGGGCAAAGCACGTACATACACTAAAGCACAAAATAATAGACTCTGGTGACAAATGAGGAGGTGCATTGAGGACAGAGCCTACGCTGCACAGAAACACTTACAAAGACCTAACAGCGATGAATCCAAACACGGGAGAAAGACTGGAGTCGGGGGTAGGAACTCCAGCCCAACAACACAGAGGTGTGTGTGTGTGTAGGTCGCAGCGAGGAGTAAGCCTCAGCTGCTCCCTTAAATACAGAACCAAACCCAATCAGAAAAGGGGAATGTGTTCAATGAAAATGACAAACAGCTGTCACAATGCCGGCTAGTCTTGACAGCCAGAAGTGCGGCAGTGACGCTGTCATAATAAGATCCCTAGAGAGGTCCCGATAACAAACCCCGGAATAAACTGATGAAAAAGGGGAAATACTGAGTAACCCAAGCGCGGACGGGCTCAGTGCTCAGATCACCGCAGTTATGGTCTTGGTTATAATTTACCATTAGAATTTAGAATTAAGTTTAAAATCATTCTCCTTACTTACAAAGATCTAAATATTCAGGCCCCATGTTATTTAAAAAGATCTGATACTATGAAGGGGGCTGAAAAGTTCATAGTGGTCAAATTTGACCAGATGTGGTTTATTTTTCAACTGTGGGGATCCAAGCGCTGCGACACTGATAGAAGAAGTGTGTGGATCGAAGGGTAGATTGTGTTGAAAAATAAACCACATTTGGTCAAATTTGACCACAATGAACTTTTCAAACCCCCCCCCCCCCCCCCCATACCTTATCATCCAAGCAGAGCACTATACACTCCCAAAATACAGGATTACTTGTAATACCTAGAACCTCTAAAAGTACAGTGGGAAGCAGAGCATTCAGTTATCAGGCTCCTCTCCTTTGGAACCAGCTGTCAATCTGGATTTGGGAGTCAGACTCTATCTCTGTTGTTAAGAATAGGGTTAAAACCTTCTTTTTTGACATAGCCTATAGTTAAGGTGGGATCAGGTGACCCTGAACCCTCCCTTAGTTATGCTGCTAATAGGTTTAGACAGCCGAGGGACCTCCAACAATGCATTGGGCTTCACTCTCAATGAAATGTTTTTGCTGGTCATTAACATCTGTTTGTTCTCTCCCATAGATTGAGTCCCCCATTGCGCTGTTTGCTCTCTACATGTCTGTTCTTTTCTTCTTCTTTATCCCCTCACCCCCCAACCAGTTGCTGGCCTCTGTCCCCATCTGCATCCTCAGGACCTTCTACAGAGGTGTGGTGGAGAGTGTTCTGATGTACTGCATTGCAACATGATACTCCAGCTGCAGTATGTCAGACAAAAAAGCCCTGCAGAGGATAGTTAAGGGAGCTGAGAGGGTAATTGGAGTTTCCCTCCCCTCTGTCCAAGAACTTTTTCAGAACCGTTGCAGGAGCAGGGCACTGAACATTGTCAAGGACCATTCTCACCCTCTGCATAAACATTTTGAACTTCTGCCATCTGGCAAACGATTCCGGAGCATCAGAAGCAGAACCACCAGACTGATTAACAGCTTCCTTCCACAAGCTGTTAGGATGCTGAACAGTTGATCCGGAATATCTCATACATACTACTGCACCTATGGACATTATGTATATTATTTGTATATTATAGTTCTGGTTAGTTTTCAAGTATGTCTCAGGGAAGTGTGAATAGCTGTGTTGGGGTGGGGGGTGAGGGTGTGTGTGAGTGTGTCTTAAATTATGTTCTTTTTTTTTTTTTTACTTATATGGATGCCGAGAGAAACGAAATTTCATCTTGCCTGCACTACAGTTGTATGTACAGCAATATGACAATAAAGGTTGATTTGATTTGATTTGAGATGACTCTCCCTCCCTGAGCCTGGTTCAGGTGGAGGTTTCGTGCTGCTAAAACGGAGTTTTTCCTTTCCACCATTGCCAAGTGCTGCTCACAGAGGATCACCTGATTGCAAGGGTCTTTCTGCAATTGTGGGATTTTCCTCTACAGTTTGAAAGTGCTATGAGATTACTGTTGTTGTGAAATGGCGCTATATACAGTGGTGTGGAAAAAGTGTTTGCCCCCTTCCTGATTTCTAATTTTTTTGCATGTTTGTCACACTTACATGTTTCAGATCATCAAACAAATTTAAATATTAGACAAAGATAACATACAGTAAGTAAACACAAAATGCAGTTTTTAAATGAAGGTGTTTATCAACAAGGGGGGGAAAAAATCCAAACCTACACGGCCCTGTGTGAAGAAGTGATTGCCCCCTAAACCTAATAACTGATTGGGCCACCCTTAGCAGCAACAACTGCAATCAAATGTTTGCCATAACTGGCAAAGAGTCTTTTACAGTGCTGTGGAGGAATTTTGGCTCACTCATCTTTGCAGAATTATTGTAATTCAGTCACATTGTAGGGTTTTTGAGCTTGAACCGCCTTTTTAAAGTCATGCCACAACATCTCAGTTGAATTCAGGTCAGGACTTTGACTAGGCCACTCCAAAGTCTTCATTTTGTTTTCTTAATCCATTCGAGGTGGACTTGCTGGTGTGTTTTGGATAATTATCCTGCTGCAGAACCCAAGTGTGCTTCAGCTTGAGGTCACCAACAGATGGCCAGACATTCTCCTTCAGGATTTTTTGGTAGACAGCAGAATTCATGGTTCCATTTACTACAGCAAATCTTCCAGGTCCTGAAGCAGCAAAACAGCCCCAGACCATCACACTACCACCACTATATTTTACTGTTGGTATGATGTTCCTTTTCTGAAACGCTGTTGTTACTTTTACTCCAGATGTAATGGAACACAAACCTTCCAAAAAGTTCAACTTTTGTCTCATCAGTCCACAGAGTATTTTCCCAAAAGTCTTGGGGATCATCAGGATGCTTTCTGGCAAAACTGAGACGAGCCTTTATGTTCTTTTTGCTCAGCAGTGGTTTTCATCTTGGATCTCTGCCATGCAGGCCATTTTTGCCCAGTCTCTTTCTTATGGTGGAGTCATGAACACTGATCTAAACTGAGGCAAATGAGGCCTGCAGTTCTTTGGATGTTGTGGGGTCTTTTGTGACCTCTTGAATGAGTCGTTGCTGCCCTCTTGGGGAAATTTTGGTCGGCCGGAAACTCCTGGGAAGGTTTAACACTGTTCCATGTTGTTGCCATTTGTGGATAATGGCTGTCACTGTGGTTCGGTGGAGTCTCAAAGCTTTAGAAATTGCTGTATAACCTTTTTCAGACTGATAAATCTCAGTTACTTTGTTTCTAATTTGTTCCTGAATTTCTTTGGATAGTAGCATGATGTTTAGCTTTTGAGGATCTTTTGGTCTGCTTCACTTTGTTAGGCAGTTCCTATTTGAATTATTTCTTGATTGAGAACAGGTGTAGCAGTAATCAGGTCTGGGTGTGGCTAGAGAAATTGAACTCAGGTTTTCAAAGATGTAATAAACCACACTTAATTTATGTTTTAAGGGAGGTCAATCACTTTTTCACACAGGGTCATGTAGGTTTGGATTTTTTTTTACCTTTAATAATAAACACCTTCATTTAAAAACTGCATTTAGTATTTACTTGTGTTGTCTTTGTCTAATATTTAAATTTGTTTGATGATGTGAAACATTGTGTGACAAACATACAAAAAAATTAGAAATCAGGAAGGGACAAAGACTTTTTCACGCCACTGTAAATAAAGTTGAATTGGATTGAACCATCTTATCTAATTCAAATCTAGTTCTGTAATGCAACTGATTTTTCAGTTCCCTCTTGTCCATCTTGAAGTTCCTGTTTCTCTACTGTAAGTCATTTCCTTGCTTATTTTAATATGCACCCTTGGTGACTGAGTTTTCACCCCACTTGTTTTTTTAACCAGCTCTTGTGATTTTTTTTTTTTTTTTTTTTTTTTTTTGGTGCGGGGGTCCCTCTGAGGTATCTGGTCTCTATACGACCGTTGTGAGAGTTTGGTTCGTATTGCCAACACTCGGTCGGACTCATTCCCAGTGAGAGTTGGGAGTCCACCAGGGCTGCCCTTTGTCACCAATCCTGTTTGTAATTTTTATGGACAGGGTTTTGAGGCACAGCCAAGGAACAAAGGGTATCATGCTTGGTGACCACATGATCTCATTTCTGCTGTTTGCAGATGATGTTGTCCTGTTGGCTTCATCTAGCAATGACCTACAGGTCTTACTGGGACAGTTTGCTACTGAGTGTGAAGCGGCCGGGATGAGAATCAGCACCTCCAAGTCCAAGTCGTTGGTCCTTTGCCGGAAAAAGGTGGATTGTCATCTCCAGGTTAGGGACAAGGTCCTGCCCCAAGTCGAGGAGTTTAAGTATTTTGGGGTCTTATTCACGAGTGAAGGGAAAATGGAGTGAGAGATTGACAGGCAGATCGGAGCAACATCTGCAGTGATGTGGACATTGTACTGGCCTGTCGTGGTGATGAGGAGCTGAGCTCTCAGGCAAAGCTCTCGATTTACCGGTCAATCTACCTTCCTACCCTGACCTATGGTCATGAGCTTTAGGTAATGACCGAAAGAATGAGATTGTGGATACAAGCGGCTGAAATGAGCTTTCTCTGTAGGATTGCTGGACCCACCCTTAAAGATAGAGTGAGGAGCTCAGTCTTCCGAGAGAGGCTTAGAGTAGAACCGCTGCTCCTCCACATTGAAAGGAGCACGTTGATGTGGTTTGGGCATCTGATCAGGATGCCTCCTGGACACCTCCCATCCGAGGTGTTTCATGCACGTTCCACTGGGAGGAGATCCCGGGGCAGACCCAGTACTCGCTGGAGAGACTATGTCTTCCAGATGGTCTGGGAATGCCTTGCTATCCTCTCAGAAGAGCTGGTTGCATGTGGCTGGGGAGAGAGAAGTCTGTCCTCCTCTGCTTGAATAGCTGCCTCCGTGACCTGGACCTCCTGAAAAACGGTAGAAGATGGATGGATGGATTCTCTCTCGCCGTCTATTTGTCCTTCTTTTGTCTGCTCCCTTTAGGGATCACCACACTGGATCACACCACTCTGATTCTCTCACACCACCCCTCTCCATGTCCTCCTTCACTACAGCCATGAATCTTTGTGGTCTTCCTCTTTTCCTTCTGCCTGGCAGCTCCATCTTCAACATCCTTTGTCCAATATACCCACTATCCCTTCTCTGCACATGGCCAAACCATCTCAGACAGACCTCTCTTACTTTGTCTCCAAACCACTCAGTCTGAGCTGTTCTTTTGATATACTCATTTCTACTCCTGTCCCTTCTAATTTCCCCCCAAAATAATCTTATTTTCCACACTGCCTCCTCCAGTGCCACTCACCGGTCTATTTAGTTGCCTTTATTACAATCCTTTTCTGACATCTAATAACCACCCCATTTCCCTGTGTGTGAAATGGTAGCATTTTAATATTTTTTGGATTAAAAAAGTACTTTCATAGCCTACTTATTCAAATGGCACCTTATGGATAAAGAGTAAAGTAGCAAAGAGGAAGCCTCCTGTTTTAGGGTGTTTTTCAGTATTGATATGGCTCTGGTGGCCTCCCATGGCTCAGACAAAACAGATATGAAGCTCAAGTGGCCCACATGTAAAACACCAAATTTGGTCCAGACATCCCAAAACCATTGTGGGCTATTTTTGATGAAGTTTTTTGCTTACGGCCCATAGCTGGAAAATGTCAAGTTTGGGCAGCCTCTCTTCCCTCCAGTTTTACTGTTTGTGTAACCTACAGTATGATTACTTCTGTCTTTGGGTCCTGTCCTAATCTTGGTATTCTCACCACTGCCATCAATTGAACAAAAAAGTAAATATTAAAGCATGGGCCAAATCTATTTTAAATTAAAATCTTTTAGGCTATGGCAGTTTGTTTTAACCTTTTTTGAGCCACAGCACACTTTTTACAATGTAAAAAATCCCATGACACACCAGCAATCAAAAATGCTAAAAAATGGCACATTGTATGTAATGAGAACTTAGTCTTATTATTAGTTTCTACACACCCTGTACATAAAAGTAACTCTTTTCCACTCTGCTAACAAAGCCTTTGGTTTGCCCGACCATGGCAGCTGTTCAGTAAACTCAGTTTTCCCACCTTGTTCAAGATACTCTGATGCAACCTGAAAATTTTCCTCTTCTGTTTTTGGTGGCAGTTTTTTTCAAAATAGGACATTTTCTCTGATGGTGTCTCTCCATTCACAAAACACACATTGGCCAGGAGTTGCACATGTCCACTTATGTTCATAGATCAAATTTCAATGCAAATATCCCACTAATGCATATCTTTTCCAAGACGTTTTCAAGATCTGTAGACATGTCATCAATACATCTGGTAATTTTGTTATCAGAGAGGGACTTTAGCTATTTCTTTAACTGCATCAGTGCTGATCATCTCATTCATAATAGCTTTGCAGGCAGGTAGTATTGATGTCTCTACCAGTGTGTGGCTTTTTTGATTTGGTTATGAGTTCAGGCACTAAGACACTCGCTTTGAGAGCTCTCCCAGACACCTTTTGACATTTCAGAGAACTGACCCCATTGCAGAAACAAACCAGGAGACACAATAGCAGTTTTAGTGAGTTTATTTACGACGTGAGAATGGTGAAATAACTGTGCACAGCGAGAACCTGGCAACCTGTGGGGAGCAAAGAGAGAAATGGTGAGTATTCAGGAAGCAATAGTTGAGCTAGTTAATTAAGTGTGTTTACTTTCTTTCTTATAGGATTATCAGGAGAATGAGGCAGTGACTTCTCTCTTGACAAATTTCAGCTCTTGCCCCGTGAGTAGATAGCAGTTGGCATCCAGGTAAGAATGTTCCAGGTGTCCAGACTGCTGGTGGAGGTGAAGGGAAGGACACAGCTCGTGATAACCATTTTGTTGTGAGGGAGGTATGGTGACTTAAGGTAAGTGTGAGAGGATGGGTGTTCTAAATCCGCCGGGAGAGGATCCACTCCACCTGTGCACAGGGAGGAATCCTGGAACAGATTTAAGGTAGGTTTTGATTGTAAGGTAATGTTTACAAAATCCCAAATTGAAGTGGAACATAGGAAACACAAAGAATATTCTGGCTTCCCAAAGCCCTGAAGGTAGTGATGGGAGGGCAGGCTCTGGAGCTTCAAGGGTGCTCTGAGCCTGTCCAGGAAATATTTGGCAAAGCGCATTTTGAGGTGTGTATTGCTGATGTCGTACCATGTGACTGGGTCAGGAAGCCATTCATGATTTTGCATGCAACATGAAATAAAATGAGTAGCAACACACAATGGAAACCCCGTCCATTACGTTTTGTGTTGTTGATGTTTGTCTGTGTAAGGGATTTGTCACAGCCAATTTTCAGATGGAGCCAGCAGCAAAAACACAGACTTCTCCCATTTGGGAACAGTTTGGTCTCGTTTCTCCCATTAATACATTTTTCACAAATAGCAGCTATTTATCGTAACTGAAGTGATGGTGGTAGCGCATCTGCCCTGCAACTCAGAGGCTGAGGTTAAAGTCCCAGCTAGGTCCTTCTTGTAATTTTATTTTTATTTGCAAGTTGAAGTGTCTGTTGTGTTTAAAAGACCTTGGATACAACAACAACAACAACAACAACAACAGCAACACATCATTATGCTGAGGCACTATTGTGCCCTGCATGACAATAAGGACAGAGGTGAATGTACTGGGAGAGACAGAAACAGTGCATTTATTGAAATGGAAAAAATACACATTGAACCAATAATGTCCTTGTAGCAATCTGCATGTTGTATACGTTTTGTCCACTAGGTGGCCTAGTAGATAAAATGAAGTTTCACATGAGACCTCGTCTACATGAGCCATTTTGATGAAATGCCTCAACTCCTCTAGCAAGCCTCATCTGGCCATCACTACCTGAAGGAGCACTCCTGGCTTGGGTAGTGCATCTAACATCTCCATGCTGATCTGTAGACTGATTCCTCCTTATAAAGGATGAGTCTTGATTGCTGCAGATGAGAGTGGTTAGGCAGCTGCAACTGGTCACCTAATTAGCAGGAGGAGAAACACCACGGTACAGAGCCAGAATACTTCACCTTTGTGGTTTTTCTCATTGAAGTTGCCTGTTTCTCTGTGTGCTCAGATTCTAACAGAATGATCCTTGTTGTTTGGAAATTACATTTAAGCTTTCTTAGGACCAGTGCACTATTGGATAGCTTTTCTCCACACACCAAGCATAACAAAGTTGGTGCAGTCAGATCCCCAGTGAAAGTAAATGCAAATGAAAGATAACTTTTGCTGTACTGCCTTAAGCTCACCAGCTTAGCTTTCTTTTGGGGCAACAGTGGCTCAGGAGGTAGAGCGGGTTGTCCAATAACTGGAGGGTTGGTAGCTTGAATCCCGCTCTCTCCAGTCATCCTGGCGCTGTGTCCCTGGGCAAGACACTTTACCCACCTTGCCTCCAGAGCCCATGACACTAGGTATGAATGTGTATAAATGTATGGTTGTGGTCAGAGAGACCGTTGGTGTGGATTGGCAGCCACGTTTCTGTCAGTGTGCCCCAGGGCAGCTGAGGCTACAGAAGTAGCTTACTACTACCATTGTCTGTCTGTGGAGTGAATGAATTATGTATCCATTGTAAAGCATCTTTGAGTGTCCATGAAAAACGCAATATAAATCTGATGCATTATTATTATTTTGACCACCACTCGGCGCTTCTTCTGGGTAAGAATATTATCCAGAGCCCAGTTCAGAGTTTGAATCTTTCCTCTTCAAATATTTATTCAAAGCTGTTTTCCCATCTTGTCACTGCCACCTCTTGCATATCTTAACAAATCATTAACTGAGTAAGAACATCCATCCATCCATCCATTCATCTTCTACTGCTTTTCCGGAGGTCCAGGTCACGGAGGCAGCAGTTCAAGCAGAGAAGCCCAGACTTCCCTCTCTCCAGCCACCTGCTCCAGCTCTTCAGAGAGGATACCAAGGCATTCCCAGACCAGCTGGGAGACATAGTCTCTCCACCGAGTCCTGGGTCTGCCCCGGGGTCTCCTCCCAGTGGGACTTGCCTGAAACACCTCAAGTGGGAGGCGTCCAGGAGGCTAATCAGATGCCCATACCACCTCAACTGACTCCTTTCAATGTGGAGGAGCAGCGGCTCTACTCTGAGCCTCTCCCGGATGACTGAGCTCCTCACCCTATCTCTGAGGGTGAGTCCATGAATCCTACGGAGAAAGCTCATTTCAGCTGCTTGTATCCGCGATCTTGTTCTTTCGGTCATTGCCCAAAGCTCGTGACCATAGGTGAGAGTAGGAACGTAGATTGACTGGTAAATTGACAGCTTTGCCTTAGAACTAAGCTCCCTCTTCACCACAACAGACCGGTACAACGTCCGCATCACTGCAGATGCTGCTCCAATCCGTCTGTCAATCTCTCGCTCCATTTTCCCCTCACTTGTGAACAAGGCCCCAAGATACTTAAACTCCTCCACTTGGGGCAGGAGCCTGTCCCCAACCCAAAGAGGACAGTCCACCTTTTTCCGGCTGAGGACCATGGACTCGGACTTGGAGGTGCTGATTAATAACGGATGATGAACATCCGTTCATCATTATTGTGTTCATACTGCCACCAATTGACATGGAAGAGCCACTACATACAAATTATTTGCAATTTTTTTGGACCAATTAAGTGAAATTAGACAATTTACCACTGCACACCTGATGATCTCTTATGGCACAGTGGCTGAAAATCAATGGACTACAGTACTAAAATATTCCCTCACAAAAGTGAACCCTGTGCCACTACAAGAGGGATAAATACAACATGGATAGTGACAATGCAATATTATAATGCACTGAAAGAAAAATCAAGGGCAATTATTAAACTCTCAGCCAGAGAGCCTGCTCCTAAATTTCAATCTACAGCAAGCAAACAAACTTCAGTCTAATTTTGCCTAATATATAAGATAAGATAAGATAAGCCTTTATTAGTCCCACAATGGGGAAATTCCAGGATTGCAACAGCACAGGGATAGCAACACTCAGAGCAACAATCAGAAGGCAAGAAAAAACAAGAGCAGCGAGTATACATATGCACATATATATATATATACAGTATATATATATATATATATATATATATATATATATATATATATATATATATATATATATATACAGACAGTGCGGAGCATTGTAGCTGGATGGAATAAATATATGAGTATATAAACACAGTGCGGAGTATTGTAGCTAGATGGAATAAATATGTAAATATATAAACACACACACAGTGCGGAGCATTGTAGCTAGATGGAATAAGTATGTAGCTATATAAACACACAGTGCGGAGCATTGTAGCTAGATGAAATAAATATGTAAATATATAAACACACACAGTGTGAAGCATTGTTGCTAGATGGAATAAATATATAAATATACAAACACACATATAATAATATATATAATTAGTGAGTTGATTATTGTTTTTATTTCACACCACTTATTAGTAACAAATTATCGTTAATCTTTGAAATGATAAGTACGGAAAATGTACACAGTCTCCTTTAATGAAAATGAAAGCAGCAAGGTGCTGATGCCTCGGTGCCTGTGGCAGGGAAGCATGGGGGGGGGGGGGGCTGTGAAAAAGGTACACTGCCACCTCTACTGGCCCAGCATAGTTATTACAATACCTTTTCCCCAGCTGCAGTGATGGTAAAGATGAGTTAAATTAGTTTATTTTGATAACAATTCCGTATGTGGAAATTTTGCTAATGAAAAATTTGATAAAATATGGTGATTAAATCATACAAGCCTTTAGTTCCACTTAATTTTGACCAGGTGAGCTGAAAAGCTGGTAACAAACAGACAGACAGATACACACAAAGATGCATGTAGTGATTATGGTATGACTATGTTGCTTTGCACCAAGGCATAATTAATGTAACCAAGCAGTCCCCAGTATGAAAAAAATAGGACATTGGAAGAAAAATAATGTGATATAACATAAGCTTTAAGAATCAAATGTTGCAGTTGTAGGAGTTATCTGTGTTTTGATATTGAAATTGCTGCATAATTTAAGTACAGAACTTACTTTGAAAGGGTTTTTGGCTTTCCTCAGCTGTCCGTTGTGGTCTGCCATGTTTTAGAGGTGAGGAGTGTGTGACTTGTTTTTTATGAGAAAAGTAATGTGATGCAACATAAGCTTTAAAGAGGACATGAAACGCTCCATGTAATGATCACAATTCAAAACATGGACACTTAGTCTTAAAATATTTTATTAGTTTGACCCTGTAAATCTAACAGTCTTGGAATAAAATCTAACTGAAATTATGTTTTTCAGAATTGAAAATCACCATACTGGTGGTGACACTGGGTTGATTGCCAGGCAGCAGCAGCAGCTGTGTCTGGTAGATAAACCCATCAGGAGGAGAGTTATTTTTAATATTTAGAGTTAAATTAGGAAGGCAGACTAAGTTAAAAATTTGGTGAGGAGTTTTAGAGACACTCGATAGACTGTGTCTTTAAACCAGTGAACAGAACAATGAGAGGTTGAAGGTTTACAGCAGCCACCTCCTTCATTCAGGTGTGTGGAGACCATAGAGACTAGGGTGTGGATCACTGCTGCTGCTAACCATGATTCTGCTGTCAGGACATCGATGTGGACCACTTGTTTGTGGACGTTTCCTACATAATCCATGTTTCAAGAACCAGGTGTTTTTTTGTGAAAGAGACAATTCTACTTTGTGACATTCAGTTGAGCCAAAGCGAACTAATGAAGGTAATTAATAGAGCTAACATTAGCTATTTAGTGTCAACGCGGGAGCAAATTCACTTCTGAAAATGTGAAAATCAAAGCTTCTGCCGTCACCAAGTCACCAGTATAACTGGAGAATGTAGTTACAGCAGCTGTCTGTCTGATTAAAATAGACTGAAAGCCACTACAGCTAGTTAGCATGCTAATGTTGCCATTGCTAATGAGCTGCAATCAGCTGATGAGATGATAAATGTTTAGATAATCCATTTCAGTCTGACACACTTTTGCAGCCTAGCATTACATTTTTATGTTTTTATAAATGTCAATAATTGTGGTTTAACTTCTTGCACTCCGGGATACCGTAGGCGGTCACGTCTCTGCGTCCTAGGGCGCACTGAAAAAAAAAAGCTGCAGATACAGCCGCGAACAGAAAGCCAAAGGAGTGCTTTGATTGGTTTAGATTTGATTGACCTCTCACTCGACTAATAAGAGCCTTGAATTGGGTTTCTGAAACCTTGAAGAACCAATGACTGAAAACCTAGCAAGAAGGGACCCGCCTACCAACGGCTGCGAATGCAGCGAGCCAATTGAAGCAGAGAAGTTCCACGATTGAAAGCGTGCGTCCCGTGCGTAAAATCTGTTTTGTGTAAGCTGCTGGGTGACACACGTGCGTTCGCCAGTCTTTTTTTCTTACTACTGTTCTTATTTGTTTTGAAAAATTGTTCGCCAAAACCGCAATCATGGAAGCACAAAACCGCAATAATGGAATTATGGTTTGACCTGGTCGCGTGACCAGAACCACGAGTCCGTAACAAGCGGACCAGCGTCATGTTCGTCTGACAATGAGGAAGAGAAGTTCGCCAGCGACACTGCTGTTGTGGACAGGTAAGTGTTATAAGCTAAATTATTGTTTATCCCTGAAAATTGTAATCAAAATGACTTTTGACCGATCGGTAAATTACAACTGTGCGTCATCGCAACATGATGAACCGGTCCGTGCGCCGCGTCCGGACCGTGAACGCCCCCCCACCCCACCCCGCTACTCTTCTGTAGCGGATTGCAGATATATTACAGATATTTTAGTACAACTGTGCGTAGTAGACCGCGGTGCACCGTCCCTGCGGCCCCTCATGTAGTGATGGGCGATGTCCGTCCTCTGTAGCGGGGTGGGGGGGCGGGGGTGGGGGGTGGGAGTTGTTATCTTCTACATTACAGATATTTTAGTATAATTTTTAGTGCACTGTAGGTTATTTTTTCTTGTAAAAAAAAAGCCAAACATTTTTTACGTGGCATGCTTCTTTGTGTGTGGGGGCTTGTTTGTTCATTCATGCATTCATGAATGAATAAACAACACACCCCCCCCACACACACACACACAGCCCTGAGTGTCACCTTTCATTAGAGCCCAAGATCAAGCTTCTATATTGAATCTTTCAAAAGTTACAGACGTTTTTCCAAACTGTGCCATTTGGCACAATTTGGCACAGTTCAAAAACGCCTGGGAACAACCTGTGAAGAAAGCTGTGTAATATATTCATTTTTTGTGGTATTGTTACAAAATTTTGACCTCAGCTGGATAACACTTGGCTCTACATTTCTGTTGCATTTTCCAGCCCGGATCTGACAGCTGTGTGTTATTTGCAAGCATTTGTATCAAAAAAAAAACACCCAGGCAAAATTTATTTTCTTCAAGTTCAGTATGTTTAGATGACTGTTACTCAGTGGCAGGAGCACTTAGAGAGATTATGACTGTTTTGCCAAAAAAATTCAAAGTGTTTTCTTTTAAATGAGACCAACCCCATGAAGATGCTGCAAAGGGTTGAAGAACAGCTTTTGATTTACTTTGGGTATGTTATTTTTAGGCTTTTTTAGGGAAATTGACCAGAGTGCAAGGGGTTAATATTTATATGACATCATATATTCAATAATGTTGTTGCTTTTGTCTTTTAAACATTTTATACAGTTAGGGGCAGATTTTCTAAGGCAGTGCAAATTAGCGAGTTCACAAATTAGACAGAGCACCTCAGGGAGTGGCCAATTTTTGCCAGTGATCTACTAACAACACGCAAAATTATGAACACAGACACAGTCACTTCATTTCAATAATGTCTACCCATCCACCAAGAGCACCGCAAAATTGCACACAGCTGATGAGGAAGCGGGTCATCAACACAGGCACAGCCAGTTCAAAGGAGCATAATATATAAAGCTTTTTTTAAGTTTTTGTTTAAGTGCAAACCCCACAAAAATTGTTTATTTTTGTGCATTATATTTCAAAATTTAGATTTTCATTTAACATGGCAGATTTTTTTGTTTAACATTTATAAATGAAGCATTTGTATCTAATTTAATAAAGGACTATATCATGAGCTGAGCACTGGAGGTTTCCACCATGCTCAGTCTCATGGCTTTTCTCTACATTTGTATCTTTGTTGTATTTTGTGGCTTTTGGTTTTTGTATATCTCGTACTGTTTCTTATTTTTCCTTATCCTCCTGTTTATGTCTTAGCTTTGTTACTCTCTTATTTTGTATTAGTTTGTATTTATTTCTCAGTCTGTATTTGTTGATATTTAGTTCTTTATATATCTTATTGTTGTGTTCTCCCTCTGGGTTAACAGCTGTCAGTGGCGCTTCTGGGTTTTTGCTCCATGGTGGGTGGTGTCCCTGTCAGCTGTCAGCCTATTCTCTCCCCTCTCATTGCTCCCACCTGGTCCACATTTTAATCTTTGTTACCGCCTGCTCGCTCATGTGACCCACACCTGTCATCACTTGAATCATTTGTTTCTGACCCTAGTTAGGGCTGTTATTTTCATTTCTCTTTGCCAGAGTCTTAAGTACACTTCCCTCGTCTCCACCAGAACCCAGCCCTTGTTCTGGTGTGTTTATCCTGTAAGTTTGTTTGCTTGTCAGTTTGAATTTTGTGTTGGAGCATTGTTTTGGACTTTGTGTTTTGTTTTCTTAATAAATTTCACAAACTAGCAGTCCAGTGCATGGGCCTTTCCTCTCTGCCCCAAGGGGCGATTCATGACAGACTACTCATGAATAAATTGATTATTTAACCAGCATGTTTATTTTCTTAACACTAGAACAATCAAGATGGTCTGATGGAGACTCTGGGGTTTGATTATGTGAATAACTTTGTTTTAACAAAATCTACAGGTCTCCCAGTTCACAACCTTTTATTAATGCCATTGAGTTATGGTGTTGTAATTCTGGGGGACGTTTCTATGGACATGTGTGCTCTTTTTGTTAATAATGTCATTGTTGTTTTTCCTCCTATACTATGTATCCTGAGCTGGGAGAGGGAAATAGAGAGAAGAGGGAACTTAATAACCATTTTATGCACAGCAAAAAGAAATACTGTAAATATAGAAATATGGATAGAGGAAAAAAATGAAGAAAAATGGCAATGTGAAAGATTTTGCTTCCAGAGCTAGGGAGAGCTGAGGAAAACTCCAGATCCCAGTCTAACCTGTCATGTCTGGGGCCCCTACAGGGCAGAGAGACAGCCCAAGCGCTGAATGGTGTTGTATTTATTAAACTAAAGAACATGACTGTCCAAAATGAGCAAAATACAAAAAAAAAAAAAATGCCAAACAAGGAAACTTCCAATGTGTGCCTCAAAGTGGGGAAAGTGCTCTGAAGAGGAGAGCAGCACAAACAGCCGAGTTGAACGGAGAACCTGCTTTGATGTATTGTTTGAGTTGGGTACAAATACTGCACAGGTTCTGTAACTCATCCTCTCTCAATCTGACTTCAACCTCTGCTGCAGGACACAGACTTTGTGTCCCTCCTTCTCTGAGAGCCGTGGGCTCGCTCTCGGCGCTCATGCACGGCGCCGGGAGCGGAGCTCATGACGGCGGTATGATAATAAAACTCTACTAAAAACCTCCAACAACGCCGCTTTATTTCATGCCGCCGCAAAAAAAAAACAACAAAAAAACAAAAAACGATCCGGGAAACAACGAGAGGAACTAATAATGTAGCGGCAATGACCAAATGACACGGCAGAACTTAAATACAAGTGAAATTGATTAACTCTTTAATTGGCAAGAATTCATGGACAGATTGCGCCCCTACTGGCACAGTGCAGCACTGCACCTGTCTTTTTTTTTTTCCCGGTTCCGGTTCCGCCGGACCGGTGGCGCCACACGAGTCGGCTGCCCATTGCAACAGCCTTTTTTTTTTTTTTTTTATCTTCCTTCTTCTTTCTACACCTTTCACTCTGTATATTTATCACGGACGCACGGATCGCCCCGGGGGTCTCCCGGGTCGGCGGACGGAGCCACTGTTTGCAGCGGGAGACGTTACAGCGGGGAGGAGCTGGTGCTAGCTAGCACTTGGCTGCCGCCCGGTGCTAATGGAAAACTCGACATACCGGGACCTGTAGCGAAAACGACGCGGGTGCCGAGCTGGAGTTTAGGCGGCGTGCAAGAAATATAAGACAGAATAATAAAGAGCGATGGCAAGAACCAAGCAGACCGCCCGTAAAATCTACTGGAGGAAGAAGCCTCCCAGGAGACAGCTAGCCACCAGGGCTGCTCGGAGAGGCGCTCCGGCCACCTGCAGAGTGAAGAGGCCTCGCCGTCACAGGCCCGTGGCTCCGAGAGAGATCCGTCGCTACCAGAAATCCACGGAGCTGCTCATCCGTAAGCTGCCCGTCCAGCACCTGGTGAGGGAGATCGCTCAGGACTTCAAGACCATCCTGCGCTTCCTGAGCTTCGCCGTCATGGCTCTGCAGGAGACCAGCGAGGCCCACCTGGTGGGTCTCTTCTTCGCCAAGAGGGTCACCATCATGCCCAAAGACTTCCAGCTGGCCCACCGCATCCGCGAAGAGAGAGCTTAGACTTTCTGCTGCACATTCATTCACCAACCAACCATAATGCTCCGCACTGTGTGTGTATATATATATATATATATACACACATTTATAGTAATATGTACATATGTTTACTAGATGTTCTTGTATTTTCTTGCCTTCTGATTGTTGTTCTGAGTGTTGCTATCCCTGTGCTGTTGCAATCCTGGAATTTCCCCATTGTGGGACTAATAAAGGCTTATCTTATCTTATCTTATATGATGTTATATGATGTGGCCAAAAATGCCAAAAACTCCCCAGTTGATTTAACTTGTACAAACCATTCCACCTCATAAGGTGGCAGACATGTATGACTTACTGCTCTTGCCTTGGAGGAATTATGGCGGGCATAGAACCCTCCTGAAACCCCACCAGAGAATAAGAGTCTGTAAACAGATCTAGATCTTACTCGATTGCAAGACTGAGGAAGCATTTGCTCCCGAATTTGCCAACTATGATTCTAAAAAGAGATTATATAGCTTATAAAGGTAAATGTTCACATTTTGTTTTAACAGAGGGTGCGCAAAGCTCGCTGATGTTCACCTGCTGTCGAGCCCAGTGCCATGTGACTAGACAACAATCACGCTGGTCATATACGATAAATAGCAGAGGAATAAAAGAAAAATTGAGGTGGAATAATCGTAACAGTTTCTGGATGTGAGGGGGGAAAATAAAATGACCGACAGAAGAAAAAATACCGACCAGGATGCCGCAAAAGGACAAGCGAGTGAGCCGCCTTCGCCAGCGGTAAGTGACGAATGTTTACATTGTACTGCATTGTACTGATTTTCTGGTTCATATACTTTGAAGATAAGATAACAAAATGCCCAAAACAAGAAACGGTGACAAAAAGCAGAACCATTCTTTGTGTAAATATGTCCAAAGTCCACTTTTGACTGAAAGTTATGTAATTTGATATGGTTGTCATGGCATTATGCAAATTAGATGCAAAAATTTAGTCCTATCTCAAACTTTGGATCATATTCTACGTCTTTCAAATTGACAGTAAGCCATTATCTCTTACCACTTTCAAATTATAGCTTTGGAAATCAGACATCTGAACTGAATATTTTCTTGAAAAAAATCTTGACCACTAGGGGATTATCTCGCAACTTGGTGCCTGGGCCAGTCAAGAGGTTAACATAAGTGAGCACCGGTGTGGGCTCGCATGAGCAGGCAAAAAGAAGCACAATAGTTATTGGAATCAGCTGGTAGTAAATGAGGGGTGAGGGAGGAGTGGCTGGCAGCTTGACAGGCAGCACCAACACAAACCCGGAAATGCTACCTGACAGCTGTCAACCCACAGAATGAATATAAACAACCCCAAATGCCAACTAGAACATAATTTCAAATGTAGCAAAATAAAGCCAACATAAACTGAAACACAAACAGACAAAATAGGGCGTAGTGACAACTCAAATAAGGCACCAAAAATACAACAGATAAATGCATCAAAATACAACAAAAGAGCCACAAGGCTGAGTCTGGCAGAACATCTGACCCAGCTCATGACATAACCTCCGCAGAAAAGAGTCATTATCGGCTGACACATTTGTATGTCCACTGCGGGTATAAGGGCTCCTATTGTATCCTATTTTATGGACACAAATTCATGTAGTAGGCTATATACAGTATAAACAAATGAAATTTTTTCAATAAAACTGCCGGCTGATGTCCAGTTCAGCATAAAACTGATCTCTGTGAGACCGTTGATATTCATATAATCTGTTCTTCTGTCATGTCAAATAAAGTCATGGGCAGAGAGAAGCTTCTGCCAGGTGTCCTCAGTTTTCACCAATGTCTCCTCCTGGCACCAACAATCACTATCCTGTCAGGCACAGAAGAATTAAGACAAGCTTTTTTGGGCATTAAATTCTGGCACATTTAGCAGGACGCTGCCAACCACAAACCTTAAGAAATCACCTTGCGCCAGTCATTTAAATACTCCCCTCTCTCAAATTTGCACGTTGACATGACAACTCCCACAAATACATATGCAATGAAGCCAGGCACAAAATTAACATAGTCCACACCTTCCTACCACTAATTCTGCCCTGCGCTCTATAGTAAATCTCAACAGCAGTTTTTTAATGCCAAAACAGGGTTTTGCGATGGCGCAGCACAATAATAAATCTGCCTCTTAATCTGCAATAGTAACTTCCTGTACTTATTTCGTTTAGGGAATACCACATTTGCAGTATCTTGTATCTTTATTAATGTCTATTTTCTGTTTAACAGGAAGGATCCAAAGATCCATCCCTCATTATGCAGACAAGCCTTGTGATGATCTTCATATAATAAAGCCTCAAAAAAAAAATATGTGGTGTTTCTATTGAAAATGTTTTCCACCTCAAATAAGTTCAGTCCTTATGAATCATCAGAGAACAACAACCAGACTTGATCTGTTAAATTTTTTTAAGGACTTAAAACCTACAACAGTTGAGGATGTGTGAAGTTTAGTGTAGCTACAAAAATGTTTTAACAATCAGCAGATCCAAGTGTTCAGGAGGATTGGTGAAGAAAAAAATGGACAGACCGAGACACAGGGTTTTTAAAATTTGTTTACTCATGTTTTTTTTTTATATTTACTCATGATTTGAGCCTCTTATTTACTAGCAGCCTGAGGATGAGTGTTGTGCTAGAAATAACTAATAAAAGTGTCATATACGTGCACCTTTACGCGGCGCACGGAAGGAAAAAAACGAGCTCACGTGCAGGTGAAGTGTGTGTTTATTAAACAACAAGGCAACTGTACAAAAGTGTCCAACACAAACAGTTCATAGGGGCGAAGCAGTACAGGATACACTGCTAGACTAGGAGGGAGGCGTTCATGCCCCAGGGTCAAACTGGACCTCTGGGGGAAGAACAACAAAACGTGAACTTGGTTAGAAAAAGGAGACTTACTTAGTGAGTGCCGGAGCCAGGCTGAGCTCCGGGGAAACAACACCAACGCTGTCAATGGGAGAGGATGACTCATCGCAAGGAATTGACTAATCACAGGGTACGGCTAACACTGCAACCATAAGTGATCAAACAACAGGGTATAAATACAGAGAAAACTAATGACATAAGAGAATACAGATGTGTTGCCGCTGCAGGTGAGCTGATTACAGGCTGCTCACTGCAGTGGCAGGCTGAGCAGGCAGTGGGAAGTGCCTGGAGGGGGAGCGGGGCAGAGACAGGCACACAGAATAAACCTAGACAAATGTGCAGGCAAAACGGAAACAATACGTCAAACAGGTTCATTTGGTCTTCTTTCAATTATTTATCCTTTTTTTTTTTTCCTTTGAAAGACAAAAGTAAAATAGAAAGATGTCTTTACCTTCTTTACATGTTTCAACTGCACTGCAGCCTTCATCAGAAGAGTCAGCTGATTGCTGCCAGGTGACATTTATCAGCTGATTTTCGTAGGCGGGGCCAGCTCAGCAGATCTGTCAGATCCGCTGAGCCGGCCCCGCCTCCCGCCGGAGGCAGGAGAAGGCAGCTGACTCTTCTGATGAAGGCTGCAGTGCAGTTGAAACATGTAAAGAAGGTAAAGACATCTTTCTATTTTACTTTTGTCTTTCAAAGAAAAAAAAAAAAAAAAAAAAAAAAAAGGATAAAAAACGGAAACAAAATACAACAATAGCCTGTGTCTGGGGTCTGGGGTGACATAAGCCCCCAGACACATGACAAAAAGTACTTTTTTCCCAAATCTATTGCAGTCTACTATCTTTGAATTGATAATTGAAGCTAAACAAACAGTGGTCATTCAAATAGTAATGGACATTTTTTTTTCTCCTGTAAGACAAATACAGTGGATTTTATTTTTTTTTCTCACTCTCTTCAATTTTTTTTTAATTTGTTGTATATTTTACACAGATTTTCACCTTGAAATAATTTAAACTCCCCATTACCATATTCAGTCCTGTAATTTTTATGTGCTAGTCTGTGAATTTTAGACATTAATAAAAATGATTTCTGTTCTTTGTAAACTGGATTTTGTTGAAGTATTTTTTTAATTAATTCATTTATCTGGATGGAAGTAAAATCCAAGTTCCTTTTAAAATGATCAGTTTTTACCAGAGGGAGAAAAAGATCTTTTCTTAATCCTTTTTATTTAAAAAAAGAATAGAAAAGAAGAAGAAGAAGAAGAAGAAGAAGAAGACTTTTAAAAAAGGCTTTATTGTACATTCCAAGAAGAAGAAGAAGATTGTTCAGAACACCTTATAAGAACTCCTTTTAGAGTAATGACCAGATAGTGTTATTGACAGCATGTAGACATGGAAATGTCAGTTTGAAGAAGAAGAAGAAGAAGAAGAAGAAGAAGCCAACCAAGAAGAAGAAGAAGAAGAAGAAGAAGAAGAAGCCAACCAAGAAGAAGAAGAAGAAGAAGCCAACCGAGAAGAATTCTGACTTTTGATACATAGAGTGATGTTTACTGAGTGAAGTACATGGCGGTAAGGACTACAGCTCCTTACCAGATAGAGTGATGATATAGAGTGAAGTACGTGGCGGTAATGCACCTGTAAGCTGGTTGCCAACCGCCAATCAAATCTAAATGAAGAAGAAGAAGAAGATGAAAACAGTGGTGATCTATTTTGCTTAAATCACCACTGAGCGTGTACTTTCCGCTCAGCCTAGAGTTTAGTTGAAGAGTTGAACTGACGTTAGCACTTATTACCTCTATGCTAACAGACTGTGCAGTGATCTGTGGACACCAGACTTTTATCAGAGAAAAAAAATCAATCAAAACAGTAGGATCAGACTTGAGACTATATCCACTTTTGTGAAGAGAACATTCTTCCATCACGCACCAGGGTGAGTTACTCTAATGACAAACCCTGGTTCACAGCTAAGCTCAGACAGATCAGGAAGGAGAAGGAAGCAGCGCTGAAAAGTGGAGACAGGGACTGCTACAGGGAGGTTAAATACCGGTTTAACAGAGAGCTGAAGAGGGCTAAATCTCTATACTCAGAGAGACTCCAGCAGCAGTTCACTGCTAATGATTCGGCTTCCGTGTGGAGAGGACTGAGGCAAATCACCAACTATCGACCTAAGGCTCCTAAAGGTCAGGATGACAAAGCCCTTTGTCAAAGACTGTCCCAACACTATGCCCGTTTTGACACCTCGTCATCTGTGTCCAACTCCCCCCCTCCCTCCAGCTCCATAGCCTCCACATTCCCTACTTCATTTAAGGCACCCCCCCCCCCTCCTCCCCCCCTCCCCTTATCATCAGTGAGCAGGATGTGCTCAAACAGTTCTCCAGACTGAACCCGCGCAAGGCCCCCGGCCCAGACGGCGTGTCTCCCTCCACCCTGAGACTCTGTGCGAAACAGCTGGCTCCTGTATTCACAGACATTTTTAACACCTCCCTTAAGTTATGCCACGTGCCGTCCTGCCTCAAATCCTCCACCATCATCCCTGTCCCCAAGAAGCCACGGATCACTGGACTTAATGACTACAGACCTGTAGCGCTCACCTCTGTAGTCATGAAGTCCTTTGAGCGCCTGGTCCTGTCCCACCTCAAGTCCATCACCACCCCTCTCCTGGACCCGCTGCAGTTTGCCTACCGAGCCAACAGGTCTGTAGACGATGCAGTCAACCTGGCCCTCCACTCCATCCTGCAGCACCTGGACTCCCCGGGAACCTACGCCAGGATCCTGTTTGTGGACTTCAGCTCCGCATTCAACACCATCCACCCCGCTCTGCTCCGGGACAAGCTGTCCCTGCTCAACGTGCCTGACTCCCTCTGCAGGTGGATCATCGACTTCCTGACGGACCGGAGGCAGCATGTGCGGCTGGGAAAGACTGTCTCAGACTATACTAGCATCAGCACCGGATCACTCCAGGGCTGTGTACTTTCCCCCCTACTCTTCTCCCTTTACACCAACTCCTGCACCTCCAGCCACCAGTCTGTCAAGTTGATCAAGTTTGCGGACGACACCACCCTCATCGGGCTCATCTCCAACGGCGACGAGTCCGCCTACAGGAGAGAGGTGGCCCAGCTGGCGTCCTGGTGCAGCAATAACAACCTGCAGCTGAACGCTCTGAAGACAGTGGAGATGATTGTAGACTTCAGGAAAGTCACTACTCCTCTGCCCCCCCTCACCCTCTCAGGCTCTCCCATCACCACTGCTGATTCCTTCCGCTTCCTAGGCACTACCATCACCAGGGACCTCAAATGGGAGCTGACCATCAGCTCACTCATCAAAAAAGCCCAGCAGAGGATGTTCTTCCTGCGGCAGCTGAGGAAGCTCAAGCTACCCACCAAGATGTTAGTGCAGTTCTACACAGCCATCATCGAGTCCATCCTCACCACCTCCATAACCGTGTGGTACGCAGGAGCCACTGCCAGGGACAGACTAAGGCTGCAGCGCGTCGTGCGCACTGCTGAGAAGGTGATCGGCTGCAAGCTCCCATCTCTCCAGGATCTGTACATCTCCAGGACCCGGAGGCGTGCTGGCCGGATCATAGCCGATCCCTCACACCCTGGTCACGTACTGTTTGCCCCCCTCCCCTCTGGTAGAAGACTTCGGTCCATCCAGACTAAAACCTCCCGTCACATGAACAGCTTCTTCCCCTCTGCCATTAGACTGCTGAACACTAAGTGACTTATTGACTCTCGTGCACCATGTACAGCAGCTCAACCAGACTCATGTCAATCATCACTGTTTTCTTCCTGCATTACCGACTGCACTATATAGTTCTCCACAGTATCTGCTGCTGGCTAATATATATTTTAACTGTTGACCAGTATCACTTAATCTTATCCTACACTTTATTACATGTATAGTTTATTTCTCTTATCTTATCATGTTTAATGTTGCAGCATTGTACCGAGACAAATTCCTAGTTTGTGTACTACATGAACAATGGCAATAAACCTGATTCTGATTCTGATTCTGATTCTGAGACCTTTTTCATCTGATGAACCATCAGTACCTCTGACTGAAAAAACCCTGTCTCATTGTTAATATAAAAGATCGCTACACAAGTTAGCATCGTGGCAAATAGCAGCTCCGTCATTTCAATACAGAGGTCATTCAGCTGTTAAAGGTGTCATAAATTAAAGCAGGCGATATCGCCTCATTTGTACCACATAAAATATACAACTATAGTCAGGGTAATAATGACCACCCTTATATCTGTTTTTAGTTTTGGTCTAATAACACTGGTCAACACCAAATTTATTGTCTAAGTTTTTTTTTAGCTGATTTGGGACAATTTTGATCTACTGAATCCAAAAAATCACATTGGTTTTGCTCAATCAGGCCATCTTTTTGAACTATGGCCACATGTTTTTTTTTTGTTTTTGTTTTTTACGTTTTTGTTCACATGTAGGGGCATTTTCACTTTATATGATGCAAAATTCTTTTTTATGTCTTGAAATTCTCTGAATTTTGAACAATGATGACATAACATTCAATTTACATGTACATACCTTTATCAATGTCTGCTATTCGATTTACAGTACGACTGTACAACGGCTGTACAACTGTTTACAACTTAGCATAAAAACCTGACCTGATCGAGAGAAGCGGAAGTCATTTCTGGATTCAGCAGTGCAAAATTGTCTTAAATCAGTTGAAAAAACACAGACAACTTACAAAAAAAAATATATATATTTTTGTTATGTTGTGTGATCATCCATTAACCTGGTGTTGTAAAAACTCTCCCCAGTAGCTAATGCAGACCTCTGAGCATGGACTGTAAAAAAAAAAAGTCTCACTGCCGCCTCTAGTGACCAGGCATAGTTATTATAATACCTTTTCCCTAGGCTTCATAGATGTTAAAGGTGAGTTAAATTTGTTTTTATTTCAAAAACAAAGCCTTATCTCAGAATTCTGGCAAATTGAAAGTCGAGAAAATATGGCGATACAACGATACTGTAGGGGCATGGTGTGGGGGTTTTCTCCAGCCAGAGGAGGCAAGGGGAAGGGAGAACAATGGACCGAAGGAGGAGGTGTCACCGGGGGGGTATCAGATGGGATGAAAAGGTCTATACACCCCCCGGGGAGAGTAACATCTGCCGGTGCCGCTAATGGCCCTTTTCCACTAGCCCAGCTCGCCTCGCCTTGCCTTGATTCGCCACTACTCGTTTCGGCCGTGGTTGTGTCTCCATAGCAGCCGGGTAAAGCGGGGTAAAGCTGGGGTGGGCGGGATTTTTTTTTACAGCAAGGCGGCGCCACACTCCCGTGACGTAAAACACGCGACCCAAGCAAAACATAATATGGCGGCTGTACAAGGCGACTCCTCGGTCTGTGGCTTTTTGTCACCGTAAATGCCAAAAAGGACCGCCAGACAAGGGTACAGGCAGTGAGACGAAACACTCTGGAATAGTACTGCAGCTTCTGGGAGAGCCGAAGACGTGAGGATACAAACTAGGTCATATATGATGGTAAGCTAATGGTTGCTAATGCTAGTTTGGTATAAGTACATCATGCTACACTGTAATGTCTGCAAGTTATCGCTGTTAGGTACTAAAACATGTATGCTGTGTGTGTGTGTTTCAGATGGCTCTGTTGTGGGGAAATTACCACTTCAAACGGTCGGTCTGGCGTTCAACACAGCCTGTCACTGATGTCAACACAGCCAGTCACTGATGTCACCCCAGCTTCACAAACGATCAGTGGTTATAGAACTTAAGAATGTCTGTAGAAACGTTTATTTCCTGTGCAAAAAATTGCTTTGATCTGCATGAAAATCATGGAGAGACTGTTGAGACATCATGGACGTACCTGCTCCAGCAGCACTGAGTCTGAGGTGGTGTCATAGCAAAAAATGATCAGCTGACACAACTTGATCGCCAGGTTAATAACTATATTAGCCACAAAATATATATTCAAAAAGTAAACAGTACTGAGTTAGGTATAATAAGATATATTTGACAGTTATGATGCATTTTAGGACAAAACAAACTTGATCTAGGATTAAAAGCAATTAAAATAATGCAGTCACAAGGTTAGATGGAAAATACTTGATTTACTAGATACATGTACTGTAGAAATATATATTCTCTGCATCAACAATGTACTATACATGCATTCATGTAGTATTGCACTGGGAATTGCACTGACAATAAACCTCTGAAGTTTTTGCAGATGTCTCTTTTTTTATATGTGAAGGTTACCACCATGTGGCACAAATTTAATACTAACAGATTGAAAAAGCTGTCTAAGAACAATCCAGCAGTTTGAGAAATCACTTTTGGTTTGGTGTAAGTCTGTCAACAGGATTATGAACCATAAAGCAGTTTGTGTTAAAATGTTAAATCCCATTAAACCCTAACCCACAGGTGTCCAATCATGTACCATGGAGGGCCAAGACCCTGCAGGTTCTCTCTTCTACCCAGTTTCTTCAGCAGGTGTTCTCACTGATCAGCAGTCAGTGGGAGAAATTCAGTGGAATCTGCTGTTGAAGACACTGTTTGGAGGTAAAGCCTGCAGGGTCTTGGCCCTCCATGGCGCATGATTAGACACCCCCGCCCAAACCCATTATGATGAAGAACAGATGCTAATATGGCCCAGGATTCCTCCATACACTGGTACTATCACTAAAGTATGCAGGGTCTTTTGCGGTGACACATCCAACAATACAGTCTTCAGTTAATAAAATAATTGTTTTGATTACTTTTCTTAAAAATGAGCCATTATTTTCAAGGTCACCGATTAATGGTTTGTACTGTTTACTCTTTTCCCACCAGTGTCTTAACAGACAAAATAGAAAATCATGATGCAAACACATAAGTCACTAAATTGTTTATTACAATCAGCAGCAAATTCTAGATTATTCAGAATGTGCAAAATTCAAACTGTAAAAAAAAACAAAAACAAAACAAAACAGAATGGGTCACTCAGCAGCTGGGATGTGCAGCTCACACTGGTCCCAGTTCAGCAGATCTTCGGCCTGCATCTCTGTAAATAGTGACGCAAGGTCCAGTTTGGGGTGGATCATTTCCCTCTTGCCTAGACAAAAAGACAGAAATGGGTGTGGATAATTAAAGCACGTTTAAAACGTATTTGGGAAATACACTTGTTGCTAAAAGCCAGTGGTGGAATGTGAATGAATGAATGAATCTTTATTTCGGATGGATTAAAAGTAAAGATTAAAAGAAAATAGAATAATATAACAAAGGGGAAAAAATCTAACAAGGTCGAATTAAACAAGAACTCCTCTGATTATACAGTTCAGCATAGGTTATCTGAAATGGGTGATGGCTGAAGCCGCAGCTTATATTGCCCACCCATATTCCATCCAAGAATTCAAAAGAAAAACAAAACAGGAGCGATTCCGATTCCAATGTGACAATAAAGTACTTCGTTGTTGTATTTAACCACAATTTTTATGTAGCTGCACTTCAGTAAAGTCGATTTTACAAGGGCTGGGTTACATTTAAAATCATCTATTTTTACTGTGGCCTCAGCAATCAGAATGAATTAATACATTCACTTGAATGGAATCTAGTACTTTAACTGAAGGTGTGCATCACCGAGTATGGAGTCGCTCAGTCAAAATATGGAGTTTTTATCAATAAAAGTTTGTCTTGAGAAACCAGTCACAAGCCTAGGGAAGGTCTTTGACTGTAGTCTCAGTCTCAGTAGTGCGGCGCTTTATGGCAGGAGCAACAAACTCCAGCTTCCTATTAATAGTTTGGAAGAGGAGTTCAAGGTTTCCCGCACAAGAGAGGCACTAGCCTATCATGACTCTAGAGACTCAAGAGTGGCAGCAGCAGGCATTGTGGTGAGGACAGGTCGGAAGTGGAGAGCTCAAGAGGGGTTGGAGCTTGCAGAATCTCGGTTGAGACACAAAGCTCTGGTGGGCACGGTTGCAATAGGACATGCAAGGCTGGGCTCCATCCCACAGCCGTGCTATGATAAAGTCCAGGGAAAGGACAAACGCAAGTTAATCCTGCAGGAGGTGAGAGCAGGTGTTGAAGAAGTGAGGACTGTAGGATGGTAGGCATGCGGCAGCAGGGGGCATGGACAAAATGGGAGGGGGTAGTGGACAAGAAGCTGACCTGGAATGACATCTGGCATGCAGAGCCTCAGCGCATCCAATTTATGCTCCAAGCAGTATATGATGTGCTACCCAGTCCGGCAAACCTGCATACCTGGGGTAAGAACGAGCTGCCAACATGTCCTCTCTGCTCAGGAAAGGGCACGCTTGAACACATCCTTAGCAGTTGCCCAACAGCTCTTGGAGAGGGCCGATATCGCTGGCGCCATGACCAAGTGCTAAAGTGTGTAGCAGAGACCATCTCCAGCGCCATGGCAAACAGTAAGCAGGTCGGTAGTCAAAGGAAAATTACATTTGTTAAAGCTGGAGAGAGGCCCCGACCACAGCCTAGACCATCAGCCAGTCTGCTCTCTTCAGCATCAGACTGGGACCTGTGAATTGACTTGGGAAAGCAGCTTTAAGTTCCCCGATTATGTAACATCAACATCTCTTAGGCCAGATGTGGTACTTATATCTTCCTCTTCCAGGCAGGTTCTGTTAGTGGAGCTCACAGTTCCCTGGAAGGAGCGCATAGAAGAGGCCAATGAACGCAAACGGCTCAAATACCAAGAACTGGTAGAACAGTGCCAGAGGAATGGTTGGAGAGCACACTGTGAGTCCATAGAGGTGGGATGTCGAGGCTTTGCTGCCCGCTCCCTGTGCAAAATTTACACTCTCCTTGGTATTAAAGGAGTTGCTAAAAGGAAGTCCATCAAATCTGCCACTGAGGCTGCAGAAAGACCTTCTCGGTGGCTATGGATTAAGAGGTCTGAATCGTGGGCCAATGCTGCCGGGACACAAGTCAGGGTCTGATCAACCCTGGCTGGGTTGCCTGATTGAGGGTGTCTGATGTTGTGAGACCCGAAACACCCGATGACATCAGGAAACATCACTGATGATGTGTCCCGGCGCATCCATGGATGTATCTAGTCATCTTGTCTGTAAAAGTGTCTCTTCTTGCCCTGGCTTCAAGTGTGGGCGGTGTTTTGTACTTGTATTGCTAAAATATAAAAGGATGCACTACAATGGGTCTCGAATATTTGTAATGTGTCCTGTTACTGCATGAGTTTATTGATGATAGACTATAAACTACACATATAAACTAAATTATATTGATGACTGAACAACTCCCATTCCCCAAAAGATACAGTTATGAATATAACTCACAAAGGATGACACAAGTGATCTGACAAAAAAATAAATACATCAACAAGCGGTTTATTTTACAGTTGATGTGCCAGTCATTTTCAATTATTCTGTAATTAATATTCACACAATCAAATAAATCTCAGTTCAGTCCCTTTTATATTAAGTGGAAATTGTGCTACTTTGGTTTTGACACTTTACCTATAAAAGCAAAGGATTTCAGTACTTTCCACAGTGACGAGGTCCGTTGTGGGGTGGCTGCTTTTCCTTTCCTCTTGCCTAGACGAACGACAGAAATGGATGGTGGTTAGTTAAAGCAAGTTCAACACTTATACAGGCAGATCTCAAAAATTAGAATATCATGAAAAAGTTCAATATTTTTGTCATTCATTTCAGAAAGTGAAACCCATATATAGATTCATTACACGGACAGTGATATATTGCAAGTGTTTATTTTAATTTTGATGATTATGGCTACAGCCCATATTAACCAACATTTCAGCGGCCAACATTTCTATTTAAAAACTTAAATTCTATAACATAAATAAACGCTTGAAATATATCACTGTCTGTGTAATGAATCTATATAATATACGGATTTCACTTTCTGAATGAGTGACAAAAAAATATTGAATTTTTTCATGACATTCTAATTTTTGGAGATGTACCTTTATTAGGGAAATACACTTATGAAAGTCAGTGATGGGATGTGACAAAAATGCTTCGTTTCCCTGACCAGCACCCCAGGATCCACTCTTACATGTACAAGTACATTATCAATCCAGGGATTTATGGTGGAACAACACAACAACACTGTTCCAACGCCTTTTATGGAAAATCCACAGAATAGGTGTGTGGGTCTGTTCTGCAGCTTTAGAAAATTATTTGAATGAATTTATAAATCACTGGTTTGAAAATGCACCTGTATATGTTGAGATTTCGGCTCCTGGGGTCCACTTGACCTGCATCCACAATATAAACACTGAGGGAGGCTAAACCCTAGCATGTGGAAACAGATTCTAGGAAGAAATTAAAACAAATTAATGCACAGCACCAAAGTGCAGCACGTACACAAACCAGGACTTTAACCAGGATTAACATATTTCATCGTTTTGCTCTCACAAGCGAATACTTAGGACAAAACAAGCGCGAATCAGCAGTTGGCTACTAGCTAGTTACTAACTAACACTCGTTAGCCAGCACAGGACGGTGCTGTATGGCTCAAAAAAAGTGAGCTTACCACCAACAGGATAAATAAGCGAACAGATGCACAATATTACAAATCACTCACCATCGATGATTCTCTCGCCTTCGTCTTCAGCTTGTCCGTAGTCTGGTTCTATGCTGGGCTGCATCTGTAACGGGGAGGGTCGCTCCTCTCACTGTGGATCTGCCACCAAGCAGAGAAAACCCCGCACCTCTTCATTGTACCACGGTGTAGATTTCCGCAAAACCTACAACGCTGTCTGTATTAATATCGTATTTACTCGGTGACCGAGTTAGTCCATGAAATATTGCAAATGGCGGTCGTGTAGATTCCACTGAGGGCGGACGCTTTTGTGACGTTACGCACTGACCAATCAGTGGCTCGCAGTCTGTTGACGTCACATCTCGGCTCGACTCAGCACGGTTGTACCCTGCCCTCGAACAGGCACCAAAATAGTGCCTGTTAACCGGTGCTGGGTACAGTGGAAAAGGCTAGAAAGCGAGTCGAGTCGAAGTGAGTAGGGCTGAGTAGGTACTAGTGGAAAAGGGCTGTAAGAGAAAAAGGTGGTTGGCACGGCACCGGCACTATGTCATGTTAATGTGCAACACAGTTCTTTGTTCAAATAACAATGTGTTATGGTCGGAAGCTCAGTGTCTCCATGCATGGAAATAAAGATATAAAAGGGGATTGCACAGAGACCCAAGATTGCTATTTGCTGTTATGTTGTTCGAGAAAGAATAAAGCCTTGTGTTATTCAGCTCGTTGCCTCACCTATTCCTTTCTCCACACTGGTGACCCCAAGACGTGCCACGTGCCATGGAGAGCAAGCCAAGCACCGCCCCGGAGACCACCTGGAAGGAGAGCACCAGCGCCACGTACGCTGTTTCAGTCAAGCTCCCGGACTTCTGACTTCACGACCCGGCAGCGTGGTTTTTGCGCATAGAAGCCCAGTTCGCACTCCCCGGGATGACTATGGATGATATAAGATACTACTACGTGGTCGCGGCGCTGGATGCACGCGCCATGCAACAGGCGGCAAGCCTGCTCCAGGAGCCCGCAGTGTCCAGGAGGAATTCCAACAAGATCAAGAAGCCATTGGTGGTAGCCGGAGCAAATGCCAGGAGACACAGGAATGGGGCGATCTGCTTCTATCATCGCCGTTTCGGCTCAAATGCCCAGCGATGTGTGCCGCCATGCCAATGCAAGAAGTAGGGAAATGGCATGGCCAGCAGTCAGTAGCAGCTGCGACAGCTGGCAACAGAAACAAGCTGCTGTATGCCACAGACACACATTCAAGGAGACGGTCTCTGGTGGACTCCAGCTCCCAGAAGAGCCTCATCCTGCCAGTCAACGCAGACAGGGGGACAGGGGGCAGTGGTCCCGAGCTTACGGCCGCCTACAGATCCACCATCAGAACATTTAATGAGCAGACATGGACGGTATGCTCACGGACGCAAATTGGGTCAACCACCAGCCCTGGGGTTTTTTAGGGCTGCGCTCCGCACTTAAGGAGGATTGTGCAGCCTGCACAGCAGAACTCATTTTTTTTCTCAGCCGCAGCTGATACCCGCAGCGTTTCTACCGGAAAACTCCGCACCGAGACTGATCCGGCCACGCAATTTTTACACAGATGGAGGCTGGGAGCAACCTGGCCCGGTCCACCATTGTTTTCTCGGCACATTCATCCCAAGAAGCTTGCAGAAGGCCGGTTTTGTTTTCAGCAGGCACGATGCACACCGGACTCCGGTGCGGACGCCCACCGTTAGTGGCTCCGCAAGTTGGCAATACCTCAGCAGGGACCTGTGCTCACAAAGCTGATGTGTTTCTCTCCCTCCCCCTTTCCCCCCACAGACTGATGTGCCCTCCGGTACACCTCACCAGCAGGATGGTTCTACTGGATCAGCAACCCCCCGCTACAGCTGCTATGGGCGCCGGCTCGAGCCCAAAGGACGGGGGGGTTAGAGCCCCTTCTGGGTGCTTGGGGGGGGGCTGTGTGGGAGCAGGGTGTGCGGATTTTCTCCACCCAGAGAAGGCAAGGGGAAGAGAGAACAATGGACCTAAGGAGGAGGTGTCACCGGGGGGTATCAGATGGGATGAAAAGGTCTATGTGCCCCCCGGGGAGAGTAACATCTGCCGGTGCCGCTAAGAGAAGAAGGTGGTTGGAGCGGCGCCAGCGCTATGTCATGTTAATGTGCCACACAGCTCTTTCTTCAAATAACAATGTGTTATTTTTTTTTTTTGTTACTTGTTTTGTACCCGTAGGTAGATTTGTTTTGCAGTCTGGTGACAAGCCACCAGCTGCCGGTCGTTACGTGCGCAAGCGCCCCATATCCCTAACCTGCATGTTTTTAGCATGTGGGAGGAAACCGGAGAAATCCCGGAGTAAACCCACGCAACACGGGGAGAACATGCAAACTCCACACAGATCACTGTTGGTTGGGGGCAGGGATCGAACCCACGATCTCATGATCCCCGCGATCCCCCGGCCGAGGGTAAACTGTGCTGCCGCAGTGCTAACCACTGCACCACCATGCAGCCAGTGTTATGGTCGGAAACTCCGAATCTCCATGCATGGGAATAAAGAAAAAAAAAGGGAATGCACAGAGACCCGAGATTGCTGTTTGCTGTTATGTTGTTCGAGAGAGAATAAAGCCTTGTGCTGTTCAGCTTGTTGCCTCGCCTATTCCTTTCTCCACAATACAAGCCTTTAGTTACACTTAATTTTGACCAGGCGAGCTGAAACAGAGAGGCAGAAAGACGGACAGATACACACACACATCCACCAACAGACGCATTAACTGATTACTGTATGCCTCTCTGTTTCACCGAGGCATAAAAAAAAACAGGCTAGAAGTATTAATTCAATATTATTCTAAAGGCTGGGGGACATACCTTTTTGGCCAGCATCCTATGGCTAATCCACCATCTGAGTCATAACAAGTGTAATTTTTTTTCATGTTGTTTTCTTTAGAATAAATTTAGCTCAGTATCTCTGGTGTTGTATCACAAAGAATGCACAAGGAATACTATCATTACAGAAATGACAAGCAAGGTCCCAACTGTCACTGTCACAAATTGGCTGACAGTCTGATCTTTGAAACACACAGCTATCATTCTGCCTCACAGATTGTGGCAGACTAATTCCATGTATTTTGCCCACAATGCACACAGATATATTGCTGTCACAGAGCAACCTTTCTTCTGCAATAAAAAAGTTATAGTTGACATGGTTTTTGCTGCCTATGGTGATGGAAAACTGAGGCCAACTGAGGTAATACTGAATCAAAGTTAATATGAAACCCATGAAAGTTAGAAAGTAAGGCATCCATTTCCATCTTGCCATGAACAGAAGCATGCAAGCATACAGCTGTTTAAAAAATATTGAAAACTTTCTGCAAAAGTAGCAGACAAGCAATAAATGTGTTCTTACAAATGAACTCTTTCACAATTAATTAAGTGTTGTATAATATAAGCCATACTACGAGAATGAAACAATATTACTTTGTTTTTATCTATAACATACTGTATGTTTACCTCTTTTAACTTATCCTTTCAATTTGGAGGTGAATAATCAGTTCATAATCTCTTTAAAAAAATCACTTTTTAAGAGAAATTTGCAAATTAAATTTGTGACTACCACAAATTTAAAATATTAACACAATTCTTCCAGTGTCGGGCAAGTTACTAAAAAATAGTAACTAATTACAGTTACTAGTTACTTCTTTTCAAAAGTAATTTGAGTTAATTTACAAATTATTGCATGACTAAAGTAACTAGTTACTTGAAAAAGCAATTTTCATGTTACTTTTAAATGCATACTTAAATCATCTTGTACACATAACAAGAAAATTTAATTAATGGATTACATTATGGGCTTACCCTGCCTCTCCTCTAAAGATGCTGGGATTGGCTCCACCCCCCCGTGACCTGAAAAGGATTAAGCGGAAGAAGATGGATGGATGGATGGTATTACAGGCTTATTAATGTCAGGCTGAAAATAGACTGTTTCAGACAGAGCATTTAGAACATGTTCAGTCTGCTTTAATCTGCCTTTAGAGCTCTTATTGCAGGAAAAATCTGAAAAAAAAATCAACATGATAATGCCAGTAATTTCCTCATTTTGGGGTGAGAGTTGGCAACACTGCATAAAGCTGGCCATGTTTATTTTACCTTTATGATATGGAATTAATCCGATGTGCAGTGATCCAAAAAAAAAGGCCATTTAACCTCAGTCCAAATGTCTGCTGTGACAGAGACATGATCTAGTCCGATCAAAATCCATTTTTGAATTATCTTTATCCAGGTAGCAAGTTAATGTGTTTGATCTTCAGTGGATCACAGTCTCAGCTATCTGATGGAAAGTGACTGTTATCACGTCTTCAGTCTGTAATGAAATATCTGATAGTCAGTCAGTTTAATTCTTGCTGGGTCTGAGCTTGCTGCTTGAAATCCAGCCAGGGCAGTTGAGACAAGAGTATTTCCACTTTACATCCAGCCATGGCTGTTCAGATAACAACGGTGTTGTAAGCATTGCTAGCTGTTACTTAGCACGAGTTTTGTTTGAGCGTTGTTGCTGTTTTAAAGCACTTCTCAAGATTGCAGTAGGTCTCAATTGGCGCTTAAGCTTGCAACCCATCAAAATGCTTTTGTCCTTAACGGCGACAAAGGAAAAATAATCTGTCTATTTCCACAAAAACAAAATAGCTTCATCTCTTCCTCTGCTCAGTACTGAAGACATAGCTCTCTGTAACAGGTCACGTAGACTGACAGCTACATCTTAGCTACGGTAGGGTGAGTTTGTATATTCATTTATTTGCACTAAAAATATCTATCCATGTTAATAAAAGGAGTAACACATCTGATCAAATTTCAGTAACTGTAATGTATTACTGAATTTTTAAACGGTAATTTGGTAACACAGAACGTTGCTGCAAAAGTTGTGGAATTACAGTAATGTGTTAGTTTGTAGCACCTTACTCCCAACACTGTTTGTGACACATAAAGCCAAATAATCTGATGAATAGGAGTATCTATTAAGCAGTTCTTTTTAACTTTTCCCTAAATGCATTGTATTATGCCATATGAGGAAGCTTACTTTCTTATTGCTATGTGTAGTACTTGGTGGGACAGATTGGAACTGATTTGCATTTTGTTGTTCAAAGACTTCCAAAGAGGAGCAGAAATAGTTTGGCTTATTTTAAAGCATTCACTGGAGCTCTTGGCTTCAGTTGTTCATATGGCTGTGTGTGTGTGTGTGGGGGGGGGGGGGGGGTGCAGTGCAGTCAGTTACACACCCAGTGTGTCACAGCTTCTATATGAGAGTCTAGCATCAGTACCAATTGAATATGGCATGCGGTGTTTAATCCTGATGATACTATGATAGCAATACTGTAGTGTTGACCTTGAGTTCCAATCTATAAAATCATTCTTTGCTGTAAATTGTTTCAACTCAAAAGTCTGGTCATGAACTGCTTCTCTTACCCAAGGACCAGGGCTGTAATACTATACATCGACCATAAAGTGGAAGTTAATCCCTTCTCCAGGACTTAGTCATTCTCCCTTTTCTGCTTTTTGGCAATGCCCCAAGTCGACAGGTTTATGGTTGATATAATCCAGACTTTGGAGTCAAGATTCTCCAGTAAACAACCAGACAGTATCACAGTGCCATCTGGTGGACAAATCAGGAATATTTTTTTTTTCTCTTTGCAGTGGAATTTCTGCAATATGGACAAATAAATTAATTCACATTCTTTCTCTCAAGACAGTATCCGCTACTGAAGACATGGTTGAACTCTTGGGATGGATGCGGCGAGAATGAGCTAAGGAATAAACACTCAACAATCCTCTCTCTCCAGGAAGAGAACAAATTATTAAGGAAGAAACTGGAACAATCTAAAAATGAAAACAAAGATACTCAAGCTCAACTTGATAATGCATTACGAGATTTCAACCAGGCAAACCCAGAAAAGCGACGGTTGACTCATGATAATGACTTCCTTCCCCAAGAGAACAGTGAACTTGAAGATGCCTTTCAGGACACAAAGAAGGAACTCAGAAGAGCTGAAGGTCAACTGGGAAATGTGAAGACAAGGAATGTCAACTGCTTCTACAGGAAGCACATCAAAATCTAAAGGATTTAAAAGAAGAAGTGGAGGAATACCGACAACAAAAGGAAGCAAGACGACATTCGCTTCCATGACCTCCAGAAACTCTGGCTGCTCCCCAACCAAGGCCACGAACCACAAACAGGTCAGGTAGGCCAAAAGGAGAACGCATCTCACCAGGCCGGGACTTCCACCCCGCTCAATCGCCTTACTCCTGTTTCGAGTACGGATGATCGCATGGACAGTGTGTGTGTGTGCCCCTTCAGACTGCAACCTTGACAAGATTGCACAAAATCTCATGAAATTTGGTCCAGGTCCTACCGGTTCACCTGATACCAAAGCCTATTTACAAGACATTGACTACTACCTGTGTAAGTACCCTGATGCTACAGTCAATGATTGCATCTATTTGATTAACCACTTGCACTCCGTTGTTCCGCGGGCGGGCAAGTCTCTGCATCCTAGGGCGCACGAGGGCGCACGAGAGCGCACTCGTGCGCCCTCGGACGCATGACGCATGAAAAGGATATTGATGGTGGTGATGTAGGTGGTGTGGCCTCCAAGCGCCACTGAAAAAAAAGCTGCAGACACAGCCGCGAACAGATTAGTTCATCTGATTGACCTCTCATTCGACTAATAAGAGCCTTGAATTGGGTTTCTGAAACCTTGAAGAACCAATGAATGAAAACCTAGGAAGGAGGACCCGCCTACTGTGAATGCAGGAGCCAATTGAAGCACAGAAGTTCAGGCTGGGTGAAGAGAGATTTACTGTTGCAGCAGATGAAAACAAAGGACGCTGGACGAATCTGCTACAGACCCCGCAGTGTGGAGAACACCCACAAGTGGGACCTGCACTCATTCCAGCAGAATAGACGTTTAGGATTCTCTTCCGTCATCATAGACCGACGGAGGCCGACGACAAAAGTCGTAAATCATTCGCCAAAATGGCAATAAAGGAATTATGTTTTGACCGGGATCCACGAGCGGACCAGCGTCGCGTTCGTCTGACAATGGGGAAGAGAAGTTCGCCAGGACTCTGCTGCTGTGAAGAGGTAAGGTGTTATAAGCTAAATTTGTTATTTCTCCCTGAAAATTGTAATCAAAAAATTACTTTTGACTGATCGGTAAATTACAACTGTACGGCGCACGAAGTACGAAGTGCGTGCGCGGCGATAAACGGTTCATTTGCCGTGTTCGGACCGTGAACGCCCCCCCCCCCCCACTGCAGAAGAGGACCGGGGGGGGGGCGTTCACGGGCCAAACGCCCCCGGTCCGCGGGGGGATGCCGCGCTGACTGCGCAGCGGTCGCCACATAGACATATAAGTCTATTCCATCATGTAGCGATGGCCGTCCTCTGTAGCGAGGGGGGGGGATAACCCCCCCCACACACACACAGACACACACAGTAGCGAGGGGGGGAAGCCGCTGTGACAGCATTGCTGTGGAAACATGCAATGAGTGTAATCCGTCATGTAGCGAGGGCCGAACTCCGTCCTTGGTAGCGGGGGGGAGACGACCCCCACCCCCACACACACACACAGACACAGCCCTGAGTGTGACCTTTCATTAGAGCCTAAAATGAAGATTCTACATTGAATTATTCAAAAGTTACAGACATTTTTCCAAACTGTGCCATTTGGCACAATTTGGCACAGTTCCAAAATGCCTGGGAACAGCCTGAGAACAAAGCTGTGTAAAATATTCATTTTTTGTGGTATTGTTACAAAATTTGGACCTCAGCTGGATAACACTTGGTTCTACATTTCTGTTGCATTTTCCAGCCAGATCGGACAGCTGTGTGTTATTTGCAAGCATTTGTATCCAAAAAAACACCGTGGCCAAATTTATTTTCTTCAAGTTCAGTATGTTTAGATGACTGTAACTCAGTGGCCGGAGCATGTAGAGAGATTATGTTTTTTTGCCCAAAAATTCAAAGTGTTTTCTTTTAAATGAGACCAACCCCATGAAGATGCTGCAAAGGGTTGAAGAACAGCTTTCGATTTACTTTGGGCACGTTATTTTTTGGCATTTTTAGGAAAATTGCCCGGAGTGCAAGGGGTTAAATTAACATCTAACAGGTCGGTATCAAAATTTATAGACAGACAGCCAACAGACATCAGGACGGACAACATGTCATTCTGCAAAGCCATCGAAAAGGAATTCTCTGACTGCCTACAATCAGGGCTATTGGCAGCCCTGGCCGTGAAGCAAGGTCGCTTTGAGCCTCCACAGGACTACTATCAGCAACTCCTTCTCTCATATTTCGGATCTCAAAATACACCAGGGATGGAAGAAGACCAAAATTTTAAGACCCTTTTCATCCAGAACCTCCACCCCACCGTGAGTCACCACCTTGGAATTACAGCTAACCCAAGGTCAAGCTCAATAAGTCAGCTGAGAGAGTTCGCACATAATGCGTTCCAAAAACAGCAACAAAGTCGCAACAAGCATGCTGAGCCTGCCATCATGCTAACTATCAGTGCTGCTTCTGACACCCTGGAGTTGGAAGGAGCCCCTTGCTCGACTCCATCTCCTACACCGTGATCATATGAAAATTCGAGATGTTTCCCCAACCAACCTCATCAAGGTAAAAACCAAAATAGGTCCTTGGGATCCCACTTGGAACCAACTTCGAGAAAGCCTGACTACCGTCATAGGCCAAATCCACCAGATTGATTGCGAGAATACGGTATGGACTCTCAAGATGACAACTACCTATCCAAAGACACGCATAACTGCGGCAAATGGTCTCCACCTTGTCACAGAAGCTCAGAAGCAGGGACCAACCAGAAGCCTTGTAAGAAGAAAGAAACTCCTAATCTCAGTAGAGAAGATATAGAAGCTCTCAAACATCTCCTGGCGAAGATTCAAAACAACAGAGAAGATGAAACACCTGACATCCTAGCTATCACAGCAACGCCAACTAAGAATAAACACTCTAAATCATGAAGAAAAGGAAAAAAGAGAACCCCTCCTACAAATGGAGAAGAACCAAAGGACCCAGTGCAGTCCAGTGCTGTGCAGCCCAACCACAAGTCAAAGACCACTCCTCTAAAAACATTTTGCAAATCCATGTCAAACCACCAATTCCACAATTTCTGTGTGATTTAAACAAGAGGGGCTTGGTGCGAAAATTCTATCTTCCACTGACCTTTGAAGACATGATGTGTCAGGATGCTCTTTTAGACACTGCCGCTGACATCGCTCTTATGTCATAAAATCTTTTTGACCAACTACGTGTAGCTGCTAACCGTGCTCACAAAGACTTAAAACTGGAACCTTGTTCTTTAGCCATTCGACCATACGTGCTCACTAACACAACTCTGTCGGGCGTGTCACTAATCAAAGTCACCATTGGTCCCATGACCTTAACTCATCCGGTCTATGTGTCCAAACTTGACTCCATTGCATTGCTCGTCGGCAAAGACCTACTGAATCGCTTTGAGCCGCTGATTGACTTCAAGAATCTCAAACTATGGGGTCAAACTCAACACCCTCACCCATTCAACCTACCAAGGACCACTGAATCACAGTGCTGTGCTCTTGACACTTCAGACACCCCGAGTCTCACGCAACTAGTGCTGTTGGAACAACAAAAACTGGTTGAACGCGAGTACAAAATCAAAGGAGAACACTGTCCTCAAGAAGTCAAAAGTCACCTTCAAACACAAGGTCAAGACAAGGGATAGAATGACCTTGGAAACTCACTGGCCAAGCAGAAAGCTCCACATCGTCCCCTTTGTACCTTTGACTTAGCGTTGGTGTCACCTTCTTAATCCCACCCACCTACCCCTGCAGCCTGCGTGGTCAAAGAAGTCAAATCAACCGGCTCCCCAGACCCTCTGCAACCTAAGGGTTATGCATCGGTGGACCCAACTTTTGCGAACACTATGTGTGCATCTACTCAAGCCCGTGACTCTGTGGTCCATAAAACCGTCAAACACCGGTCGAACCCGACAGTACACATGCTCCCCGCGTCAAGTTCCTTTAACATACCGAAATTGAAAACACTTCCTGCAACGCGACCTTCTCTGCAGCTGTGCAATGACACTGCTATTCCTGCTTCCGATGAACAATCATTGCCACCGCTCATTGTTCTTCGAAACCAGAGGGGGGTGATGACTGCCAACGCCCATGACCTTCCAGCTGTAGAACACAGAGGCATCACAACGACGTACAATGCTCCCAAGGCCACATTTCAAAAACACTTGGACCAATCTGCCAAACGACACAAAGCGTACTACGACCAAAAAGCCTCCCATGGCAAAGCAGGGGACAAGGTCTTCCACTACGCATTTGTACCGCAAACACAACAAATCAATCTACAGGCAGGGAAAATCACTCCTAAATTCCAGCCCAGGTGGATGAATCCACATGTTGACATCAACAAACTTTGGCCACTTAAGTAGGTTTAGAGTTCAATCTCTAAAAGAAATTGTTCCAGAACTCAGAACTCAGAAAAGGATTTATTGCCAAGTACATTAACAGTAAACAACTGATAACATACGAGGGATTTGACTTGACACTGAAAACGACCTGCATTTCCGGTGACGCGGCAGCGTCGATAACGCGCCTGTCATCAGACGGGTACAGGAAGCATAGGGAAGAAAAGGATAACACAATAGGAAAGAGCAAAAAAACATTGATTGTCAGAATACCGGTCATATATGATCAATATTATGATTACAAGAAAAAAAAGCCCTCAATGCACAATTAGCAGACAAGAATGTACACAAAGACACAAAGGGAGCAGTGAGTGAATGATCTTCTCATCAGTATATTGAGTCAGTGTGGGTGTAGTGTTGAGTGGAGGTGTTTATATCAGTTAAGAACAACAAAGTCTCTTCAGCAGGAGATGTTTTGTCTAGCGGCTGGCACTTTGTCCTTGAGCCAGGCAGCTGGCTGTCCATAAGAGTCAATGCAGCTCACATGTTTTGGAAACAAAAAACTGCAGATAATCTGGAGGACTTGTGTGAGGGGCAGGTCAGATTAGTCGAATAGTACTGTTCCCAGAGAAAAAGACTTTATATTCTCTTACAGATTCAGTACTTTAATCCTTCAGTGCTGGACGTTGAATTCTTCATGGGCGGCTCTCAGCGTGATCATGATGTAATCCATTTTCCTAGACAGTTCTCCATTAGCCGCTGTCAGAGTCCTCCCCAATTGTTCAATTTGATGGTTAAGCCTCGCCTGGCCAGCATTTTGATAGGCTACGTCCATCTTCATCAATTTACGGTACACCAGGACAATCCCAGATCCAATCAGAAGGATCCCAATGACCATTGCTACGAAGATGTATAAATCTTCGTCATCTTCGATAGAGAGATCAGACAGGCACAAGAGTTTCCAATTACTTGTGTCCCTCAAATAGCCCGCAGCCGCAGTTCCTGCGGGGCAAACTACCTCCCCCGGGGCACTTTTCCTCGTTGAAAAAATAGTGTCAATTGCGTTCAAAGCCCAGCTTATTAAATCCATAATTTTGTTCGATAATCAGCAGTAGAGACACGCAGACAGACGATAGCAAGCTGGGATCCAGTCAGTTAGGGGGAGGAAGGAGATGAGCTGGAGAGAAGGAAAAAGCGTCTGCTCTCTTTGGGAGGCGGAAGTGAAGACCTCCACCTCTGAGAATAATTTTCATCTGCCACTCAGGTGTCTAAAGAAAAAACAACAAGAAGGTCGAGATTAAAATCACTCACTTCTATTTATTTGCCAGGATGATGGCCCTCCTGTTTTTCAGTTTAGCCCTCTACCTAGCAATCACACCTATGGTCACCCAGTCAGAACTGGACAGAGCCAAGACAAAAAGTCAGTAATCCTTAGGTGGATTCTTAGTAAAAGCCTCATCGTTAGGGCCTCTTGTTAGCCTTAGCACGTCCACTGTTAACTCGGGCAACACCACTACACCAAAACGCCAGGAAGTTGAACCACAAACCGTTACCAAAACTTTGCAAGATACTGTGTTGGTTTTGAATGTTTGCTCCAAAGCTTCAGTCAAACTCAATAAGGTCTTGAACTTGTTGCTCTTTGTGTTAAAGGTTGACTATGCTCACACACAGCTGGTGTCTATGTTACTCTCAGAGGTAGCTTGAAACATTAGCTTTTCAGTAAACACTTCAGTGATGAGCCTGTTTTCACCTCATCTTGCCACTTTTTTCAGTAGTCACAAATTTACTCTTTGTTACCATTCAAAGAACAATGATGTCATTCCATGTTTGCCCAGTTTTCCAGAACAAAGGTCTCAAACACCCTATAACTCAGACATCTGTGGAACCATGGTTTAGTCCAGCTAAACCAGTCCAATTTGAACTGCCTTGAATTATCTCAATATCACTTAGCTGAAACATCTACCTCAAGTATGTCAAATTTACATTCTTTTCATGTTTGTATTTTGGTACCCAGAATTTTCTTTTTGTACTTGGGTACCCAGAATTTTTGAGTCTTTGCATGCATATACAGTATATTTTACTATATTTTAGACAATTTTACAAGTTTTATATTATTTTGTCCATATTCAAATTATTTTTTGAATATTTTTTGAAGTTTTTGTAAACCAAACCCAAAGATCTATGCTCAGGAATAGATTCTGTTTACATGCTAGTGCTTATGAACACTTTGTGCCGTACGTGTACCACAGTGTTATGTACAAGCATGTGTAGGTGGGGTCCTTCCTCTATCATTTAGGATGAAAATAAGGGAGGTATGCTATGGCTGCATGCTGATAGGGGGAGCTGTATTCCATAAAAAAGTAAACCTGACCCTTTTTCTGCCCCCCCTCCCTCATTGCGCCCTAAGCCAAAACAGGTGTAATCAGCCACATTATGTGCATAAACATGTCTGCTATTTTTCCTGTAACGATAACTGAGGTATCTACCTCTATTAACCCTTTATGCCACATTTTGGTCTGGTCCTGCCAAAATTGCCAAAAAAATTTGGGCCAAATCTGAGATATGGTGTATCACACCCTATGGTTTAGTGCTTGAAACTTAGAAAAACTGGGTCTTACATAAATCGATTTAAGTAAATAAATATAAACTAGTGCCTATCTGTGCATGCGAGTGCATACCCGTGCATGCCCGTAGAAACCAAGTATTAGCAAGTATTTCTGCATGCCCGTAGAAAGCAGGTGTAAGCAAGTGCGTCACGACTTGTTCAGTGATGCCTGCCTTGCTGATGTCATAGCAAGTCCTATGATCTTTCATGATATCATAGTGAGTCCTTTGATCTTTGATAATGGCATGGCGAGTACTATGATCTTTGATGTCATACCACTTGTTCAGTGATGCCTGCCTTTGATCTGTGAAGCCTGCCTTTGATCTTTACCCTCCTCCAAGGAGGTTATGTTTTCATCGGCGTTGGTTTGTCTGTTTGTCTGTTTATTTGTTAGCAAGAAAACTCAAAAAGTTATGGACGGATTTTCATGAAATTTTCACAGATTGTCAGAAATGGGGTATCCTACAGATGATTAGATTTTGGTGGTGATCCGGATCACTGTCCAGAAGAAAACCGCCATTACAGAAAATGCCATTTTCGTCAATAACTACTGAACCACTAATCCATCATTGTGAATCCAATTGCTAGTCATATGTTTTCATGGTCAAGGAATCTGAAAACGTACAAACAAACACTATATGGGGGGAACTGTGGCGCTTGGCGGAGGTCTGCGCTCTCCGAGTGCTTTTCTAGTTGATGATGTCATAGCGAGTCCCTATGATCTTTGATGATGTCATAGTGAGTCCTATGATCGTGAGTGATGCCTACCTTTGATCTTTGATGCCCTATGATCGCGAGTGAACCTGAGTGATGCCTGCCATTGATCTTTGATGATGTCATAACGAGTCCTATGATCGTGAGTGATGCCTGCCTTTGATCTTTCATGTCTTATGATCGTAATGCCTGCCTTTGATCACTCACAGACACACACACAGATTTTCTTGAATCACTCTATACTATGGTGTCTATATGATATCATAAAGACATCATGTAGCGATCATAGGAACATCATAGGTGATCCTATGATCTTTTAGCGAGTCCTATGGTCGTGACAGACACAGACACACACACAGACATCTTCTTTTAGATTTGATTAGTGGTTTGCAACCAGCTTACAGGTGCATTACCCCCACATACTTCATTCTAAAATCATTGCTCTGTATCATCACTTCACTCTAACCAAACAGCGACATTTCCATATCTACATGATGTCTATAACACTCTATCTGGTCATTACTCTATAAGGAGTTCTTACAAGGAGTTTTGAACAATCTCCTTCTTCTTCTTTTTCTTCTTTTAGATTTGATTGGTGGTTGGCAACCAGTTTACAGGTGCATTACCACCACGTACTTCACTCTATACCATCACTCCATCTGGTCAGGAGCCACAGTCCTTCTATCATCATTGCTGCATCCAATCAAACCTCAATTCTTATTCTTATTCTTCTTCTAGAGAGATTTCCATGTCTATATGATGCCTATAACACTATCTCACACACACGCAGACAAAGATCAGATACATGTAGAGATTATGGGAACATCATAGGTATGATAGGTATGATCTTTTAGCAAGTCCGATGGTCGTGACAGACACACAGACAGACACACACACAGGTACACACACAGGCAGAGAGTAACAGAGGTAAGCACCGGATGGCCACACCTCGGACACAGTCCGGGGACGGATGGTTTTTTCACATGAGGGGAGTTGTTCAGAGCTCCTTGTGCAGGGATGTAGAGTGATGATAATCCAGTCAGTGGCGGCAATGCACCTGGAAGCTGGTTGCCAACCGCCAATCAAACCAAAAAGAGGAAGAAGGGAGCTCCTTGTGGGAACTCCTTATACAGGACACAGTGCAAGGATGGATAATTTTTTCACACATAAGGGGTTGTTCAGAACTCCTTATAAGAATTCCTTATCCAGTGATGATTATAGAGTGAGTGATGATATAAAGTGAAGTATGAGGAGCTGAAGAAGAGTGATGTCTGAAGATAGAGGTGAGGTTCATTTGGACACAGCAATGATGATAGAAGGACTACAGCTCCTGACCAGATTGATGATATTGAGTGAAGTACGAGGAGATGAAGAAGAGTGATGTCTGAAGATAGGTTTGAGGTTTGATTGGACACAGTAATGATGATAGGACTACAACTCCTGACCAGATAGAGTGATGATATAGAATGAAGTACGAGAAGATGAAGAAGAGAAAAAGAATGATGATATAGAGTGAAGTGATAGACTTGAAGAAGATTAAGGCAATGAGACAGGACAGAGTGATGCTGGATGTATAGAGTGATGGAGTGATATAGAGTGATGAATTTGTAAGGACTACAGCTCCTGACCAGATAGAGTGATGATTTCAAGTGAAGTACGTGGCGGTAATGCACTTGTAAGCTGGTTGCCAACCACCAATCAAATCTAAAAGAAGAAGAAGATTATATAGAGTGAAATACGTGGCGGTAATGCACCTGTAAGCTGGTTGCCAACTGCCAATCAAATTTAAAAGAAGAAGACGAAGAAACTGGGAAGATTCCAAGGGCGTGGGAACAATCAGTTATAGTACATCTTAAAGCCAGGGAAAGATTCATAAGATTCCAATCACAGCAGAAGAAGAGTGATGTTAGAAGATAGAGTTGAGGTTCGATTGGACACAGCAATGATGACAGAAGGACTACAGCTCCTGACCAGATAGAGTGATGATATAGAGTGAAGTACGTGGCGGTAATGCACCTGTAAGCTGGTTGCCAACCACCAATCAAATCTAAAAGAAGAAGAAGAAGAAGAAGAAGAAGAAGAAGAAGAAGAAGAAGAAGAAGAAGAAGAAGAAGAAGAAGAAGAAGAAGATCCCAATCATTATAGGCCAATAGGTCTTACCTCACAGTTAGGGAAAACAATGGAATGAATGATGGTGACTGAAAGGCTGAATTACATTTTGGAAGGGAGGGAATGTCTTTCTCCTTTTCAAAGTGGGTTCCGAAAAGGGAGAAATACTATGGATTCAATTTTCACCTAGAATCTGAAATTAGGAAAGCCAAGGTGAATAGGGAAAATGTGATAGCTGTTATAAACCCTCGTGCGCTCTACGATTGCGCATGGAGGAGAGAAGGAGAGATGAGGATTTAAATGCAGGGGTGACCACACACACATTTATTGAACACAGTTCAGGGCAAACCATACAAATGGCTAGGCTGCTCAGGCTAACAAAGAGTCCACTTGAAGCTAGGCTGTACAGGGGAAAGCGTAGCAGTTGTGCTGCACATGGAAACGCTACCAACGTGGCGGCACAACTGAACAGAGAAACGCTAGAATTACTCACAGCCTAAACAGTCTGGGTCCTCCAGTAGATTGGCGGCAAAAACCCTTCAGTGACAAGACAGTTAGATGGCGAGGCACAGCCATCCAATGCGTACAATGATCCAGCGGCGTCTGTCCAGCAAAGAGCTGCTTTAGTACAGATGCCGCTGGCGTGGCAAATAGGGAACACCTGGGCGAGACGCAGGGGAGATGATTACCGGGGTTGGAAACAACTGATGGAGTCAAGGGAGAGTGAGGGGGCGTGGCTGGACTGACAGACTGTCAGCAGCGTGAGAGAAAGTAGGTCACAGACACAGACTAACAGCTGCCAGTCAGGCAGTGGCAAGGATAAGGAAGTCGGTACAATAATACACAAAAATGCACATAACCAGTAAAACCAAAACCCCCCAAAGCGATCAAGACCGAGCCGGGGAAAGCCAAGCCAGCTTGGCTCATGACAGAGCCCCCCTTTAAGGGGTGCTTTCCCAGACACCCTAGGTAGCATCACCCCCCACCCCCCAACAGGAGCAACAACAAACAACACGAACTCGGGTGGGAGGTAGGGGGAACAGGAAGGAGGGAACACAATACCCCGCCCAGGGTCCACAATTAACCCCCCAAGTCCAAAGCCGTAGCAGCTCGGGAGGCCGCTCTGAGTCCCAGGCCCAGCAGGCAGTTCGGCGAACCCAATCAGGTGGCCTGCCGGAGAACACGGGCCATCTGTCCCAGAAACTCGGTCCCTCAGGCGGCCGGTCAGCGTTGTTGATCCACCAGGGCCGACAGGATGAGGCAGGAGGCGGTCTGCCTACTGGGAAGCTCGCTGGTGGGTGACCGGACCAAAGGGAGAGGAACCCCATGGCGTAGGACCGGGAGGAGAAGGGGACCACGGTGTTTTCATGGTGATCCACAGTGCCCTCGGCAGCCACCCACCAGGCCGGCTCTGCTGCACCCATGATGGACTCTAGTGGGAGCCTAGTTGCACCCACAATGGCCTTCAACCGGGCCGGCTCCACTGCATCCACAAGGGACTCCAGCTAGAGTCTAGCTGCACCCACGGTAGCCCCCAACCGGGCCGGCTCTGCTGCACCCATGGTGGACTCCAGCGGAGGCTTAGCAGCACCCGCGGTGACCTCTGGCTGAGGCTCTACAGCACCCGTGGCAACCTCCGGCTGAGGCTCTGCAGCACCCGTGGCAACCTCTGGCTGAGGCTCTGCAGCACCCGTGGCGACCTCTGGCTGAGGCTCCGCAGCACCCGCGGCGACCTCCGGCTGAGGCTCTGCAGCACCAGCGGCGGACCCCAACCAGGCCAAGGCTGCACCCTCGTAGGAACCTGTGCTGGAGTGTGGCCTCCATGACGGTCCAAACAGGAGTGCAGCACCCACGTCAGGCTGATCCTGGAGCACAGCCCCCACGATGGTCCAAGGCCAGCCTGCCGTGCCCACAGAGATGCAGTCTGTGGAGGGACCCACACGACAGCCCCGGGCAGCGGAGATGCTGGACCCACAGGGTTGTTGAGTGGCGGACCCGGTTCCAAGATGACCCCTGCAGAAGGAGCAGAAGCAACGTCCTCCTCCACTGAATGGACCGGACCCACGACGACCTCCGGCAAAGACACACCGGCGACCCTAGATGAAGGCTCAGGGGAAGCAGGAGGAGAAAGATGGTTAGGGTCGCCGGCGGTGGTGGAGCCCGGTGAGGTGAGTTCAGATGCAGCTGATGGCAGCACTTGACTCTCACCCTCCCAAGAGCCATACAAGATCTCTCTAAAACTGTCATAACAAAAACAAGAGAGATTACTTGCCTGAGCTCGAGCTCCACCGCTGTCCAGGACTCCGTCGATCCTGGCGAAGAACACCCGGACCCAGCCTCCAAGAGGTCCAGCTCTGGCTCCCAATCTGCCGCAGAAGTCTCCCCACAGCGGGCGAGGTGGTTATTGCAGTCCTAGGGTCCTCCTGCAGCGGCTCCAATGCTGGGGATTCCTCCGGCATGGCTGCAGGGGAACCTCTCCATGCTGGCTCCGTGAAGGATTCCTCGGAAACCACTGGCTCCTCCACCGACGGATGGCCCTGACCTTGGGCCGACAGGTCCTCGGTGAGAATTGGAGGAGACATGGAGAGGGGGAAAAATGAATTAATAAGGGCAGCTGGAGGAGAGGACCCAGCGGACTGCTTAAACTGGGCCTCTCCCTTGAAAGACAGGCAAGATTCAGTGTCATTTGATGGTTTACAATGGAAAAATACTTGCCTGTAATCCCGGTCCTTGCTGTTCTCAGCTGCAGGCGGCTTTCAGTCATCCCTCCCTGTGTCAGTGGTGACGTGGGCCCCTTGGACAACTTGCGGAGGAGCCGTCTCCATAACAACAGAGGAGGGTGTTACCAGGGTGAGCTCAACAGACTTCTTGGCAGCCAGAGAGGAGAAGGCTGCCGAAGGCTATGAGAGGTTCTCCCGGTGACTCCTAGCTGGCAAGATGGCGTCGGCCATCCTGGTCCCCTGCCACTTCTTCCTGACCCGGCTATTGACAACGGCGAGCAGGTTCGCCCACTCCTCGTCCAATGGTGGATCTGCGAGCCGGGTAGGCGTGGGAGGTGAGACCCTCACCGCCGGGGAAGGGCGTCCTCGGGCCTCCCTCTCACGGCGTTCCTCTTCAACCCGACGGTTGAGCACGGCAAGCATAGCCGTCCACTCCTTGTCCGCCGGTGGAGCTGCAGAGGGACCTCTTCGTGTTGGCTCCAGGAAGGAATCGTCCAGAACCACCAGCTCCTCCTCCATCCGGCGGCTCGGTCCTCGGACCAGCAGGCACACAGGAACCAAAGGAGGAGACACAGAGAAGGTAAAAGGAGAGTTCTTAGCTGCAGCCGGTAGGGGGAGCCCAGCGGACTGCTGTAATTGGGCCCCTTTCCCGGGAGACAGACAAGGTTTATTATTGTCAAGATGAAAAGAGAAAGAAAACACTTGCCTGTCATCCCGGCCTTTGATGTTAGTTGCTGCAGCTGGCAGGCTGCCATCCCCCTCTGTGTCCACGATGAAATGGCCCTCTTCTACTGGTGGAGGAGGGGCCAGCTCCATGGCAATGGAAGTGGGTGTTTCCGAGATGACTCCATCAGACCGTGCAGGAACTGCAGGGAAGATGGCTGCTGGTGGAGGAGAAGACCTCTCACGGTGCTGTCCCTTATGTGCCCGGATCGACTGTGCTGGAGCGAGTGGAGGGTCGAGCAACGCGCCACGGAAGCTGCCAGTTTGCAGGGAAGCAGGCCTCCATCCCGGCATCGCGGGAGATGCCAGACATGGGAAGGAACGCTAGAGCGAGCAGACTGTGGAGAGCAGGTTGGCGTAACGTGGGTAGGTCCATAGCCCAGGGTGTGCTTCCAGAATCCCCACCGCTCCATAAACGCACCACCAATCCCTCTCGGGTCCGCTAGCAGCAAAAAACTCATCCACATAGCTACTGATGTAGACAGCTGCCACCTTCTCCTCCTTGCTAGGAGACCCCGTGGCCAATCCTTCTCTCCTCGGACGAGGTCAACGAGTCTGGGGCATCATACGCTCCAACACAGGTTAGTCCAAAACAAAACAAAAAAAAACAAAACAGTTATAATGATACAGGGAAAAATGATGTGTGGGTGAACCCGCTAAATCCTTTTTCCGGGCTGGATCATTCTGTCATAAACACCCCGTGCGCTCTACGATTGCGGACGAAGGAGAGGACGGATGAGGTTTTAAATGCAGGGGTGACCACACACACATTTATTGAGCACAGTTCAGGGCAAACCATACAAATGGCTAGGCTGCTCGGGCTAACAAAGACTTGGGCTGACTGTCAGCAGCATGAGACAAAGTAGGTCACAGACGCAGACTAACAGCTGCCGGTCAGGCAGTGGCAAGAATAAGGAAGTCGGTACAATAATACACAAAAATGCACATAAAAGTAAAACCAAAAAACCCCAAAGCGATCGAGACTGAGCTGGGGAAAGCCAAGCCGCTTGGATCATGACAGATAGCTGTCTTCTTTGATGCAGAAAAAGTGTATGACATGCTGTGGAAGGAAGGATTGCTGATTAAATTAAATCAATTTGGTACTGAAGGTAATTTATACAATTGGGTATTAGATTTCCTGTATGATAGAACGAAGGAGGTAAGAGTTGATACAGAGTACTCCAAAATATATCAAGTTAAAATGGTACCCCCCAAGGTAGCGTGTGTAGCCCTGTTTTATTTAATATTTTGATTAATAATATTTTTGAAGGAATAGATAGTGGAATTGGGAAGACCTTGTATGCAGATGAGGGGGCCTTATGGATAAGGGGACGTAATCTTGCGTACATTCAGAGGACAATACAGGCAGCAATAGACCAGGTTGAAGAATGGTCAAACCGGTGGGCTTTTAAATTATCGGTCTCAAAGACGCAAATAATTTGCTTCTCTAAAAGTCAGAAAGAAGTTTCTTTAAATCTTTATGTCCAAAAGTTACAGCAAGTAAAGGTAGTTCGGTATTTAGATGTGTTATTTGATGAAAAACTAACTTGAAAGCAGCACAATGAAAAAACTAAAAGAAAATGTAATAAAATATATAATATTTTGAGATGTCGGGCAGGACGGGACTGAGGGACCTCTAGGGCCTCTCTGTTGAGGGTGTATCGAGGACTAATGAGAGCTACACTAGACTATGGATGTGTTGCATTCATGTCGGCTGCTGATTGTCACCTGAACCAACTGGACATAGAGCAGACAAAGACTCTTGGGATGTGTTGTGGTGCATTTGGGGCTTCTCCAGTGTCGACGATCCGGGAGGAGATGGGCGAGATTCCCTTGGGATTGGGAGGAACTGGTGCTGGCATGCTGGGTCGACATGGGGGGTGTGGGGGGTCGCGTCCTGTGGGGGCTGTTCCTGGTGATTGCAGGGAGCATGGTGGGTCTGGCATTTGTAGCTTTGGATGGATGGGTGGTGCCATTGCTGAGCGGGCAGGATTGAAGTGCATGGATTTTGACCTGGTGGTCCTGTGGTCCGTTGTTCCTCCATGGCTGTTTGAGATGCTACTGGTGGATTTTGGGGTGCAGCAACTGGGGAGGCAACATGGGCAGTTGGTGGCGGATTGTTTGGTGCATGGATATGTTGAGCTGAGTTTCGGAAACAGGCTAGTGGCGTTTGCCGATGGTTCCAGGGGTCCTGCGGCTTGTCATGGTGGAGCTGTGGTGTACATTCCTCAGTGTAAAGTGTCTGTCAATGGGGGAGCCCGTGGTCACTTGTCAGTGTGCATGGATGAGCTGGTTGCCATTGTGTTGGCTTTGTGGGAGTGATGCGGTCGTTGCTTCAGATGGTTGGGTGGCTCCTGGGGTGTTTGGTCACTGCGGTCGTGTGGGCGGGATCTGGTTGTGGAGGTCCACTCTTTGGTTTGCGGCCTCTACAGTGGGAGTCAGTTGGTGGCCTTTCTTTGGGTTCTGGCTCACGTTGGGGTGGAGGATGGTGGGGATGTAGATTTGTTGGCAGGGTGGTCATTGGAGTTCGGGGCAATAAAAGTGGAAGTCTCACTCTGTAAGGCAGAAGGCAAATCAATAATTAAAAATTATATAGTGGAAAAGTGGGAAGAATATTGGGACTCAATAGATACAGGAAGACATCTTTATGACATTCAAAAGCGGGTGGACTCTGGAATGGGAGTTGGCAGAAACAGGAAAGAAGAGATACTCATCACCCGATTAAGAATAGGACACACTACTTTAAACCAGACGCTACATAGAATAGGTAAACACCCAGCTGGCAGCTGTCCACATTGTGGTTCTCCGGAAACAGTTCAACACGTTTTGTTGGAATGTCAGGGATACCAGGATCAAAGGAAACATCTGATTGCAATAATGGAAAGGGCTAATTTAAGTTTTGTTTTGGAAAACATGTTAGGAACTTCAGTCAAAGAAATATATGTTGGTCTATTTAGATATTTAAGTGCAACTGGATTAATTAAAATATTTTTTTTTTCCCCTGCCATTCTCTTGTCCACACTCCAACCCGGTGGGTGGCAGTAATGCACCTGTAAGCTGGTTGCCAACCGCCAATCAAATCTAAAAGAAAAAGAAGAAGGTGTCCCAGCACCAAGCAGTAACCAGTAGCTCTGTCTCATTACTAAAATTACTAGAAGTAAAAAATAGATAACTGTAATAATATATAAGCATGTCATAAAGGAAAAAATATTCTTTAAATTCTGGAAGGAAACAGATTACAATCACTTACCTGGAACAAGCAAACCCACACTTGAAACTAAACTAGATTGAAGCCAGAAATATGACAACAAAAAAGATAAATTATACCCATACACAGGACTGTTTCTAATGCTGACACTGTGTGATACCTTATGCATATATCAAGTTAAGCGATGACAAGTGTAGACCCACAAGAATCAGCGGGACAAGGAACAATGTACACATATTAGAGCAGATTCAACTTTAATAGCTTTTCTAATGTTGTGGGTTTTATGTTTGTGTTCTTGACTGTCACTTTGGTGAAAGTGGTGCAATGTGCTTGCAATACAGGGCTCCACAATGATCTTAAAATGCAATAAAATGTTAATGCCTGTGTAGGCTAAAATGAACCACCATGGGTCATCCACAATAAGCCCAATCCATTTGGGAATGGCAGAGCTGCACATTCTCCATTCATAATATAACGCACCATTACTTCTAATGGATATGGGAAGAAGTATGTACCACAACAATAATGGATGAGCTGCTGTGGAAAGCTATTGCAGGAGACGGAAACTGCATTGATGATAGCAATTCCTTGAGCGACATCTGTTTGTCTCAACAAATCCTAAAGTAAATCTGTTTAACAACAGATCAATATCAACAGAGCAAAGTGTCCGACCACTGTTTTTAACCCCTACAAAAATACAGAGAGATACAATAAAGAAAAGTATGTATGAAATGAATAGTGCCACCATCTTCAATGGACCAAGGCTTCATAAATGGATGAAAGTTTAATATTTAAGACAATAAAACATCATAATGGCCACTATCATCTCTTAACCATTTTAACGGTGTTGCCCTGAGCAAGATGATTAACCTCCGGCTGTTCTGTTGAAATTTTACTGGGCACTTCCCAGTTCAACTTGTTTGTCTCGCCTCAAGTGATAACAGTATTCTCCCAGGCAGCTTAGCTGGTAAAAATGTTGGAGTCCTTTATTTGACTAAACATTCAACTGCATGTGGAAAATAAAGCGCTGAAATGGACTTTGCACAAAGGATTTTTGAAGGTTCTTCTTCTTCTTTTAGATTTGATTGGCAGTTGGCAACCAGCTTACAGGTGTATTACTGCCATGTATTTCACACTATATCATCACTCTATCTGGTCAGGAGCTATATATAATTCAAGAAATCTACTTTCAAAATCATCAGACATCATCACTATATACGTACACTACTGTTCAAAAGTTTGGGGTCACTTAGAAATTTCCTTATTTTTGAAAGAAAAGCACTGTTTTTTTCAATGAAGATAACTTTAAACTAATCAGAAATACACTCTAATATCTAATATACATTGCTAATGCGGTAAATGACTATTCTAGCTGCAAATGTCTAGTTTTTGGTGCAATATCTACATAGGTGTATAGAGGCCCATTTCCAGTAACTATCACTCCAGTGTTCTAATGATACAATGTGTTTGCTCATTGTGTCAGAAGGATAATGGATGATTAGAAAACCCTTGTGCAATCATGTTAGCACAGCTGAAAACAGTTTAGCTGGTTAGAGAAGCTATAAAACTGACCTTCCTTTGAGCAGGTTGAGCATCTGGAAAAAAATATTATTTCAAATACAAATCATTATTTCTAACCTTGTCAATGTCTTGACTATATTTTCTATTCATTTTACAACTCATGGTGGTAAATAAGTGTGACTTTTCATGGAAAACACAAAATAATTGTCTGGGTGACCCCAAACTTTTGAACGGTAGTGTATAATTCAAGAAATCTCTGTGTGTCTGTCTGTCTGTGTGTCTGTGAGTAATTGCAATTTTATCATTGTAGCTAACAATAGAAAATCTCAAGATTATTTAATTTAAAAACATTTAAAACAGTTTTTTTTTAAAAAATCAAAAAACCCAGATGGCGACATTAATGCGGGGCCATTCTGTTAAAAATCTTTAAACTTGAAACACCGTGTTTGCTTGTCTGTATATTGTACCATGACAGACATGTAACAGGTAGGGTAAGCTGGGGAAAAGTTACATGTGGCAGGTTGTTACACCCCCTCCTGCCCATGTTCCACATGTGGCCTTTCCAATTTTAGGCTTCAAAATCTCTGTCATGAGTTTGTGCACCTTTCCGTCAGTTTCACAAATACAGTGACGTGAAAATGTGTTTGCCCCCTTCCAGATTTCTCTTTTTTTTGTATGTTTGTCACACTTACACTACCATTCAAAAGTTTGGGGTCAACCAGACAATTATTTTGTGTTTTCCATGAAAAGTCACACTTATTTACCACCATGAGTTGTAAAATGAATAGAAAATATAGTCAAGACATTGACAAGGTTAGAAATAATGATTTGTTTTTGAAATAATATTTTTTTCCAGATGCTCAGCCTGCTCAAAGGAAGGTCAGATTTATAGCTTCTCTAACCAGCTAAACTGTTTTCAGCTGTGCTTACATGATTGCGCAAGGGTTTTCTAATCATCCATTATCCTTCTGACGCATTTGAGCAAACACATTGTACCATTAGAACACTGGAGTGATAGTTGCTGGAAATGGGCCTCTATACACCTATGTAGATATTGCACCTAAAACCAGACATTTTTAGCTAGAATAGTCATTTACCACATTAGCAATGTATATTAGATATTAGAGTGCATTTCTGATTAGTTTAAAGTTATCTTCATTGAAAAAAAACAGTGCTTTTCTTTCAAAAATAAGGAAATTTCTAAGTGACCCCAAACTTTTGAACGGTAGTGTAAATGTTTCAGATCATCAAACAAATTTAAATATTAGACAAAGATAATGTGATGTGGGATTTTATTGTGAAGTGTGGTGTAGTGGCGATGTCATCTTCCTTCTTCTTCTTCTTTTAGATTTGATTGGCTGTTGGCAACCAGCTTACAGGTGCATTACCACCACCTACGGGACCGCCCTATAAATTCCAGCAGGCATCTTGTTCCGGCCTCTTTGTCGATGCCCTGCCTGGTGGCTGTGTACTATTTTGCCAACCCTAAATAAAGCTGAGTTCTACTGTGCACCTGGCCTCGTCATTTGGGAGGTAATTCCATACATAACAGATAACAAGTAAACACAAAATGCATTTTTTAATGAAGGTGTTTATTAATATGGGGGAAAAAAAGTCAAATCTACATGGCCCTGTGTGAAGGTGATTGCCCCCTAAACCTAATAGTTGGTTGGGCTACCCTTAGCAACAACACCTGCAATCAAGTTCTTGCAATAATTGGCATTAAGTCTTTTACAGCACTGTGGAGGAATTTTGTCCCACTCATCTTTGCAGAATTGTTGTAATTCAGCCACATTGGAGGGTCTTCGAGGATGAACCGCCTTTTTAAGTTCATGCCACAACATTTCAATTGGATTCAGGTCAGGACTTTGACTAGGTCACTCCAAAGTCTTCATTTTGTTTTTCTTAAGCCATTCAGAGATGGACCTGCTGGTGTGTTTTGGATCATTGTCCTGCTGTAGAACCAAAGTGTGCTTCAGTTTGAGGTCACGAACAGACGGCCGGACATTCTGTCATATACGCCCGTCTGGGGCAGGAAAACAGACCCAGGCGCTGAATTAAATTTGTGACATTTAATAACAAAAAGAACAGAAGTCCAAAAAACTGTGCAGAACATATAAAAATACAAATGAGGAAAAACAATTGGCGTCCCACAGCCGGCATCACTCAGCGAACGCTGGAATAGACGTGGTGTAGTACAGATGAACAGATAGATAGATACTTTATTTCGAACAAAAAAGTAAAACAAAACAAATGACAAGTGCAATAAAGTAACAGTATACAGTGTTCGAAAGGGAGAAGGAAGAAGTGAACACTTATTAATTCCAACTTCTCTTTTCCATAAATACAACCCATGTGAAATATATACAAATTACCATATTTAAGACCCCAAGTAAACAATTAACTATATTTTGTACATATCAACATTAACACCCATCCAGCCCAACATACATACAGTCCATACATCAAAACCAGCCCCAAACAACATAGATATACACAGTGCTGTCCCACCCACCATTCCATAGTGTCCCAGAGTGAGCACAGTGAATTGTACATATAAATACTACCCTTCTAACATATATTCTTTCAGCAAATAATGTTTATACCTCTTTTTGAATTGATTTATGTTTGTACATAGTTTCAGTTCCGGCTCCAGACTGTTCCACAAATCCACCCCACAGACAGATATGTACATACTTTTCTTAGTTGTTCGTATCTTGGGTTTTGTAAAGTTTAAATCTCCTCTCAAATTATAATCATTGTCTCTTTTTTTAAAATATTTTTTGTATATTAGTTGGGAGTTGATTATTAATTGCCCTGTACATGTCTTGTGCTGTCTTAAATTTAACTAAATCAATGAACTTTATGACATGTGGCTTTAAAAACAACGAATTGGTGTGGTCTCTATGTCCTACATTATTTATTATCCTTATAGCTCTTTTTTGTAATGTGCATATTGACTGTAGGTTGGTCTTGTAGGTGTTTCCCCAGACTTCTACACAGTAGTTAAGATAAGGTAGAAACAGTGAACTGTACAGTAAGAACAATGATTTATAGTCCAAGATGTGTCTTGTCTTCCCCAGTATCCCTATACATTTTGCCAACTTGGCCCAGATGTGACTGATGTGAGGTTTCCAGCAGATTTTATTGTCTAGCGTCACCCCCAGAAATTTATTTTTCTGTACTGTTTCTATTCTGGTATCATCTATCGTTACCATTATTTCATGATTTATTTTATAATTTCCAAACAACATAATCTTTGTTTTTTTCAGATTTAGAGATAATTTATTTTTGTTGAACCACTGCGTTAACTTTTTCATTTCAGTTGTGACCACCTCTAAAACCTGCTGAAAATTCTCACCAGTGCAAAGGATATTTGTGTCATCCGCAAACAAAATAAATTTCAGAATTTTTGATACTTGGCATATGTCATTTATATACAAGATAAAGAGTTTGGGTCCCAAAACTGACCCTTGGGGCACACCACAAGTGATGTCCATGAAGGGTGATTTGTGCTCATCAATTTGTCCAAATTGTTGTCTTGTGGAGCCCATAATTCTAACTTATGTGACTCACATGTGGCAGGCTGGAATTCAGCCGAGAGAGACTTTGAGCTAGCCATGTGTATTGACATCACACCTCAGGAGGACGAGGTGTCTGCACCCCCTGTGGACTCAGAAGAAAGGAGAAGATTACCCGGCCTGACCTTTTGGGGGTCAGAGAGGAGAACAGAAGGACTCTGGGTGTTCTATTACAGATGAAAGGATGTAACTGAGTATTGTGACTTTTGTGTGATGTATTGTTCGAGATGAGTGTATAAATGTATGTGTGTGACTGCGTCCTGTCTCTTTTCACTCCGATCGAGAGAGGACGTAGGATGAATGAGAATTAAAGCAGATACTGGAAAATCATCTAGTCTCCTCAATTCTTGACTCCTACAATTGGTGACCTACGCATGAATCTGAGCACGCCGAGGCTGGAGGACAGCCTCGTGATCGATATGGAAGAGCTGGGAGACAGCCACTCAGACCCGGATTCACCGGGGAGTGCCAGCAGGGGCACAAGACTGATTAAGCGCCCCGAGTTCTGGCAAAACAACCCGCACTCGTGGTTCCAGCATGTGGAGTCGCGGTTCCTGCTCGGGGGAGTATCAGCGGATGACATTAAATTCCATAATGTCATTGCGATGCTCGACAGCCGCACGGCTCGGTGTGTGCGGAGCCTGGTGCAGCAGCCACCCACTGCCGGTAAATACGACACGCTGAAAGCCACCCTCATCAGGAGCTTCGTGCCGTCGGCTGAGGCAAGAGCCAGGCAGCTACTGGACCTGCGCAACAGAGGTGGACGCAGGCCGACTGTCCTCATGGAGGACATGCTACAGATGATCGGGACGGACAATGACGCGTTCCTTTTCAAGCATATTTTCCTGAGAACACTCCCAGCACACACGAGAGGTCCCCTGTCCAGCAGACAATGTGTGAACCAGCAGGACTTCCACGAGCTGGCCCAGGAGGCGGAGCGGCTCCTCAACGCCTGCGACGAGCAAGCGACCTCCGTGGCAGCGGCAGACCTCGGCACGACGGCCGGGGGCAGTGTGGAGCCAGAGGCAGCAGATCCCACCCCAGCGACGACGGCGGCGACAAGATCCCGAGCCAGGGGGCATGACAACCCCTGCTATTACCACCGACACTTCGCCGAGAAGGCGCACAGATGCATCCCGCCGTGCAGTTTCAAAAAGCGGGGAAACGACCGGGCCGGGAGTCGTTTGCAGCTTCCACTCTCGGCGAACGGAACAAGCTGCTTTATCTGACAGATGCGGGCTCCGGGCAGCAATTCCTCGTGGACACCGGAGCCCAGAGGAGCTTCATCACTGCAACTTATGCAGATCGGGTGGCTGGACCCCGCGGAGACGGAGCAACAGCGGCCAACGGCTCCAGCATCAAGACTTACGGAGAGAGAACCTTGTCTCTGTCCTTCCACGGCCGCGCTTACGAGTGGACCTTCATCGTAGCGGCAGTGAGCTTCAATATGTTAGGTGCTGATTTTCTGTGTTCACATGGTTTGTTAGTTGATCTGGCCAACAAACACCTAGTAAATACACTCTCTTTCTGTTCTATCCCTTGTGCAGCTCGGGTGTGCCCGCCGCCAGTACAGACCAACATCGCCGCAGCAGGTGGTAAGTTCCACACCCTTCTACACCAGTTTCCAGCACTCACAGTTCCCACTTTTTCAGCTAAGGTGGTGAAACATGGGGTGGAGCACTTCATAACCACGAGTGGCCCACCAGTTTTTGCTAAAGCTCGGCGCTTGGATGCAGCTAAGCTCTCCGTGGCACAGGAGGAGTTCGCCAACCTGGAAAGGTTGGGCATAATTCGCCGCTCGAAGTCCGCTTGGGCTTCCCCCCTGCATATGGTGCCTAAAGCTGATGGCTCGTGGAGACCTTGCGGTGATTATCGCAGGTTGAACAATGCCACAGCTCAGGATCGCTACCCGATTCCGCATATCCAGGATTTTTCAGTGCACCTGGCAAAAGCGTGCATTTTTTCTAAAATAGACCTGGTCCGCGGTTATCATCAGGTCCCGGTTCGACCAGAGGATAGTCCCAAAACAGTGGTAATAACCCCGTTCGGACTTTTTGAGTTTTTAACGCATGCCTTTTGGCCTTAAAGGCGCTGCGCAAACCTTTCAACGGATGATGGATGCAGTGCTGCGTGACCTTCCATTTGTTTTTGTCTACTTGGACGATATTTTAGTAGCCAGTGCCTCAGAGGAGGAACACGAAAAGCACCTCACTACAGTTTTTCAAAAAGTTTGAAGCACACAGGTTGATAATCAACCCGGCCAAGTGCCAGTTTGGCGCAGCGCAAATTGATTTTCTGGGGCACCGTGTCTCACCAGAGGGAGCAGTTCCTCTGCCGGCAAAAGTACGCGTGGTGGTTGAGTTTCCCCAGCCACAGACAGTGAAAGCGTTGCAGGAATTTTTGGGGGATGGTGAATTTTTATAACCGTTTCATACCCCGCGCAGCGCAACTCATGCAGCCGTTATACACTGCGCTTAAAAAACAGAAGCCTGCCAATGTGATCGAGTGGTCCCCGGAGCGGGAGCGCGCGTTCACAGCGGTAAAAAAAGCACTCGCTGACACAGCACTGCTGGCGCACCCAGACCCGGCAGCTCGCATAGCGCTAACCACAGACGCGTCAGAGGTAGCGATAGGGGCCATGGTAGAGCAGCAGGTCGCCGGAGTTTGGCAACCTCTCGCCTTTTTCAGCAGGTCCTTGCGCGAGCCCAAGCGGAAATACAGCGCATTTGACAGGGAACTCCTGGCGCTCCACTTAGCCATTCGCCATTTCCAGTTCTGGCTGGAAGGGTGGCGTTTCACCGTGTTTGTCGACCACAAACCGCTCACTTTTGCGATGTCCAAAACTTCAGAACCGTGGTCAGGGCGGCAGCAGAGACAGCTGGCCGCAATTTCTGAATTTAGCGCCGATATTCAGCACGTAGCCTGTAAAATCAATGTGGTGGCAGACTGTCTGTCACGCGCAGTAAACAAACTACCATGGGTTTTATTGGGGTTGCGTTCGGCACCCAAAGAGGATCTAGATGCCTCACCAGCAGAATTGGTCTTTGCACAACCGCTCAGGCTGCCAGGCGAGTTTTTACCCGACCACACGGCACCAGGGCCCTCCCCGATCTGGGGGTCTCTGAGTAACACGGGAGCAGAAATGCTCCCGGGCGCCGCTCATCACTCTTTCCCGCGTGTGTTCGTGCCCCAGGCTTTACGAGACGCAGAGTTTGTTTTTGTCAGGCACGATGCGCAGCAGCATAGCCTCCGCCCACCTTACGATTGTCCATTTCGAGTGCTGGAAACCGGGGAGAAATATTTTGTGCTAGATTTGGGGGGCAGGAGGGAGATGATCAGTATTGATAGATTAAAACCTGCTTTTGTGTTGCATAACGAGTCTGTACGGCCGGCGGGCGCACCTCGACGCGGCAGGCCTCCCAAGGGGCGGCCCCTGAACCCCCCACGAGGGGCAAATAACCCTTCTCCCCCTCACTCCACAGATGCACAGCAGGACGGCCCAACACAGACCAGGAGACCTGCATACAGCAGATTCGGGAGGAGATTGAAACCTAGGCTGCATGCAGAATGATGTGGTTTTTTTGATCAGGTTGTTTAGAGGGTGCTGTGAGATTCTGTGGGGGGAAGGACCTATGCTGTATGATCATTGTATTACTGTATGTGTGTGCCCAGTCTTTTGCGGGGGAGGGGGGAGTGATGTGGAGCCCATAATTCTAACTTATGTGACTCACATGTGGCAGGCTGGAATTCAACCGAGAGAGACTTTGAGCTAGCCATGTGTATTGACATCACACCTCAGGAGGACGAGGTGTCTGCACCCCCTGTGGACTCAGAAGAAAGGAGAAGATTACCCGGCCTGACCTTTTGGGGGTCAGAGAGGAGAACAGAAGGACTCTGGGTGTTCTAAGGGTGTTCTAACACTAAGGAGGCGTACACCTCATCACAACTCCCCCCACTTGGGAGATCGGATCACAACTTGGTTCATCTCCAACCGGTGTACAAACCCCTAGTGCACAGACAACCTCCGGCCATGCACACTGTAGAGTTATGGTCTGAGGAGACAATGGACACTCTAAAGGACTGTTTTGAAGCCACTGCCTGGAAGCAGCTCTGCGATCCACATGGTGAGGACATCGATGGCCTCATTCACACCTTCACGGGCTACCTCAGCTTCTGTGTGGACAAATCCGTTCCCACCAAGACCATATGGCGTCACTCAAACAACAAACCCTGGATCAACCCTGAGATAAAAACACTTCTGAGAGAGAAGAAGAGGATCTTCAGGTCGGGGAACAGGGAGATGCTGAAGTCCGTCGATATGTACATATGTATATTAGCTGCTCTTGCTTGCTTGTTTTTTTTTTCTTGCCTTCTGATTGTTGCTCTGAGTGTTGCTATCCCTGTGCTGTTGCAATCCCGGAATTTCCCCGTTGTGGGACTAATAAAGGCTTATCTTATCTTATCTTATCTTATCTATTACAGATGAAAGGATGTAACTGAGTATTGTGACTTTTATGTGATGTATTGTTCGAGATGAGTGTATAAATGTATGTGTGTGACTGCGTCCTGTCTCTTTTCACTCCGATCGAGAGAGGACGTAGGATGAATGAGAATTAAAGCAGATACTGGAAAATCATCCAGTCTCCTCAATTCTTGACTCCTACAGTCTGTTACTTAAATAACTTTCCACCCAACTCAGTCCGACCCCTCTTATCCCATACCTTTCCACTTTCCTTAGTAGAATTCTGTGGTCAATGGTGTCAAAAGCTTTCTTTAAATCTATAAATACTCCTACAGCAAACTTTTTTTTTATCTATACAACTAATAATTTCTTCAATAAGTTTGATCAGTGCCAAAGATGTAGATTTATCTGCTCTAAAACCATACTGGCTGTCTGTAAGGAGGTTGTGTTTTTCAATGAAATCATCCAGTCTCTTAGTGAAGATTTTTTTCAAGTATTTTGGAGAATTGTGAGAGTAAAGAGACTGGCCTGTAATTTGTGAAATAATGTCTGTCTCCTGTTTTGTATAGTGGTATTACTTTTGCCATTTTCATTTTGTTTGGAAATTTACCAGTTTGAAATGATAGGTTACAGATGTGGGTGAGTGGTTTAACAATTCCTTCAATTACTTTTTTCACTATTGTCATGTCAATTTCATTCCAGTCCGTTGATTTTTTGTTCTTAAATTTACTCACAGTCTCGATAATTTCCTTTTCAGTAACTGCACCCAAAAAAGATTGTGTTTGGATTTCTATCTTCTATTTCATTTACAGAACCACTGTTGTTTGTTTCTGCTGTCACTATTGATTTTGCTAATTCAGGACCAACATTTACAAAAAAATTATTGAAACCACTGACCACATCCTGCATATTATTTATCAAATTGCCATTTTCAATAAAATATTCTGGATAATTAGCATTCTTAGGTCGATTACTAATAATCCCATTGAGTACTTGCCATATTCCTCTTAAGTTATTTTTATTATCCTCTAATATTCTGTTGTAGTATTCTTTCTTACAAGTCCTCATTATATTAGTAAGCTTATTTTTATATCTTTTATATTTGATCTCAGCCTCCACCATTCTGCACTTAATGAATTGTTTATATAATGTATTCTTCTTTTTACATGCATTTAGTAATCCCTTGGTGACCCAAGGAATATTTTTGTTTTGGTGTCTGTCACTGTATTGTTTTATAGGACAGTTTTTATTGTACAATGATTGAAATATTTGTAAAAATTTATCATATGCTTTATTTATATCAGTTTCATCATAAACTATCTTCCAGTCTTGTATTAATAATTCCTTTGCCAGTAGATACATAAATTCTTCAGTTCTTATTCTTTTATATTTAATATTTTTGGTATACTTTTTCTTCCTATAATCACATTGATAGACAACAAAAATCGGCAGGTGGTCACTGATATCATTCAATAAAAGCCCACTCCTGATATTATTTTCCATAATGTTTGTGAATATGTTATCTATTAGTGTGGCACTGTGTGACGTGATTCTGCTAGGTCCGGTAATTGTTGGATGTAAGCCCATACTGTACATTGTGTTGATAAATTCTTCTGTCAAACTATGTTGTTTTGAATTCATAAGATCTATACTGAAATCCCCACAGATGAACACAACTTTATGAGATAGTTCTGCATACATTTTTTCCATCCAGTCCTTAAATAAGTCAATGTTTGATCCAGGTGTTCTATATACACAGCTCACTACTATATTCTTCACATTGTCCAGACAGATTTCTATTGTAATACATTCAAATAAATCATCCACGGATACTGACAGATTTTCAACAACCTTGTATATCAAGCTCTTGTCAACATAAATTGCAACTCCTCCTCCTTTTTTCACTTTTCTATTTATATAATTTAATTCATAGCCATCCATGGTAAAATCCACTCCTTTCTCTTCACTGAGCCACGTCTCTGATATTGCCACAATATTGAATGGCTCTTATAACTGATGTAAATAATCTTTAATGTTATTAAAGATGGCATAGAGACTTCTGCTGTTGAAGTGGATCATAGAAATATTGAAATCAAATGTGACCATTGTGTTAAACTGTGCATCCGTGTAGTAACTACAGTCATTATTGATGGAGCTAAATAAATTATTACCAGGGTCTATGTTATATTCTACGTCCTGTGGGTTGTGATCTGTATATTCAAAAACTTCCAGTTCCAGTTGTTCCTATTTGTTAATCTTTTGTTTCATGTTATTAAATGTCCTGTTGCAGATGAGTGTGATCCTTCAGTGTCCTACAGTTGTCTCTTGTTGCTGTCGACTCCAGTTCATAATATTTATTGATATTTGTCCAGTTTCATAATATTTTGGATGTTAATGACCTTGGCTTCTTCAGGTGATCCATTTAATTTTATGTGTATTTTACAGTTTGATGTCCAGGTGTTTTGAATCTTTTTCTGCTTTCTCGGGTATCTTGCTTTTCTTGCTATTTCTGCGTTTTCTTTTGTGAGGTGCTTGTTTATGTAAATGTTCATTCCTTTCAGTTTCCTACTCTGTTTTAGCAGCACAGTCTTGCGTTTTTTATTCACAAACCTCATGATCACAGCCGGTTTGTCGCTGTTTTTCCTGGGCAGAGGGTGGCAGGCCTCAGTGGTGTTACAGTCCAGCTGGATTCTTTTGGACTGCAGGAAGGCCGCCACTTGTTGTTCCGTGGATTCATCTTCCAGCACATCGAGCCTCCCTCCGCTGTCCGCGGCCACCGCCCGAGCGTACGATCGGGGTTTAATGTGGAGCCCAGTGATGACCACATCGTTCATCCGAGTGTTCTGCTCCAGGTCCAACACTCTGCTCTCCAGATACGCCAGCCTCTTGTCCTTCTCAGCGTTCTGGATCCGCAGCACTTTCACCTCCTCGAGCAGGCCCAGGATGTTTTTTTTCTGCAGCTTAACAGCAGAAATCTCTTCAGCCAAGAAGTCGAACGATCTTTTAATATCGTCCACCTCCTCAGTCTGCCGAGCTTTCTTGGGACCCATGATCCCGGACGATGTACGTTGATTCAGGCTCTGTGATCATAGATCGTAGAAAAGAAAACATGTGGGAGAAGTCCCTTTGTTCTCCCAGAGTGTGAGGGGACTGATGAATTGCTTCACCAGCCACTACAATATTAAGTTATGAGACTGGCAATTTCTGTCTTTTTTCGCACGAGCAGGCATACCGTTTTTATTCTCCAGCAGCAGTGACAAAGCAACAGCTAAAAACGCTAGCTCTAAACTGAGTTTTAAAGGAAGATAGCAAAAAACGAACTGGGAGCCTTTACCTGTGCATCCTCACCTTACATGCCATGAGAACAACCATGAGAAAATGTAATAGTGCAGCAAAGGGAAGGTAGACAAGCAGTGTGAACAGCTAGTGGTGGGCGTCTGGGAAAGGGGAGTCATAAGTGACAATTACCAAAATATAGACAAAACCTGACAAAGCCAAACTAACATAAGCAAAAACTAGAAATAACATGAGCATCTGAGCTCTGTGAAAACATTCGCTCAGACACATAACAGAGCCCCCCTTTAAGGGGTGGATTCCAGACACCCCCAGGTAACACCAAAAGACCCTCTGCCCCCTAGAGAAAAAGGTACAACAAATAACCCACCCTGGGTGGGAGGTGGGGGAAACAGGCTAGGAGGCAAAAACACAAACCCGCTCATGACCCGTACCTGGGCAAAACTAGATCCTTTGGCCCCCTAGGTCATAGAATTACACAGTTCAGGTGGCTGGCCGAAGTCCCAGACCAGCCGGACGACAAGGTGGTATGGGTTGTGTGTCCTGCCGGAAAATATGGGCCACCCAACCCAGCGACTCAGTCTATTGGGCTGCCGGCCAGAGTTCCTCAGCCACCAAGACCGCAGGGGTGGCTCAGGAGGTTGCTCCCACATGGGGAGGCTTAATGGAGGGATGAAGGCCCGAAGGAGGGGGACCAAGAAGGCATCTGGCAAAAGACGGAGAACCTGGATGCCCTTAGTCTGGCCAGTAGCACCCTCCATGGTCCTGGATTGGGATGGAGTTGCACCTGCAGTGGCTCCAGACTGGAGCATAGCAGCACCCCCGGTGGTAACGGGCTGGAGCACTGCAGCACCCTTGGTGGCCCCAGGCTGGGCACTGCAGCACACTCGGTGGCTCTGGGCTGGAGCACTGCAGCACCCGCGGTGGCTCCGGGCAGGAGTGGAGCTGCACCCTCAGTGGATCCGGACTGGGCCAACGCTGCACCCTGTGTGGGCCCAGACCGGGCCACAGCTGCACCCACGGTGGACCCAGATTGGGCCAGTGCTACACCCACAGTGAACAGGCCGACCCGTGAGAGCACCAGGCCAAGGAGGCAGTCCACCAATGGGACACCAGACGAGGGTTAAGGAGGTAGGTCCACGACGACCTCAGCGGGGGGAGCTGGAACCACGACGACCTTGGGCGGCGAGCCTGGATCTACGGAGACATCTGGCTGTGCTGGAATATTCCCGATGACCATGTGAGGAAGCTCAGACAAACACATAGAAGGGGCATCAGGGTCACCGGCAGCAGGGGAGCCTGGCGAGGCGAGCTTTGGCTCAGCGGGTGGCTGCACCCAGCTCTCCTCACCAAGAGCTAGGCAAGATTGCTCCAGGACAGATAAGAGAAAGTCAAAGGAGAGCACTTGCCTGAGCTCCAGCTCCACCACTGTCCAGAACTCCGTCGATCCAGGCGATGATGTCAACTCGGGCTTGGCCCTCTGGAGGTCAAGCTCGGCCTCGAACTCTGCTGCAGTGGCCTCCACAGCAGGCATGGTGGTGGTTGCAGCTTTAGTTTCCCCCAGCAACGTGACCCACACTGGTGGCTCTTCCAGCTTGGCAGCTGGGGTTTTGCTCACCGCTGATACTGGAGTTGGACTCTCCAGGACCTCAGGCTCCTCTCGTGTCTAGGGGCTCATACCGGGAGCCGATGGACATTCAGGGGAAAAGGAGGAGACACGGAGAGGGCTGGTGAGCAATGGGTGGCTGCAGCAGGTGGTGAGGACTCAGGGCACTGCATACCCTCAGCCTCATCACAGGGAATCAGATAAGGCATATCATCATTAATTGAAGAAGGATTAAATGACACTTGTCTGTTCTTCCGGTGTCTGATTTTGACTGCTGCAGTGGGTGGAAGGTCGTCCCTCTCCATGGCTATGGTGATCACTGGCCCCTCTGAGGATTGAGGAGGACCCGCCCCTGTAGCTGCGGAAGCAGATGTAGCCGGGGAAAAACTGGAGGACCTCTTGGCAGCAGGAGGAGACACTGATGGGACTGAGATCACAGCAGCAATGGAGGGAGATGGGGCTGATATGATAGCTGGCGAAGAAGAAGAAGAGTGGGGATCTGCTGCGAGAATTGTTAGGCTCGTTTATCTGGGAAATGGCTGCCGAAGAGGTGGGAGGTTTCCTCCGGTTGTCTGGAGTGGGATGACGCTGGAGTGGTGGTGGAGCTGAGGTTGGCAAATCAGGAGAGGAGATGGCCTTCTGCCTTGGAGAGTGCCTCCGCTTCGGCTCCGCTGAAAACGCCCCCAACGACAGACCCGGAAACTATCACTGGAGTGCACAGACCGTGGACAGCAGCTCTGTGTATTGCGGATAACTCCACAGGCCGGGGTGTGCCTCCAGAATTCCCACAGCTCCATATAAACATTCCCAAGTCTTCTTGGGTCCGTGGGCGGCCTTATCCACAAAGTCTTGGATGAAGTCCGCCGCCCACTCCTTTTCCATGATTGGAGACCCCGCTGCCAATCCTCCTTTGTTTCTGTGAGGCCGATGAGCTGGGGGCATGATGAGCTCCAGAACAGGTTAGTGAAAAACACACAAAAAAGGAAAAAATGCATGAATGCAACAGCTGGGTCTTTTAACTGGCTGCACTATTCTAACTACTAACTAACTAACTAACCTGCACTTATATAGCGCTTTTCTAATCACAAAGACCACTCAAAGCGCTTTCACTAATACTAGCCCTCTATTCTAAGGGTCTATAGGAAACAGATATCTAGGGACAATTTAGAACAGCCAATTAACCTAACATGCATTCTGTCATATATGCCCCTCTGGGGCAGGAAAACAGACCCAAGCGCTGAATTACATTTGTGACATTTATTAACAAAAAGAAGAGAAGTCCAAAAAAGCTGTGCAGAACATACAAAAATACAAATGAGGAAAAACTTACAATTGGTGTTCCAGAGCCAGCATCGCTCTGCGAACGCTGGAGTAGATGTGGAGTAATACAGATGAACCACCATGAGAAAATCCAATAGTGCAGCAAAGAGAAAGTAGACAAGCAGTGCGTAAATACATGGGAAAAAATGAGCTGCAGGTGTGAGTCGCTGAGCAGGTGATCTAATTAGACTAACTGCCCACAGCTGAGGAGACAGGAACAGACTGAACAGCTAGTGGTGGGCGTCAGGGAAAGGGGAGGCGTAATTGACAATACCGAAAATATAGACAAAAACTGACAAAACCAAACTAACATAAGCAAAAACTAGAAATAACGTGAGCATCTGAGCTCTGTGAAAACATTTACTCAGACACATGACACATTCTCCTTCAGGATATTTTGGTAGACAGCAGAATTCATGGTTCCATTTACCACAGCAAGTCTTCCAGGTCCTGAAGCAGCAAAACAGCCCCAGACCATCAAACTACCACCACCATATTTTTTTGTTGGTATGATGTTCCTTTTCTGAAATGCTGTGTTACTTTTACTCCAGATGTAATGGAACACACACCTTCCAAAAAGTTCAACTTTTGTCTCGTCAGTCCAGAGAGTATTTTCCCTAAAGTCTTGGGGATCCTCAAATGTTTTCTGGCAAAACTGAGATGAGCCTTTATGTTCTTTTTGCTTAGCAGTGGTTTTCGTCTTGAAACTCTGCCATCCATCCATCCATCCATCTTCTACCGCTTTTCCGGAGGTCCGGGTCGCGGAGGCAGCAGTTCAAGCAGAGAAGCCCAGACTTCCCTCTCCCCAGCCACCTGCTCCAGCTCTTCAGAGGGGATACCAAGGCGTTCCCAGACCAGCTGGGAGACATAGTCTCTCCACCGAGTCCTGGGTCTGCCCCGGGGTCTCCTCCCAGTGGGACGTGCCTGAAACACCTCAAGTGGGAGGCGTCCAGGAGGCATCCTAATCAGATGCCCATACCACCTCAACTGACTCCTTTCAATGTGGAGGAGCAGCGGTTCTACTCTGAGCCTCTCCCGGATGACTGAGCTCCTCACCCTATCTCTGAGGGTGAGTCCAGCAATCCTACGGAGAAAGCTCATTTCAGCCGCTTGTATCCGCGATCTCGTTCTTTCGGTCATTACCCAAAGCTCGTGACCATAGGTGAGAGTAGGAACGTAGATTGACTGATAAATCGACAGCTTTGTCTTAGAACTAAGCTCCCTCTTCACCACAACAGACCGGTACAACGTCCGCATCACTGCAGATGCTGCTCCAATCCGTCTGTCGATCTCTCGCTCCATTCTCCCCTCACTCGTGAACAAGACCCCAAGATACTTAAACTCCTCCACTTGGGGCAGGAGCCTGTCCCCAACCCAGAGAGGACAATCCACCTTTTTCCGGCTGAGGACCATGGACTCGGACTTGGAGGTGCTGATTCTCATCCCAGCCGCTTCACACTCAGTGGCAAACCGTCCCAGCAAGAGCTGTAGGTCATTGCTGGATGAAGCCAACAGGACAACATCATCTGCAAACAACAGAGATGAGATCCTGTGGTCACCAAGCATGACACCCTCCATTCCCTGGCTGCGCCTAGAAATCCTATCCATAAAAATTATGAACAGGATCGGTGACAAAGGGCAGCCCTGGCGGAGTCCAACTCTCACTGGGAATGACTCCGACCGAGTGTTGGCAATACGAACCAAACTCTCACAACGGTCATACAGAGACCGAATAGCTCGTAACAACAAGCCCGATACCCCATACTCCCGAAGCACCTCCCACAAAAATCCACGAGGGACGCGGTCAAATGCCTTCTCCAAGTCCACAAAACACATGTAAACTGGTTGGGCAAACTCCCACAAACCCTGGAGAATTCTTGAGAGGGTAAAGAGCTGGTCCGATGTGCCACGGCCAGGACGAAAACCACATTGCTCCTCCTGAATCCGAGGTTCGACCAACGGCCGGACTCTCCTCTCCAGTACCTTGGCATAGACCTTCCCAGGGAGGCTGAGGAGTGTGATCCCTCTAAAGTTGGAGCACACCCTCCGGTCCCCTTTTTTAAAGAGAGGAACCACCACCCCGGTTTGCCATGCCAAAGGCACTGCCCCCGACCTCCACGCAATGTTGCAGAGGCGTGTCAACCATGACAACCCAACAACATCCAGGGCCTTGAGGTACTCGGGGCGAATCTCGTCCACCCCTGGGGCCCGGCCACCAAGGAGATTTTTAACCACCT